>CM056057.1:69160446-69760446 GCA_029574335.1 Rana kukunoris | reverse complement strand
GCTAAGAGGGGAATTTGTGGTGGGAAAGGGGAGGTTAAGGCAATGGTTTGTGCTGAGAAAGAGAATTATATGAGGGTAAGGATTTGTGCTGAAGGGAGTATTTTTGCTGCTAGGGGGGAGATGGAGGGGGTGGGGGTCTGGAAGGGGTGTGATTTACAGATGATAGGGCGGGTCTTAAATAAGAAGGGGCGTGGCTTTCACAGGAAGGGCGGGTCGTATTTAAATTAGGGAGTGCATGAATTTAGCCAGGCCTAGGGCAGCACAAAACCTAAACTGGAAACAACGTGACTTTTTAAGGAAACAAGCAGCTAAATACAGGTATACATCCCCCTAAAAGCTTGTGGGGGTAAATACAGCTTACCGCTTGATGTCTTCCATAGTCACAGTCCACCAAGTTAGCATACAGACAGGTGTTCATTTCGAGTGGAAAGTAGTCCAGACCATTCAATATGTTTAATGAAGGTTTAGTGTGTATTGTTTTTTTGTCTGTTTCAAGAAAACAATGTCCATGTAGGTAGACTATCCTTGTGGATAGTACAGCGTGATGTATAGCGTCTTTCTGACACCATGTACGGGTAGAGCCGGTCGAAGATGGAAGTAATGGGATGGTTAGCTATGCGGGTGAAACACCCATGTCCTCACCAGTCACCACAGTAAGCGTGATGCAAAGATGCTTACGCATTTCACTTGTTCCCAAGCTTCTTCGGAGCATGCACAATAGACCTGTATGAGTCCTTATATGCCCTAAGTGCTTGATTGTTAATTAACAGCATCTATAGGCTCACAAGTTCATTCATATCAAGTAGCACGCTTAATAACATATAGTGCAAACAGACATAGCAAGAAGGCAATCCCTGGTGTAAGGTGCATTGTCCGTTCAGTCCGGTATGTGGTCTCAATACTACCAGATATGAAATTGTCTCATTGTGTTAACAAAAAAATTGTAAATTTAGTTGGGGTTTAGACATAGGACAGAATAATAGCCGTAGTCATAGCGGAAAGAGCATTTTTTATTATCAGCTGGAAAATAAATTCTCAAATAACACAAAGTAACCAAACAGTGCAATTTATTTGGAACATGGGGGGGATAGACTATACATTCCTATTAGGGTAATTGTCCTCATTATATACATACTTTATCAGTCAAATGAACTCCTGTATATCTGAGGATGCACATACTAGGGTTGCTACGATTCCAAAAACACAGATCAATTTAATATTAAGTCCCCGTGGCTGCATACTATTCAAATTAAAAATCCAATTGTTTTCCTTTTGATAGAGGATTTTATCAAAATCGCTTCTCCTGGGGGGCAGGTTAAAGCGGTTGCGGGGCCTTCAGCTGAGAGTCCCCTGTGTGCATGCGTTGCTGCAGTCAGCGGCTCATTGCAAGGGGAATATCTCCTAAACTGTAAGGCCTCGTACACACGATCGGACATATCCGATGAAAACGGTCCGCGGACCATTTCCATCGGATATGTCCGATCAGGAGTTTGATCCGATGGCGTGTACACACCATCGGATCAAATTCCCTGCCAGCGGACGGCGCGGTGACGTGGCGGTGACGTTGACGCCGTCACGTCACCGCACCAGGAAGTAAAACACTTCCGCGCATTCGCCGAATCCATTCGGCGGCGGCGCGGTGGCGGTGCGGGACGACATGTCTGCTGGTAAGTGTACTAACCAGCAGACATGTCGGGCGGACGGCTTCCACCCGATAGATTTCAAAGCATGCTTTGAAATCTGTCGGGTGGACAAATCTGTCCGCTAGCCCATACACACGATCGGAGATGTCTGCTGAAACGGTCCATTGGACCGTTTTCAGCGGACATATCCCCTCGTGTGTACGAGGCCTAAAGGTTTAGGAGATATTTTACCTACAGGTAAGCCTTATTATAGGCTTACCTGTAGGTAAAAGTTAAACATTTCTCTATACAACCACTTTAAGTCTGTAGATACCCTTGCAGGTGAGTCCGTCCAGTTCACCTCCATGGTATTTAAGAAAGTGCAGGGAGAGGGATCGTTCATCGTCCTTTTTGACGATGGTTTGGATGTGCTCACCAATTTTGACCTTGAGCTGTCTCTTATGCCCTGTACACACGATCGGTCAAACCGATAAGAACTGTCTGATGGATTTTTCCATCGGTTAAGCGATGAAGCTGACTGATGGTCAGTCGTGCCTACACACCATCGGTTTAAAAAACAATCATGTCAGAACGCGGTGACGTAAAACACAACGACGTGCTGAAAAAAAAAAAGTTCAATGCTTCCAAGCATGCGTCGACTTGATTCTGAGCATGCGTGGATTTTTAACTGATAGATGTGCTTACAAACGATCGGTTTTTTTCTATCGGTTAGGTATCCATCGGTTACATTTAAAACAAGACAGCATATACACAACGCAGGTAGTAGAGAAGTTAATGAAATTGGTGATTTTAAAACATTTTGTTCTGTCAGAGTTGGTGAACACATCCGTTTTGTCCACGTATTTGCAGATGGAACATCTGCCACAGGCATACATGCATTTTAGCCGTGGCAGGTCTGTCAGCCAGCTGGATTTGGGCGATTTTTGATATTCAGAATGGACCAAATTGTCTTTTAGATTGAAGGATCTCCTGGCAGTAAGAAGGGGATGGTCACCAACAATACTTCCCAGAATGGGTGCTTCTGACAAAATATGACAATGGTGGCCAAGAATGTTTTTGACTTGGTCCCATTGTGCCCCATATTTTGTGATTATACGAACTGGTGCTTGTTGTTAGGTCTTCAGGCTTAACACCTCTTCTAATCCAGGAGTTCTCTTCTATCAATTCGAAGGTCCCTCCTTTTCGACTTTCGTATGCATCCATGAGAATATCCCTTTTCTTGGAACCTACCATATCTATCATTTAAAATACACCTGTGATAAAAAATAATAGACCCTTCATTTCTTTGTAAGTGGGCAAACTTACAAAATCTGCAGTTCCACTCCCTGCACCCCTCATTATAGCCCAATGTTAAAAAGTAAACAAACATGTCTTAATTTAAACCTGATGGGCCAGATTCAGGTAGATGAGAGCATCTTTGCTCCAGAGTAACGCTTCTCATTTACGTTACTCTGACGACCCTTTCAGCGCAAGTACTGTTATTCACATAGCAGTTGCGCGTAAACTTGCGCCAGAGTAACGATAATGCGCTGGCGTAACCCGACGCAAGGGGAAGTGGGTGTGATCATATGTAAATGATGGGCGGAGCCCAGCGCAGAGGCTTACGTTCAGCGCATAAACCACGGAGCATGCGCAGTGAGTGAGGCTCCACTCGCCCCCTTTGTGCGCATGCTCACAACTTCCGTCGGCACCACTTCACGGGAAACGTCAGCGCAATGCCTTCCGTTGGGCGTTTAAATGCGCCCGTAGAAGCGCCATTCCGGCACTAAAGTATATCCTGCTCCCCCTCCCCGCAGTGATGTTACTTTTGTTCTGAGATGGCTGCTCCCGTTCCCCGCAAACACACAGGAGAAAGCTGAACTTTAATGGCCAGGAGCTGTCAGCCGTCATCTCGGCTATGGAGACCTATGATGTCTTCCTCCATGGCTGTAAAATTTGACAGACAAGCATGGACAGAGGTGTTGTCCTGCAAGTGGGGGTGCTCAGCTAGCTCTTATCGTCGGTAACGCTGCTGTAGCTGCTCTCCTGCTCACCTGTGGCCATCTGGAGTAAAGATAAAGCAGCCTTTTGTAGAAATAACTTTGCGCCGGACGGACGAGATACGCGCGGCGCATGTAGCCAGCGTATGGTGCTAATCCGTTCGTGAATTGGGAAAAATCCCTCATTTGCATATTTGCAGGGGAAATCAATAGGCGCGACTGATGCGCCAAGCGAAATTAAGCGCTGACGATACTCTGGCGTCGGAACGTTCCGCCGGTCGCAAATGGCCCGTTATTGGGCGCATCTAGTTTGGTGGGTACGGGCACATAGAAACGATCGAATTACTCCAGCGCAACTCTACCTGAATCTGGCCCGATGAGTGTTGTCCTTCCTATTCCCCACCATGGTCACGATGCAGGAAAGCTTTAATGGAGCTCACACGGCACAACCAGGGGCGGACTGACAACTCATGGGGCCCCTGGGCAATAGAAGATTATGGGGCCCCTGGGCTTACAGATGTCCACCACGCCAGGAGGCAGTGCAGAGGCGGGGCAGCTAAAATCTCTGGATTTTCACATCAAAAGCATGTCAATTTCAGACATATCAGGGACAGATGTAAAAAAAACACAGATTTTTACATACTGTTCCTGGATTTACTGAGCCTGGCAACCCTGTTGGGGGCCTCTAGTGGCATGGGGCCCTCGGGCAGTGCCCGAGCGACTCAATGGTCAGTCCGCCCCTGGGCACAACATTGTGGTGTGTAAACACCCTGCCATGCAGCGGTAGACTGTGAGCATAGACTAAGTGATGGCTCTGAACTCCATGTTCATGACAGACAGGGGCGTATGACACAGGACATCTTTCAAGTGTTGTGGCAATCAGTGTCATAAGTGGACACATAAAAAGCGGTTGTATAGTCAAAAAAAAAATGTGCCACATGTAAAGGAAAAAACATAATGAGCTAGTATGCACCGCATACTAGCTCATTATGAAATACTTTACTTAGAATGATTATGCTGAAAAAAGGGTTGGGACTTTTATATGAAACAAGGGTGACAACAGGCAATAGATGTCTCACCAATAAAATAAATGTTTTGACTGTACTAGCTGAATCTCAATACCCAGCACACAGAACAATAATAAATAACAGTAGCATTTAATTCATATATATACATATAATACATTGTAGCATAATGCATTATATTAAATGGTAATAATTTGATAGAACGTCAGGCACATTGATCCATATATCACATAATACCCATATAAAAATCATGATTATTAGAGCATAATACAATTGAAAAATAGTGGAAGTAATTCGATGATCCCATGTAATACATGATAATAGCATCAGAATAGCTTGACGTGTTTTGTGGAACTCTCCACTAATCAGGAGCTGATAAATATCTGAAATTGATAAAATGTATCATTTAACTATTGGTACAGGGTCTTAGATGTTAGGAGGGTATAAGATAAAGAAGGTAAAAGAGTATAAATTCATATGGGGCAAAGAAAAATAATAAAATGTCCCAAAACTTACTGATCATCTGTGGGTCAGACCTACAGATGATCTGTAAGTTTTGGGACATTTTATTATTTTTCTTTGTCCCATATGAATTTATACTTTACCTTCTTTTGCCTATACCCTCCCAACATCTAAGACCCTGTACCAATCGTTAAATTTGAAAATCTTATCCTGATGCTATTATCATGTATTACATGGGATCATCGAATTACTTCCACTATTTTTCAATTGTATTTTGCTGTAACAATCATGATTTTTATGTGGTTATTATGTGATATATGGATCAATGTGCCTGACGTTCTATCAAATTATTACTATTTAATATAATGCTATTGTGCTACAATGTATTATATGTATATATATGAATTAAATGCTACTGTTATTTATTATTGTTCTGTGTGCTGGATATTGAGATTCAGCTAGTACAGTCACAACATTTATTTTATTGGCCAGACATCTATTGCCCATTATCACCCTTTAGGTGCATGTTTCATATAAAAGTCCCAACCCTTTTTTCAGCATAACTGCTATACAGGGATGGAGACATCGGACCAACAAGTCCTTTGCCTCATATAAAGTCCCTAATTCCCCTATCTCCCCCCTCTCCCTCTATTCTTACCTTAGAATGAGGCGTTGGTATCTCTGCCGGTCCACGCAGAGTGAGATGACATTTTCCCTCGGCGTGTCCTCCGGGTATCGCGGCGCCAGCACTGTACGTGGCTGGAGCCACGATGTCGGCAAGGTCCAGCGTCTGCCGGACCTTGAACCGAGAATCTCCTGTGCGCATGATCGGCTCATTGCAAGGGGAATATCTCATAAACCGTAAAGGTTTAGGAGATATTTTTTTTTACCTACAGGTAAGCCTTACCTTTTTACCTACAGGTAAGCCTTACCTGTAAGTAAAAGTAAAAAAAAAAAAACTTTTTCAACTGCTTTTAAAGTGGCCTATGTCTGCATCTAAGCATGGTAATCAGCGCTTTTTTTCAGCGGGAACACGTGGGAACGCAGTTCCGGCACCTCCTGGACTGACTATGTAATGTCAAGGGGTGTTGAGGTGTGCTGCAGGGTATTGATGATCACTGCTGGCGGATTAATTCTAGCTGGAGGGGATCTATTTTTGCAGGGGGGTCTATTGTTGCTGAGGAGGTCTAGTATTGCTGGTGGGGGACCTATTGTTGCTGGGGGGGTCAGTTTTTGCTGAATGAGATCTACTGTTGGGGGAGGGGTCTAATGTTGATGGTTGCCAGAGAGTCTATTAATGCTGGCTGTGCAGAGATCTGTTGATGCTGCCGGGAGTCTATTGTTGCTGGGGGGGGGGGGGAATTTTGTTGTGGGTGGTACATTGTTAGGGGGATCTATTGTTGCTTACTGAAGGGGAAACCAAATTCCATACAAATTACTTAGCACAACAAAATGATACTTGGTTCTGTATTGTCTAAAAGGGGTGGTACCGGAGGTGGGTAGGGGGTGGAACCAAGGGACGCTGCTCAGAGGTGGGTAGGGGATGGACCCAAGGGACGCTGCTCAGAGGTGGGTAGGGGATGGAACCAAGGGACACTGCTCGGAGGTGGGTAGGGGCGGAGAAAACAAGTGACTTGGAAAAGGGGAGTTCCTGCACCTATTGTCTGAGAAAAAAAGCCCTGATGGTAAGTATAAAGGGGCACTCAGAAAGCACGAATTAAAAACGTAAAATCTGTTCCTGCATTGTTCTACAACTGTGGTCTCCAGATGCGGCCCTTTGCTTGCCTTTATCCGGCCCTTGTAGCTCTATCCCTCTCAATGATACGAGACACTATTCTGCCATCTGACACCGACAATGGAGCACCATTTCTCCCACTGACACCACTAATGGGGCAATTTTTCTCCCTATGATACCAGCAATGGGGCACTATTCCTCCCCTAATACCAGATGTTTACTCCCACTGATGCCAGGAAAATGTTCACTCCCGCTGGCCAAAGTCCGGCCCTCCAAGAGTCTGAAGGACAATAAACCGACCCTTTGTTTAGAATGTTTGGAGACCCCTGAATCTACAACACTAAAATGTTCTAATACGTTAGAGACTTTGTTTTAGCAAAATATTTAGCATATGCAGCTGCTTTCCTAGCTGTAGGTAAAGTAACATTAGGTAGTGCCTTGAGAGGTGCATTTTATGTAATGAAGACAGATGTATTTGTGCTGACTGCAGTGGCTGGGGCATGAACAAAGCCTGGATAATGATATCATCTTTCTGAGAATTTCAGGAATCTCCAGCACTTAGAGGCAGGAATCTTGTAAATCCAGGCCTAAACTGGCCTTGTGTTGGTGATTCTGTTTGCTACATCATGTTTCATTCGTCTCTACAAACATTCCACAGTCTTTTGTTAGGAATCTCAGCTTCTTCAACTACTGCATCGCAAACATTGCTAAAATCTGCTAACCTAAAAAATTTTTAAGCTGAAATGCTAGCAGCTCCGTCTTTCACAACAATACTTTTTTTTTATTGTCCATTTAGTACAGAACAACCACTGAAGTTCATTTTATATTTCCAATAATACTTCTAAGACACTATTGCAGGACTTTGGGGTTTTACTAACATCCAGGGTTCCTTTAACCACTTGCATACTAGCCTGTAATACCACTTCATTACCAGGGCATTTTTCAGCTCTCAATGCTATGATAGTTTTATACCGCGTACACACGGTCGGAATTTCCGACAACAAAACCATGGATTTTTTTTTTCAACATAATGTTGGCTCAAACTTGTGTTGTCTGAAATTCTAAACGTCAAGAACGTGGTGACGTACAACACTACAACGAGCCGAGAAAAATGAAGTTCAATGATTCCGAGCATGCATCAAATTGATTTCGAGCATGCGTAGGATTTTTGTGCATTGGAATTACATACAGATGATTGGAATAATTGTTGTCGGAAAAATTGAGAACCAGCTCTCAAACATTGGCTGTCGAAAAATTCCGACAGAAAATGTCCGATGGAGCATACACACAGTCGGAATATCTGACCAAAAACTCACATCGAACATTTGTTGGCGGAAATTGCGATTGTGTGTACGCGGCATAAGTGTCAATTATACCATCATGCAACACTGTACCAAAATGAATTTATACCACTGTTGGAGATATAAAAAAAACACAATGATTTAATTTTAGGTTTTATATATGGAGCGCTCCCCCCGAAGGACCTGCTGGTGTAAGTAATATTCCCTTCAAATTATGATTCTGTCAGGATCCTCCCAAGCCAGCCCGAGGCAGAGGCCCCCCTGCAGGGGTTCGCCTCAAAGGCTACTGACAGTCTCCTCAGCACTCCATCTTCCACCCGACTCCCTGCCAGCATGACTCATCCATATTTAGGGCTGGCTTATCCACCATGGCAGGCCAACTGCCTGGGGATTGGCCAAACTACCCGATATATATACAGGTTAACCCTCCTGGCCTCCACCCTCCAGTTTCCAGATAGTTCTCCAACCTTCCAGAACTAGAGGGGGGCACCAAAGACCTGCCTATATGAGTCACCCAGCCTTGAACTGCAGTTCAAAGGCTCATTTTACCATGAGCCAAACATAAATTTGCCTGCACTTACACTAGTAGCAGGCATATATACTGTACATACAGTATTATTTCACAAAAGTGAGTACACCCCTCACATTTTTGTAAATATTTTATTATATCCTTTCATGTGACAACACTGAAGAAATTACACTTTACTACAATGTAAAGTAATGTGCATACAGCTTGTATACCAGTGTACATTTCTGTCCCCTCAAAATAACTCAACACAGCCATTAACACAACAAAAGTGGGTACTTCCCAAAGGAAAATGTCCAAATTGGGCCCAATTAGCCAATTTCCCTCCCTGATGTCACGTGACTCGCTAGTGTTACAGGGTCTCAAGTGTGACTGGGGAGCAGGTATGTTAAATTTGATGTTATTGCGCTCACTCTCTCATACTGGTCAATGGAAGTTCAACATGGCACCTCATGGCAAAGGATCTGAAAAAAAAAATTCTTTGCTCTACATAAAGATGGCATAGGCTATAAAAAGATTGCCAAGACCCTAAAACTGATCTGCAGCATGGTGGCCAAGACCATACAGCAGTTTAACAGGACAGGTTCCACTCAGAACAGGCCATGGTCGACCAAAGAAGTTGAGTGCATGTGCTCAGCGTCATATCCAGAGATTCTTTTTGGGAAATAGACGTATGCTTCCAGCATTACTGCAGAGGGTCAAACGTGTGTGGCTGCAATCAGGTGAGTGGTACAAAAACAAAAACAAGTCTGTCTTGCCTACCGTCAAGCATGGTGGTGGGAATGTCATGGTCTGATGCTGCATGAGCACTGCCGGAAGTGGGGAGCTACAGTTCATTTAGGGAACCATGAATGCCAACATGTACTGTCACAAACTAAAGCAGAGCATGATCCCCTCCCTGGGCTGCAGGGCAGTATTACAACATGATAACGGTCCCAAACACACCTCCACTGCCTTGCTAAAGAAACTGAGGGTAAAGGTCAAGCATGTCTCCAGGCCTAAACCCTATTGAGCATCTGTGGGGCATCGTCAAATGGAAGGTGGAGGGGCATAAGGTCTCTAACATCCACCAGCTCTGTGATGTCATCATGGAGGAGTGGACGAGGACTCCAGTGGCAACCTGTGAAACTCTGGTGAACTCCATGCCCAAGAGGGTTAAAGCAGTGTGGGAAAATAATGGTGGCCACACAAAATATTGACACTTTGCCCCAATTTGAAAATTTTCACTTAGGGGTGTACTCACTTTTGTTGCAAGCAGTTTAGATATTAATGGCTGTGTGTTAAGTTATTTTGAGGGCAGCAAATTTACACTGTTATACAAGCTGTACACTCACTACTTTAGTGAGTGTACATTGTAGCAAAGTGTCATTAATTCAGTGTTGTCACATGAAAATGAAAATATACAATAACATATTTACAAAAATGTGAGGGGTGTACTCACTTTTGTGAGATACTGTGTGTGTGTGTGTGTGTATATATATATATATATATATATATATATATATACACACACTATATTACCATAACTATTGGGACACCTGCCTTTACACGCACATGAACTTGGTATCCCAGTCTTAGTCCGTAGGGTTCAATATTGAGTTGGCCCACCCTTTGCAGCTAGAACAGCTTCAACTCTTTTGGGAAGGCTGTCCACAAGGTTTAGGAGGGGGTTTATGAGAATGTTTGACTATTCTTCCAGGAAGCGCATTTGTGAGGTCAGACACTGATGTTGGACTAGAAGGCCTGGCTTGTAGTCTCTGCTCTAATTTACCCCAAAGGTGTTCTATCAGGTTAAAATCAGGACTCTGTGCAGGCCAATCAAGTTCCTCCACCCCCAAATGCGCTCATCCATGTCCTTATGGACCTTGTTTGTGCACTGGTGCGTTGTCATGATGGAACTGGAAGGGGACATCCCCAAATTGTTCCTACAAAATTGGTAGCATGAAATTTTCCAAAATGTCTTGGTATGGTGACACCTTAAGATTTCCGTTCATTGGAGCCACCAAATGATTTGGACCACTGCACAATGCAAGGTCCATAAAGACATGGATGAGTGAGTTTGGGTGGAGGAACTTGACTGGTCTGCACAGAGTCCTGACCTCAACCCAATAGAACACCTTTGGGATGAATTAGAATGGAGACTGAGAGCCAGACCTTCTCGTCCAACATCAGTGCCTCACCTCCCAAAATGCATTGAGAAGTAGAGCAGAAGCTAGATCGCTCTTCTCAGGGAGGATTGAGAACTGAGCCACTGTTTACTGTAGTACTGTTTACATTTGTGATTTCTGTAATTGGTCATTGCAACAATTGTGAGGTACAGAGCTGCTCGGATCAGCTCTTTACGCTATGCCTGTGATGTGAATACTGACCAGGGTTATTTTTACAGTACCGTTTATAAATGTCATTGTCCTGTCCTGGTAACAACAGTCTTCAACAGCAACACAGAAAGAAGCTGTTAAGCCTCGTAAACTTGAATGTTTTTCTCCTCCAGAAACAGCAAGAAAACTGCTGGCACATAAACCGTTTGGCCTGGATTCACAAAGCACTTGCGCCGGCATTTCTCCACTTTTATGGTATCAACATAATATACCGTGTTGTTCAGAGAACCATTTACACTGGCCCATGTCCTTCAAATGAGTTCAGAGCATAACATTCATTAGGGCCAAATTGGGTCGGCCATCTTTGTTAGGGGTAACCCTGTGCCCGCGGCCATCATTTTTACGGACACTGCTGCCCATAAACGGACTTTAAGGCCTTGTACACACGATCGGACATATCCGATGAAAACGGTCCGCGGACCGTTTCCATCGGATATGTCCAATCTGGAGTTTGGTCCGATGGCGTGTACACACCATCAGATCAAATTCCCCGTCGGCGGACGGCGCGGTGACGTGGCGGTGACGTTGACGCCGCCACGTCACCGCACCAGGAAGTAAAACACTTCCGCGCATGCGCCGAATCCATTCGGCGGCGGCGCGGCGGCTGTGCGGGACGACATGTCTGCCGGTAAGTGTACTAACCAGCAGGCATGTCGGGCGGACACATTCCCACCCGATAGATTTCAAAGCATGGTTTGAAATCTGTCGGGTGGACAAATCTGTCCGCTAGCCCATACACACGATCGGAGATGTCTGCTGAAACGGTCCATCGGACCGTTTTCAGCGGACATATCCGCTCGTGTGTACGAGGCCTTACGGACAGCCCGAAAACAGGCTTAAATTACGGACTGTCCGTAATTTAATGGACGGTTGGCAACACTGGGCACGGGGGGGGGGGTAGATGGAATGATTTTGCGGGCCGCATGCGGCCCCCGGGCCGTAGGTTCCCCACCCTTGATCTAGTGAGAGGAAATTTCTAGAAACAAATCTCTGGAAAGCATTAAAAATGACAGCTATTCTAATAAATCCCGACTCTATCCAAAGTTAAACAAAGTTTTGGCTGGACCCTGTAAAGTTATTCGACCACACACAAAAAATAGCTGTCTTTGAAAAGCTTGGATGAAAGCTGATTTTTTTAACTTTGGCTGGTGTTAATGCAACATAAAAACATTGACATCGAGTAAGGAGGATCTTACTATATGGATGGGTTTGGGGTAGGGTTGCCACTTTTTCTTCAAGCCAAACCCGAACACTTTAGCGACACACAATATATATTTTTTGTTTTAGTATACACTATAGAATTGTAACAGACCTGGCACACCTTTGGGAACTCCAAAGAGAATATTAATGCAGCGCACATAGTGCGCCCTAACCCTCTGGTCAAGCCCTGTTCCGAGCAAAATTCCTGTCTGAATATTGTGTTTGGGTTTAAGGTGGACTGAAACCCGGACACATGATTCAAAACCTGAACTGTCCAAGTGAATCCCAGACAGGTGGCAACCCTAGTTTGGGGTTGTCGCAATGTTTACACTGAAAATTACCTTTAAAATTTGTGTGATGCTAGAGGTTAGCATTATAGCGAAGTGGTTTGCACTTACTACAGCTCTGGTGCCTGGGTTCAAATCCTACCAGGAATGCTATATTGTCCCTTTGTTTGTATGAGTTTCATCCCAAGAACTTACTGGTAGGGCTGTAGGCTACCACCCAATTTGGCCCTAATGAATGTTATGCTCTGAACTCATTTGAAAGACATGGGCCAGTGTGAATGGTTCTCTGAACAACACGGTATATTATGTTGACACCATGAAAGAAGTTGTTATCCTAATGGAGACTAACCGATCATGTGTGGGCCCCATCGTTTTTTTATCCATCGGTTAAAAAACTAGGAACTTGTTTTAAAATTATCTGATGGTCAAAAAAACTATAAAAAAAAACGATCGTCTGTGGGGAAATCCATAAGTTAAAAATCAACACATGCTCAGAAGTTGATGCATGCTCAGAAGCATTGAACTTCATTTTTCTCAGCATGTCGTTGTGTTTTACGTCACCGATCGGTCATCAGTCAGCTTCATCGGATAACTGATGGAAAAATCCATCAGACCGTTTTCATCGGATGGACCGATCGTGTGTACAGGGCATAAGAACTGGTTCAGATATTTATACAAAGCAGAACAGTTTTATGTAACATTACAGCAAAAACGTAATATATTGAAACATACCAATTCTTAAATGTGGCTGCATTATTTTTTTCCCTTTTACATTCACCTGCTGATCTGACCAGTAAATATAATAATTTTCAACTTCTAAGGGGAAATATTTAAAGCGGAGGTCTGGCGTTAAAAAATAAAAGTCAGCAGCTACAAACACTGTAGCTGCTGACTTTTAATAAGGACACTTACCTGTCCAGCGTGCCCGCGATGTCGGCAGCCAAAGCCGAGCAATTGCTCAGGTCTCAGCTGCCCCGCCACCATCCTCGGTGAGGGAATCAGGAATTGAAGTGTTGCGGCTTCACTTCCTGGTTCCCTAATGCGCATGCGCGAGTCGCGCGGCGCTATATAAAAGGGCGGATGTCTCCTGGGACAGACACAAGGCCCCAGAATACACCGCTCCCCATGTACAAGGAGGCAGCGCGAGGAGGAGAGGAAAGAAGACCACGCGGAAAAGGAAGTGGCAGATTAGGACAATCTGCCTAGAATAGAACAAGCCATTTCTGTGTTTTTTTTCACATTTTTCTTTAGGGTGGACCTCAACTTTAAACATAATACTATTTTATTTATTATCTATATCGCACCAATTTACATAGTGTACATTCACATCAATCCCTGCCCTCAAGGAGATTACAATCTAAGGTTCTTACCTAACACACATACACAGTTTAGACGGGAACCAACTTTGTTTTGGAGTGTGGGTGATACTTCCATGCAGTTACTGTCCTGGTTGGGACATAAACCGAGAACCATAGTGCTGCAAGGTAGAAGTACTAACCAGTAAGCCACTGTGGTGCCCACTACATACAATTGGGCAAACATCAATCTGTGAAAAACACATCAATGGAATTTTGCAAATTTGCTTTTTACACACCAACTCTGCAGTTGTCCTCTGATCTCCACATCCCTGCCATCTGTGCAATGCTATAATGAGGACATGCATTGCTGTGTGACTTTGATTCTGTATAATCATCTCATCATTTGAATTACATTGGTCACACATCTTCTAAATCTAAATGTGCAACCTCTATTCAGTATTCTTAAGAGGTAAATATATTTTTTATTTATAAAGATGTATAACATATAATTATCAGGCGTTTACAATATAGGGTGTAACATGTTGACATACATTGTCTGTAATATAGCATGACGTAAATTTAACATTAGATTATCAAACTTATCTATGTTGGATAGTCAACAGTGCTTAACATGAAATTTTCGAAGAGAACTGAAAGAACATAAAGAAATAGAGCTATAGATGATCATTATAAAATATAGGTGTATAAGAAGTAGAGAAGAGGAAAGAAAAAGGAGAAAAAAGACGGGCGGGGAAGGGGGGAAGGAAGAATCGAGGACCGAGCGGGCCAATTATATTCCAGTCGTGTAAAGGGTAATGTGGACAGAGCATCAGGGTTGGGTCTGAGGTGTTAATAATGTTTTTAATGAATCAGATGAAGAGTAATCAATCCATAGGAGCCAAAGAAATTTAAATTTATCATATGTATCAGAAACTAGGGCTAACATCTCCTCCATTCGCATGATGTCATTAACCAAAGAGACCCATAGGGATAATGGAGGGGTAGTAGAAGATTTCCAGAACAATGGGATAAGTTTCCGTGCAGCTGATAGAAAGAAACGTAGTAAGGTGCCCTTCTGTGATGTTATAGAACCAGGCAACATGGACAGTAAGGCTATTTCAGGTGAGGGCGTCAGGTGTTGATTATAGAGCTCACTATATATGGTAAAGACCTGAGACCAGAGGGGTTGAACGGCCGGACATGTCCACCAAATATGGAGGTAGCTACCATCTATTGCGCCACATCTCCAACATGTAGGGGGTATAGACGGAAATATTTTATGTAAAGAGAGAGGATCTCTGTACCATCGAGAGAGGAGTTTAAAGTTTTTCTCTTGAGAATAACAGGAGATGGAGGATTTGTGTGTGAAGTAATAGGACTTCTGCCAGTCTGTAGCATGGAAATCTCTTTCTAGATCGGTGGACCACTTCCCTGTGTAGGGGGAGGTTGATCATGCATTAGTGTGTGTAGCAGACTATACATAGAGGAGAGTAAATGTTTCGGTGTTTCTGAGAGAGAGCACAGTTTCTCAAAAGATGTAAGGGGTCTATGAGTCTCAGAGGAGGAGAATAGGTCAGAAAAAAAGGAGGACAAGCGTAGAGTCGTGAGCCAATTACGTTGGTCTTTAGGTAGTACAGGGCACAGAAATGGGTATGGTTTGGAATAACTAGAGTAATTTAGGAAGCGTGTCCATTTTTAATGTGTTAATACGACCAAACCAGGGTATCAATGAAGAGTTCCAGGCTTCCAATTCTCTCCGAAGTTTGGTCAAAAGAGGAAGATAATTGAGGTTATAATGTTGCTTTAGATTTGAGGGAATTGTGATACCCAAGTAGGAGATGCCCTTAGCATTCCATTGGAATGAAAAATTTGCTCGTAATTTAGTGAGATTTACTAAAACTATGGAGTAGAGTCCCTTCCTAAACAAACCACTCAGTTTGTATATAGTCATGTTGACTATTGTATTAAATACTGTCAGGGGCGGACTAACAACTCATGGGGCCCCCGGGCAATAGGAGATTAAGGGGCCCCCGGGCAATAGGAGATTATGGGGCCCTCGGGCAATAGGAGATTATGGGGCCCCCAGGCAATACATTATGGGACCACACAGTATACACACACACATACAGTATGCATACACCATACCTCCCATTGTGCGGGAACTTCCCGTACAGACTGCATGTTCCCGCAGTCCCGCCAAGGGGTTCATTTTCCCGCACAGCTCGGAGGGAAAAGAGAATGCCTAAATCTGAGGGGAGACATGCTGACCGGAGTGCACAGCAACTGAGATCCGTTCCGATCCACGGCACCCCCCCCCCACTCAACAACTGAGATCCGATCCACGGCACCCCCCCGCTCAACAACTGAGATCCGATCCACAGCCCCCCCAGCTCAACAACTTTGATCCGATCCGCGCCCCCCCCCGCTTGACAACTGAGATCGATCCGATCCACGGCCCCCCTGTGCTCAACAACAACTGAGATCGATCCGATCCGTGGCATCCCCCCCGATCAACAACTGAGATTGATCCGTTCCGCGGCACAATATACACACACAGTATACATACACACAGAATACACACACTGAAAAGGTACTGGAGAGGTGGGGCAGCTATAATCTTGGGATTTTTTTTAAAAACACAGATTTTTACACACTGTCCCTGTTTTACTGAGGCTGGCAACCCTAATGGGGCCCCCTAATGGCATGGGGCCCTCGGGCAGTGCCCAAGAGCCTAAATGGTCAGTCCGCCCCTGCATACTGTAATTGTTAATAGATCCAAAGAACATTGTTCAATCATTTTGCAAGATGTCATCATCATTAAACCTTACAGCAAGGTCCTATGAGAAGTCTATTTCTGAAAGAGGACTCAGCTTGGTATAACACATGAACCAGCATGGTGCCAGCTTTTGGCGGAGAACTGAGAAAACGTAGGAGGGTGGTATATGAGGGATTTAATTACAAGATTATTTTTTATTTATTTATGTACTTTAGCTATTATATATATTTTTAGTGCTGGTTCACACCAAATGATGTCCAGTGTATCAAAAACATTTGCACAGTCTTTCCATGTATTCCAGTGGTCCTAGTTCACACCAGTACAGTACATTCCAGTGCAGTCAACAAAAGTAGAACATGTTGCCTTTTTCCTGTATGGAATGCATCTGAAACATCACAAAACACATAAAAAATACACGCAAACACACCGGAATGCATCAAAAATGTATCAAAAATGCAAATGTCCTGAAATGAGATGAAGGAAAAAGGAGGGGGGAAAAATACACCAGGACACATAAAAAAACGGTCCCTTGGTACCCATTCCCATTCCCCTTTGGGTTGCCTAGGCAATCTGATGCAGAAGTTTGCCCCCCCCCGCCCACAACCTTCTGGGTCACAGGTCCCAGAAGGCTGCAGGACCATTCACAAAGCGATAGACTAGTGCATGTGCAGTGGGAAACTGGCTGTGAAACCACAAGACATTTTCTCACAGTAAACAACGTGGTGCCAAGGACCTAAGGTTGAAGAAGAACTGACTCAGGTGAAGTTGGCGCTGGATCCCTTGGCAGGGGAGTGTCTGTTTATTAAAAGTTAGCAGCTAAGATTTTTGTAGCTGCTGACTTTAAATGTTTTGGAACTTGGCTGAAGCTCGTCTTTAAAGGGAATATGTTACCAACCAAATGGCTCTTAAGCCTCGTACACGCAATCAGATTTTCATCCGACAAAGCATAGGACTTTTGTCCGAAGGGCATTAGCCATGAACTTGTATTGCATACAAAGAGCAAAGAATTGTGCACACACAAACACGAAATTACATGTTTTTTCAGCTCTTTAGTGCCACTCTTTGGGCAACTTCTGCTAATGTGTTATGTGTTATGGTGAGCATTGCTTCTGAGCATGCGTGTTTTTACTTTGGCGTTTTGTCCGACGGGCTTGTGTACACACGATCGGATAATCCCACAACACAGAATTGTTGGTAGACAATTTTAAAGCACGCTATCCCACATTTGTCCGTGGAAAATCTGACAACAGCCTGTCATCGCACAATTCCCGTCGGATAATACGATCGTGTGTACGAGGCTTTTAGCTATTGTGACATAGGGGGTTGTTAGCGCTCATGGTAGATGCATTTTCGTGTAGTGAGTCCACACCAAACAGGCGTATATCGTTAAGGGCCTGGTAGACTATGTTTATTAAATGAGGAAAAAAAAAAAAAAGTCCACTCAGGAATCCCACGCAGTGGTTTAAACAATGTTCAGAGATAACTGAAAATACCAGCCCACCTGGCTACTCTTTGTCCTCTAAACTACCAGCTCCTCCAGTCCAACAGTCTTGGATGCATACAGTCTTAGGGGTCCTTAAACACACACAGCTTGAAGTCCCTTAATGCACACAGCTTCTGACTCCTTGGACGCACACACAGCTTTGAGCTTCTTAATCTATCCTCACACAGAGACCTTCACTAGCAGCCACTGCTCCAACTCCACCTTCCTCTCATTTCTGCTCTCCCCAGCCCTTCATTATATGAGCTGTGTGCACCTGGGCACACACCCTGCAGTAGGGTGCCCACATGTCCCGGATTGCCCGAGACTGTCTGTCCCGGGTCCCAGGCACCTTCATTCCGGGACAATACAATGTCCCGGAATGAAAAAGAGGACACAGCCACACCCTACTAACTACATTTACGGAACTAGTTAATAGGGCCGACTCTACCTGGCATCTTGCAACCAGCGACAATTTACTCTCAGACAGTGAGGCCGGGAGCGAGGCCTGCGCCTAGTGCAGCACAGCTGTCTCCACCCACCTCGGAACCTCCTTCTCAGGCACCCAGCAGTAAGCAGCAGGGACTGGTGTGATCTTTACTATCCAGATAGTGACTCCACTCCTTTCCTTCTATGCACATGGCAGAGGGAGTGACAGCAGCACTGCATCTGGTGGCAGGCTATGGGTGGCAAGTGGCACATTCACCTGACAAATAACCCACCGCCAAATTCCCCATCAACCCCGAGACTACATCCCGCCCCATCTTTTTTGGGGGAAAGGTGAGAGAGGGGGTGTGTCCCTGAATGGCACTTTGGATATGTGGCCACCCTACCCTGCAGGCTGTCCTTAAAACCCGGATACAGGATTGGAGATCCAGTCCTACCCAAGTCTCTGAAGGATCTCCAAGCCACAGAGCCCCATGTAAAAATAGAAAAATCTGAGAAGATCAGAGCAGGTGTGCACTCAGCCTATATGCAGCCTCTGTGTACACTTTAATCCCATTTTCATTGGGACAGAGCCTCGCTCTGCCACACTGGCCATACATACAGCCCCCAGGGATGAACCGGAATAGCGGTTATATTGATATAAATCCTGTATAATAATAATAATATCTAATTGACTGTAATCAGTGTATGGCTAAGAATTTTCCACTTGGCTCTTTTTGATTTATCAGTCAAAGTTTGTTGAGCCGGGCCGTTTGGTGATGGCAGAGTCACCTATGGCCACCTTAGTTATACAGCAGATGACTAATTAGATAAAGCAATGTATGCAAGTAATGCTATTGTCTGAAACTAATTCTGACCCCTGATTATCTTTTGACCCCTGATTATCTTCTAAAATCTCTTTTATTCTTAAGGCAATAAAAAAGGGAATTTAATTATCTTGAATGTTGATATTTAGCTGCACTGTATCCTTTCTATTCTTGAACCACAATAGAGTGCCCTGAAACCTAGAAAATAGCATTTTAAAGAAAAAGGTTGGTAATATATTCTATTTTAATTAAATAAGCAATACTCGGATATTAGTATAATTTCTGTGCCAAGCAGCTGAGATACATTTTTATGCAGCTGTTTTTCAAAATTTTTGGTGTTTGAATTCATTTCAGTTTCCCCTCATTGTCTGCAGTTCCAGACACAGAGAGGTGTTGTTGATAGCCGGCTGTGATAGACAGGGCTCTGTTTCCATTGTTGGTGTTGTAAGCTGAAAGGGCAGCACATAGAGAGCAAAGGTTCTTGGAGGTGAATAGCAGGCATTCCTGCCAATGGCTGGTGCACAGATACCAGACCATGCAGTGCGCTGATTAACTAAATCATTTCCTCTTGTCTCAGCTTGCTATTGAAAAAATGTATTACATCATTAGCCATGCATTTTAAAGGGGAACTCCAGCCAATTAGAGTAATATCATTGGTAAATTAACCCATGTGAGATTATGTGAACTTTTGACCATGGCAATATACAAAATTACTTATATTTTTGATATAGAAGTGGATAGACCTTAAATAACAAGGGAGGGATAGTGAGCTAATTAGCAGGAGGAATGTTCAAACTAGCCTTAGTAGGTATTATGTTGATGAAAGAGAAGTTGATGCGTGGAATAGACTTCCAGCAGGGGTAGTGAGTCAGTCAACGGTAAGTGAATTTAACCTTTTTGAAGCTTAGATGCTTAGACCTGGTTTGGCACTATTGGCATGTGTCAGTTAAATTGACCACAAAACTGACTACATTTTGCTAAATTAGCCAAATCTGTTACGTGAGTAGCCCTATTGGCAGTGACATTGCTAGGGTTGTTGTCACCCCCCCCACCCCTTCCATTTTTGGCCTGGCAACTTAGCGTTGGAGCTCGTTGGTGTGCTCTGCAGTGGTCAATAAGGCCTGCAGGCAGTATTAGGGTAAGAGAATAGCAAGTTAGGCAGTTCCTAATGGCTCAGTCCCTAGAAGCAGTAATGGACAATGGCTGACAGGCCCTCTTACCAAACCCAGCAAAACAGCAGCAGTAATTTCTCTGGCTGGACATTCGCTTACTCTGGGTTGCCCAAGGCGACTCTTGACAGCGCATGTAGCTAACGCATGTATTTGCAAATGTGTGAAAATTAAACCCCTGTTTTTAAAGCATATTGTTAGACAGGTCATTTCAGTTGGTGGCAGGCTGGGTGGTAAGTTAAGGTTGGAATTACTTTGGTTTCATTTGACATACGTCACCCTTCCAGTGCTCCTTGCTGCAAAGACCAGTTATAGGTGGCAGCAGTGGCCCCTTGTTTGCAACTACTGTATTTATCGGCGTATACCGCGCACTTTTTTGCCCTTAAAATCAGGGTAAAATCCTGGGTGCGCGATATACGCGATAATCGCTTCCCACGCTGTGTTTGAACTGAGAAGCCGACATATACCGAGCGCAGTACACTCGGGTACATTCAGCCAGTCTCAGCTCCCCTCGCGGTTACGTCCTGTGCGTCCTGTATGTCCTTTACGCGAGAGGAGCCGAGCGTGCCCGAGAGTGCCGAGTGTACTGCGCTCGGTATATGTCGGCGGAGTTGTTCAAACACAGCGCGGGAAGCGGGGATCGGCTCAGAGACAACGCGGGAGGACACCACCGAGGCTGCAGACGGATGGCGGACTGGACAAGGCCGCCGATGAACGCTGGGCAAGACACAGACGAAACCGTAAGTATTTTTTTTTCTGAAATTTTTCTTCTAGGTTGGGGGTGCGCACTATACACGGGTGCGCGCAATACCCCGATAAATATGGTATATTATAAAACCCATTCTTCCACTTTAGTTCTCTTATTTACCTATAGGTTTAGCGCAATATTCTGCCCGGAGAGAGAGCTTTTTGTCATAACTCCCCCATAGAGGGCTACAGAAGGAAAAATAATGGGGTTTTGGCAGCCCCCTACCTAGAAAAAATAGGGTTCCCAGCAGTGTGTGTTGGAGGAGACCTGCACTAGTTAGGGACAGATCAGAGTGTTTGCAGGGGGAGCTGATTGCTGTAGATCAGCCTTTTCAACCAGGGTGCCCATGCACCCTGGGGTGCCCTGAAGTTTCTTTAGGGGTGTCTTGACAAATCGCCTAAAAATGTTATAAATCTGGTTAGTTACACAAAGCCACAGGTCGTGCACCATTATAACGTTCTAGCCGCCAGTGTCCTAACGACCAATGGCATCACCAGTTGATGAGGATGTCAGTCGCCTGCATAGCATCCTTGTTTGACCCTCCCCTGCCCCTCTCCATCAGCATTGAGGGCACCTTAGCTAAGTGATGGAGAAAAACTGAGGGAAAAGGGAAACATTGGAATACTAGTCAGTACCATAAAAAAGTATATTTGCTTTGGAAGAATACATCACCCCTAACATTGGGTGTCCTGGATTTTTCTACTTTATGCCAAACTATTGGAATCAATTTTACATTTTAAAATGAGGTGTCCCAAGACCGTTTATAATTTTTAAAGGGTGCCCTGACTGAAAACAAGCTATATTTACAAAGACTCAAAGGCACACTCATGTGGTAGACAGATCTGAAGTTGATAGGTATAGATACTGTAGATCATAATCAGTGCAGGGAGCAAGCTATTCAGTTTAGCACCATTGAAAATTCCTATATTTACAGTCAGTGTGTGTTGGGGACACAAGTGGGTTGGTAATAGTGGTTGGGGAAGTGGTTTGAAGTAAGGCACACAGTGATGTCATGGAGAGCTAATTTCTACCATCCTATTCAGTTGCACTTTTGCTCTATATTTACCGCCAGTGTGTGTTGGGAAGACTTAGTGGGAAAAAGATAGATCACTTTCTGTAGATCATTTACATAGTTTTCTTGAATTAATATTTATAATTTAAATTGTAACCATTAGAATTGTGTTAGACTGCATTAGTCCCTGAAAGTCTGTTCTAAAGTGTTCTTTTTGCCCCAGCACCTAAGGGAACCCCCCCCCAAAAAAGGGTAAAAACACTGTGCATCCAAAAAAATGAACCCCTTTTTTCTGAAGGCCCTCCTGTTGGGACACATGCAAGAGGGCAGGCTAATACCTGACACTAATGTTGGCCCGCCTCCAGCTAGTAGCCAGTGCTAAAGCCGAAACAAGCAATAGTTCATAAATATATTTAGCTAAAGTGTGCACTAAAAAAATGCACATCATTACCCCAGTTTAAAAAAATCCTCCCCTACTGGGATAAAGTCCTTCTCAAAAACGAGCAATCACACGAATGCACACCCTTGCCTTTGGTTATTAAAATGCATATTAGCAGGCTGTGGTGAAGACTCTCTTGAACATGGCACATGCAGCAGGGTAGACTAGTACCACAAGCACATATTGGGCCATGTCCAGCTAGTATGTAACAACCACAAACACAGCATATAGACTATAACAGCCAATCAGATGGTCATAGGAAAATTTGGAGAAGGATGGGCAACCTAGAGCCATAGAAGTAGACACTTTTTTTTTCCCGCTGGCTTCCCTTTCCCCTTTTTTATAAATTCTCCCATTAAATGCATGCATGAAACAAATCTGCCTGTCCTTCCACATTTCGGGGGGGAAAGGGCAGGCAGATTTTTTTCATCTTCTCTGCCAACACTTGTCTGTTAGAGTTGAAAATGGACAGGGGGGGGGGCTTCAGATCAAAGTTTGCAGTTTGCATTGGGTTACATCAGGTGTGACCAACCAGTGGCCCGGGGGCCATATGTGGCCGCGGAGCCCGCAGATGTGGCCCACGACCTCCTGCTCTGGAATGGCGGGTTCGCAAGCCCAGGTTGCCGACCTGCCATAACACAGCATCAGTGTTGTGAATGAAGCTGGTGATAAAGGAAGAAAGCGGCTACGGAACAGAGCCCCATAAGCCGATGCTTCTTTTGCCACAACTGGCTTTTGCCACAACCGGAGTCAATGGCAAAGGTCAGCTAACCCTCAGGATAGACACAGGTGCCCTACACTGCACCCATGGTGTGGGTAAATCGCAGCACATCACTGTGAAAGCAGTCTTAGGCCCTTTTCACACAATCATCCTGACCAAATGAGACCCTCAATTCACCTCGATAGAGCGACAGATGTCCGTTTACGCCTGCCTACATTTTGTTATTATTATTAATAATAATATTATTATACAAGAGTTGCTTATTCATATTCATAGGTCATCTGATTTCTGACAGTTGCTACCTTATCAATAGTCTACCTTTTGCACACTGTCTTCCAGCTTCCAAGAAGGCATAACAGCATTAAATAATATAACTCCATAGCTGAAAGGCATGTAAAAGAAAGTCTTGTTATTAGACACTGGTATGCTCTCATTGACATGTTTCAATTTGTTTTTTATATGGTAGAGGTGAGTATTGAAGTTTGGGAACAGTAGTTAGAGTAAATTGCTCCTTTTTCCATCCTTCACCCTTTCAGGATGGACATATACAGTGTAGTTATGATTCTTCCACTAAGTGACTGCCATCTAGTGTCAAAACTAGGTAGAACAAGTCTATGCTGGTATTCTTAGCACTCATTGCCAATTAAACACATTTTATATATCAAAATATTTTTTTATTTCATATTAGAAAAAAAAAAAAAAATTCTGTTCTCTTCTACCACTAGGTCAGGTTAGGGGTATATGGAAACACAGTGGAAGTGGTCATTCTAGTTCAAGCTAAATATGTATATTGATTGTCAGAAGTGGGATTTGAAGCCACGCCTCCATTCAGAGACCAGAACACCCACGCAATGTGAAGAAACAGCTCTTGAGTTTGGCGCCTTAGACCACTCGGCCATCCTGACAAGACAAGTGCAGCCTGCTGGCTGCCTCTGGAAATAGCATTTTCTCATACTACTCTATTGATCTTTTACCATTGTCAAGGAGCTGTATTAACACTCTGCACCAGTGGCGGCTGGTGCTCAAAATTTTTGGGGGGCCGCAAACGGAAAAAAACAATTGCAGTCTCACTGTGCCCATCAAACGCAGCCACTGTGCATTGCCATCAAACGCAGCCACTGTGCAATGCCATCAAACGCAGCCACCGCGCCATCAAACGCAGCCACCGTGCCATGCCATCAAACACAGCCACCGCGCCATCAATTGTCACCACTGTGCCATGCCATCAAATGCAGTCACTGTGCCATGCCATCAAACGCAGCCACTGTGCCATGCCATTAAACGCAGCCACCGTGCCATCAATTGTCACCACTGTGCCATGCCATCAAAACGCAACCACTGTGCTATGCCATCAAATGCAGTCACTGTGCCATGCCATCAAACGAAGCCACTGTGCCATCAATTGTCACCACTTTGCCATTAATTGTCACCACTGTGCGACCAATTGTACCACTGTGCCCCTAATTGTCACCACTTTGCCCCCAATTGTCACCACTTTGCCCCCATTTGTCACCACTGTGCCCCCAATTGTCACCACTGTGTGACCAATTGTACCACTATGCCCCCAATTGTCACCACTTTGCCCCCAATTGTCACCACTGTGCCCCCAATTGTCACCACTTTGCCCCCAATTGTCACCACTGTGCGACCAATTGTACCACGGTGCCCCCAGTTGTCACCACTTTGCCCCCAATTGTCACCACTCTGCCCCCAATTGTCACCACTGTGCCCCCAATTGTCACCACTGTGCCCCCAATTGTAGCCACCATGCCCAGTAAAATGCCCCCCCCCTCCCCCCCGGCACTTACCTTTCTGGCTTCTACCGTCAGGTTACTGATTACAAGAATCAGATTACCTGATTGGCTGAGACGCTTGTCAGTCTTATCCAAGGAACGCACCGCCGGTACGTCCCGAGGATAAGCTTCAGGAAGCCGACTACAGCCTCAGGGCTGTACTCGGAAAGCCGCTGGCTCTGATAGGCACTTCCACACAGCCAGCCAGCTGCCATTATTCAGCTGACCAGTGCTCAATGTCCGGCCAGCTGAATAGTGGGCGGCAGCGGCGAAAATATACAGATTCATACAATGCATGAATCTGTATATTTTAGTGCCTGTGAGCGAGCGAGCGAGTCAGATGGGGAGGCGCTCTGGCATCTCTATGGACGCACCGCTCCTGCTTTGCACCTGGGCCCTGTTGTAAATGCACTTCTTAAAGCATGACCTTGGCACCAAGTCATACTTTTCAGATGCTTTTGACAAAATCTGCTTGAGCAAAGCAAGTAGAAGACGTCCCAGGTGCTCTTGAAGTGTTTGGCTGATCCACACACCACAACCCAAAATGGTTGCATTGTGGCAGACCGCGTGGCCTAATGGATAAGGTGTCTGACTTTGAATCAGAAGATTGAGGGTTCGAGTCCCTTCGTGGTTGTTTTCTACGATGTCTTCCAGTTCCTGTGAACTTCACATGGAAATTCTTGATCCGTTTTAACTTAATGCGGAACTTTACCCATAACAACTTGCTTCTTGCTGGAGGCTGCCAATTTGCTTGAGCCCAGAGCCCCCAAACAGCAGTAAATCATAAAGTGGAATGAAACCAATTGATTTAATGGTTTCAAAAAACAGCTACAATCCTGGAATCCCGAGATTGATAACTGTCCCATTTGATTGTGATCTCAACCAAAGTGTCAAACCCTCCAATGGCTGGTGTCATAACTGATCACATGTGCAGTACCATGGCAGTTGCAGTTAGAACAGAAGCAGCTTCATTGGCTGTAAAGGATAGGAGGGTTTAATTGCGCTTTAAGGCTGTCAGTAGATCAGCCTCTCCAAACTCAGCAATGCCTAAAATGGGAGAGCAACTGAGTATGTGCAGAGCAGGGTGAAACACTGTGTATTACTGTATTTTAAAGTGTATGGACACAAATTTTTGAATGTTTTACATAAGTATATATGCAAAATGGGCCAACCTGAAGTGACCTAGAAGGAATTAATTTTCTGACTAAAGTTGCACTTTAAACGACAGATTTAACAGCATAGCCTAGCAGAGTTTTCACAACAATTTGATCTTTATGTAGGATCTGCAAAGTTTTTGGATTTTTTTTTATTGTTTTTAGTCAGTGACATAGTAGCATGAAAACACAGTGGAAGTAGTCATTCTAGTTCAAGCTAAATATGTAAATTGATTGTCAGAAGTGGGATTTGAGAACCCACACCTCCATTCGGAGAACAGAACACCCACGCAATGTGAAGAAACAGCATTTTCTCGTGCTACTCTATTGATCTATTTCCATTGTCAAGGAGCTGTATTAACACTCTGCACCTGGGCCTTGTTGTAAATGCAATTCTTAAAGCATGACCTTGGCACCAAGTCATACTTTTCAGATCCCGTTGACCAAATCTGCTTGAGCAAAGCAAGTAGAAGACGTCCCAGGTGCTCTTGAAGTGTTTGGCTGATGTGCACACCACAACCCAAAATGGTTGGATTGTAACAGACCGCGTGGCCTAATGGATAAGGCGTCTGACTTTGAATCAGAAGATTGAGGATTCAAGTCCCTTCGTGGTCGTTTTCTACAATGACTGTACATGTTTTTGGATTTACAATAAAGACAACTTTTTTCGTTTGAAAATCCTTGGAGTGCGGCCGTCCTTCCCTCTTTTCTTCATCATCAGGGTTTAATTGCGCTTTAAGGCTGTCAGCAGAGCAGCCTCTCCAAACTCAGCAGTGCCTAAAATGGGAGAGCGACTGAGTATGTGCAGAGCAGGGTGAAACACTGTGTATTACTGGATTTGAAAGTGTATGGACACAATTTTTTTAATGTTTTACATAAGTATATATGCAAAATGGGCCAACCTGAAGTCACCTAGAAGGACTTAATTTTCTGGCTAAAGTTGCACTTTAAACGACAGATTTATAACAGCATGGCCTAGCATAGTTTTCACATCAATTTAATCTTTATGTAGCATCTGCAAAGTTTTTGGATTTTTTTTATTGTTTTTAGTCAGTGACATGGTAGCATGAAAACACAGTGGAAGTAGTCATTCTAGTTCAAGCTAAATATGCAATTTGATTGTCAGAAGCAGGATTTGAACCCACGCCACCATTCAGAGACCAGAACACCCACGAAATGTGAAGAAACAGCTCTTGAGCCTGGTGCCTTAGACCACTCGGCCATCCTGCCAAGACAAGTGCAGAGCCCTGGCTGCCTCTGGAAATAGCATTTTCTCGTGCTACTCTATTGATCTATTACCATTGTCAAGGAGCTGTATTAACACTCTGCACCTGGGCCCTGTTGTAAATGCACTTCCTAAAGCATGACCTTGGCACCAAGTCATACCTTTCAGATCCTTTTGACAAAATCTGCTTGAGCAAAGCAAGTAGAAGACGTCCCAGGTGCCCTTGAAGTGTTTGGTTTATCTGCACACCACAACCCAAAATGGTTGGATTGTAACAGACCGCGTGGCCTAATGGATAAGGCGTCTGACTTCGAATCAGAAGATTGAGGGTTCGAGTCCCTTCGTGGTCGTTTTCTACGATGTCTTCCAGTTCCTGTGACCTTCACATGGAAATTCTTGCACCGTTTTAACTTAATGCGGAACTTTACCCATAACAACCTGCTTCTTGCTGGAGGCTACCAATTTGCTTAAGCCCAGAGCCCCCAAACAGCAGTAAATTATAAAGTGGAATGAAACCAATTGCTTTAACAGTTTCAAAAAACAGCTACAATCCTGGAATCCCGGGATTGATAACTGTCCCATTTGATTGTGATCTCAACCAAAGTGTCAAACCCTCCAATGGCTGGTGTCATAACTGATCACATGTGCAGTACCATGGCAGTTGCAGTTAGAACAGAAGCAGCTTCATTGGCTGTAAACGATAGGAGGATTTAATTGCGCTTTAAGGCTGTCAGTAGATCAGCCTCTCCAAACTCAGCAGTGCCTAAAATGGGAGAGCAACGGAGTATGTGCAGAGCAGGGTGAAACACTGTGTATTACTGGATTTTAAAGTGTATGGACACAATTTTTTTAATGTTTTACAAAAGTATATATGCAAAATGGGCCAACCTGAAGTGACCTAGAAGGACTTAATTTTCTGACTAAAGTTGCACTTTAAACGACAGATTTAACAGCATGGCCTTGCATAGTTTTCACAAGAATTTAATCTTTATGTAGGATCTGCAAAGTTTTTGGATTTTTTGTTATTGTTTTTAGTCAGTGACATTGTAGCATGAAAACAAAGTGGAAGTAGTCATTCTAGTTCAAGCTAAATATGTAAATTGATTGTCAGAAGTGGGATTTGAGAACCAACGCCTCCATTCGGAGACCAGAACACCCACGCAATGTGAAGAAACAGCTCTTGAGTCTGGCGCCTTAGACCACTCGGCCATCCTGACAAGACAAGTGCAGAGTCCTGGCTACCTCTGGAAATAGCATTTTCTCGTGCTACTCTATTGATCTATTACCATTGTCAAGGAGCTGTATTAACACTCTGTACCTGGGCCCTGTTGTAAATGCACTTCTTAAAGCATGACCTTGGCACCAAGTCATACTTTTCAGATCCCGTTGACCAAATCTGCTTGAGCAAAGCAAGTAGAAGACGTCCCAGGTGCTCTTGAAGTGTTTGGCTGATGCGCACACCACAACCCAAAATGGTTGCTTTGTGGCAGACCGCGTGGCCTAATGGATAAGGCGTCTGACTTCGAATCAGAAGATTGAGGATTCGAGTCCCTTTGTGGTCGTTTTCTACGATGTCTTCCAGTTCCTGTGACCTTCACATGGAAATTCTTGCACCGTTTTAACTTAATGCGGAACTTTACCCATAACAACCTGCTTCTTGCTGGAGGCTACCAATTTGCTTAAGCCCAGAGCCCCCAAACAGCAGTAAATTATAAAGTGGAATGAAACCAATTGCTTTAACAGTTTCAAAAAACAGCTACAATCCTGGAATCCCGGGATTGATAACTGTCCCATTTGATTGTGATCTCAACCAAAGTGTCAAACCCTCCAATGGCTGGTGTCATAACTGATCACATGTGCAGTACCATGGCAGTTGCAGTTAGAACAGAAGCAGCTTCATTGGCTGTAAACGATAGGAGGATTTAATTGCGCTTTAAGGCTGTCAGTAGATCAGCCTCTCCAAACTCAGCAGTGCCTAAAATGGGAGAGCAACTGAGTATGTGCAGAGCAGGGTGAAACACTGTGTATTACTGGATTTTAAAGTGTATGGACACAATTTTTTTAATGTTTTACAAAAGTATATATGCAAAATGGGCCAACCTGAAGTGACCTAGAAGGACTTAATTTTCTGACTAAAGTTGCACTTTAAACGACAGATTTAACAGCATGGCCTTGCATAGTTTTCACAACAATTTAATCTTTATGTAGGATCTGCAAAGTTTTTGGATTTTTTTTATTGTTTTTAGTCAGTGACATGGTAGCATGAAAACAAAGTGGAAGTAGTCATTTTAGTTTAAGCTAAATATGTAAATTGATTGTCAGAAGTGGGATTTGAGAACCCACGCCTCCATTCGGAGACCAGAACACCCACGCAATGTGAAGAAACAGCTCTTGAGTCTGGCGCCTTAGACCACTCGGCCATCCTGACAAGACAAGTGCAGAGTCCTGGCTACCTCTGGAAATAGCATTTTCTCGTGCTACTCTATTGATCTATTACCATTGTCAAGGAGCTGTATTAACACTCTGCACCTGGGCCCTGTTGTAAATGCACTTCTTAAAGCATGACCTTGGCACCAAGTCATACTTTTCAGATCCAGTTGACCAAATCTGCTTGAGCAAAGCAAGTAGAAGACGTCCCAGGTGCTCTTGAAGTATTTGGCTGATGCGCACACCACAACCCAAAACGGTTGCATTGTGGTAGACCGTGTGGCCTAATGGATAAGGTGTCTGACTTCGAATCAGAAGATTGAGGGTTCGAGTCCCTTCGTGGTGGTTTTCTACGATGTCTTCCAGTTCCTGTGACCTTCACATGGAAATTCTTGCACCGTTTTAAATTAATGCGGAACTTTACCCATAACAACCTGCTTCTTGCTGGAGGCTGCCAATTTGCTTAAGCCCAGAGCCCCCAAACAGCAGTAAATCATAAAGTGGAATGAAACCAATTGCTTTAACGGTTTTAAAAAACAGCTACAATCCTGGAATCCCGGGATTGATAACTGTCCCATTTGATTGTGATCTCAACCAAAGTGTCAAACCCTCTAATGGCTGGTGTCATAACTGATCACATGTGCAGCACCACGGCAGTTGCAGTTAGAACAGAAGCAGCTTCATTGGCTGTAAAGGATAGGAGGGTTTAATTGCGCTTTAAGGCTGTCAGTAGATCAGCCTTTCCAAACTCAGCAGTGCCTAAAATGGGAGAGCAACTGAGTATGTGCAGAGCAGGGTGAAACACTGTGTATTATTGGATTTTAAAGTGTATGGACACAATTTTTTTAATGTTTTACATAAGTATATATGCAAAATGGGCCAACCTGAAGTGACCTAGAAGGACTTAATTTTCTGACTAAAGTTGCACTTTAAACGACAGATTTAACAGCATGGCCTAGCATAGTTTTCACAACAATTTAATCTTTATGTAGGATCTGCAAAGTTTTTGGATTTTTTGTTATTGTTTTTAGTCAGTGACATAGTAGCATGAAAACACAGTGGAAGTAGTCATTCTAGTTCAAGCTAAATATGTAAATTGATTGTCAGAAGTGGGATTTGAGCCCACGCCTCCATTCAGAGACCAGAACACCCACGCAATGTGAAGAAACAGCTCTTGAGTCTGGCGCCTTAGACCACTTAGCCATCCTGACAAGACAAGTGCAGAGTCCTGGCTGCCTCTGGAAATAGCATTTTCTAGTGCTACTCTATTGATCTATTACCATTGTCAAGGAGCTGGGCCCTGTTGTAAATGCACTTCCTAAAGCATGACCTTGGCACCAAGTCATACTTTTCAGATCCCGTTGACCAAATCTGCTTGAGCTAAGCAAGTAGAAGACGTCCTAGGTGCTCTTCATGTTGCCAATTTGCTGAAGCCCAGAGCCTCCAAACAGCAGTAAATCATAAAGTGGAACAAAACCAATTGAATTAACAGTTTAAAAAAACAGCTACAATCCTGGAATCCCGGGATTGATAACTGTCCCATTTGCTTGTGTTCTCAACCAAACTGTCAAACCCTCCAATGGCTGGTGACATTCTGGCATTTTTTGCCGGAAAGTTTGTTTATTCTCACAGCGAACATTTGTCCGATGAAAAAGTCAAAAAGTCTGTCCGATGGATCGTACACATGGTCGGATTGTCCTCTAAAACCGGTCCATCGGACATTTGTTGTCAAAAAGTCAGATCCCCTGCTGGACTAATGTAATCTAACAGGCAACTGGATTGGTTGTGATTGGATACAACTGCTGTATGGCCAGAAATTTTCCAGCATGGTCTTTTAGGGACAGCAGGGCCACCCACTGAGGGCATTTTTGAGGGTATATGTCCAGCTTTAGTTGGCTCTGATCTAAATTGGCACTTGTATGTGTATGTAAGCTTGTGAGCCAGGGATCGTAACCTTCTTGAGGGTGGGGGGTGAAGCAAATGCACAGTATGAAAAGCACCACATACGTGTCTAGTATAGAAACTACTTTTGCCTGTATGTTCTTGCAGGTAAAGTAAAGCGGCAGCCTACTAGAATGCTGCTCACCCTCACCATGTCCCTTATAAACACTGCAGTTTCAGTTGGACTTTATTATGAGCGAGATCCACCATCAACAATCGTTTATTGATCCAATATGTCATGAAACTTTTACAAAAAAAAAGCTCTTGCTATTTACAAATTGACCACTAGGAGTCATAGCCTGACAAGAAAACACAAGGAAGGAGGTAGTGAAATATTATTTCTTCTTAATTTAAACGCAGATCCAGGAACTGTGCTGAGGAATGTCACACTTTAGTGCAGTTAAGAAATAAAAAATCCCTTTAAAATTGCTATACAAGTCATTTAGTAATTTTCAGCAATGATAAAATACCTTACAGTTATGCTTATCTAAAACTGACAAATTATTAACTTTTTTTTCCCTTGCAAACATAAAGAGTAATTGGCTTTTTAGTTGAATTTTTCGTAATTCTAATCTCCCTGATCACCTCTTGAATGATATCTGCAGTTTCTGACAAGTTTGCAGAATTTGTGACAAGTTATCCTTTTTATCTGGGTAATAGGCAAGGGAATAATTGGCATGAGTTGGGCATTGCCCTGGGGAACCTATACCAAAGAAAAACAGTTTTCTTGGTGGGCAGCAGTAACTTTACTAATACCTAAACAGCAATGTTAAATATGCAAAAATTATTTAAATAACATGACTAAGGAATGTCTTGAACTTGCCTGCGAAGTTGCGTATGTGTGTGATGTATACAACCTACTACAGAAAAACTTTCTGCATATTTTTTTAAGAATGATCTAAAGCCTCATACACATGATTGGACTTCCATCTGACTTTTCTCTGGATTTTGCTCCGAATGGGCATTGGCCGTGAACTTGGTATGCATACACAGGGCAGGACTTTTTCAGCCAACTTTCACCATACAACTTTAGGCCCATACACATGTTCGGACTTTTTGACAACAACGGTCCGACGGACGTGTTTGATCCGACAATCCGACCATGTGTATGCTCTATCAGACAATTGTTTTTGCTTTTTCATCGGACAAATGTTCGCTGTGCATGCTCTCAAACTTTTCAACAACAAATGTCCGATGAAGCATAATACGATCGTGTGTACACAAGTCCATTAAAATTAAGTCCAAAGCATAGGGGTCGTGGAGGAAGATCCGAGAATGACCGACTGAGAAAGGTAAGTGCCAGGCGGGGGCGGCAATCTGGCAGCATTTTAGGGGCAGACTGGCGGCAATTGCATGGCACAGTGGCGACAATTGATGGGCACAGTGGCGACAATGGCATGGCACAGTGGCGACAATTGATGGGCACAGTGGCTGCGTTCGGCATGGCAAAGTGGCGACAATTGATGGGCAGAGTGCCGACAGTGGCATGGCACAGTAGCTGGGTTTGGCATGGCACAGTGGCGACAATTGATGGCCCAGTGGCTGCATTTGGCATGGCACAGTGGCAACAATGGCATGGCACAGTGACGACAATTGATGGCACAGTGGCTGCGTTTAGCATGGCACAGAGGTGACAATTGATGGGCACAGTGGCTGCGTTTGGCATGGCACAGTGGTGACAATTGATGGGCACAGTGGCGACAATGGCATGACACAGTGGATGCGTTTGGCATGGCACAGTGGCGAAAATTGCCGGCACAGTGGCTGCGTTTAGCATTCGCTCAATCCGAATTGTTCTTTTGAGTACTGAAGTACTAAGCCTGTGGCAGAGGCCTGAGCCAGGTCTGTAATAGAGACCTGTTCCTCCCAGCAACTTAAAAGTGACACTTTGGCTATAAAACACAGAGTGGCTAGAGTGGCGACGAACTGTATCTACTACTACTGAGAGCAGGACTGCTCTGTTTCATATCCAGGCCTGATACCGCACTGTTCTCTATTGCTTCATCAACCTTTCCTATCCCCTTGTTGATGTTGGCCGTTGTTGGGCCCTGGAATAAAGCATTTGAAAACCCATCTGGTGACTTGACATTCGCTCACTGCTACTACTCACTGCTACTACCCCTAGACACACTACAAGGTAACTTAATACGCCGATCCCAAACAACAACCAGCGGCTCCTTCGGGGGTGAGCACTACATAGTCATTGCAGAAGTGTATCAATCGCTTCAGATTGACTATACAAATATCTGTTTGTGCATGTCAGAAAGCCGAACGTACATTGTAATTCAGATTAAGTAATCATTTTCAGTAAATTGTTTAAGTAATAGATCATAGTTTTAATATTTTAATATTTTCATATGATTGCAAAGTGCAGAACAACACCGTTGTGTAGTCTAAAGCCTCATACACACGATTGGACTTTTCTGTGGTTTTTGCTCCGAATGGGCATTGGCCATTTACTTGGTATGCATACACGTGGCAGGAATTTTTCAGCCAACTTTGACCAAATCACATGTTTTTTCAGCTCTTTACTGCCACCCTTTGGGAAACTTCTGCTATTGTTGTCTGATCTTTAGCATTGGTTCTGAGCATGCGTGTTTGTACTTTGGATCAGTGGCGGCTGGTGCTCAAAATCTTTGGGGGGGGGGCGCAAACAAAGGAAAAAAAAACACATCAATTACCGCCACTGTGCACATCAATTGCCGCCACTGTGCACATCAATTGCCGCCACTGTGCCCATCAAATGCAGCCACTGTGCCCATCAAACGCAGCCACTGTGCCATACAATTGTCGCCACTGTGCCATGCCATCAAACGCAGCCACTGTGCCATGCCATCAAACGCAGCCAATGTGCCATCAATTGTTGCCTCTGTGCCATGTCATCAATTGTTGCCACTGTGCCATGCCATTGTCGCCACTGTGCCCATCAATTGTTGCCACTGTGCCATGCCAAATGCAGCCACTGTGCCTCTAATTGTCGTCACTGTGCCATGCCATTGTCACCACTGTGCCCATTAATTGTCGTCACTGTGCCTTGCCATTGTCACCACTGTGCCCATTAATTGTCTCCACTGTGCCATGCCAAACGTAGCCACTGTGCCATCAATTGTTGCCACTGTGCCATGCCATCAAACGCAGCCACTGTGCCCATCAATTGTCACCACTGTGCAATGCAATCAATTGGTGCCACTGTGCCATGCCATTGTCGCCACTGTGCCCATCAATTGTCGCCACTGGGCCATGCCATTATCGCCACTGTGCCCATCGATTTTCGCCACTGTGCCATGCCAAACGCAGCCACTGTGCCATCAATTGTCATCACTGTGCCATGCCATTGTCGCCATTGTGCCCATCAATTGTCGCCACTGTGCCATGCCAAATGTAGCCAATGTGCCATCACTTGTTGCCACTGTGCCATGCCATCAAACACAGCCACTGTGCCATTAATTGTTGCCACTGTGCCCATCAATTGTCGCCACTGTGCCATGCCATCATTTGGTGCCACTGTGCCATGCCAAACGCATCCACTGTGTCATACCATTGTCGCCACTGTGCCCATCAATTGTCGCCACTGTGCCATGCCATTATTGCCACTGTGCCCATCAATTTTCGCCACTGTGCCATGCCATTATCGCCACTGTGCCCATCAATTTTCGCCACTGTGCCATGCCAAACACATCCACTGTGCCATCAATTGTCGTCACTGAGCCATGCCTTTGTCACCACTGTGCCCATTAATTGTCTCCACTGTGCCATACCAAACGTAGCCACTGTGCCATCAATTGTCGTCACTGTGCCATGCCATTGTCGCCATTGTGCCCATCAATTGTTGCCACTGTGCCATGCCAAATGTAGCCACTGTGCCATCAATTGTTGCCACTGTGCCATGCCATCAAACGCAGCCACTGTGCCATAAATTGTTGCCACTGTGCCATGCCATCATTTGGTGCCACTGTGCCATGCCATTGTTGCCACTGTGCCCATCAATTGTCGCCACTGTGCCATGCTAAACGCAGCCACTGTTCCATCAATTTTCACCACTGTGCCATGTCAAACGCATCCACTGTGTCATGCCTCTGTCGCCACTGTGCCCATCAATTGTCGCCACTGTGCCATGCCATCAAACGCAGCCACTGTGCCATAAATTGTTGCCACTGTGCCCATCAATTGTCGCCACTGTGCCATGCCATCATTTGGTGCCACTGTGCCATACTATTGTCGCCACTGTGCCATGCTAAACGCAGCCACTGTTCCATCAATTTTCGCCACTGTGCCATGTCAAACGCATCCACTGTTTCATGCCATTGTCGCCACTGTGCCATGCCATTATTACCACTGTGCCCATCAATTTTTGCCACTGTGCCATGCTAAACACATCCACTGTGCCATCAATTGTCGTCACTGTGCCATGCCATTGTCCCCACTGTGCCCATCAATTGTCGCCACTGTGCCATGCCAAACGTAGCCACTGTGCCATAAATTGTTGCCACTGTGCCATGCCATCAAACGCAGCCACTGTGCCATCAATTTTCGCCACTGTGCCATGCCAAACGCATCCAATGTGTCATGCCATTTTCGCCACTGTACTCATTAATTGTCGCCACTGTGCCATGCCATTATCGCCACTGTGCCCATACATTTTTGCTACTGTGCTATGCCAAACGCAGCCACTGTGCCCATCAATTGTCGCCGCTGTGCCATGCCATTGTCGCCACTGTGCCCATCAATTGTCGCCACTGTGCCATGCAATTGCCGCCAGTCTGCCCCTAAAATGCTGCCAGATTACCGCCCCCGCCTGGCACTTACCTTTCTCGGTCAGTCATGCCAAACGTAGCCACTGTGCCATCAATTGTTGCTACTGTGCCATGCCATCAAACGCAGCCACTGTGCCATAAATTGTTGCCACTGTGCCCATAAATTGTCACCACTGTGCCATGCCATTAATTGGTGCCACTGTGCCATGCTATTGTCGCCACTGTGCCCATCAATTGTCGCCACTGTGCCATGCCATTATCGCCACTGTGCCAATCAATTTTCGCCACTGTGCCATGCCAAACGCAGCCACTGTGCCATCAATTGTTGTAACTGTGCCATGCCATTGTCGCCATTGTGCCCATCAATTGTCGGTCAGTCATGCCAAATGTAGCCACTGTGCCATCAATTGTTGCCACTGTGCCATGCCATCAAACGCAGCCACTGTGCCATAAATTGTTGCCACTGTGCCCATCAATTGTCGCCACTGTGCCATGCCATCAATTGGTGCCACTGTGCCACGCCATTGTCGCCACTGTGCCCATCAATTGTCGCTACTGTGCCATGCTAAACGCAGCCACTGTTCCATCAACTTTCGCCACTGTGCCATGCCAAACGCATCCACTGTGTCATGCCATTGTCGCCACTGTGCCCATCAATTTTCACCACTGTGCCATGCCATTATCGCCACTGTGCCCATGAATTTTCGCCACTGTGCCATGCCAAACGCATCCACTGTGCCATCAATTGTCGTCACTGTGCCATGCCTTTGTCGCCACTGTGCCCATCAATTGTCGCCACTGTGCCATGCCAAACGTAGCCACTGTGCCATCAATTGTTGCCACTGTGCCATGCCATCAAACGCAGCCACTGTGCCATAAATTGTTGCCACTGTGCCCATCAATTGTCGCCACTGTGCCATGCCATTAATTGGTGCCACTGTGCCATGCCATTGTCGCCACTGTGCCCATCAATTGTCACCACTGTGCCATGCCATTATCGCCACTGTGCCCATCAATTTTCGCCACTGTGCCATGCCAAATGCAGCCACTGTGCCATCAATTGTTGTCACTGTGCCATGCCATTGTCACCATTGTGCCCATCAATTGTTGCCACTGTGCCATGCCAAATGTAGCCACTGTGCCATCAATTGTTGCCACTGTGCCATGCCATCAAACGCAGCCACTGTGCCATAAATTGTTGCCACTGTGCCCATCAATTGTCGCCACTGTGCCATGCCATCATTTGGTGCCACTGTGCCATGCTATTGTCGCCACTGTGCCATGCTAACCACAGCCACTGTTCCATCAATTTTCGCCACTGTGCCATGTCAAACGCATCCACTGTTTCATGCCATTGTCGCCACTGTGCCATGCCATTATTACCACTGTGCCCATCAATTTTTGCCACTGTGCCATGCTAAACACATCCACTGTGCCATCAATTGTCGTCACTGTGCCATGCCATTGTCCCCACTGTGCCCATCAATTGTCGCCACTGTGCCATGCCAAACGTAGCCACTGTGCCATAAATTGTTGCCACTGTGCCATGCCATCAAACGCAGCCACTGTGCCATCAATTTTCGCCACTGTGCCATCAATTTTCGCCACTGTGCCATGCCAAACGCATCCAATGTGTCATGCCATTTTCGCCACTGTACTCATTAATTGTCGCCACTGTGCCATGCCATTATCGCCACTGTGCCCATACATTTTTGCTACTGTGCTATGCCAAACGCAGCCACTGTGCCCATCAATTGTTGCCGCTGTGCCATGCCATTGTCGCCACTGTGCCCATCAATTGTCGCCACTGTGCCATGCAATTGCCGCCAGTCTGCCCCTAAAATGCTGCCAGATTACCGCCCCCGCCTGGCACTTACCTTTCTCGGTCAGTCATGCCAAACGTAGCCACTGTGCCATCAATTGTTGCCACTGTGCCATGCCATCAAACGCAGCCACTGTGCCATAAATTGTTGCCACTGTGCCCATAAATTGTCACCACTGTGCCATGCCATTAATTGGTGCCACTGTGCCATGCTATTGTCGCCACTGTGCCCATCAATTGTCGCCACTGTGCCATGCCATTATCGCCACTGTGCCAATCAATTTTCGCCACTGTGCCATGCCAAACGCAGCCACTGTGCCATCAATTGTTGTAACTGTGCCATGCCATTGTCGCCATTGTGCCCATCAATTGTCGGTCAGTCATGCCAAATGTAGCCACTGTGCCATCAATTGTTGCCACTGTGCCATGCCATCAAACGCAGCCACTGTGCCATAAATTGTTGCCACTGTGCCCATCAATTGTCGCCACTGTGCCATGCCATCAATTGGTGCCACTGTGCCACGCCATTGTCGCCACTGTGCCCATCAATTGTCGCTACTGTGCCATGCTAAACGCAGCCACTGTTCCATCAACTTTCGCCACTGTGCCATGCCAAACGCATCCACTGTGTCATGCCATTGTCGCTACTGTGCCCATCAATTTTCACCACTGTGCCATGCCATTATCGCCACTGTGCCCATGAATTTTCGCCACTGTGCCATGCCAAACGCATCCACTGTGCCATCAATTGTCGTCACTGTGCCATGCCTTTGTCGCCACTGTGCCCATCAATTGTTGCCACTGTGCCATGCCAAACGTAGCCACTGTGCCATCAATTGTTGCCACTGTGCCATGCCATCAAACGCAGCCACTGTGCCATAAATTGTTGCCACTGTGCCCATCAATTGTCGCCACTGTGCCATGCCATTAATTGGTGCCACTGTGCCATGCCATTGTCGCCACTGTGCCCATCAATTGTCACCACTGTGCCATGCCATTATCGCCACTGTGCCCATCAATTTTCGCCACTGTGCCATGCCAAATGCAGCCACTGTGCCATCAATTGTTGTCACTGTGCCATGCCATTGTCGCCATTGTGCCCATCAATTGTTGCCACTGTGCCATGCCAAATGTAGCCACTGTGCCATCAATTGTTGCCACTGTGCCATTCCATCAAACGCAGCCACTGTGCCATAAATTGTTGCCACTGTGCCCATCAATTGTCGCCACTGTGCCATGCCATCAATTGGTGCCACTGTGCCACGCCATTGTCGCCACTGTGCCCATCAATTGTCGCCACTGTGCCATGCTAAATGCAGCCACTGTTCCATCAATTTTCGCCACTGTGCCATGCCAAACGCATCCACTGTGTCATGCCATTGTCGCCACTGTGCCATGCCATTATTGCCCCTGTGCCCATCAATTTTCACCACTGTGCCATGCCATTATCGCCACTGTGCCCATCAATTTTCGCCACTGTGCCATGCCGAACGCATCCACTGTGCCATCAATTGTCGTCACTGTGCCATGCCATTGTCGCCACTGTGCCCATCAATTGTCGCCACTGTGCCATGCTAAACGCATCCACTGTGTCATGCCATTGTCGCCACTGTGCCCATCAATTGTCACCACTGTGCGATGCCAAACGCAGCCACTGTGCCCATCAATTGTCACCTCTGTGCCATGCTAAACGCAGCCACTGTGCCATCAATTGTCGCCACTGTGCCATGCCATTGTTGCCACTGTGCCATGCCAAATGCAGCCACTGGGCCATCAATTGTCGCCACTGTGCCATGCCATTGTCGGCACTCTACCCATCAATTGTCGCCACTTTGCCATGCCGAACGCAGCCACTGTGCCCATCAATTGTCGCCACTGTGCAATGCCATTATCGCCACTGTGCCCATCAATTGTCGCCACTGTGCCATGCAATTGCCACCAGTCTGCCACTAAAATGCTGCCAGATTGCCGCCCCCACCTGGCACTTACCTTTCTCAGTCGGTCATTCTCGGATCTTCCTCCACGACCCCTATGCTTTGGACTTCATTTTGATGGACTTGTGTACACACGATCGGATTATGCTTCATCGGACATTTGTTGTTGAAAAGTTTGAGAGCATGCACAGCGAACATTTGTCCGATGAAAAAGCAAAAACAATTGTCTGATAGAGCATACACATGGTCGGATTGTCGGATCAAACACGTCCGTCGAACATGTGTATGGGCCTAAAGTTGTATGGTGAAAGTTGGCTGAAAAAGTCCTGCCCTGTGTATGCATACCAAGTTCACGGCCAATGCCCATTCGGAGCAAAATCCAGAGAAAAGTCAGATGGAAGTCCGATCATGTGTATGAGGCTTTAGATCATTCTTAAAAAAATATGCAGAAAGTTTTTCTGTAGTAGGTTGTATACATCACACAGATACGCAGGCAAGTTTAAGACATTCCTTAGTCATGTTATTTAAATAATTTTTGCATATTTAATATTGCCGTTTAGGTATTAGTAAAGTTACTGCTGCCCACCAAGAAATCTGTTTTTCTTTGGTATAGGTTCCCCAGGGCAATGCCTAACTCATGCCAATTATTCCCTTGCCTATTACCCAGATAAAAAGGATAACTTGTCACAAATTTTGCAAACTTGTCAAAAACTGCAGATTTCATTCAAGAGGTGGTCAGAGACTGCGGCATTATAAAAGAGACATAATACAGGAGATGGTCAGAGACTGCGGACATGCTCCAAGAGACTGTCAGAGACTGCAGATATGCTCCAAGAGACTGCAGACATGCTCCAAGAGACTGTCAGAGACTGTAGACATGCTCCAAGAGATTGTCAGAGACTGCAGACATGCTCCAAGAGACTGCCAGAGACTTCACACATGCTCCAAGAGATGGTCCTAGACTGCAGACATGCTCCAAAAGACTGTCGAAGACTGCAGACATGCTCCAAGAGATTGTCGGTGACTGCAGACATGATAAAAGAGACTGTCAGAGACTGCAGACATGATACAAGAGACTGTCAGAGACTGCAGACATGATACAGAAAATGGTCAGAGACAGTGGAGTTGCTAAGGGGTAGTTATTGGGGCTATAGCCCTGAATCTGTGGCCCATAGCCCAGAGTCTCTTACAGCAGGTCTCTGCCTAACCAGCGGGCTTTGGCCTCTCTGCAGCTGGGCCGTGTGTGCATGAGCCAGGCAGACGGATGAGCGAAGTGAGCAGATGGACGAGCAGAGATGACATCATCTCTCTCTGCTTGCCCTGCATCACCGCACTGCTGCCCTCACTCAGGACCAACTACTGCACCTACCTCGGTCCTAAATGGACCAGTTCTGCCAGCCTGCCACCAATGTAGTTACAATGCACATTTTGTGGCACTAACTGGCATGGCATGTGACAATACGCAAATAATGGCAGGTGACAATCAACATCTGGTGGCAGGCGACGTGGCAAGTGACAATCCGCATATGGTGGCAGGTAACAATCCACATCTGGTGGCAGGCAACGTGGCAAGTGACAATCCACATCTGGTGGCAGGCAACGTGGCAGGTGACAATCCACATCTGGTGGTAGGCGACAGTGGCAAGTGACAATCCACATCTGGTGGCAGGCAACGTGGCAGGTGACAATCCACATCTGGTGGTAGGCGACAGTGGCAAGTGACAATCCCCATCTGGTGGCAGGCAACGTATCAGGTGACAATCCACATCTGGTGGTAGGCGACAGTGGCAAGTGACAATCCACATCTGGTGGCAGGCAACGTGGCAGGTGACAATCCACATCTGGTGGTAGGCGACAGTGGCAAGTGACAATCCACATCTGGTGGCAGGCAACGTGGCAGGTGACAATCCACATCTGGTGGTAGGCGACAGTGGCAAGTGACAATCCCCATCTGGTGGCAGGCAACGTATCAGGTGACAATCCACATCTGGTGGTAGGCGACAGTGGCAAGTGACAATCCACATCTGGTGGCAGGCGACGTGGAAGGTGACAATCCACATCTTGTGGTAGGTGACAGTGGCAAGTGACAATCCACATTTGGTGGCAGACGACAGTGGCAAAGGACAGTCCACATCTGGTGCCAGGCGACGGTGGCAAATAACAAGCTGCATCTGGTGACAGACGATGGTGGCAAGTGACAAGCTGCATCTGGTGGCAGGAGATGTGGCAAGTGACACACCCAGGGCTCGTGGAGATTCTGCATTATGGTGAGTTGAACCACTTCATTATATATTACAATGTAACAATATAAATAATGCTCTTCAATCACCCTGACACCATATCAATCATGGTGCCGTGATGATTGAAGCACCAACACCAGCATTGCCCGCAAAAAATTGCTTACCACCCATGTGCCCCGCTGGGCCTGCAAAAGGGTTGGTGACCGCTGCTATGGGCTCTAGCCCCAGATCTTTTGCCGACCTAGCAACTCCCAGAGACTGCTCAGAGACTGCAGACATGATATAGGAGCAGTGCAGTATTGCAAAAAATGGCCTGGTCATTAAGGAGGCAAATCCTTCTGGGGCTGAAGTGCTTAAAGAAACAGGGTCTTTTTTTTTTATGGGTTACAACTTCTTTAATCTTTTCTCCCTGCACTGACTCATGTTTTATCCATTGTCAGTGTCTAGTTCCTGGAGTGAGATGTTGCCTCATGTAAATTCTGGTGCTTTGTTAACAATTATTTGATTAAGTGCAGCTCTAAGTACCAAAACGAAAGTGTGAAAACAAACCTCAAAGCTCCAGGGTAAATAGACTAATTTTCCTGAAAAGTGTGACCTGACAAGAGTTAGTGCAATAATCATTGTGAATGGAAATATGAAAAGCACAAAACCTCTGAAAGTCAAATGGCACTCTGAAAAGTGAGCTAACTAGTTAAAGGGGATTTTTTTTTCATAATAAGCATCCTTTACCTGCAGACATTACTCTTTTCACTTCCTCATTGTTAGTTTTTTGCTCAGAAGTTGCTCTCTGTTCTGTTCACTTCCTGCTTGTCTGATTGTTACTCACCACCGTGAAGAGAGGCTTTACTGTGGTGGTCAGTGACGTGCTTGCCCCCTCCTGGGAACTACATCTGTGCGACAGGATGCTCTCTACGTTTTAGAGACTTCAAGGAGGTGTGAATTACTGGGCGTGCTGCAATTCATACTGGAAAATGTAGTTCTTACATGAACGAGCGCCACAAACCAGGAAGTGAATGAGAGAACAGAAACTAGAACGCCGGAGGTGATATAGATGAAGGAATTTAATAAGTATTTACTAGTTTTTTTTTAACAGAATCATTACACTATTCTGCCTGTCTACCTTGCAGACATTAATTTTAGGCAATTCTTTTTTTCCCTTTAATAAATAACTAATATCCCTCTGAAGGGTGAAACTAACACTCTGAAGAGCCAGCTCAGTGACCACTGTAAATATAAGATCAGTATTCAATTACACAAAAGGTCCTCTGAAAAGTGAACCCCATGCAAAACAATAGTTCTCTGAAGGGTTTAGTTCAAAACTGTATAAGCTGAATTTGTAGTCAGAGTCCTTGAGTAAGAAATGTGATAACAACCAAGGCCTGAGGTGTTCCTTGGCCTAGCTGGTCGGCTGGTGGCCCTGAAATGACGCCAACACAGGATCCAACAGGGGAGGAGGATTAAGTACTCAGCAGACTCCTCCCACAAACACAGGCTAGCCTTTGGCCAGCCTTTACACATGTTGATAATTTCGCTCAGGCTTACCAGAGCATATGCGACCTTCACATGAGACACAAAACTGCTTTTGTGTCAAGCAAAATGCTCCTCTGCCCAGGGGTACATAGGATAATTGATTGCCTTCCGATCTCTCACTCTGCCCTCAGTAGCAGTATCATACATGGAATAAAATGCAGACAATGCTTAGTGTATAACTGATTAATAAATTAAGAAGAAGAAGCAATAGGAGACCCCACATAAAATAGTAGTCCTCTAAAAAGTGAAGCCATTTTTTGTGATATGTTACTGCGTCGCTTTAACTGACAATTGCTAGGTCGTGCGATGTTGTACCCAAACAATTTATGTCCCACAAATAGAGCTTTCTTTTGGTGGTATTTAATCACCTGTGCGATTTTGACTTTTTGCGCTATAAACAGAAGAGCGACAATTTTTTGCTATAATAAATATCCCAAAATGTCTTCATCAGTTTAGGCCAAAAGTTATAGCGTCTACAAAATAGGGGATTGTTTTATTGCATTTTTTTTACTAGTAATGGCGGTGATTTTTATTGGGACTGTGACATTGCGGAGGACAGATCGGGCAATTTTGACATCTTTTTGGACCATTGCCATTTATACAGCGAGCAGTGCTGTAAAAATGCACTAATTACTGTATAAATGTCACTGGCAGGAAATGGGTTAACACTAGGGGGAGATCAAGGGGTTAAATGTGCTCCCTCAGTGTGTGTTCTAACTGTGGGGGGGTAGGGCTGACTTGGGGAGGAGACTGATCGTTGTTCTTATAATATACTAGGAACAACAGATCAGTCTCCTCACCCCTGACAGAACATGGATTTGTGTGTTTACACACACAAACCACTGTGCTCACTTTGTCAGGAACGATCGCGGGTGCCCATTGGACATTGCAGCGCACGCACCCCCTATATTCCTTAAGGCGCCCGCCGTACAGCTACAGCGATATGTGCAGGAGTGCCATTCTGGTAACTCAGCGAGTCCACTCTCACCACGTGTCCACCACTGAGACAGAGTACTCTGAGGCTTACCAGAGTATATGCGACCTTCACACCAAAAGACATAGACACGACCGAGTTTCTCAGCAGAATCCAGCAAGAACCTCGATGGGAGACGTATTCTGCCGAGGAAACTGGTCGTGTGTACACTTTTCGCCGAACAACCCGTCGGGAAGCTCGTCGAGCAAAAAAGAGAGCATGTTCTCTATTTCCTCGTTGTTCTATGGGGAAATTTGGCTCGACAAGCTTTTCAACAGCTGAATGGGAAACTCGACGGGCGGAACGATGAGTTTGTGTCGTGTGTACGCCGCCATAAACAGCATTTGTATTAATGGATTGTCATCAGCCCCATAGCAGTTTTACTGCTACAGGGCCGCAGCTGTGCAACAGATCGCGTATATACGTGATTCCGTACTTCTGCCTGGGCACCACCGCTTTTTCTATGATAAATCACAGCAGAAGCCAATCTGTAGGTGTCAGTCACTCGATGTCCTCCAGCACCTGCCAATCGTCTGCAATACACAGAGAACTGAGATATGCCCACGTACAGGACAGCCATCACAAATTTTGGGTGTCCCTTACAGGCCCCCCCTGGAGTACTGGAGCAGAGACGATAAACGAGCGGGGGGGGGGGAGTTGTGGTAACGAACAAAACAAAGTCAAGACAGCCGGGCCCCTGGGAGCCATCGGGCCCCTTACAGGTGTAATGCCTTTAACCACTTCAGCCCCGGAAGGATTTACCCCCTTCCTGACCAGAGCACTTTTTGTGATTCGGCACTGCGTCGCTTTAACTGACAATTGCGCGGTCGTGCGATGTGGCTCCCAAACAAAATTGGCGTCCTTTTTTTCCCACAAATAGAGCTTTCTTTTGGTGGTATTTGTTCATCTCTGCGGTTTATATTTTTTGCGCTATAAACAAAAATAGAGCGACTATTTTGAAAAAAATGCAATATTTTTTAAATTTTGCTATAATAAATATCCCCAAAAAATATCTAAAAAAACATTTTTTTTCCCCAGTTTAGGCCGGTACGTATTCTTCTACATTTTTTTTGTTAAAAAAACGCAATTAGCGTTTATTGATTGGTTTGCGCAAAATTTATAGCGTTTACAAAAAAGGGGGTAGTTTTATGGCATTTTTATTAATATTTTTTTTTTACTAGTAATGGCGGCGATCAGCGTTTTTTTTCGGCACTGCGATATTATGGCGGACACATCGGACACTTTTGACACATTTTTGGGACCATTGGCATTTTTATAGCGATCAATGCTATAAAAATGCATTGGATTACTATAAAAATGCCATTGGCAGTGAAGGGGTTAACACTAGGGGGCAGGAAAGAGGTTAAGTATGTTCCTGGTGTGTTCTAACTGTATGGGGGGGGGGTTGACTCACTAGAGAAATCACTGATCTCCTGTTCATACATTGTATGAACAGAAGATCAGCGTTTCCCCCGCTGACAGGAACAAAAGGTATGTGTTTACACACATACCTCCCGTTCCCCGCTCTGTAACGAACGAGCGCGCGTGCCCGGCGGCGATCGCGCCCGCCGGGCGGGCGCGCGGCGCGCGCACACCCTCTAGCGGCCAAAGAAGATAGGACGTAGAGCTACGTGCTCCCGCGTAGCAGTGCCACCGTCCCGCAGTAATATGACGGCGGGCGGTCGGCATCTAGTTAACCCTCCTGATGGCGGCCATGCCCACGCAAAAAAGGCATAAAAAAGGCATATCTTAGTTCCGACAAGGGAAAGGAATGGATTCTGTGTTCCTGCAAAGGTACTAGAATCCATTTATTTTCCTAAGCAGCACACAGTTAACACACAAACACTGGCTAGGTACACAGTTAACCCTTTTGGTCACCCTAGATGTTAACCCCTTCCAAGCCAGTGTCATTAGTACAGTGACGGTGTATATGTTTTTCACTGATCACTGTATTAGTGTCACTGGTTCCCACAAAATGTCAGTTAGTGTCAGAATGTTCGCCGCAATATTGCAGTCTCGCTATAAGTCCATGATCATCACCATTAATAGGATAAATAAGATAAATACAGTAAATACAAATTCCCTTATATATACCATAGGGGTATTGCTCCCTTAATATTTGGCAGCAATACATCAGCATCATACGTGTAATGAAATGCAAATAACACCTCCCATAGTGTAAATCGCATTACTACTATATCGCTACCCCCCGCAGGAGCCGATAGTTACTGGTTCACCCTATTCCTGCACAGCCAGGCAATACACATTTCCAACTTGCATCCCGACACAGGAAATCAGTCCATGGGCTTGTTTTTCTTATTTTATTGGGGAAAGCAACTTGAATAGGGTATAGGTATTATGGGATGCCCAACTTGACTCAAAGAATTTATTAAACATCATTAACTACATTTATTAAAATAGGTTAAAAACACTCATACAAACCATCATATATGACCTGAAAAGCGGTAATGTTACGACCTCAAGCGTCACCTCAAGCTGGGTGGTGAGTGGTCATTGAGCTGACTCTTTAGAGTGGTGGTTTCACTCTTCAGAGGGATATTTGTTATTTATTCACTATTAAGCTCACTCTTCAGAGTGTCATTTCAATTTTTTTTTCTAACTTCAGTTTTGGTACTTAGTGCTGCATTTAATCAGATATTGGTGAATAGTATAGTGTATCCTATTGTGGAAATTTTATTATATGGACTCATGTGGACATTGTATTCTTGGATGTGTGTTTTATAGATTGTCATCTGTCTCTCTGTGTCTGATTAATCGAAGAGTGCTCTAGCAGAGCACACTTGTATTGAATCGAGACCATCATGAAACCCATCAGGAGACGTGTTCTCTGTATGTGTGGACGTTTCTCAGCCTTTTTGCTAAGATCAAGTGTAGTATCTGTTCTTATCAGTTGTTAGAGGAGCGCTGAAGCACCTCCTACATGGGGAGGGTGAATGCAATCCAATGACGTCATTGCACCTGCAAGGATGGTTTCAGCAGGGACTACGCCGTGCCGCCCGACAGATACTGGGGGCCGGCCTATGATTGCGTCTGAGCCATCTGGAAGGGTGCTTCTGGTGAGGATGGGTGGCTGTGCTTGGTCTGGTCTTTTTGCCGAGTTCTAGTCTGGCCTTATGGCTGGCTTGTGTAAGTGCTATCCCTGTCAGAGATCCGGTAGGAGGAGCTGGTAATGCCCTGTGATGAGTTGGGGTAGAACCATGCAAATCCGCCAGGTTGATAGGGAGTCTGGAAGGACTAGTATTGGTGGAGGCTGCTAACTGGAGCGGCAGTTCTTCCTAAGAAAACCTTGAAGGGCTCTCTTTCTGGTAGGGGTGGAGGGCTGCACTGGCCGGTCGGTTGGATATGGAACAGAAAAGTCTATGGTGCATGTGCCCCTGGAGTGGCAGTCCAGGGGTATCTGAAAATCACTGTAAGGGTGGGTCACTTTGATTTAAAGATACCACGGTCACTGCACCAGCAACACGCTTTTTTTTTTAGCACCTGCCTCCTGGGCCTGGCCTTTTGGCTAGGACTGGAGGAATTGTATTATTCCTGGCCGGAGGGCCTGGTCATTGTACAACACAATGCTCTCCTCTCTCCTCTCTCATTTCCCCCACTTTATTTTATTTAGCCTATGTTTGTCACGTTTTTGTCTTATTTTTGTTTGTGCACGTTATTTGTTTACTGTGTGATTAGTAGGATGCCGGTCCTCGGGCCTGCCCTGAACGTCTTGGGAGTGGGTGGACATGGCCTTCCTGCTTAGTTCACCTGCTCTCATGGGGTCTCCCTTCGGGGGAGCCCCACCTAGTACTGGAAGGGTTCTGTTTCGGCAGTCCCTCCAAGGAAGTTGGGTCTGTGTCGGCTTTGGTTGCTCGGACCACAGTACTTCAGTCCCCGTCTGGAGCCTAACGCCCCAAGGAATCAGGGTTTGGGTCCTTTTTCACAGGAGGACCACTCTTTATGTGTGTGCACATTTTTTCTGCACCGGGTGAAGTTTTTGGGTGTGTTCACACGCCATAGGCTTTTTAAAAAAAAAGAAAAGAAAAATGTGTGGATATTTGTCGGTTTGTAAGTATCAAGCGCAATGTGCTGGGCTTCTTGCCTTGAAATGTCTATGCACATTAGAGAAGCAAAGTCCGCATAACGAGAGAAACCTAATATATATCTCTTGTGGCTGCGCTATCCCTTTTGGATACATACCTGCTTTTATAAAAGGACATTGATATCGGCCTTATCAATATACTCGTACCGTATATTGACAACAGTAGTACCTATGTCCCTGCAGATCTTCCCAAGCTTGTAAGAACAAATATAATGATCCTTCCTAGATACTTGTTTAATTAACAGTATTGAATGGGTTCCATACATAATGTCATATGTTGTCATCCATTTCCTGTGTTTGTCATCCATTTCCTGTGAGGTCATAACCTGTGAGGTAATTTCCTGTGATGTCATTTCCCATAGAGGAACCGATTGGCTGTTGGGGCCATGACTTCCTGTTTGTCATTCTTTTGTTGTCGATGAATAAAAACCAAGTATTGTGCTTGGTAGAGGCATAGGAGCGATAGTACTAAGGACGTAAGCTGCGGTCATGTCTGTTTACTTGGGGATATGCAGGAAATAGAGTGATTTTAAGATGCATTATAACATTAGATGGAAAGAGTGCTTATTAGCACAGGAGATATGGATTATGCGTAGCTTATAGACACATTTTCATGACAATCCTATACCTTGGTGCTGGCTGCTTTAACCACTTGACCTCTGGAAGATTAACCCCCTTCATGGACAGGCCATTTTTTGCTATACGGCACAGAGTTGCTTTAACTGACAATTGCGTGGTCATGCAACACTGTACCCAAATAAAATGTATGTCCTTTTTTCCCCACAAATAGAGGTTTCGTTTTGGTGGTATTTGATTACCTCTGAAGATCATGAGAAAAAATGAAGAAAAAACAAAACAAAATGTTTGCCAGACAGTGTATATTGATTGATTTGTGCAAAAGTTATAGCGTCTACAAACTATGGGATATTTTTATAAAATGTATATATTAGATATATATGTACTTTTTTTTACTAGTAGTGCCGGCGATCAGTAACTTATAGCGGGACTGTAAATTCCGGCGGTCATTCTGACACTAACTGACACTTTGGGGACTAGAAACACTAATACAGTGATCAGTGCTAAAAATATGTCACTGTACTGACACTGGCTGAGAAGGGTTTAACATGAGGGGCGATTGAAGGTTTACCTGTGTGCCTAACCAATGTTGTACTATACTGTGTTAGGTGCTTTTACTAGGGGAAGAGACAGAATTTATTCCCTGCTTGTTTACATAGGCAGATACAGTAAATATCATTGATTCCCCTAATAATGGTGCTGTATAGAAAGGTTAAGTTTACACCCTGCGAGCTGTGAATCATATTAAGTTGTTTTTACTAGTAGTGCTATGTATGTTATTGATTAGTGGGGATTAGTAGGGATTGCGGGAGCGAAGCGCCTATGCTTTGAAATGTTTAACCCTGATGGGAATGTTCCATATACCAAAGGAAGATGAACCAATAATTTACCAGTCACAGTGGCAACCTGTGAACAAATCGTTGCTCTAAATTCCTGGTGCTCGTCACTAGGAGTCATTCACTTGAGAAAGTCACGTGACCAGTGATGCAACTGAGGAGTCATGATGTCACTTCCGGTGTCTCACAGGCGAAGCAAGCGGTGAGGAGGCAAGCTCTAGATGTCTTCTTATTATAGGCTATTGTACAAGATGTTTAAAATGTGAGTGGGTTATTTTACATTTAATAAAAATGCATATATTCAAGCAATATTGCGCTATGATGGTCTCTTGTGTTCTGAACAATCCCTAATGCCGCGTACACACGATCATTTTTTGTGATGAAAAAAACGACGTTTTCTGTGAAGTAAAAAACGACGTTTTTGAAACGTCACTTTTCAAAGACGATGTTGCATACACACCATCGTTTTTTTTCACAAAAAGCGAGGTTACGTTCACCACTCTTTTCCATTGAAGCTCGCTTCATAACTAGCTTCTGGGCATGCGCGGGTTGAAAAACGTTGTTTTAAACAACGTTTTTGCTACACACGGTGACTTTTTGTGAAACAAAAAACGACGTTTTGAAAAACGACACAAAAAATTCAAGCATGTTGGAATTTTTTTTTGGTAGTTTTTTTAAAGACAAAAAACGATGTTTTGCCCACACACGATCAATTTAAATGACGTTTTAAAAAACAAAGTTTTTTTTCATCGCAAAAAACGACCGTGTGTATGCGGCATAAGAAGCAGGTCCCATTGTATGCTACGAGGACTGCAGGTGATCTGGGATACAGTTCATGGTTTCTTATGACCTTTGAAGACCTATATACCTAAGGCGTGACTTAACCTGTGGGGTGAACATATCACTGGATTTTGGCTGCTTAATACATACTGGAACCATTTTTTTCCACAAAATGGATCTTTTTCTCACTTATTAGAATCCGTTTGGGACTTTTTCACATTTATTTGTCTAATAGTGTTATGCAATATTTTTTATCATGTCTGTGAGTTTTATATGTAGCACTAACCCCGAAGGAGCTGCTGGTTTGTTTTGGGTCTACACTCTGGCTTTCAACCCCTAAAACTGTCTCAAACCCTCCCTTGGCACAACTGGTATCAGTGGGAATTGTGGACCCTAGTAACTGTTAGGAAACACAATACCTTGGCACACCACTCTAAATTATGTGAACAAATGGTTACTTTGAGGCCGCGTACACACGATCGAACATGTCCGCTGAAACTGGTCCGCAGACCAGTTTCAGCGGACATGTTCAATCGTGTGTACGGCCTATCGGACCGTTTTCCAGCAGACAAAAGTTTTCAAGCTTGCTTTGAAATCTGTCCACTGGAAACCTGTCCGTCGGACAGGTTTGATGGTTAGTACACAAACCATCCGACCAAAATCCCCCGCATGCGCAGAATCAAGTCGACGCATGCTTGGAAGCATTGAACTTCGTTTTTTCATCACGTCGTTGTGTTCTATGTCACCGCATTCTGGTCCGAGGGGATTTTGGTCCGATGGTGTGTATGCACATCAGACCAACAGACAATTCAGCCTTGTCCGATGAAAACGGTCCGTCGGACATGTTTCCTCGGACATGTCTGATCGTGTGTACAGGACCTTAGTTGTATTGATCCCGCTGGATGACAGAGTAACTGCGCACACACAGGTTCAGCTTAACCAATATAACTCTTTACTTAGTAAGATAAAAGCAGAAGAAACAAAGGTGAACAGTAATAGCCCCTGCAGAGCCCTGCAAGAGTCAAAATTAGTGATAACAGGTAAATACAAATTAGATTATAATTACTATATGTACCTGTGTGAGTACACGGCAACGAGATTCCCTCAGTAAGATACCCACACTGAAGCACCCCCTTGCCAAGCCTCACCCAGCTCCCCCATATAACAGCACTGTACAGTCTACTAGAACCAATTACCCAGTTAAAGGGTTTAAAAATGAATATCAACAGTTTACTATACCTAACAGGCAGTCTTTAGATAATATACCTCTCTAATATGATTTGGTTGGCCAGACCAAATCTCAATACAAATTAACACAACAGTTGGTGCACTTCCGCGGGGGCATGTGTTGGCACGCAACAAAAGCGTTTTTTAATCTGAAAAGAGAATAGGCAGACTGACGGAAGATGCCTGAATAGTATAATCACAGTAGTGAGTGCAAACTTTCCACCCTCCTGCAATGCAGTTAGTATGCTCGGGCAGGTGCCCGTCTCACCCAATCAGATCAGGCCTTGTCCTTCCGGAACACTCGGTCTACGAACTCCAACACACCGTCCCTCCGATCACCATTGAACCTTTGACACCGTCTGATCACTTTGTCAGGGATCCTCTCTCTGTCTCTGGATGCTGATCCACCCGGGCGTGGATAGGCCTCAAACTCTCGCCTAGACTTCCGGGAAGACACCTCACACAGGTTTCCTCCTGGGTTGAAGAGGCGGTCCAGAGAGAGCGTGCCCAACACGTCCTTTCCCTTAAATTATCTCCCCCAGCAGGCTGTGTGGGAAGCAAAGCACCCTAGGGTTGTACAGTTGCTCTCTGGGTATTGTAGTCTATGAATAGATTAGAACAATGGAGTCTCTTTCTCCTTGTACACAGTTTCCCAACATTCCTTGCTGTACCAGTGTGAAAAGTAAATAGAAGGTGGCTATAACCCAACTTGACCACCGGAGGGAGCTGAGATCCTTCTGAATAAACAGATGGTAGTCTTTTAATCACACGAGAATGGTAATACCTCGCTACTTTATCATATTTAATTGTATTTAGTTAATTATGAGCACCAGGCATTATAGCGATTGATGCTAGTTGCAGGGGGGCTGGAGTCTCTTCAAGAGTCTGGGGGTTTTGTAGGGACCATGTGAGAGACTGGAGCACACTGTGGGGCTGTAGAGTACTATAGGACACTGTTAGTGGTTCTGTGGGGGGGGGGGGGCAGAGCTGTATCCTGGCCTAGGCCAACAAGGCCCAGGCCTAGGGCAGCACTTTGCAGGGGGGCAGCATGAAAAGAGTCCCCGCCGGCTTTTGCGCTACACTGTTAGGAAAATTAGTCTAGCGCCCCCATAAAGCGGCTGCGCTGCTTCTAGTATGCGGGCAGCCGGCATTGCGCAACTGTGGGGGGGGGGGGGGGTGCTTCCAATTTTGACTGTTTTGTCATCCTGGACCACAAACCTTCCTCACTGTGCTATATGTTTCTGCTGCACCATCTACTTAAAGTAGAACTATAGGCAACACTTTTACCATCCCTGTCCCATTGTGAAGATTTCCCTTCACTTCCTGCTATATGGGCAACCAGGAAGTAAGAGGAAATCTAAGTAAATTAAGGGAATCAATTGCCCCCCCCCCCCCAGGCCCTCAGAACTAGTGTCCTCACTCGAAAATTTCAGGGCGGGTCCTAAACAACACAGGGTGTGGCCGTGACAGGAAGGGATGGGTCATATTTAAATTAGGGGGTGCACGAGTTTAGTCAGGCCTAGGGCAACACAAAACCTAAATACACCTCTGGGGGGGGGGGGGGCTGTATGCTCAGCAGCAAGGTAGGGGTTTGCCAGGACTGGTGACAGGGTCTCTTTAGAGGTACATTTTCAGAAAGTTGTAACAAAACAAGCTTAAATAGTGCCATCAATTTACTTATAAAGTACTATAAAGTAAATAAACTGGACAGTGGGATGATGTGGAGCCACAGAAAATATTGTCTGGCGACACCAAGAACAACAAGGACATTAGTTAATTATCTGAACAAAGGTAAAGATTTGGCCTCAGACATACTGTAACTCTCTGGAACATCATGCTTTCATTTCTAAATGATTAATGATGTCCATTGTCCATTTAATTCTAATTATACTGTTCATAATTCTGTGGTAATTGTAACGGAAATTTTAAGACAATACTGAGTTGGAAATGATGGTCTTAATTTTTAACAACTACAGGAAAATACAGAAATGAAATCCTTGAGTTTATTTCTGTATTATTTCAAGTCATAAAATCATTCTTCATCTCAGCTAGTGTAATTACTGGTAAGCAACTTCAAGGCTGAAATCAGTCTGTAAGTAGCAGATAATAGACAGGGTCCGTTCCATATATGGTGCCTTCGCAGCTGCCTGGGCCTCTCTTGGGCCTGGAAAAAGCTGCACAGCCAGGGCCGTCTTATCGAGCGGGCACACACCCGGCCACAGCCCAGGGGCCCCACGTGGTCTTAGGGCCCGATCAGGGTCGGTTCTGTTACAACCTTGCAGGATTCGGCAGTCGGCAGAGCTGAAAGGACAGCAGCAGACAGTGTCTGGTCTCTCTGCACAGTGGAGGGGCTGCCTGGTTAGGGAGTCAGTGGGGACTGAGTGTCGGGCGCCTTCTTTTAATGTGATTCTGCATGTGATTCTGCATGCGAGGAAGGGGGGCTGGCAGCTGTCACTTATCTCTCTCCTCTGTCCTTCACCTTCCTTCACTTGTCGGCACTCGGCAGAAGCTCCGCCTCCACGGTCTCCACACTGCAGCTGGTTGGGACTCCCCAGTTAACTTTGAAAGTGCTGCCCAGGGATGGACTGGCCATTGGGACTACAGGGAGTTTCCCGGTGGGCCGATGGCTCAGTGGGCTGACTTCAGTGACAGCGGACTGCCGCCCCCCTCTGCTCCTCTGTCTCTCCCTCCCCGCAGCGCTTACCTGGGGGGAACAAAAAAGCAGGGGGGGACCAAAGAAGCAGGGGGAGGACCAGAGGAGCAGGGGGACGACAGAGGAGCATGGGGGGAGGGGACAGACAGCTGACTCAACAGCTATGGCCTGGGAGTTTCTCACTTCTGTTAAGTCAATCTTGTCTCATAAGGGGGGCACCGAACTGATTAGTTGGGTGAAATAATGTCTAGATTCCCCACTGGTACTGCCTATAAGAGTACCAGTACCAGCCGTTCTACTTTAATAAAGTAGAACGGCTAGTGGCTAGTGAAGGGGGCTTGGGTGGCCGGGGGGGGGGGTGCGGGAGTTGTCCGGCCACCATGGGAAAGACCTGTTAAAGTGGGCCAGTCTGGATGAAGTCCAGGACCACATTTCTGTCCCAGTCCAGCCCTGGTGCTGCCTTGGTATCTGCCTGTGCCATTACTACAGGTCTCACATATATTATCACACAGGCATTCAGAGTGAACAGCACAGGACCTCAGTGTTCTGAAGACCCATGCAAACTGGCGAATCCCTGATTTCCTGCTGTGCCCACTGCCCAGCCATGTTAGAAACCCCACCCCTGATGTGCACACAGCATGGTGCTAGGTGTGTGTGGTGTGCAGCTGCCGCATGAAAATTGGAGGAGACTAGAGGCTGCAAAATCCACTGTCCAAAGTGACACCCCCTTCAACATCAACAAATGTCCTTCTCTGCTGCTCCGAGCTGGTTCACACTATGCGGTGCGGGAACTGCATGAGAGTTTGAATGGGAATCGCACCACATTCCTGTTCAAATCACATGCGATTCTTCAGCAGTGCGAATTAAACCATTCATTCTGCATGGCTCAAATCGCACCAAATCTGCACCAAGGTGTTGCAGGACCCTTTTTTTTTTGGCCACCCCTGAATAAATTCTGCAAATCACACTGCATTTTGCAAACTGATTTCAGTGTGTCATTACCTTAACATACACACCTGCATCAGTTCGCATAAAGGGGGTGTGATTTGGATGTGGTGCGGAATCTGCACAGAATTTGTTGCGAATTCACAGCGCAAAAGTGTGAACTGGCACTTAGTCTATAGGGCCCCTTTCACACTGGGGCAGGAACCGCGGTGGCGGTATAGCGCCGCTAAAAATAGCGGCACTATACCGTCGAAATTGCAGCGGGATTCGGCCGCTAGCGGTGCCGATGAGCCCGGTATTGCCGCGGTTTCCCATTGTTTTTAATAAGAAGGAGCGGTGAAGTGGTGGTATACACGCTGCTCCTCTCACCACTCCAAAGATGCTGCTGACAGGAGATTTTTTTATCTCCTGCCAGCGCATCGCCTCAGTGTGAAAGCCCTCAAGCCCTCAAGCTTTAACATTGAGTATGCCATGCAGCAGGAGCTTTTCAGGCTATTATTTATTTTTAGCGCTGTACCACCTGAAAGACTTCTCAGTGTGAAAGGGGCCTTACTGTATAAAACTACTGCACTGCAGTGGCGGCTGATGCTCTAAATTTTTGGGGGGCGCAAACAAACTGAAAAAAACAAACATAAAACGCAGCCACTGTGCCCATAAAACGTAGCCACTGTGACATCAAACGCAGCCACTGTGACTTCAAACGCATCCACTGTACCCATCAATTGCCACCACTGTGCCCATCAAACACATTCAATGTATCCATCAATTGCCACCACTGTGCCCATCAAACGCAGCCACTGTGCCCATCAAACGCAGCCATTGTGCCCATCAAACACAGCCACTGTGCCCATCAAACGCAGCCACTGTGCCCATCAAATGCAGCCACTGTGCCTATCAAATGCAGCCACTGTGCCCATAAATTGCCACCACTGTGCCCCAGCAATTGGCATCAGTTTGCCCCATCAATTGCGACCAGTGTGCCCACCTGCCCGGCACTTACCTGTCTCGGGTCACGGCGCTGTCCTCCACGCTCCCTCGATGTCTTCTCCCATCCTCTTCTGCTATGATTGGACGCCTGATAGGCGTCCAATCACAGCGCTGCACCTGACTGGCTGAGAGTGGGGTCAGTGTTAGGGAAGCGATTTATTTGCTTCCCTAACACAACACTGTGTAAACAGCGAACGCACAGCATTGCTCCCACTGTTTACCAATTTGTAAGCTTATTAGAGCCCACAGGCTCTAATCAGGATGCCTATTAGAGCCCATGGCTCTAATCAGGCACTTCCAAAACACCCCCACCGTTGTAATTCATATGCCCGGTGCCCAACAAGGGGGTGGCAGTGGCGACAATAGATAGGTTCATGCAATGCATGAATCTATTGGTGATTGACGGGGAGAGGGAGCGGCGCTCCTGCGCCCTCTATGGACGCACTGCAACTGTGAACATGGCTTGCTTTTCAGAGGTATTAGATGGACGGTGAAGAGGTGTTATGTTGCTTCCTCACCAGGTATTTTAACCCACTAAAAGCTGCATCAACCCCACCACAACTATGTGCAATGGAAAGTTGCGGCACAGACTTATTTGATTTGGTTGCATTTCGTAAGCAGTAGTGCCCGTCAAATGCAACTGGTGATATAATTTTTGCTGCACACTAATAAAAGCATTGTGGCTCCAGCATGTATACACCCCACTCCCCCAGCTGCTGCCTTGTTAGCAATTCACCCAAACTGCTGCATTACAACATACTGTGCTTTCTTTTTTAACCACTTGCCAACGGAATACTGTATATATACTGTGTGTATATATATATATATATATATATATATATATATATATATATATATATATATATATCCTGTGGCGGAGTGGCTCTCCTGTACAGCATTACATACCTAGTACATGATCCTCCATTTCCAGGTCTGGGGCACACATGCACACCACTCTCAATCCACTCCCTCTGTGATTAGACACAGCAGGAGCCAATCAGCCGGCACCTGTGATCGCTCAGGACACTAGCAGAAACGCAAGACAGACTGCCGTTCTGTCACTAGGGAAGGTATTGATCCTGTTCCCACAAAACAGGAACATGGATCAATGCTTTCCCTTAGTAAAAGCACCTCCCCCACAGTAACCAAGCACTCTCTAGATACACAGTGGACCCCTGGGTATTATTAGTACAGTGACAGTGCATTTTTTTTAGCACTAATCACTGTATTGGTGTCACTGGTCTCCAAAAATCACTTAGTGTCCGTTGTCTGCCACAATGTTGCAGTTTCTCTATAAGTCACTGACCCCTGCCATTACTAGTAAAAATAAATAAATAAATACCAATTCCATTAATATATCCCATAGTTTGTAGACGCTATGGGCCAGATTCTCAAAAAATGGCGTATCTGGCGGCGTTGCGTATCGTATCGCAGTTACACTACGTCTACGCAAATTACTGGAGCAAGTGCCGTATTCTCAAAGCACTTGCTCTGTAATTTTCGGCGGCGTAGCGTAAATGCGACGTCGTAAGGCCGCGTAATTTAAATAGTGAAGGAGGGGGCGTGCTGTATTTAAATTAAGCACGCCACCGCGTCAAACGAAGTGCGCATGCGCCGGCCGGGAAAAAAGCCCAGTGCCATGCTCGGAAAGCGTTGTTGAAACCGACGTCAAAACCGACGTCAAAACGACGTGATCATCACTTACGCAATTCCCTATTCGCGAACGACTTAGTAAAACGACTTAGTAAAACGACTTAGTAAAACGACGTAACCGACGGAAAAAGACGACGCCGACGCCATACTTAACATGGCATACGACGGAACTTCGGAAACATACCCCTCATATAGCAGGGGTAACCTTACGCGTACGTAACCTACGTAAACTACGTCGCCGCGTCGCAAAAACTTTCGGGAATCGGCGTATTAGGCTCATTTGCATAGGCAAATGAGAAAACAACGTAAAGGCCACCTAGCGGCCGGCGTTGTCATTACACCTAAGATCCGACGGTGTAATTGCTTTACACCTGTCAGATCTTTAGTGTATCTATGCGTAAGTGGTTCTAAGAATCACTCGCATAGATACCCATAGAAAAAATCTGCGATACGACGGTGTATCTGAGATACACCGTCGTATATCAGCTGAGAATCTGGCCCTATAACTTTTGTGTAAACCAATCAATATAAACTTATAGGGATTTATTTAACCAAAAATATGTAGCAGAATACGCATTGGCCTAAACCAATGAAGACATTTTTTTTTTATTGTATTGGGTATGTTTTATAGCAGAAAGTAAAAAATTGAAAGTGATGTATTGAAGACTATTGATTTTACAGTAATTATGAAACAATATTTGTAGTAATTTTCTTTTATACCAATATGGTATGTATTTTTTCTATCGAACCTGGTAAGTGGCGTTGTCTTTTACTTTCTGGAAAGAAGCATCTAATGATTACTTTAGTGTCCCGTAATATCCTTTACCGTTGGAGCACCTTGCTTTTGGGACTTTTCTATGTTGTTTTAAAGTGTATCGTTATTACATATTAGTATCACTTTTTTCTCTTTATATTTTAGGGAGTTTATATATTGTTTGGTTGTGCACTTTCCTTTTTATACACGTATTTTAAGACCTGGTTCATACTGGGGGAGTCGCATCCTATTCAATGCTATAGAACTAATCTAATAGGAGCGACACAAGTCGCTCCGACCTAGAAAGAGGTTCCTGTACGACTCCGGGGGCGGCTCGGGGCGACCTGCATTGACTTCTATACAGAAGTCGTTTTGCAGGTCGCCTCTGAAGTCGTCCTCAGGAGTGTGAACCGGCTCTTAGGACTAATACAATACATTTCTGTAAAGAACATCTGTGCTAAATACTTTATTAAAAATAAATAGTTCATAGTAATGCTCGTGTCATCTTTTTTTTTTTTTTTTAAACAGGGAATCGTGTCATCTTTATTTGTATAGTACAGCAACATATTTGGGCTGATTTACCAAGCCTGTGCGCCAAGACTCATGGTGCACAAGCAGGAGTAAACCTGTTTTTGACATTTACCAAAGAAACACGCTGCCAGTGCAGCGTGTTTCCTCATTTACTAAAGTGCCTAATGCGCCCAGAAGAGGGCGCACAGCACGCCAGTACAGAGCTGGCGTGCGGCATTTAGTAATGTAAACATCGGGGATTCGGGCGGGAGTTTATGAGGGGAGGGAGGGGGGTGATGCAGGGGAAGTGTAGTGACATGTGTTTAAACTTGTGTGGCGGGCCGATTTGAAAGGGAAAGTGACTTTTGGGACCCGATCCCCGTGCCCTTGCAAAGTACGCTAGAACCTCGGAAGGTTCACTTGCATACTGGGCATGCGCAGAGGGAACAATCGGAGCTTACCGCGCGCCTCTTCAGTACGCCGGGAAATCCTTGGTAAATACCAGGCGGCGTAGCAGTGTTTGCACTGCCTGGAGCGGCGCACGGCAAGCTCCGAGCTGTTCTCGGGCTGCGCTGACACTGAAGGGGAACTCCGCGCCAAATTTCAAATGTGAAACCGGCGCGGCTTCCCCCCCAGGGGTACAATAGGCTCTCCGGCTTGGTCCGGAACGTGAGGGGTTAACCCACGCCAAAATCGGCGTGGGGTTCCCCCCCAGATCCGTACCAAGCCCTCATCCCAGGCATGCAGTCTGGCCGGACAGGAATGGGGGTGGGGACGAGCGAGCGGCCCCCCCCCTCCTGAGCCGTACCAGACCACATGCCCTCGACATGGGGGAGTGTGTGCTTTGGGGGAGGGGGGCGCTGCCCCCCCACCCCAAAGCACTCTTGTCCCCATGTCGATCGGGACAAGAGCCTCTTCCCGACAACCCTAGCCATTGGTTGTCGGGGTATGCGGGCGGGAGCCAATCAGAATCTGGGAGCCCCGTTTAATAAGGTGGCCCCCAGATTTCGGGCCCCCACCCTATGTGAATGAGTATGGGGTACATCGTACCCCTACCCATTCACCTGGTGAACGTTTTCACTTTTGAGGGTCTTCCGCCGCCCCCTTCAAATTCTTCTGCCTGGACGGGGGTCGTACATCCCATCCAGGACTTGGACGTGGCGGGCTTCTCGTCGCTGTCTTCTGTCGCTGCCCCCTTCACCACGAAGCTCCGTGCTTGTTTGATGAGGGCAGCGGGCTTCCGTCGTCTTCTCCGGGGCGAGGGTCGTACATCCCACCCCGGATTTCGTCGCCGGGTTCTGCCTGGCTCCTACTAGGGGCCAGGGCTTCTTTTGCCGTCTTCCGCCGGAGGGCGCCACTCTCCGGGCTTCTCGACGTTGTCTTCCGCCGCGGGGGCCAGGCCTTCTTCTTTGCCGCCCCCCTCGATTTTTTCGGCCTGGACGGGGGTCGTACATCCCATCCAGGACTTGGACGTGGCGGGCTTCTCGTCGCCGTCTTCTGCCGCTGCCCCCTTCACCACGAAGCTCCGTGCTTGTTTGATGAGGGCAGCGGGCTTCCGTCGTCTTCTCCGGGGCGAGGGTCGTACATCCAACCCCGGATTTCGTCGCCGTCTTCTGCCGCTGCCCCCTTCACCACGAAGCTCCGTGCTTGTTTGATGAGGGCAGCGGGCTTCCGTCGCAGTCTTCCGCCGCGGGGTGACACTCGCGGGCTTCTTCTTCCATTCGATGTTGACACGGCGAGGTCCGGCGCTGAAATGCCTTCTGAGCGGCGGGCAAGGACTTATATTGGCATTGGGCGTGGGCGTGGTTATGCCAACATGTGACCTTAACCCATGTGACAGTGATGACATCACTGTCACATGGGTTAAGGTCACATGTTGGCATAACCACGCCCACGCCCAATGCCAATATAAGTCCTTGCCCGCCGCTCAGAAGGCATTTCAGCGCCGGACCTCGCCGTGTCAACATCGAATGGAAGAAGAAGCCCGCGAGTGTCACCCCGCGGCGGAAGACTGCGACGGAAGCCCGCTGCCCTCATCAAACAAGCACGGAGCTTCGTGGTGAAGGGGGCAGCGGCAGAAGACGGCGACGAAATCCGGGGTGGGATGTACGACCCTCGCCCCGGAGAAGACGACGGAAGCCCGCTGCCCTCATCAAACAAGCACGGAGCTTCGTGGTGAAGGGGGCAGCGGCAGAAGACGGCGACGAGAAGCCCGCCACGTCCAAGTCCTGGATGGGATGTACGACCCCCGTCCAGGCCGAAAAAATCGAGGGGGGCGGCAAAGAAGAAGGCCTGGCCCCCGCGGCGGAAGACAACGTCGAGAAGCCCGGAGAGTGGCGCCCTCCGGCGGAAGACGGCGTAAGAAGCCCTGGGAGGAGCCAGGCAGAAGCGGAGGAGCCCGAGGTGGGGCGACACCCCCGTTGTTCTCCGCTGTTTTCGGCCGCCCCCCCCCGGATGTAAAAGAGCTTCATTTTGGGGTGGGGGCACAGTCGAGCATGGCGGAGAGCATGGGTGGGTGTTTCCCCCCCCCGGCAGAAGACGGCTAGAAGACCGAGGAGTGGCGACGCCCCCGTTGTTCTCCGCCATTTCCGCCGCCCCCCCCCGGATGTAAAAGAGCTTGATTTGGGGTAGGGGGCCTGGCCGAACATGGCGGAGAGCATCGGTGGGTGTCTCTCTCCCCCGGCGGAAGGCGGCGGCGAAGACCGGGGGGGGGGTAGGTGTACCCCCCCGGCGGAAGGCGAAGACCGAGGAGGGGTTTCGCCCCCGTTGTTCTCCGCCATTTCCGCCGCCCCCCCCGGATGTAAAAGAGCTTGATTTGGGGTAGGGGGCCTGGCCGAACATGGCCGAGAGCATCGGTGGGTGTCCCCCCCCGGCGGAAGGCGGCGGCGAAGACCGGTGCGGGGCTGGAGCCCCCCCGGCAGAAAACGTCTGGAAGACCGAGGGGCTCCGCCCCCGTTGTTCTCTGCCTTTTTCGGCCGGCCCCCCCCGAATGTGAAAGAGCTTATTTTGGGGTGGGGGCCTGGCTGGACATGGCGGAGATCATCGGTGGGTGTCCCCCCCCGGCAGAAGACGGCGAAGCCCGGGGCCCAATGGGCTGGTGGTGGGGGGTCCCGGCAGAAGACCCCCGGAGCTGACTAATAAATTATTTTTTTCTGTGTGTTTTTTTTGGTGTTTACACTTTTCCACCCGGTGAATGGGTAGGGGTACGATGTACCCCATACTCATTCACATAGGGTGGGTGGCCAGAATCTGGGGGCCCCCTTAATATAGGGGGCTCTCAGATTCTGATAAGCCCCCCGCCCGCATACCCCGACAACCAACGGCCAGGGTTGTCGGGAAGAGGCTCTTGTCCCGATCGACATGGGGACAAGAGTGCTTTGGGGTGGGGGGGCAGTGCCCCCCTCCCCCACAGCACACACTCCCCCATGTCGAGGGCATGTGGTCTGGTACGGCTCAGGAGGGGGGGGGGCGCTCGCTCGTCCCCACCCCCATTCCTGTCCGGCCAGACTGCGTGCCTGGGAGAAGGGTTTGGTCTGGATCTGAGGGGGAACCCCACGCCGTTTTTTGGCGTGGGTTTAACCCCTTATGTTCCAGATCAAATCTAAGAGCCTGTTGTGCACCTGAAGGGGGACCCCCACGCCGTTTTTTTTTTTGTAATTTGGGGTGGAGTTCCCCTTTATCCCGGTCCTGTCAGGGGGGGGGGGGAATGCCTGCTCGTCTGTCCCTACAATGTATGAACAGCGATCTGTCATTTCCCCTACACAGTCCCACCCCCTTTACAGTTAGAACACACCCAGGTAACATATTCAACCCCTTCCGCGCCCCTAGTGTTAACCCCTTCCCTGCCAGTGTCATTTTTATAGTAAGCAATGCATTTATATACCATTGCTCGCTACAAAAATGCCAAATCTCACAAAAATGTGTCCGCCACAATGTCGCATTAGACAGAAAAAAACAATGATAGCCACCATTACTAGTAAAACAAAAAATTATTCCAAAAAAACCCATAAGACCAACCCCTACTTAGAACTTTTGCCCAAACCAATCAAACGCTTATTGTGATTTTTTGCAACCAAAAAGATGTCCAAGAATACTTATCGGCCTAAACTGAGGGCAAACATTTTTTGAATATATTTTGGGGGAGATTTATTATAGCAAACAGTAAAAAAGATGTTTTTTTAGTTACCAAATTGTCGCTATATTTTTGGGTCAAGCAAAAATAAGAAAAAACGCAGAGGTGATCAAATACCACCAACAAAAAAAAAATAAAAAATTTTTAGGGGGGGGGGGGGGGGGAGGATGAGGACGCCCAATTTTTTTGGGGGCCACGTCGCACAACCACGCAATTGTCAGTCAAAATGACGCAGTGTTGAAATGCAAAAAATGGCCCCGTCAGTGACCAGTAATATGCTCTGGGGCTCAAGTGGTTACAAATTAAGAATACACTAAAGTTAGCCCAATTTATGGCCATAATGTGAAAGATGATGTTACACCGAGTAAATAGATACCCAACATGTTACACTTTAATATTGCACACACTCATGGAATGGCGCCAAACTTCAGTACTTGAAAATACCCATAGGCAACGCTTTTTTATGTGTTTCAGGTTACCAGTTTAGATTTACAGAGGAGGTCTAGTGCTAAAAGTATTGCTCTCGCTCTAACGTACGCTATGATACCTCACATGTGGGGTTTGAACGGGGGTTCAATATGTGGGCGGGGCTTACACATTTAAGGCCCGCCCCCATATATGGAAACATTCTTCAAACCACACATGTGAGGTATCATAGCGTGCGTAACAGCAAGAGGAATATTTATAGCACTAGACCTCATCTGTAAATCTAAACTGGTAACCGGAAACAATAAAAATGCTGCTTGTTCGCTTCTGACTGCGAGCTACTAGGGACAGGGGCTTTTAAATTATTACTATTTAGGTTTGTTACGTAAAAATTCTATAAGACCTCCCGTTCAGCTTGTAAAGCATCACTTCATGGGGACCAAAAAAAAATTTAACACCTCTAATGCTTTCATCCGCCATTGCAGATTTGATTCTGGTACTGCATTTCGAGTGAACTGGGCATGCTCGAACAGTTAGAAAAAGAAGTTGGAAGTTTCATCCTGAAAATGACTTGCATCTTTCTGAGCATGCTCAGAAAGCTCTTTTTTTGGCTTAGTAATTTAAGGACATCCTTAACAGGTGTAAGCAGTTCCAAGTGCACACAAACTAGAGGCTGACATTTCTTCATGTGTTTCCAATTGGTTCATTAGCACACATGTTATAAAAAGCGTGGATACGGCACGTGTCAGCTGCCCCTCAGAGGGGGCAGATTTGCTGGCTGGAAGGAATGGCGGAGTGAAACAGAGATGTTTTGGAGCAAGTTTTGTATTTTTTGATGTTTTCTCTGCTACATAATTTTGCTAAATGTTTCTCAAGATGTTAATGACTAATGTTTTAATCCTGTGGGTCTATCCTGTTATTTCAAAAGCATGATTTATTTTCCAATGACTGTGAAATAAACGTTGGTCTTTTTTGTTTTTAGGTGTTTTTATATATTTTTGGTGTGTTTATTTGTAATTTTTTGTTTTGCTTTCCTTGTTTTGTGGACCAATAAAATTACTTTCAAATTTTGAAGTTTGTTTTGTGATATTTTTTTCCTGCTATGGATTTCAACCGCTGCAGCTGAACTAGTTTGGGCCTAAACCATCAAGTGTGATTTGTCTCTAAGCTCTTTCCTGGTGTGTATGCATGAAATGTTTAGTCACCAGAAAAGGAAGGACAAAGCGGTAAGTATTGTTTCCTAGAACTGATGTCCAGACTGACTTTTTAAAGCACATGTGCAAGATGTAGGAAAAGCTGCAAACAGGGCCTGTTGGAGGGGGGGTGGGGGGGGTGGTGTATTGGTGGACAGGCTTGAAGTGCTGATTTACAGCGCTGTGCTTGAAACTAGCACAAGACAATCCTATTCTAATTGTGGGTTGTTTGAGGGAAGCCAATTGAGTGTTAGAACCCCTGCTAGTGTTTTTAGGCTGGGCTTTGTGTCCCTTTTCCTAAAATTGGCTTCACTTCCTGTCACACAGCTGAACAGGAAGTGAGGTTAAAACCCTACCAATGGTCTTTTCTTTGGGACACAGGTCAATCTAACTAGTGTCACCATTAAGCAAATTGCACTGCAGTGTACACCCCAAATGATTAGTTATTTTGGGGTTTAGTAAAGGCAAAGCCGCTCTGCAGTAGAAGCGTAGGCAATGAAAATCAGAAGGGAAGCACTGATGGTTTTTACTTCCAATCCCGCCAAGTTTTGAGTTTTCTTCCTTGCTTGTCCACTTGTAGTGCAAAGTGGATTTGCCTTTAGTAAATGGACCCCAAAGTCCAAGATTCCTACTAATTTGGGGTGTACACAGCAAAATGCCATTTCCAAAATGGGAAACTATTTATATTGATCTGTGTGTCCCCAACAAAACATTACTCAGGTGTTTCCCTCACTTCCTGTTTGGCTGTGTGGCAGGAAGTGAATGAATTAAGTAGAAAGTGACAACATTTGTGAGGTGTCTTTACCCTATCAGGGGTGCAGGCATCCCCAAAACAAACAAGAAAATAGTTGATTTAACATTGGGTGGTGTTTGTGGGGGTCCCTAACACACATTCATACATATTAGCAACGCTGGATCCTGGCCTATTGGCATGGTTATATTTTCTTAAGCCTCTCAATAAAATGATATGAAATTTGGGGTTAAACTGGAACAATAATCATCACTTTTATTTTTTGGATTTCTTTCATTTTGGATAGAGTTGGGGGGGGGGGGGTTAGAAGCTCTGTCAGTTTATTTTGTATTATCCCTGTCCGTTTGGGGAGATTGGCCTTCACTTCCTGCCCCATAGCCAAACAGGAAGTGATCGAAAAACTAGGCAAATTAAGGGTCTCCTGTGCCCCCCCCCCCACAGAACTTGTGTGTGTCCCCTGAAAATTCCTGGGTGGGTCATAAAAAAACAGGGTGTGGCCTTGACAGGAAGGGTGGGTCATTTTTCTATTAGGGGGGTGCCAAAATTTGGTCAGGCCTAGGGCAGCACAAAACCTAAATATCCTACTGCATATTAGGGCTTATTTAGACAGGATCCAATTTACAGCATGTTTTTAGATTGTGGGAGGAAACCCACACAGGGAGAACATGCAAACTCCAGGCAGATAGTGTCACGGGCGGGATTCGAACCAGCAACCCTTTTGCTGCTAGGTGAACATGCTACACACTACGCTACTGTGCTGAACGAACATGATTGCAGCTGAAAGCATGAGATGTTTTTTTTTTTACCAATTACATGCTTTCCAGCCTGGAGGACAGATGTGGGGTCTAATTGACCCCGCCTTTCTCTATAAAGAGGACCTGTCACACACTAGTCCTATTACAAGGGATGTTTACATTCCTTGTAATAGGAAGAAAAGTGAAAAATAATACAAACAAAGGGACAAACAAGTGCAAAAATTAAAATATTAAGTAAAAAAATAAAATAACAAAGGAATTTAAATGCTCCTGTCCCTAGTAGCTCGCACTCAGAAGCGAACACGCATGCAAGTCCCACCCACATATGTAAACATCCTTCAAACCCCACATGTGAGGTATCATAGCGTGCGTTAGAGCGAGAGCAATAATTTTAGCACTAGACCTCCTCTGTAACTCAAAAGTGGTAACCTGAGAAAAAAAGTCAAGCGTTGCCTATGGAGATTTTTAATAACGAAGTTTAGCGCCATTCCATGAGTGTGCGCAATATGAATGCGTGACAAGTTAGGTATCTATTTACTCGGGGAACATCATCTTTCACCTTATCCCTAAAAATTGGGCTAGCTTTACTGCTTTCTTATTTTGTCATTCATGAAACAGGTATTTTTTTTGAAAGCCAAAAAAAAAAAAAAACGTTTGCAAATTTTTGGCACAAATACTGTTGGAAATGTGTCCGAAAAAATGGCCGCCACTTTATTCCCTAGGGTGTTTGTTAATAAAATATATATAATGTTTGGGGGTCCTGAGTAAGTTTCAAGGAAGAAAATATAATTGTTACATGAAGGAGAGAAGTGCCAGAATAGGCGCGGTATGGAAGTGGTTAAAGTGCACCAATAAAAGTGAAAAATTCCTTGAAATTTCGTACCATGGGGGGGGGGAGGCAATTAGGGGCGCCATCAGGAATTATGGGGCCCCTTACACAGCTTCAGGCATGGGCCCCCTGGAGCAGAGAATAGGGGGGGGGGTGCCGCCTGATATTAAGAAGGGGGGGGGGCTGCCGCAATTTGATAAGCGGGGGGTTCCTTTACCAAAAAATACATATAGAAAAATATATATTAAAAAGGGTGGTAGCCATCCGGGGGCCCTGGGGACCACTGGGCCCTTTAATAAAAAGAAACTTCTGGGCTCTTTAATGAAAAATAAATTACAATATCTACATATATAAAATAATAAAAAAGGGGGTTGCCTTGGGAGCTCTGGGCCCTTTACTATAAAAAATAACTACCAAAAATCTAAAAAAAAAAATAACATTGGGTGGGAGCTGTGGTGGCTCAACGTGAATGGCACTGCGCTGACAAGCCGTTCACCTCTGCAGCCAAGGGTTCGGATCCCGGTCTCGGCTACATGTGAATTGAGTTTGGCTCCCAGTGGGGTGTGCTATGCAAGGTACGCCTGTGCTTAGTATGCCCACCCCCCCCCCCAAAAAAAAAACACCACACTTGCACACACTTTGGCCATGAGGTCTCCTAAAATAAAGGGAGGCGAAGGACCTACAGGGCTGGCTGGGTGGGCTACACTCCTTCATAGGGGGAGTCCCTCTGTCCCATCGGGGACAGGCCCCCCTCACACCCACCATTGCCACCGGGGGCATGGAGAAGGATGGCGATTGCAAGTCCAGCTCCTCTCTCTCGACTTCACGCACAAAATACACTTTAAAAAAGAAATTAAAGTAAAAAGTAACAAACCTGGGGAAAATGTTTATAACATTTTTAGAAGCAAAAAGGGGCCCTCTGGGAGCTTTCAAAATTATATTATATATATATATATGTTTAAAAAATAACCAAAAAATATATAATTTTTTTTTTTTTGTTTTTTTTTGGTAAAGGTGGGGGGTTGTCATCTGGAGCCCTGGGGATCTCCGGGCCACTGGGGACCTCCAGACCCCTAAAACAAAACATTGGCCCTTTAATAACAAAAAATTTGGGGGGTTGCCACCCGGGGCCCTGGGGACCTCCAGACTGCTAAAAAATATTAAATTCCAAAAATTGGCCCTTTAATAAAAAATCCTACAAAAACCAACTAACAAATATATATACAAAAAAAAAAAAGAGGGGGGTTACCATCTGGGGCGCTGGGGGGCCTCCAGGCATCTGGGCACCTCCGGACCCCCGGGCCCCTTACAGGTGTACAGGGCCGCCATCATGAATTTTGGGGCCCCTTACACAGCTTCAGGCATGGGCCCCCTGGAGCAGAGAACCGGGGGGGGGGGGGGGGGTGCTGCCGCATGAAATTGAGAAGCGGGGGGGGGTGGTGTTGCCACAAATTGAGGAGCGGGGGGGCCCTTTACAAAAATTTTGACAGAAATAAGAAATAAAGAAAAATATATATAAAAAAGGGGGGTAGCCATCCGGGGCCCTGGGGACCTCTGTGCTCTTTATAAAATAAAAATAAAAAAGAGAGAAAATACATATATATATATTTTTTCAAATATAACATTTATCGAAAAAAAGTAAAAAAACAAGGGGGTAGCCTTCCAGGGCCCTGGGGACCTCTGGGCCCTTTCCTTAAAAAAAAAAAAACAAATATATTAAAAAAATATATATATTTTTTTAAATATATATCTTTTATTTAAAAAAAAAGGGCTTGCCATCTGGGGCCCTTAGTGGCCTCCGGGCCCCTGGGGACCTTCGGAGCCCTTAAAAAAAATAAAAAATATTTTTTTTTGTTTTAGGGTGGTTCCCATCCGGGCCCCTGGGGGCCCCTGGGGACCCCCGGGCGGTGTAATGCCTGTACCCCCCTAATGGCGGCCCTGCAGGTGTACTGCCTGTACCCCCCTGATGGCGGCCCTGGGTGTAATGTCAGCATGTGAAAAATGACATTCTGAAGGAAAAAAGCCATTTAAAACTGACTCGCGGCAATAATGAATTGTCAGCTCCTGGAAATTGCAGGAGAATTCATTCATTAAAAACACCAAAAAAAAAGCGTGGGGGTCCCCCCAAATTCAATAACCAGACCCTTTAGGTCTGGTATGGATATTAAGGGGAACCCCGCCATCAATTTTAATAAAAAATGACGTGGGGTTCCCCCCAAATATCCATAACCAGACCCTTCAGGTCTGGTGTGGAATTTAAGGGGAACTCCACTCCAAATTAAAAAAAAAAATGGCGTGGAGTCCCCCCTAAAATCCACACCAGACCCCTTATCCGAGCACGTTGACCTGGCCGGCCGCAGAAAAGAGGGGGGGACAGAGCGCGGCCCCCCCCCTCTCCTGAACCGCACCAGGCCACATGCCCTCAACATTGGGAGGGTGTTTTGGGGTGCCCCCCAAAACACCTTGTCCCCATGTTGATGAGGACAAGGGTCTCTTCCCCACAACCCTTGCCCGGTGGTTGTGGGGGTCTGCGGGCAGGAGGCTTATCGAAATCTGGAAGACCCCTTTAACAAAGGGGCCCCCCAGATCCCGGCCCCCCCCCTGTGTGAAATGGTAATGGGGTACCTTGTACCTCTACCATTTCACGAGTAAAAAAAATGTAAAGGGTTAAAAAAGACAAGAGCCGGTTTTTGACAAGTCCTTTATTATCTTCTTTCTTCTTTCCTTCGGGTTTCTTCTTCCTCCTCCTTCTTCTTCCTCTGCTTCTGTCTTGGGTCTTCTATTCCCGCATCTTGCCCGGCGTGTTCTTCCATCTTCTGTTCCTCCGCTGTCCTTCTCGTCCGCATCTTCTTCTCCTTCTTGTTCTTCTTCGCCGGAGCGGCCGCTTCCAATTGAAATCCCCACTGTCTGCCGGACCACGCCCCCCCCTCTGACGCCTCGGGCAAGCTCTTAGGAGTGTGCTGCAAGTGCGTCAGAGGGGGGCGTGGTCACAAGTGAGAGGGCGGGCAATTCAATTTGAAGCTCGTGCGCGGCTTTTTCTTTGCCAGAGTCGCCGCTTCCAATTGAATTGCCCGCTTTCTGGAACATGTGACCACGCCCCCCTCTGACGCACTGGCACCACACGGGGACTTTCCTAAGAGCTCGCCCGTGGCGTCAGAGGGGGGGCGTGGTCCGGCAGACAGCGGGGATTTCAATTGGAAGCGGCCGCTCCGGCGAAGAAGAAGAAGGAGAAGATGCGGACGAGAAGGACAGCGGAAGAAGATGGAAGAACACGCCGGGCAAGATGCGGGAATAGAAGACCCAAGACAGAAGCAGAGGAAGAAGAAGGAGGAGGAAGAAGAAACCCGAAGGAAAGAAGAAAGAAGATAATAAAGGACTTGTCAAAAACCGGCTCTTGTCTTTTTTTACACTGACACTTTTTTTTTCTCGTGAAATGGTAGAGGTACAAGGTACCCCATTACCATTTCACACAGGGGGGGGGCCGGGATCTGGGGGGCCCCTTTGTTAAAGGGGTCTTCCAGATTTCGATAAGCCTCCTGCCCGCAGACCCCCACAACCACCGGGCAAGGGTTGTGGGGAAGAGACCCTTGTCCTCATCAACATGGGGACAAGGTGTTTTGGGGGGCACCCCAAAACACCCTCCCAATGTTGAGGGCATGTGGCCTGGTGCGGTTCAGGAGAGGGGGGGGGCCGCGCTCTGTCCCCCCCTCTTTTCTGCGGCCGGCCAGGTCAACGTGCTCGGATAAGGGGTCTGGTGTGGATTTTAGGGGGGACTCCACGCCATTTTTTTTTTATTTGGGGTGGAGTTCCCCTTAAATTCCACACCAGACCTGAAGGGTCTGGTTATGGATATTTGGGGGGAACCCCACGTCATTTTTTTTTTAAATTGACGGCGGGGTTCCCCTTAATATCCATACCAGACCTAAAGGGTCTGGTTATTGAATTTGGGGGGACCCCCACGCTTTATTTTTTCGTTTTTTTAATGAATGAATTCTCCTGCAATTGCCGGGAGCCGACAATTCATTATTGCCGCGAGTCAGTTTTAAATGGCTTTTTTTTTTTTTTTCAGAATGTCATTTTGTGCAAAGACATATTTCTAACCGCAGGAAAAGTGCACTTTATTCACCTGCTGACATCCCCCCCCCCCCCATGGTACGAATTTAAAAAAAAATATTCAAATGACGTGGGGGTCCCCCCAAATTCCATTACAGGCCCTTTAGGTCTGGTATGGATATTAAGGGGAACCCCGCCATCAATTTTTAAAAAAAATGACGTGGGGGTCCCCCCAAATATCCATAACCAGACCCTTCGGGTCTGGTGTGGAATTTAAGGGGAACTCCACTCCAAATTAAAAAAAAAATGGCGTGGAGTCCCCCCTAAAATCCACACCAGACCCCTTATCCGAGCACGTTGACCTGGCCGGCCGCAGAAAAGAGGGGGGGACAGAGCGCGGCCCCCCCCCTCTCCTGAACCGCACCAGGCCACATGCCCTCAACATTGGGAGGGTGTTTTGGGGTGCCCCCCAAAACACCTTGTCCCCATGTTGATGAGGACAAGGGTCTCTTCCCCACAACCCTTGCCCGGTGGTTGTGGGGGTCTGCGGGCAGGAGGCTTATCGAAATCTGGAAGACCCCTTTAACAAACGGGCCCCCCAGATCCCGACCCCCCCCCCTGTGTGAAATGGTAATGGGGTACCTTGTACCTCTACCATTTCACGAGTAAAAAAAAAGTGTCAGTGTAAAAAAAGACAAGAGCCGGTTTTTGACAAGTCCTTTATTATCTTCTTTCTTCTTTCCTTCGGGTTTCTTCTTCCTCCTCCTTCTTCTTCCTCTGCTTCTGTCTTGGGTCTTCTATTCCCGCATCTTGCCCGGCGTGTTCTTCCATCTTCTTCCGCTGTCCTTCTCGTCCGCATCTTCTCCTTCTTCTTCTTCGCCGGAGCGGCCGCTTCCAATTGAAATCCCGCTGTCTGCCGGACCACGCCCCCCCTCTGACGCCACGGGCGAGCTCTTAGGAAAGTCCCCGTGTGGTGCCTGTGCGTCAGAGGGGGGCGTGGTCACATGTTCCAGAAAGCGGGCAATTCAATTGGAAGCGGCGACTCTGGCAAAGAAAAAGCCGCGCACGAGCTTCAAATTGAATTGCCCGCCCTCTCACTTGTGACCACGCCCCCCTCGGACGCACTTGCAGCACACTCCTAAGAGCTTGCCCGTGGCGTCAGAGGGGGGGGCGTGGTCCGGCAGACAGCGGGGATTTCAATTGGAAGCGGCCGCTCCGGCGAAGAAGAACAAGAAGGAGAAGAAGATGCGGACGAGAAGGACAGCGGGAGGAACAGAAGATGGAAGAACACGCCGGGCAAGTTGCGGGAATAGAAGACCCAAGACAGAAGCAGAGGAAGAAGAAGGAGGAGGAAGAAGAAACCCGAAGGAAAGAAGAAAGAAGATAATAAAGGACTTGTCCAAAACCGGCTCTTGTCTTTTTTAACCCTTTACATTTTTTTTACTCGTGAAATGGTAGAGGTACAAGGTACCCCATTACCATTTCACACAGGGGGGGGGCCGGGATCTGGGGGGCCCCTTTGTTAAAGGGGTCTTCCAGATTTCGATAAGCCTCCTGCCCGCAGACCCCCACAACCACCGGGCAAGGGTTGTGGGGAAGAGACCCTTGTCCTCATCAACATGGGGACAAGGTGTTTTGGGGGGCACCCCAAAACACCCTCCCAATGTTGAGGGCATGTGGCCTGGTGCGGTTCAGGAGAGGGGGGGGGGCCGCGCTCTGTCCCCCCTCTTTTCTGCGGCCGGCCAGGTCAACGTGCTCGGATAAGGGGTCTGGTGTGGATTTTAGGGGGGACTCCACGCCATTTTTTTTTTAATTTGGAGTGGAGTTCCCCTTAAATTCCACACCAGACCCGAAGGGTCTGGTTATGGATATTTGGGGGGAACCCCACGTCATTTTTTTTTTTAAATTGACGGCGGGGTTCCCCTTAATATCCATACCAGACCTAAAGGGTCTGGTTATTGAATTTGGGGGGACCCCCACGCTTTTTTTTTCCTTTTTTTAATGAATGAATTCTCCTGCAATTGCCGGGAGCCGACAATTCATTATAGCCGCGAGTCAGTTTTAAATGGCTTTTTTCCTTTGAAAAATGACATTTTGTGCAGAGACAGTTCTAACCACGGGAAACATGCGCTTTTTCACATGCTGACATTAGAGACCCCCATAGTACGAAATTTAAAGGAAAATTACACTTTTATTATTGCACTTTTAGCATTATTAAAATCACTGCTCCCGAAAAAACGGCCGTTTTAAAAAATAAAAAAAGCATTGGTACATGTCCCCTGGGGCAGGACTGAGGTCCCCAAACACTTTTTAGGACAAAACTTGCAGATTAGCCTTTAAAATTCACTATTAAGATTTCCCCCCATAGACTTATACAGGGAGTTCGGCGGCGGCTTTACTTATCAATCACATCGCGCTGCTGCTGCCGCCGGTTCATGCGCCTAATTAGGGCTTCATCCAGCGCACTAATTAAGGCATGTACCGGCGCAGCGCAGATTCATTAGTAAATCAGCCCCATTGTGTATAGGCTGAAATTTTGTTGTAGAGTAGGTGTGTAAATCGGGGTAGGCTTGTAGGGGCCCCAGTGCAATACTTTGCCCAGGGGCCCATGATGCTATTAAGATGGCCCTGTTCACATCGCATTCCTCGAAGAATCCAGAAAACCCCATGTGTTTGAGAACACTCTGAGCATATATAGTATATGTAGTATAATATAGTATATAGAATATACATATTTTCCTGTGGACTAGTCCTCTCCTATTTAACTGAAACAATAAATAAAGTATTTCTAAATCCCACACTTTTTTAAATTTTGGATAGAGGAGAGAATTTTGATTGCCACTAATTTCCTTGTCCCGTGCTGAAACTACTCTTCTGCTTAGAGGCAGAACCCGGGAACTAGTGATCACTGGATTAGTGTCACCTACCACAGTGATATCGTGCTTCCACAGGGATCAGCCAGGTATGGATCATTCATAGTTACCTTGGTCCAAGCTGGATCAATCAAAATCACTATGCAAATATATCCATACCTGGATTTAAGCTAGCTGATTAACACCCTCCACACTTTCCCTTTGCCATTCCTCTCACTCCTCTATTCTCCCATGCCTTTCCTTTCTTATATGTTATTCCTTTCCTTCCCTCCCTTTTCCATGGTGTTATATTTGTATATTTTATATGTTCTTATATGTTTTTATATGTTCTGTACTAAGATTACATGGTTGGTAAGGTTGAAAAAAGACACAGGTTCATCTAGTTCAACCTGTGGTGTGAGTGTGCATGTGTTTATTTCAATAGTACATTGGGTACTCCTGTATGTTGTGATTATTAGGTGCCCATCTAATAGTCTTTTGCTCCCTGCTGCTACCACTGCTTGGGCAGATAATTCCACATCCTTACTGCTCTGACAGTAAAGAACCCTCTACGCAGTTTAGGGTTAAACCACTTCTCTTCCAATTTCAGTGAATGGCCATGTATCTCTTTAAATTCCCTATGCTAGGGTCACCCTTTAAGGTATTTGTACATCTCTCTTAAGCATCTCCTCTCCAGAGAGAATAAGTTCAATGCCTGTAGTCTTTCCCCATAGCTGAGATCCTCTAATCCCTTTATGAGCTTTGTTACCTGTCTCTAAACTCTATCCATTTCCAGTACATCCCTCCTGAGGACTGGTGGGTAGAACTGGATGGCATACTCAAGATGCGGCTGGACCAGAGTCCTGTAGAGTGGAAGAATTATCATTTTATCTCTGGAGTGAATCCCTTTTATAATGCATGCAAATATTTTGTTTGCTTTGCTTTCAGCAGCTTGGCATTGCAAGCCATTGCTGAGCCTGTCATCTACTAGTACCCCCAGATCCTTTTTCATCCTGGATTCCCCCAGAGGTTCTCTCCCTAGCGAGTAACTTGCATTTATATTTTTAGCACCAAAAGGTTTCCACATCCTGCACAGAAGTTACTGCTTAACTTTGTATCATCCACAGATATTAAGATTGAGCTAGTCATCCCATCCTCTATATCGTTTATGAATAAATTAACCACTAGCCGACCACCCGCCGTCGTTCTACGGCGGCAGGTCGGCTCTCCTGGGCGAGAGCCCGTCATCCTACGTCGGGACATTTGCGGCCACAAGGGGGCGCGTACATGCCGCCGGCGGCCCGCGCGCGCGCCCGGCGGGTACGATCGCCGCCGGGCACCCGCGATTTCTCGTTTTAGAGCGGGGAACGTTCCTGTCAGCGGGGGAAATGCTGATTTTCTGTTCATACAATGTATGACCAGAAGATCAGTGATTTCCCCTAGTGTGTCAACCCCCCCATACAGTTAGAACACACCCAGGAACACACTTAACCCCTTCCCTGCCCCCTAGTGTTAACCCCTTGTAGGCTGGGGGATAGGTAGCGGGTACAAAAGCTCCTTGGGATGAGCCGGCACAGACACCAAGTCCATAAGATAAGTGAACAACAGTGGGATGTTTATTGGTGCTATACAATGTCTATTTACAGGTGCTGTACAGTGTGCAGAAAACAAAAACAAACAAAAATAGTTAAACCAACACCTAGCCGTGTCTCGGCTCTAACTACACGATATATGTAGGCCCTAACTACCAAGCTAAACAAGCCTACCGCTTGTTAGCTCAAAACACAACCTTCTCACCAGTCTTTTAACAACCTCCTTGCTCCTACAGATCCACACTATCTGTTTCCCAGGACAGAGCACAGGCTGACTGCTCAGGTGAGCTTAAATTGGCCTGGGGGAGAGGGCCAACACCTGAACTGGATCAGGGATCAGAGATCCCTGAATGTGTAAGAGAGGAGCCTGGGAGAGGTATAAACCCCCGAACTGGACTTTCCCAGGCTCTCTCTGGGACGCTTTGCTACACCCTTCATTGCCAATGGTATTTTTATAGTAATACAATGCATTTTTATAGCATTGATCGCTATAAAAATGCCAATGGTCCCAAAAATGTGTCAAAAGTGTCCGAAGTGTCCGCTATAAGGTCGCAGTACTGAAAAAAAAACGCTGATCGCCGCCATTACTAGTAAAAAAAATAAAAATAATAAAAATGCCATAAAACTACCCCCTATTTTGTAAACGCTATAACTTTTGCGCAAACCAATCAATAAATGCTAATTGCGTTTTTTTTTTTTAACGAAAAATATGTAGAAGAATACGTATCGGCCTAAACTGAGGAAAAAAAATTTTTTTTATATATTTTTGGGGGATATTTATGACAGAAAAAAGTAAAACATTTTGCATTTTTTTCAAAATAATCGCTCAATTTTTGTTTATGGCGCAAAAAATAAAAACTGCAGAGATGATCAAATACCACCAAAAGAAAGCTCTATTTGTGGGAAAAAAAGGACGCCAATTCTGTTTGGGAGCCACGTCGCACGACCGCGCAATTGTCAGTTAAAGCGACGCAGTGCCGAATCACAAAAAGTGCTCTGGTCTTTGGACAGCAATATGGTACGGGGCTAAAGTGGTTAAACAGAATTGGTCCCAGAACAGATCCTTGGGGGACCCCACTTACCACACTGGACCACTCAATCCAGGTACTCACCCCCATGGTCCATGCCGACAGACCTCAGAAAACCTCAAGGTTTTTTAATTGAATATAGCCTTTTTTATTGTAGTGATTTTTAAATAATAAATTGTTGGTTTGGTAGAACTGGAGCTAGAACTAGAAAAATAAAAATAATTTTCTTTGTATGTTAATGTATATATTACAGTACTCACATTGCACTAAAAGCATCTCTATTTATATTTCATGTGCCATAAGCAGCATAGTTTCTTAAAGAGATCTCTTTTAAATATTTTACATCTGTTGAATCCTATAGTTTGCTAAATGAATTAATTTGATCAGGGGGTTTAATCACTCCTTACAGTTTGGCGCGCTCATGAAACAAATGAGTAAAAATGAGGAATGCTAGGCAACAATCCTCTGTAAATAGATAATCTCATACAGATTAGAATGCAACACAGAGCATCCCCCATAGGGTAAGGGCCAATCCTGGCCTCGTAGAATGATGACACAAAAGCTCCCCTGTAAAATGAATGGTTAACAAAATAATATTACATAAAATTCATTAATTAAAATAAACTGAAGCAAACGCAGAATGATGTGCACCCCAGAATATTCTCCTAGGGCAATAGCACAGATGTTCGTGCAGTCCTTGCAACTTGCTGTGTAAAGTTAAATTGAAACCAGTCCCAGAAAATAAAACAGCAAAAATTCAGGTAGGATCCTAATAGTTAAACACCACCACAGTGACGAGCTGACAGCATCAAGTGATCCCTTCACCAAAATAAGGGGGGGCCGCTTACCAGAGGGCAAGCTCAATGTAGCGATTGGCTATAACCCAGCCGCGGCCTTTAAACTCCTAGATGGTTCTTGGACACGGCTTCCAGCAGGTATCAAAGCTGGCGGTACTCACGGACATCAACCTCCTCTGCTGCCTCTTCCAGCAATATCTCCTCACTACTTCCTCCCGACTCACCTCTCACCCAGAACTTCCTGTCTGTACCTGACATCACTCCTTCTTCAGACCTTCCCCATCTCGATGTCTAAACTCGGAAGTGTGAAAAATGTCAACGAGGGGCATTCTTATAGTGGGGAGGAACTGTCTTGCTTTTATAAAAAAACAGACTGCAAAACACGGCCTACCTACACTGCTCAGTGTCAAGTTACTTGTACGTTTTTAAAACAGGTGGCTAATATTCAAGCACAAAAATCTGCAAATACCCTTAATAACTATTAACTAAACGGATATAAACAGTTAAAAGCTGTTATATTATAACAGCTAGGGATGAGCTTTGAGTTCGAGTCAAACTCATGTTCGACTCGAACATTGCCTGTTCGCCCATTCGCCGGACAGCGAACAATTTGTAGTGTTCGCGGCAGAACACCCTGCAAAAGTCTATGGGAGAACTCTAAAGTGCTAGCTTTAAAGGCTTATATGCAAGTTATTATCATAAAAAGTGTTTGTGGACCGGGGTCTTGCCCCAGGGAACATGTATCCATGCAAATTTTTTTTTTAAATGGCAGTTTTTCCGGGAGCAGTGGTTTTAATAATGCTTAAATTAAAACAATAAAAGTGAAATATTCCTTTAAATATCATACCTGGGGGGTGTGTATAGTATGCCTGTAAAGCAGTGCATGTTTCCCGTGCTTAGAACTGTCCCTGCACAAAATGTAATTTCTGAAGAAAAAAAAGTAATTTAAAAGTACTTGCGGCAGGGGTAATGGAGGGAGGAGTCTGGTAATGGTGCCAGACAGGAGCACACTGTGAGTCCTGGGTTCCCAGCCTCCTAAATAATGCTGATAGAATGCCCATCCCCGTGAACTTCTGCTCCCCACTGGTGTTGGATTGCCTTTACCTCCTAAAGTCTGAGTCAGCAGATTCGCCAGCAGGGTCCGGCCCTGTGTTTGCACGTGGAGTTGTCGGCGTTGCCCTGGTGATCGCGGAGATAGCAGAGGAAGTGAGACCTGTGGCCGGCCGGCTCGTATAGAGAGACCAGGAAGCAGAGTGGTGCAGCTGGGAGGCAGAGAAGCCGAGAGCGGGGAGCCGCGAGCGTGACCGAAGATCGCCGAAAAAGCCCGAGAACAGCCGAGAATTACACTTTGGAGTTCAAGGAGAACTCCGGTCCCTGGAGAACAACCGAGAGCGGCCGGAGATAGCCGAGAACGGCCGATGCAGATGTATAGAGCCGCAGCTCAGCCGTGACATGACACAAGTGGGGTGAGAGGTGGTAGAAGGTACGGAAAAGCGGGTTAGACCCGCATTGTGGAATTGAAAATAACGTTGCACTAAAGTAGCTCCTATCATTATCCCCTGAATCTGAGGAGACCATTTAATATCTCTAAAATATATTATCTCTAAAAAATTGAAAATATTAAATATTTTTAATATTTGAAGTGGACTAGTACTGTCTCTGGGAAGATTGCAAAGTGGATGTTTTTTCTTTTTTTTTGTCTCTTCCGCTGGTCCTTGAATTAATTAACTTAATTTTACTTTGCGGATGGTCATAAGAAACCCATAAGGTATACCAACAGGAGATAGGATACTGGCGGGTGAACAAATGACCCCAAATCAATCAAATGATTGTTATAGCTGCGTCCTGAAAAAAAAAAAAAATTATTTTTGTTCCTTTCATTTTTTTACTGCGTATAGTGAACAGGAGACTGTTGGTAGGAAATTGTATGAAAGGGCAAGCAATTTCTGGGTCCTTTTTCTCCCCTCCTGAAAGTCCTCTTTGCAATTACTTTTCAATTATTTTATGGATAATTCTGCTAACAGTTTTGCTAACAGGCCTAGTGCCTTTTTAGAATTCAGAAATTAAACCAAACTTTTCCAGCAGACCGTATCAGATTCCTGAGTGCGGTATTCTAAAACGCAATTGTAGAATGCTGTCTGCCAGGGGTCCGCCTGCAGGGAAGGAAAAATGACGTTGATTCCTTTCTCTTTTCTCCCCTCTTCCCTCTTCCCCCCTCCTCTTTTTTTGGCTCTGCCAAAAAAAAAAACTGACAGACAACTGAACAAGCCATTTGTGTGTGAATTTTTTCAACGACACTGTAAAATACCCAACTGTAATCCAACTGTAATCTAGATCAAAGAGTGTGGCTTTGAGATTTGGTGTCCACCCTAGGAGGTTAAGAGTTTGGCTGAGAGTCTGGCCTCTGCTTTTGATTATGTTTCATTTAATCTAGCTTTTCTGTATTACCTTGCCATTGTTTTTTTTTTTTCCTCTGATACTGCTTTGGTTCAAGTCTAATAATAACTAGATCCAAGGGTACTTAATAGCAACCGTGAAAAACATCTTTCACTATATCTTGGAATTGAAGACCAAGGGGCCAGATATCAAACAGCAATTTGGAACAGCAACTTTTACTACTCACTGGAATGGAATAGAAGACCAAAGGGCAAGTAAGGGAAGATTGGAAAAGAGAGAAAGTTGGTGAGTAGCTCCCCCAGTACATCGACCCAGATTTTTTTTCCTTTTTTTTTCCAACCTTTAGGAAAACTTAGAATAGAACTAATTGTGTATAAATCTTGCTGATCATAAACAAGCTGAATTGATTTGAATTGATTTAAAAAGGCATCCTATTGGAGAGAGACACTTGGGTATTACAACAAAAGAACCCCCCCCCCACCTTCTAGCTGTACTTTTTTTGTAATGATAGCCAGTATGAGGGGAAGATCGGGAAGAGGAAGAGCACTGGCCAAGTCCCCCTGCTCAAGCGTAAGTCCTGGCCCCATGACTAAATATGTGACAGCAATAGCAAGTGGAAATAACCAGGCTTTAGAAAAACAACATAAACAAAACACTAAGGAATGGCAAAATTAAGTAAAGGAGAAAAAGGAGAGTAAGGCGCAGAATAAAATAGCCCTAGAAATAAGCCCAAATATCGATTTTCTGGAAGAAATAGAGGTTGAAATAGAAGGAGAGATGGAAAAAGAAGAGGAACAACATAGAAATGACCAGCTCCCAACAAAATGTGAATGGAAAAGATGTTTGCAGTTCTGGAGAAATCATTGAAGAGCCTAGAAAGCTTGTTAAAAAAAGAAATAGCCATAATCCATATTGATGTGGGACATTTACTTACGAGAGTGGAAAAAGTTGAAAACAAAGTAGACATACATACAACTACAATAAAGGAAGTAAATAGAGAAATAAGATCTCTAAGAATAGAGCAGCGAGACCAAGCATATAAGATGGAAGAACAGGAAAATAAGAACAGGAGAAAGAACCTGCGAATAAGAGGACTCCCCAAAAACCCCCAGAAAGAAGACCTGGTAGAAATAATGGGAAAAATATTTAACCCACTATTGGGAAACTCAGAAACAAAGGCTATAAAAGTAGAAGGAGTCTATAGATTAAGGAGACCCATGGGAATTCCAGTAGAAAGTCCACGGGAAATAATTGTAAGGTTCGAGAAATTAGAGGATAAAAACCAAGTTTTAAGAAATATGAAGGGGAAGCCCCCATTAAAGTATGAAGAAAAATTATTACAAATCTTCCCAGATCTATCACAAGACACTTTAAGAAGAAGGTGGACACTAAAACCTTTGTTGAAAACCTTACAAGAACACGAGATTCAATATAATTGGGGGTTTCCTGCATGTCTGATTGGCAGGAAAAATGGACATACAGTAAAGCTCAGGTTCGTGGAAGAAGTACATGAGTTTTGTGGAAAATTGGAAATCCCCGTGCCAAAAGCTTTATGGGGAAGTAGTATGAGACAAGAAGAGGGGGTGCAGGATGAGGAACCGTGGCACCTGGTCTCTAGGAGGAAGACATAAGGGAGAAAAGTAAAAAAGTAAAAGTAAGTTGAGTAACGGGGGCAGAAGGCAGGGGGAATAGAATAGAAATAGATAAAGGGGGCGGGAGACCTGGACTTTCGGAGAGCTCTTGAGCTTTCTCCTTATATACAAAGGAGGTAGGCTTAGCGCCAGACAGTACGCCACCTTGGCGCAGTTAGCAGGTAGGCCAGGATGGCTATGGAAACCTGCCGAAAAGACCATGGGCCAGATTCAGGTAGATGGGCGAATCTTTATTTTAGAGTAACGTTTCTCATTTACGTTACTCCGCCGAAACTTTAGGAGCAAGTACTGTTATTCACCTTGCACTTGCTCCTAAAGTTGCGGCGGCGTAGCGAAAATGAGCCGGCGGAATTCAAATTGAGCGGGTAGGGGGCGTGTATTATTATAACTAGGTGCGATCCCGCGGCGAACGTACTGTGCATGCGTCGACTGTCAGTGCGCATGCTCCAAATTCTTTCAGGGAACGTCAATGACGTCAATCCCCATTCACGGACATTTTACGCAAACGACTCAAATTTTTTTTTTTCGACGCGATGACGACGGCCATACTTAACATAGGATACTCCACTAGGGGGCTGCTTTATCTTTACGCCGCGTATCTCTTACGGAAAGTCACTGCGTCGGGCCCGAATACGATCGTGAATTGCAGATTCTCGCTGATTAACATATTCTCGCCGTTAATCAGCGGGAACGCCCCCAGCGCCATTTTTAAAATTGCAGTTCCGATACGACGGCGAAATACAATTACGCCGCTCGTATAGGAACTTCAACCCGGCGTTTCTTGTTTTCTGCTTACTGAAAACAGAAACGCTGGCTCAAAGTGAGAGTTAGGCTGGAGTATCACTGATACTCCAGAGTAACTCTACCTGAATCTGGCCCCATGAGTCTAGACCATTTGAAGAGTGCAAGGGTAATGGGAAGGGTTGGAAGGGTAGGGGGAGGGGGGAGGATATGGGGGGGGGGAGCAACAGGGGCGAAAAGAAAAATGGTTTGTTCAAAAGAGAAGAAAAAAAGAGAATCTTTGATCGATCCGCTGTCCCCTGAGTTGTGGGGCGGGAGAGACCCCCGGTGCAAAACGGGGCCAGGTGTCTCTTCATCCCTGTACAAATGGAAGAATGGAAGAGGGGAAGAAAGATTTGAAAAGAAAAAAGAAAATGGACTCAATAAAGTTTATAACATATAATGTTAGAGGGCTAAACTCTCCACAGAAGCGACATATGGTGCTACGGGAATTAGAAAGAAAGGGTGCTGAAATAATATTTCTACATGAAACCCATCTGGCATTAGAGGGCAACATCATATTATATTATAAAATGATCCCTATATGGTATTACGGAGATTCACCCACAAAAAGGGCAAAAGGGGTAGCAATTGGCTTGGGGAATAACGTTGGCTTCAAGATAGAGGACAGGAAGGTCGACCCTGAACGCAGATTTCTGTTCTTGAGAGGAACCATATCTGGCATAAAATACACCTTGGGAAACGTATACTGTCCCAATAAGCATCCTAAAAAATATTTGCTAGGGATCTTAACTACATGCCGACCGCCCGCCGTCATATTACTGCGGAGCGGTGGCTCTGTCTCGCGGGAGCACGTAGCTCTACGTCCTCCCTTTAGAGACTTGTAGGGCGCGCGCGCGCCCCAGCGCGCCCCCGAGTCCCGCACGCGTGCCCGGCGGGTACGATCGCCGCCGGGCACCCGCGATTGCTCGTTACAGAGCGGGAAATGGGAGCTGTGTGTGTAAACACATAGCTCTCGTTCCTGTCAGCGGGGGAAACGCTGATTTTCTGTTCATACAATGTATGAACAGAAGATCAGTGATTTCCCCTAGTGAGGCCACCCCCCCATACAGTTATAACACACCCAGCAACACACTTAACCCCTTCCCTGCCCCCTAGTGTTAACCCCTTCACTGCCAATGGCATTTTTATAGTAATCCAATGCATTTTTATAGCATTGATCGCTATAAAAATGCCAATGGTCCCAAAAATGTGTCAAAAGTGTCCGATGTGTCCGCCATAATATCGCAGTACCGAAAAAAACGCTGATCGCCGCCATTACTAGTAAAAAAATAAAATAATAAAAATGCCATAAAACGACCCTCTTTTTTGTAAACGCTATAAATTTTGCGCAAACCAATCAATAAACGCTAATTGCGATTTTTTTTAACGAAAAATATGTAGAAGAATACGTATCGGCCTAAACTGAGGAAAAAAAATGTTTTTTTATATCTTTTTTGGGGATATTTATTATAGCAAAATGTAAAAAATATTGCTTTTTTTCAAAATAGCCGCTCTATTTTTGTTTATAGCGCAAAAAATAAAAACCGCAGAGATGATCAAATACCACCAAAAGAAAGCTCTATTTGTGGGGAAAAAAGGACGCCAATTTTGTTTGGGAGCCACGTCGCACAACCGCGCAATTGTCAGTTAAAGCGACGCAGTGCCGAATCACAAAAAGTGCTCTGGTCTTTGGACAGCAATATGGTCCGGGGCTAAAGTGGTTAAAGGAACTAGGTGAATTCAAAAAAGGCTACTTAATACTGGCCGGAGATTTAAACTTTACCATGGACAGTAAATACAATTCTACTTCTGGGGCTGTAGATAAAGATAAAAAAGTATTAAGAAGAGTAAAAGGAAAACTATTTGAACATCAATTAGTAGATGTCTGGGGGATTCAACATCCAAGTATAAAAGATTTCACATACCATTTAATGATACATGAAATGTACTCAAGATTGGACTACATACTGATCGAATATAGCGCATTGGAGGTAATAATGGAAACAACAATAGAAATAGCCACAATATCAGACCATGCCCCGTGACAATTAAGCTAAAAATAAAAAGGGAAATGATGGGGAGAGGAGCCTGGAGAATAAACAAAGACATAATCGAAGATCAAGAAGTAGAGAAGATAATAGAAACAAAAATTCCCTGACTAAAGATACACCAGAATTGAGTAAAGCAATTTTTTGGGACGCGCACAAGGCCATTATAAGGGGTCAATTGATAGCCATTGGAGCCAGGAAAAAGAAAGAAAGAGAAATCAATATGCAAAAAATCTTAAAAGAAATATATGACTTGGAGCAAAGACATAAGAGAAATGTTGAAAAGTAAACCCAACGAGCCTTAATACTAAAAAGGGAATCATTGAAAGATCTAATGGAACAGGAAACAAGAAGGGAATTCAATAGAATCAGAAAGGACAGATACACAGGAGGAAATAAGCCTGGAAAATATCTTGCAAAAATGCTAAAGCCAATCAGTCACTAAACTACTGTATATAGAGAAGATAAAGAATGGAAGAGGTGAAATAGTAAATAAAACAGCTGATATTGCAACAGCATTTCAAACATATTATAGTACATTATACGCAATCAGAAAAGAAGATACATATAAGGGGAAAGAGAAGTTGAAGGAAAAAATACAAGAATATTTAAAGAATGCGAAACTGCCAAAAATACAAGAAGAACGTCTGACACCCTTGGAAGAAAGGATTACACAGGAAGAAATTATAAGAGCATTAAAAGAAACACCCACTGGGAAAAGCCCCGGACCAGATGGGTTTACCATCAAATATTATAAAAAATGTCAGAACCAACTGATCCCGAAACTATGTGATTACTTTAACCAAATAGGAGAAGAAGAGGAAATGCGACAGGAATCTTTACTGGCCCACATCACTTTAATACCAAAATCTGGGAAAGATAAAACATTATGTTCTAGTTGTAGGCCTATAGCATTACTAAATACCGACACAAAACTATATGCAAAAATTCTAGCCACTCGACTAAAGGATCTAATGCCCGATTGGGTAGACCCAGACCAGACCGGGTTTATACCCGGAAGAGAAGGCAGAGATAACAGTTTAAAAACTATATTACTATTGCAGGAAAACAAGAGCGTAAAATCCCCAGTCCTACTCCTGTCAATAGATGCCGAGAAAGCATTTGACAGGGTAGACTGGGGATTTATGATGGAAACGCTCCAATATTTGGGGATGGGACCTAATATTAGACACTGGATACAAAATCTGTACAGTAGACCAACAGCAATGGTCCAGGTTAATTGTAAATTGTCATCTCCCTTTGAAATGTACAATGGGACCAGACAAGGGTGCCCGCGCCCCCCAATCCTATATATTTTAATGCTGGAACCTTTTTTGGCAACTCTGCGGAATAATCCCAAAATAGAGGGGGCAAGAATAGGCGAAGAAGAACACAAGATAGAGGCATATGCCGATGATATTTTAATGTATATAACTAACCCAAGGGTGACTTTGCCGAACATAGCTAAGGAAATAAAAAAAGTATGGAGAACTTTCGAACTTCAAGAGATATTATAAGGCCACGATTATTGCACGAATGGTAGAATGGGGAAATAAAAAGAGAATGAAAAAAAAATGGTTTAGAATGGAAAATATCATAAGTAAAACAACACTTCACAAAAATGCATCGATACCACGAAAGTATAGAGTGTTGGACGTAGACACGCATAGATTAACAAAGAATGTTTTCAAAGTTTGGGACTTGATACACAAACAGAATAAATGGATCTACAATTCACCTATAATTTCACTCACGGAAACAAATTTCTTCATACCGGGGAAAAAGACACGTTTGGGAAATAAAATGGGGGCTGCACAAATAAAAGACATCACAGAACAGGGAAAGATAAAAACACTCCTGGAGATAAAAGAGAAAAAGAAGTGGGATATCAACTACTGGGAATACCTACAACTAAAACATCTGATGAATTCAATACCTACACCATTAAGAGATGAAAAGAAATTAACTCCACTAGAAAAACTGTGCTCTACGCAAACCCCAGTAAAGCACGTGATATCAAGAGTATATCAAATCCTGACAGAACTAGAGCTACAAGGGAAACCTTCTTTTATAGTGAAATGGGAAACAGAAATAAGCAAGAAATTTGAGGACCAACAAGTTGAAAGAATAATAGCTTTCATACATAACACCGCAACTGACATGAACACAATCGAAAAAAAAAATGATAAATGTCTTTCAAGATGGCATAGGACACCCAAAGTGATTAATACATTTAATAACGATAAACCCCTACTGTGCTGAAGAGAATGTGGACAAATCGGAACGACCACACATATATGGTGGGACTGTCCAAAGGTAAAGGAATATTGGCAGGAAATTCTGGAATTAGTAGAGATAATAACCGGAGAAAATATAGTTAACAGCATACAAGCCTGTGTGTTCCATGAATCAAAAAAATCAACTATAAGATACAGGGAAACATTAATCCCACCATTAATAAATGCAGCAAAAGGTCTAATACCAAAAAATTGTCTAAATAAAAATAAACCAGACATAAAAGATTGGTTTGAAAGAGTGGAAAACTATAGCAAAATGGAATATCTTTGTAGTAGTGAGACAGGTCAACTAAATAAATATAACAGAAAATGGAGACAGTGGAAAGACTTCAAATCTTTAGAGGAATACTTGGGGAAAATAACAAAGGTAGGAAGAAACCATCAGGGGAACGGGGAGGAAAGGGGGGGAGAGAGGGAAGGGGGAGGGACAGGAAGGAAAAGAGGGGCGGGAAAGGGGGGGGGAGAAGAAAAAAGAAAGAAAAAAAAGGAAAAAAAGAATGAAGTAAAAGATAAATATATAAAATAGCATATAACCACAAATGATGCGAAACTGAAGTAGAGACAATATTTATGAATGAATGAAATCATGAGCAAGTCTCTTGCTATGGTTGAGTCTGACGTGGTTTAAAAGGAAGAAAAGAAGGAATGGAAAAAAAAGGGAAGAAAAGGGGAAGGAGGAGAAAAAAAAAAGTACTCGAGGCTGTAATGAATTGTCGGCTGCCGGCAATACAGAGAAAAGTCATTGAAAGTCATTGATAAAATTCCAATTCAAATTTAATTACCAGGCCCTTCAGGTCTGGTATAGATATTAAGGGGAACCCTGCGCCAAATAAAAAAAAAAGTGGGGGGGACGAAAGAGCGACTCCCCTCCTGAAACGTACCAGGCCACATGCCTTCAACATGGGTAGGATGCTTTGGGTGTCTGTGACTCCTCAAAACACCTTGTTCCCATGTTGATGGGGACAAGGGCCTTTTCCCCACAACCCTTGCCCGGTGGTTGTGGAGGTCTGCGGGCGGGGGGCTTATCGGACCCGGTGATTAAATGAATCATAACTGGATGATAAAAGCATAGTGGAGGTGTTGCTTCTTAAAATAGGAGCATATTTTGAGATGAACATACTGGGAGAGGTGTCGGAACAAGCAGTTTGGGAGGCCTTATAAAACTGTCAGAGGTGAATTGATAGCATATGGGTGTTGAATCAATAAACAAAAACAAAAGGCGATAAGAGACCTACTGGAAGAAATGAATGAATTGAAGATTAAGCATAAGAGATATTTAAACCCAGTAGATGTCGAGAAATTGGAGACCCTGCGATGCAAGCTTTCACAGTGTATAGATCATAAGGTTAAAAACAAGTATAAGTATTACGCACACCGGTTTTACGAACAGGGGAATAAATGCGGTAGGTTACTAGCCAGACAACTTAAAAAACAGCAGGATTCGAGACATGTCCATAATTTACTGGTTCAAAATAAATGAAAGTGGAGACCAAAGCAATAGCAGCAGAGTTTCATAAATTTTATAAAGGTGTTATTTAACCACTTGACCACTGGGCACTTAAACCCCCTTAATAACCAGACCAATTTTCAGCTTTCGGAGCTCTCACAGTTTGAATGACAATAACTCAGTGATACAACACTGTAACCAAATGAATTTTTTGTCCTTTTTTTCCCACAAATATAGCTTTCTTTTGGTGGTATTTGATCACCTCTGCGGTTTTTATTTTTTTTGCTATAAATGAAAAAAGAACAAAATTTTGCAAAAAATAATAATTTTTCTTAATTTCTATTATAAAATTTTGCAAAAAAGTAATTTTTCTTCATAAATTTGGCCTAAAATGTATACTGCTACATATCTTTGGTAAAAAAAAAAATGTTGGATATTATTTAGTCTGGGTGAAAGTTATGGGGTCTACAAGCTATGGTACCAATTACTGAAAATTGATCAATTTCATCACACCTGAAGTACTGACAGCTTCTCTCGTTTCTAAAGGCCCTAACATGCCAGAAAAGTACAAATACCCCCCAAATGACCCATTTTGGGAAAGAAGACATTCCAAGGTATTTAGAAAGAGGCATTGTGAGTTTTTTAAAGTTGTAATTTTTTCCCACAATTCTTTGCAAAATCAAGATTTTTTTTTTTCATCAAATTTTCATATTATTAGGTTATTTTTCACACACAGTATATGCATACCACAAATTACACCCCAAAACACATTCTGCTATTCCTCCCGAGTATGGTGGTACCCCATGTGTGAGACTTTTACACAGTGCGGCCACATACAGAGGCCCAACATGCAGGCCAATTCTGACATTTCTCTCCTACATGTAAAAATCATCATTTATTTGCTAGAAAATTACATAGAACCCCAAAACATTATATAAAGATACCTCACATGTTTGGTTTGAACACCGTTTTCATATGTGGGGGGGGACTTGCGTATGCGTTCGCTTCTGCATGCAAGCTCACAGGGACAGGGGCGCTGTATGCCCAGAGTATTGCGGAGTATGCCCAGAGTATTGCGAAGTATGCCCAGAGTATTGCCAGAGTATTGCCCAGAGTATTGCCCAGAGTATTGCCCAGAGTATTGCCCAGAGTATTGCAGAGTATGCCCAGAGTATTGCAGAGTATGCCCAGAGTATTGCAGAGTATTGCAGAGTATTGCAGAGTATGCCCAGAGTATGCCCAGAGTATGCCCAGAGTATGCCCAAGTATTGCAGAGTATGCCCAGCTGAGTATTGCCCAGTATTGCAGAGTATTGCAGCAGGGATGGCTGAGCAGGGAGGGAGGGATGGATGGATCTGTGACTACATTTGTCACAGATCCAGCCCGCAGCACTGGCGCTGCCATCCGCTCCCTCCCCTCTCCTCTCACACTGTACCGATCGGTACAGAGAGAGGAGGGAGGAACCGGCGTCAGCACATGACGCCGCTTTGTTTACAAGTGGTCGCTCCGTCATTGGACGGAGCGATCACGTGGTAAACCGCCGCCATCAGTGGCGATTTACCGTGATCCGTGATGCGCCGGGTCCAGAGGATGTTCCAGTGTGCGCGCCTCAGGGGGCGCGCGGGGGCGCGCGGGAGCGCGATTCTAAGAGGCCGTTAATTAACGGCCACTTAGAATTAAGCAATCGCCCTGTAGCTGTACTTTCGCTATAGGGCGGTTGCAAAGTGGATAATATCCAATCGCCATTAGCGAGCAGCACGGAAGAGCATCGAATGATGAGATTAGAGAATATATCAAAGACTCAATGTTAACTTCGCTGCCATCCATGGTGATCGAAGAAATAGAATGACCAATCACCATGGAGGAACTGAATAAGGCAATATTGACCCTGTCAATAGGTAAAAGTCCAGGGCCAGATGGCCTTACAAATATATAAGAAATCGATGTTGAAACTAGGACCCCCACTATGTAGGTACTTTAATTCAATTAATGCTTCTAATCCCCTTCCTCCAGAAGCCTTACTAGCATATATTATGGTGCTCACTAAAGTAGGGAAGGATCCCTAGTATTGTGCCAACTATAGACCCATCTCCCTTCTCATTTCAGACACCAAGCTTTTAGCTAAAATCTTGGCCCTTTGGCTACAAGACCATATAGTAAAGCTAGTTCACCCAGACCAGACGGGCTTTATGAAGAGCAATGAGGCTAAAGATAATACTATTTGTGCTTTCCACATCCTTCATCGGATGCAACACAGCCCTGATAAAGCCCCTAGGGTGGTATTGTCAATGGACGCCGAGGTGCTGAGAGTAGTGGGGGCCAGAGTTAAGGTGAATGGGACACTGTTGGACTATTTCCAAGTACGAAATGGTACAAGACAAGGGTGTCCGTTGTCTCCACTGTTGTTTGCCATAATACTGGAACCCTTTTTGTGTAAAGTACGGAGAAACATGGAAATATCAGGGACATGTGTTGGACCAGTAGAACATAAGGTCTCAGTGTATGCCGATGATTTATTATTGCATCTCAATACCCCACAGAATTCAATCCTTAATGGCAGAGGTGGCTGAGTTCGGAAGGTTATCGAACTTTAAAATACATTTGGAGAAATCTGTACTTTTTTTCCAGCCACGTTTCTTCTGTAATGGCAACAACCTTGCAAAAGTGGTATCCCTTTGTTTGGAATAGAAAATACCTGCTTTACCTGGGGACACATATCACACCAGACCTCAGATTATTAGGTCTCGTACACACGACCGTTTTCCTCTGCAAAATCCATCAATAAAAATGCTGGTAGAGCATTTTTGCAGAGAAAAACGATTGTGTGTATGTTTGTCGTCGAGAAAACTGTCGTAGATCTCAACGACAAAAAAAAAAGAACCTGCTCTCTTTTTTCTCGGGAATCTCAATTTCCTCAACGTGTTTCTTGTCGGGCTGGTTTATGACGAGATAGACGTTTGTGTGTATGCTTAGAAACCCACGCATGATCAGAATAAAGTATGAGACGGGATCGCACCTTCGGTAAAAGTAGCGCTCGTAATGGAGATAGCACATTCGTCACGCTGTGCATTTAAATCATCTTTAGAATGGTACAATAATGAACAATAATGAACTTCTTTTGCTACTGATATTCACACAGAGTTCTGACTAACTTTTTGTAACATTTTTAATGCTAATGTATATTTTTGATTAATTTATATATACAGATCTGTATTTTTAATTATTATTAAATTTCTAGTCATCTCCATGATTTATTTTTAAATTTTGTTGTGTCAAGTTACCACAATTTTCACATTATTGTTTGGTGTTATCTGATCTGTCCCTTTATAATTAGAACTTTTGTATTTTTTTTAAAGTTAACCTGCCTACTAACAAGCTACATTTTTGGGTTGATTAAAAACACATAGGCAAGTATGAACTGTAAAAAAAAATACCATTTATTCTGGTAAATAATATAAGTAAAATAAATAGAAGGCAGCGCTGGAGAACATGCTGCCATCTGTGCAACTCTGTGTGGACACTAAAATTGGGACATTGAGAAGCACATACAGGAGGGAGCCCAATCTGGTCTTGGACTCCCAGAGGTCAGGAACAGCAGCAGGTCTGATATATGTCCCAAGTTTGTGGTACTACAACAGGCTGCCTTCTGTCAGACCACCTTGAAGCAAGGCCATCACTTCCTGGTTGTGAGGGCTTACCTTAAGGGGAGTCCATTTTGCAGACTTGTAAGCTCACCCTTGCAGGTACCCACAGCCCACGGTAATAAGATAAGACACTACCTGGGCTGTGAGTCTGTGCACGGGGGCCAGATAGGGATTAGCCAAGGATAGTCAAGTATAGCCAGGCCCAGGATTGCAGAATTCAGAGTAAGGTCAGAAGCCGGGGTCAGTCTTGTAGCTGAGCAGACGGGGTACAAGCCGTGGGTCAAGGGCTGGAGAAGGCAGGGAAAGTCCAAATGTACAGGCCAGGGTCAAAGGGCAGGAGACAGCAGCATTCCAGGGTAAATAAGCCAAAAAGGTCAGAAGCCGAGGTCAGTCTTGTAGCTAAAGATAACCACAGGAACCGTTGGCACAGACAGGACGATTAGAGAACAATGAACTGACGCCTCCCTCATAGTGAGGCAGGGCTTCATACCCTGGTTGATTAGGAAACCTGCCTCAGCTGGACCAGGATAGACAAGTGCAGATAGTAGGGAGATCAGGCAATCAGCACATAGTTCAGAACCAGGCTCCGATGGACAGCAAGCAGAATATCAACTGAGAAGTGGCTCAGAGCAAAAGACCCCGAGCAGCAACGGGGAGGTCCTGGGTTCAATTCCACCTGGGGCGCGATCACACCTTGCTGTCCGTTTGGCACGGTAGTGACCGTGACACTGGTCTTCCTGGTAGCCTTCCCTGCAGCCTTATTTGCTGCTTTCTCTGCAGCCTTCTCTGCAGCCTTCCTTCTCCACTTGGAAGATATAATAAGTGATTATAGTCATCACCACATATAACCACTGTAGTGAAAAGATTTGCAAAGAAATTATTATATAAACCGAGTCCTTATATAGTCCAATGTTTAAGTGAGTGAACAACCATTTGTGATAAGGCTTACCAAAAGGATTGAACCCAGATGAGCATATACCCACTAGGTCAACCAAGCTTGTAAAGGTCAATGCACCATAAAAGGGATGTCACAGGCAGTTCAGAACAATCTCAATGAGACCTCAGGTCTGTAGATCTGAAAAACACAAACAGAGACTCCAGCCAGTAAAAATATCAAGGACACAGAGATGGGGCTCCCAATCAAATGTCATGAGTCATACCATCCAACCGATAGAGATATTGGAAAAAAGGAGAAGAGCAGGGGCGCACATAGCGTAATTCTTTAAGATATCTAACAGCATTTATTAAAAGAAGAAAAACACATTTGCAGTTATGTAAAAAAGCGCTTATAAAATCAGGGCATCAATCTTGCCTCCCGACGCATTTCATTCTAAGGAAGATCATCTGGGGGCACTGACCCACTGTTATGAGTACCCTTATATAGATAAAAGAACCCCAATAACCAAATTATGGCTCCAATGGAAAGACAAAATTCTGGGCTTATGACTTCCAGGTTTACTAAGATGGCGTCTACAGCGTGCCGTTCAAGCCTCATTCTGACTGAAGACCTGAAACCGGAAATGATAAATGCATGCCAGACTCCAAGTAATATTACTTTGGGTATATACCTCGTAATTAAATGCATCGAATGAGGGCACACCATATAGTTAAAATATCTCAATTGAGGGGACCAAAACCTTATACTTGAAATAAGTTAATAAGTATAAGTCATAACGCATAGTGCGTGCATTCCAGTCCACACATTACTATGCCGCACCGGAATTCACGCTTGCGTTCCAGATCGTATAGTACTGGTCCGCACCGAAAGGCGTCACGCATACATTCCAGGCCTCATTATATTGACATTCCGGAAGATAAGAAGAAACAATCCACCGTCATGTCATATGTCCTATTATGGCAAATGAACAGCGCCACAACGGAACCAGTCTACATTGTATCATATTAAATACACATGACGATCCCAAATATATAAGTTAATAAATAACCTCTAGATAAACAGGATGGGCCATAGATATGTAATAATAATAAATAATATCCAAATGTACCCAATTATCAATCCTACATAAGTGTATATAAACTAATTATAATTTAAATTAATATATTAAAAATCAACTAAATGACCCACTAATTATTAAATGTGATTAAGAAAGAAGCCATGATTGAATTTAGATGTCCTTTTAACAATTAAATACATCCATAAATATGATTCAATAATTAGAAAAATATAAAAACCATCATCCAAGTTGCGTGGAAAATCAATACACAAAATTTGTACCAAAAATACCAAAAAATACACAGCAATGAAAAATAATAATAAATTGAAAAATGAATATATATTATATATACTGCACAGCAAGTAGTACACCGATACCAGTCCTTGAAAGGACCTTGGTGGACCTGTTTGGTAACGATTTGTGTCACTACAGTCTGACAAAAAACAGAATGTAAAATGGCCAACAGATCAGGTCTATTTATAAGGTTGGGGGTATGTCTATGTGCTGAAATATCTCAATTGGCTGTCCTGTACCACCTGATGGATGTGTCATGGGTCAAAGTTCTTCTCAATGTAAAATGGCTGACCGCCGCGAATATTGCCAGATGTCCGCCTATTCGGCGGACCGTGAACGAGCAAAGTTCGCTGCGAAACAAGCGCCGGGTGAACCGCCATTCCATCTCTAATTATCACTTAAACTAAAAAGTAACTAAGTAGTAGGGCAGCACAGTGGTGTAGTGGTAAGCACTTTTGTCTAGCAGCAAAGGGTCACTGGTTCAAATCCTAACTACAACACTCCCTTCCTCTCCTACGAAACCCCAAAGACATGCTGGCAGTGTAATTGGCTCCTGTGTAGATTGAACCTAGTATGTGTATGCATGAATGTGAGTTAGGGATTTTAGATTGAAAGCACCTTGAGGGCAGAAACTGATGTGAATGTACAATGTATATGTAAAGCACTACGTAAATTGACAGTGCTTTATTAGTAAATTGAAAGAAGGGGGGCCAAATAATTGAAGACACAAGCTGCTTGACACTATGCGTCTAAAATTATTGAGTCACCGAGCTGTGGTGGCTCAACGTGATTGGCACTGCGTTGACAAGCCATTCACCTCTGCAGGAAAGGATTGGGGGAATCTTGCGCCAAAATACAATGGGGGAGGGGAAGGAATATAACAAATGTGAACTAAGAGCTGCTCCCTAAATAATGCAGAATACTGAATTATACGTGTGAACAAGTGAAGAAAAAAGGGGCGCTATCTGCTAATATATTGAACACAAAAAAATAAGCTTCCTGATGACGACATAACGAAACGTACGTCGAGGCGGTACCTGGGCACGCACTACTAGCCACTTCCGGTTTCCTGGTTTCAAGCTGACGGCGGTGGAACGCACGCCGGCGTTACCAGCTTACCTCACCTCTCTCTCCATACCCCTTCATACCTCCAGCCTAAAGCCTACAGCCTCAGTGCCGGGCACACGGGCACCACTTCAAGTAAGAGGCCAATCGGCTGTTGTTATTTGAGTATATTTTTTTAAAATAAAAGGTTTTATACTATGGTAGCTGTTTCTCTCATTATATGAAATCCATTACCAACTGGGTCCGGTATCGAGTCCCCCATGGATAGCAGCTGACACTCGAGCTCTATTTGACCTTATTTTAAGTAATAGGTCAACAACATCGGGTAAGGAGCCATCTATCCTCACTTGCGGTGGCACTTTGGTGAAGGTGGATTACTATATTTGGATGATCCAACACAAAGCACTTTTTAAGATTACAATTGTTTCTCAGCACATCAATGCACATCTTAATTTTTGATGGACTTTGTGCAGACATGCACTGTTTATTATTATTATAATTATTTGCATTTATATTGTATTCACTTGTTTGTCATTTATTTGCTCATATTGTTGTGCCACGATTTTTATTTTCATTTCTATTGTTCAATATTATATTGTTCACTTTTATGTTGTACACTATATGTTCAATATATTAGCAGATAGCGCCCCTTTTTTCTTCACTCATTCACCTCTGCAGCCAAGGGTTCGGATCCCGGTCATGTGAATTGAGTTTGGTGGTCTCAGCCCGGCTCCCGGTGGGTGTGCTATGCAAGGTACGCCTGTGCTTAGTACGCCCACCCCCCCCCCCCAAAAACCACCACACTTGCACGCACACGAAATTGGTTTAAAACACATGCACTTTGGCCATGCGGTCTCCTAAAATAAAGAGAGGCGAAGGACCTACGGGGCTGGCTGGGTGGGCTAGGCCCCCTCACTCCCTCATAGGGGGAGTCCCTCTGCCCCATTGGGGTCCCGTTGGGCCCCAGTTGGGCTCCCAAGAGGAGCAGGTAGGGCGGGGTGAGTGGGAGGCCCCCCTTCACACCCGCCATTGCCACCAGGGGCATGGAGAAGGGTGGCGAATGCCTCCGGGGGGAGGGTCTGCCTACTCCCAACTCCTGCAGTCCGGCTCCTCTCTCTCGAGTTCACGCACAAAAAATACACTTTAAAAAATAAAAAAATAAAAAATTAAAATGATTGAGTCAAAGTTTGGTTGGATGGGATTTTCAAGGCACTGATGAGAAGGCATATATAAAGAGTAAAAAAGTATTTATTCCATACAAAGCAATACAGATATAAAAACAATGGGACAGGCCCCACAATATGGACACAATAACAGGTATTTTTATAACCAAAAACAGTAAGGGTCTAGAGCGTGGAGCTCTAGAAATGAAAATGTTAATGGTTGCTTGGAAAATATGTGAATGTCTCTCTCTAACTACTGACACTTATTGAAGAAGTCATGTCTTGGGGGAATGATAGAAAGTTTATAATAGAAAAAGAAAAACAGATCAAGGATATCCAACATGACAATGAAAGAATGTCTTTGTAATAGGAGTTAACAGCTGGAAGCAAGACAAAAACATTCTACAGTAAGTGGTGTTAGGTGTTGCAGAAATGAGTACATTAGGTTTAAGGGAGAAACATATTACAATAAAAGCACAGTAAAAAAACTTCCCGTCTTTGTTTCCCTTGGCTTTTCCTTATCAGGATGCATCCCAAGTGCCTTGTTTTGGAAACGTAATGTGTTTTACAGATGGGACTGATGATTTTACTATTGCTTATGTTAAAGGTATCAGACTCAAAAACATTCCCATTTTTTATTCAGCTGGGTCTGTGTTTCATCTGCCTATTATGTGGCAGATATTTATTTTATCATTTAACCACTTTCCGCTGATGTGGCACATATACTGTGTGCAGCCTCTTGGCAGGCAAGCTTTAACACAAAGAGGCTGCATATACAGTGCCTTAAAAAAGTATTCATACCCCTTGAAATTTTCAATTTGTTGTCATGTTACAACCAAAAAAGTAAATGCATTTGATGTGATAGACCAACACAAAGTGGCACATAATTGTGAAGTAGAAGGAAAATGATAAATGTTTTTTTAAACTTGTTACAAATAAGTATGTGAAAAGTGTGGCATGCATTTGTATTCAACCCCCTTTAGGGCCCTTTCACACTAGCGGACCGTTCGTCCGCTCATTACAAGTCCGTTTACGGACTTGTAATGGGCCCCTATGGGAGCGGATCCGTTAGCGGATGATGCATCCGCTAACGTCCGCTAGATCCGCATCCGTTTTTGCGGACGGAAGAATGTCCTATTTTTCTTCCGTCCGGCCAAACGGATCGGATGCAAACGGACAGACGGTCCGTTTCCATCCGACTCCCCATAGGGGAGAGCAGAGGAGAGACGGGGCGGTCCCTGCACAGTGTGCGGGGACCGCCCCGTCTGCCGACAGCTGAGCGGAGACCCCCCCGCTGAGCTGACGGGCACACGGAGCGGACCGGAAAACGGTCCGCTCCGTGTGAAAGGACCCTAACTCTGACTAAACAAACTAAAACCTAGTGGAACCAATTGCCTTCCGAAGTCACCTCATTTGTAAATAGAGTCCACCTGTGTGTAATTTAATCTCTGGATAAAAACAACTGTTCTGTAAAGTCCTCAGAGGTTTGTTAGAGAAACTTAGTGAACAAACAGCACCATGAATAACATGGAACACACTAGTCAGGAATACAGTTGTGGAGAAGTTTAAAGCAGGGTAAGGTTATAAAATAAATATCCCAAACTTTGAACATCTCACAGAAAACTTTTCAATCCATTATCCGAAAATGGAAAGAGTATGGCACAACTGCAAACATACCAATAAATGGCCATCCACCTAAACTGACAGGCCAGGCAACTAGAGCAGCCCTCAAAATTTCCACTTGCCTACTAGCATTTGGCGAGTGGATTTAAGCCGGGGGCGAGTGATGACAGGGCTGCATGACCAATCTCCCTCCAATCTGTGCCTACACTTAGAGTCCCGATGAGATTGGCGGCCGAAGAGGAAAGGTGCATGCTCGGGAAAAGTAGTCTGGTAAGCCGCGCACAGGCAGAGCAATACACAGATGCTCTCCTTACAATTCTCATTAAGCCATGGGACCTTCTCTCCTCACTGTCAGCCTGAATAAAAGGGGGAAGTGGGGACATGCAAGCGTTGAGCCGCACACACAGGCTCCTGATGATAAGATGAATAGGCGAGGGGGAGAGAGAGAGAGTTGCAGAGGAGACAGCAAGAGAATGGGGAAGAGACCCAGTTCTAGTGGTGCCCTGTCCCTCTGGGCTGACCCCAGTGCCCTGTCCCTCTGGGCTGCCCCCAGTGCCCTGTCCCTCTGGTCTGCCCCCAGTGCCCTGTCCCATTTTGTTAGTTGTTGTTGGTAATATTTAATTTTGTAACTTGATTCTGCATAAAACATTTAAGTGTCATTCCATGAGATAATCTACGAGGACGTGTTTACGGGTGCAGTTAGGCGCAGGGCTGTGTGTGAATTAGGTGGGGCAACTGGTGGCGAGTAACTCTTGAGGCCTGGCTAGTAGCTCAGGACTTGAAATTTTGAGCCCTGAACTAGAGCATTAACCAGAGAAGCAGCCAAGAGGCCCATGGTAACTCTGTAGGAGCTGCAGAGATCCATAGCTCAGGTGGGAGAATCTGTCCACAGGACAACTATTATGTCTCCTACACACGACAGAAAACCTGCGATGAGAGCTTTTGGCCGGGAATACTGGCCGTGTGTATGCTCCATCAGTTTTTCCAACGAGAATACTGCCGGAAAAAAAGAGAGCAGGATCTCTTTTTTCTCGTCCTGGTGGGAAAACCGTTCGTCTGTATGTTTTTCTGATAGAAACAATTCAACGCATGCTCGAAAGCATAGAACTTCATTTTGTCGGCTCGTCATAATCTTTTATGTCACCGCATTCTTGGCAGTCAAAAGTTCACCAGACTTTTGTATGACCGTGTGTATGCAAGGCAGGTTTGAGAGGAATTCCGTCTGGCAAACCGTCGTTTTTTTATCCGACGGAAAAAAACGGTCGCGTGTACGAGGCATAAGTCGTGGACTCCAAAAAGCTGGCTTTTATGGTAGAGTGGCAAGAAAAAAAAAAGCCACTGTTGACAGAAAGCCATAAGAAGTTCTATTTGCAGTTTGCAAGAAGCCATTTGGGGGACACAGCAAACATGTGGAAGAAGGTGCTCTGGTCAGATGAGACTAAAATTGAACTTTTTGGCCTAAAAGGAAAATACTATCTGTGGTGGAAAACTAACACTGCACATCACCCTGAACACACCATCCTCACTATGAACTATGGTGGTGACAACATCATGTTGTGGGGATGCTTTTCTTCAGCAGAGACAGGGAAGCTGGTCAAAGTTGATGGGAAGATGGATGCAAACAATAGAATGGAATGGTTTAGATCAAAGGATATTCATGTGTTAGAATGACCCAGTCAAAATCCAGACCTAAATGCAATTGAGCATTTAAGAATATGTGGCAAGACTTGAAAATTGCTGTTTGCAGACTCTCTCCATCCAATCTGACAGAGATTGAGCTATTTTGCTAAGAAAAATGGGCAAAAATGTCACTCTCTAGAGCTGAAAAGCTGATAGAGACATACCCAAAAAGACCAAAGTGAAAGGTGGTTCTACAAAGTATAGACTTTGGGGGGCTGAATACAAATGCGTGCCACCCTTTTCAGATATTTATTTGTAAAAATAAATAAAACTATTTATAATTTTCCTTCCACTTCACAATTATGTACCACTTTGTGTTGTTCTATCAGAAAAACAAAATCACAATAAAATACATTTACATTGTTGTTGAAATTTCAAGGAGTATGAATACTTTTTCAAGGCCCTGTATGTGGCACTATGTAAACACTTCTGACAGCGTGCGCCCTGTGAACTAACAGCACAGTCACCGCCGATAAGTTCCTGATGCAATCGGAAAATTTCTGATCATGTGACCTCTTTGACAGCCAATCACAGTGGTCACATGACCCAAACACCCGCCACTGCCTTCCAGCATATAGAAGCAAGATCAAAAATATCCATAATGTGCTGCAAACTTATAGGAAAAACCAAATGCTCTAGAAAATGATTAAAGCAGAAAATGTTTGCTTTTCAAACGGGCGAGTAGAGCGGAGCTTATCGATCTTGGAGAGAGAGAGTGTAACATACTGCGGGCTGCTTGCTTCCACTGACCCTGTAGTGACGTAGTTTGCCTGCGAGCTTGATCGGAGCATAAGGGGAAGTGACGGCTCTGTACTTTTAATATGCCTGCATGTTTTATTTACAAGTTAGTGTATATCTACCTGTTATGCAATAAAGTTGTTATATAAAGTGAGCGCAATCATGCTTTTCTCTTTTTGGGCATTTGGTACATGCTTTTGAAGTTCATGTGAATATCTACCTGCAGCTGCCATTTGCGATCCAGGCTTATGACATAAGGCCCTATTGGCCCATGTAATAAGGGCTGTTTTGTGAGGTGAGAATACACCCTTGGGGCATCCAGTGGTGGTCTTTCATGCTATTTCTATCCATTTGGAGTGGATTTCATTTTTTCAACACAGCCTGGATATCCTGGCACCTCCCATTACGCAGCTTATAAACCAGTCATTTAAGGAAGGCATAGTCCCCTCCCTGCTGAAAGAGGGCACAATCCAGCCCATCTTGAAGAAACCTACCCTGGATCCCAAGGACCCAAATCACAGCCGTCCCATAACAATGCTAAACGTTTTCTCCAAGGTAATGGAGAAAGTGGTGGTACAACAGCTGCAACAGCATCTAGATACCCACAACCTACTTGATCCACTGCAATCGGGATTCCGTCCCGGACACGGGACGGAAACAGCACTGCTCAAAATATGGGACGACGTTCTGGAGGCCGCAGACGAAGGAGAATCTTGTCTCCTGGTTCTGCTGGACCTAAGCGCAGCCTTTGACACGGTAGATCACAAACTGCTACTGACTCGGCTGGCTGAGGTAGCCGGAATCATAGAGGGTGATTTACCATGGTTTTCCTCCTTTTTGGGAAGCCGATCTCAAACGGTGAAGTTGGGACCGTTCACTTCTGGAAAACGCACTGTGTCATGTGGAGTCCCCCAAGGCTCACCTCTGTCACCGGTGCTCTTCAACATCTATCTTCGACCTCTCTTTGAAGTCATCAGTAGTCAACAACTACTTTATCACTCATATGCAGACGACACGCAACTGTATTTTCGCATCTGCAATAGAAAGGATCATCATCTCAGCTTAGAGAATTGTCTCTCTTCAATAGAAAAGTGGATGACTAGGAGTTATCTCAAACTCAACAATTCCAAAACAGAACTTCTTCTGTTTCAGGTCGCAAGAGTCAACTGGCAACAACCTGGACACCTCCACCCATTCTGGGCCAGATCATCTCCCCTAGCGCCAAAGTCAAAAGTCTCGGGATCATTTTTGACACCCACATGACAATGGACGCACAAATAGGGTCAGTAGTCAGCGGATCTCACCATCTGCTGCGCCTACTATGCAGGCTTATTCCATTCATTCCCAAAGAAGACGTACCAGTCGTGGTGGGAACAATTGTGAACTCCAGACTGGACTATGCAAATGCCCTCTACCTCGGACTCCCAAAGTACCAAATCGCTCGTCTGCAAGTCGTACAAAATACGGCCGTCAGACTGGTGACTGGGAAAAAACCCTGGGAATCAATCTCACCGTCGCTGAGATCCCTTCACTGGTTGCCAGTAAAAGACAGAATTGCTTTTAAAGGGAAGTACGGATTATCTCACCTGAAAGAGAGTTAAGACACAGAACACCTGAACCAGGTAGAATATGCGAGGATGATCATAACAGACATCCAAGAAATTATGTCACTGAACCACCTAGACCATCAAGATTTGAACACAATGAGCCGAGAACACCGAAACAATGGTGGAAAAATAAAAATAATGGCAAACCCCGGTCCAAATCTCCAAAAAACACCAATTGGAAGAAAAAGGGGAACAATAAACCATCTAACCCCCCAAAAAAACAGTATGGACCACAAGGGGGCTATACACAAGGCTATCAGTATGACCCCTATTACACTCAAGATAGAGGGGACCCAAGGGATTACCATGAAGCTCAGCTTTATACAAGGGATCAGACTTATACATATCAACAAAGAGGTCCACCAAGTAATGAATACCATCAGCAAGATGGGAGAAGAAGCCCTATACAGACTCAAAATAAATATGAACCACTATCTAGTTATAGAGAGGATGTGGATCCCCGTTCTTCCTCTTTTTTAGACCATCGCCGGAGAGAGAGGTCTCCTCCCTTACGACAAGGGGAAGCAACTTATTGTCGAAGTCCAAATCAAAGAGGGGATGCAGAGGGGGACACAAAAAGAAGAAAGGTCCAATAGGAGAAGGGATTATTAACATAAGTGGGGTACACCTGAGTCCAACTGAATTAATCACACTTGATAAGGGACTCAAGTTTGCCCCCAAGCGGAATTTGAACAAATTCGATACATATGTGGATATTAAAAAGTTCACACGCAAATTAAATATCAAAAAGTACATGCTTACACAGCCAATTAGGGACCAGTCAAAACACAATATGCCAGGAAGAGTGGAACATAGTTATTTAAGGAATAAATCATTGTTCAACCCACAAGTATTAAATAATCAGCATATTGAAGTGTTTTCTAAAATGGTCCTCAAGGACTTGGATTACCTCAAAGTGAAGAAAACACCAAATACTATGGCCATACATAAGGGTATCAAGTCTGGAAGAAAACAAAAAGGTGATCATAAGACCAGCCGATAAGGGTGGGGCCATAGTGGTCCTATCCAAGGACTACTACTATGAAGAGTTGGCCAAACAATTGGAGGATGCGAACACTTACATTAAATTACAAACCAACCCTACAGGAGAATACAAAGAGGAGTTAGTTGAATTGATCCATAGAGGGAAAGAAAAAGGCGTACTGAACAAAAGAGAAACCAAATATCTAATACCTGAAGTGTGCAGAGTACCTATTATCTATACAATTCCAAAGATCCACAAGGACCCTATCAAACCTCCCGGACGACCTATTATAAATGGTATTCAGTCCATTAATTCACGTCTAGGGGAGTATGTGGATAAATATATACAGCCACTAGTGCCCCAAACAAAGGCGTACCTCAGGGACACGAAGCATTTGATACAAATCCTTGAGAGTACTACATTTGAACCTGATTGTGGCTATTTATTAGCCACGGCCGATGTGGCATCACTGTATACTGTGATAAACCACCAGGAAGCCATTGGGGCAACGAAATGGGCACTGAACAACTTTGGTCAGCTCATATCTAAACAGAAACGCTTTATCCTAAGATGTTTGGCATATGGGCTACAGCACAATTACTTCTGGCACAAATCAGAGTATTACCGACAACTTAATGGCATTGGAATGGGTGCCAAATATGCACCAAGTGTTGCTAATGTTTTCATGTCAGAATGGGAGGAGTCATCTATATATGAGAATATGCCTGAACAGCTCCTACTGTACAGAAGATTTATAGATGATTGTATCATCATCTGGAAAGGTGATGAGAGCTCCCTAATACAATTTTTTGGAAAACTAAATAGTAATCAGAAAAATATTAAACTTACTTATACTATTAGCAACACAACCATTCAGTTCCTTGATCTGGAGATCACTATGGAAAATCAACAGTTGAAAACCAAAACTTACTTCAAGCCGGTCCAGAGAAACAGCTACATACCTGTAGACAGCTGTCACCATGACCCATGGTTAATCAATATACCCAAGGGTCAATTGTTAAGGATCCGAAGAAATTGCTCAGATCCGCAGGTATTTTTGGATCAAGCTAAAATGATCGGAACGAAATTTATTGATAAGGGTTACAATAAGGATTTCATTCAGGAACAAATTACTAAGGTATATGAAACCCCACGCACCTCCTTAGTACAAGACAAAGTAAAACAAAATAGGCTGGAATTTGAATTACCAATTATTTTAAATTATAACATGCAACATAAGCAACTTGAAGCCATTCTAAAAAAGCATTGGCCAATACTAAAAGCGGATAGGCAACTACAGGGAATTTTACCTAGCTATCCAAGGGTGGTATATAGAAGAGCTCCAACCCTAAGGGATCTGGTAGCGAAAAATATCCCTGACCCGCCAATGAGAAATAATTCACTCACCTTTTACCAGGGAAAAGGCTTCTTCCCGTGTAAACGGTGTTTTGCGTGTAGACATACCAATTTCAATGGACAAAAATGTTCTAAATTTATATCCACGGTTACTAAAAAGGAATATGACATAAAGGACCTGATTACCTGTAGGACTGAGGGGGTAGTTTATGTCTTGGAATGCTCCTGTTCGCTTCAGTATATTGGACGGACCAAGCGACCAATGTGGAAGCGTATCAGGGAGCATGTCCAAAATATTCAGAAGGCCTTCCCCAAACATAATGTGTCCCGACATTTTGATGTGTGTCATCATAAAAATCCCAGAGAAATGAAATTTTGGGCCATTGCCAAATACAACCCACATTGGAGAGGCAGTCATAAAATAAGGGAATTGAGCAAATCTGAGTCTCGCTGGATACATGAGATGCAAACTCTATCTCCCAATGGCCTGAATATTGATTTTGAACTTAATTGTTTCATTTCTGATTTCTAGACTTCGTTAATTTGTAATTTTTAATTATTAATTTTATGACTATTTTTTATCTTCTTTTGGGTCTTAGTGATGGTCCTATTATTGTTGTTTATTATTAGTGCAGTTTTACATGTATTAACAACTATTTATTTTTATTATATATATTTCTAATCAATGTATTCAGTATAATATATGGTTATGTATGCTCAGCTCAGTACCTAGCCACTAGAGGGCGCATTTAGGTATGTGGAATGGAAATCAATAGTGTTTTAATCTTTTTAATTTCTAATTAGATATATGTATTAAAATTTTGTATAAAATTTTGTATATCCGTGTATCTGCATTTGCGTTCACATAGAACCTACTATGTGTAAGTTTTTGTAGCCCCAATGATGTTTGCCTTTCCCTGCTGCTCACTCCGATGACACGCTGACACCGAGGAGGCTATTTAAACATAAGCCATACTCAATTACCGTAGCAACCCATGAATAAGTCGCGTGCCCGTGACGTAACGCGTAGGGAGGAGCCTACGATCGTATCCGAGTCCATCGGATCGAGTTGAGGAGACAGCGCACTGAGTGGCGTTTCATGCTTATACTAAGCGGGGATCCGTGAGTGCATCTGTTGATGGTTTTTGGATCGTATTATCCGCCTGTTATCCGATGTTTGTGCAATGAGGTTTTTCTTCTTTTTTTCATATTCATCTGCTACGAGTGCCTGATCACCTGATTCTCAGTTTGGGATCCACACTCTTAGTGAAGGAGGGCATCGTTTATGTGTTTTTCCTTTTATGGAATCCGTGCTGCTGCCTTCACTGTGCACTTGATTAAGGACTAATCACATGTATTTAAACACATTATGGAGACTGTTTCTCCCTGATTTATTTGTTTGTCTGTATGATTTACACTATTAAGTTAATATCAGCGCATCCTATATTATTAATAATTTTTTCACTGTTTGATTTGGTATCACATGGATAGCAGCTGTGTTATTTGGCATTTTATTTGGTGTTCCTGGGATTAATTATTTTAATTAGCGCTGTAGTACACTTTTAATTTGCTTTTAAAGCTCTCTGTCTGACTCATAAATGCATCCATGGAAAAGCCCCGCAATATCTTTGCGATAAAATAGAACCCCACAATCCCAATCGCATTCTGCGATCCAGTGACCAAAATTTGGTCAAAGTACCCAAAGCCAGATTCAAGTCCAAAGGAGAAAGAAGGTTTGCGGTCCAAGCTCCCAGACTTTGGAACGCTTTACCAACCAGCATTCGGTTGGAGGAAAACCACCTGACCTTCAGAAGACGGATTAAAACTCTGCTCTTTTGATGTCAAGAAAGACTGATACAACAAGCGCCCAGAGGCGATTTGGTTCGCATGTGCCGCGCTATATAAGTTTTTCATTCGTTCATTCATTCAGCCTGTTTTAAGAACATTGATGTTGTCATAATTATAGGACTCATATACATTTTCTTTTTAGATGTTTATGATTGTTACATTTGTTTCACACTTATGTAATAGATTATTTTTTATCCCTTATATTAAAAATACAGCACTGTTCATGTTTTTAATTTGAGTATTAGCCTACACTTTATGTGCTAGCAGCTATTTGTAGGTTTGATGTACAAACTTTTTTTTGCTTTTATTACATTATTCTGAGGTCATATCTATGTTATGTACAAGTGAGAAAAGGATGTTCCCAGTGGTTCTGTCCTGTTTCTGTTGTCCTGATACAGTACAGTGATTCAGAGTTTTCATTTTAGGACAACGAGGGTGTTTCTGGTAGAATCAAACAGGTGAAATAAGGGGAAACCGCTTGTGAAAAGGAAACTAATGCGACCACTACTTCGAAGGTCTACAGTGTAATGCCTTTTGTTTTGGGTATTTTCTAAAGCCAAATTCCTTGCAGATAAAAATAAATACAAGGAGTTGGGCAAATCAGTTATGCTGACATGTGCTAACAAGGAATATGCTAACATGGGGAAGAAAGCAGAGTGAAAGATATGCTCACTAATGTCCTGCTTCTCCTTCACTGTCCCAGTCACATGCAAGAGGCAGGGACAAGACCTAGTGGTATTACCTAAAGTGGTTATTAAGCCTGAGGCTGCGTACACATGATCAGTCCATCCGATGAGAACAGCCCGAAGGACCATTTTCATCGGTTAACCGATTATGCTGACTGATGGTCAGTCGTGCCTACACACCATCGGTTAAATAACTGATCGTGTTAGAACGCGGTGACGTAAAACACAGCGACATGCTGAAAAAAATGAAGTTCAATGCTTCCAAGCATGCGTCGACTTGATTCTGAGAATGCGTGGATTTTTAACCGATGCTCGTGCGTACTAACGATCGGTTTTGACCTATCGGTTAGGCGCCCATCAGTTAAATTTTAAAGCAAGTTCTATTTTTTTTGACCGAAGGATAACTGACCGATGGGGCCCACACACGATCGGTTTGGACCGTTGAAATGGACCTTCAGTCCGTTTTTCATCGGTTTTGACAGATCATGTGTACGCAGCCTGAGGAGGTACAAAACCTTCAGTGTGCTATACCCCCCAAGCCCTCCCCTCATACTTACCTGGGCCCGATGTCAATCCAGCGCTGTCCAAGAGAGCAGAGTCTCTCTCTGTCCTCACTGAACAGAGAGGCAGCAGTGGAAGTCAGTGGTTCCTGCTGCTGTAAACCACAGCCAGTGAAGAGGGAGAGGGGGTGGGGCCGAGCTGCACTCTGTGTGTCCATAGATACACAGAGCAGGGCTCAGGAATGAGCATAAAGGAGTGCTGACATAGCAAGTGGCTTACTTTGGGGGCATTCAGCAGAGGGGAGGAGCAGCGATGGACCTGAGAAGTGGAAGGTCGGGGCTTCTCTGTGCGTATAGTATGTTTGTTATTAAAAAATAAAAATAAAATTAAGCTTTAATATCACTTTAACTGTAGTGGAGAAACGGCAGGTCTCCAGGATGGCTATGCTGTCTGGCAGAGTTGTGTAAATCTTGGTAATGAATGGAAGAATTCAAATCATTTGACAGGTAAAACAGCTTTCTTATTAGTTTCATCTGTATTTAGCTGTTTACCTCCAGAAAGCCACAAACATAGGTTAAGTAAAGCATGGAGAGAAGAACACTCATTGACCAACATTAACATTATATATCACTCTAATGAAGCTAGTACAAAATTTCCAACATAATATGGAAATGCAAAAATCATCTTGTTGCATGTTGCTACACAGTCGTTCCTGTGTTATGTTATACTTAATTGAACCAGGAAAGCAAATGTACCATCCTCTAGAGGATTACTGAGAATTAGTGAGCTAATTTGAAAATTCACGTTCTGCCAAGCAAAAAGCAATAAATCATTTTTAATTTCAGGCTATTATTATCCATTTACTGCACCCTTTGTACGTAGCCTAATGTCTACTGAACCTATAATGCATCTAGCAGATAAATGGTATTTCATGATCCAAATGTCTTTATTTGTCCTACTAAATTAAACCTAAATCTTAAATTCAAGATACTAACAACAACTTACAAAGCCATCTACAACACTTCACTCAGCTACAGTACATCACTAACCTTGTCTCAAAATTCCAACCAAGTCATTCTCTTTGTTCCTCCCAAGACCTCCTGCTCTCTAGCTCCCTTGTAATCTCCTCCCATGCTCGCCTCCAGGCAAAGGCATACTAAGTGGGGGGCGGGGGGCGGGCCGCACCAGGGTGCCACACACTGGGGGGTGTCAGGCCGGCGCCCCCCCCCCATGACTGAAGCGGTGACAGCACAGCAGACTTGGAGTGACTTAGGCAGGCTGAAGTCATGTCACACAGGCACAGCCATGTGAAGCCACCTCCTCTCCTCTCTGTTTATGTGTACAGAGGTGGAGGGGACCTTCTGTCCATGTGCCGTCGCTGCGCTGATCTGAGGTACTGAGGGGGGATTTTTGCACTAAGGGGGGTTTTCACTGAGGGATGTGTTTGCACTAAGGGGGGTTTTCACTGAGAGGGGGGTGTTTTCACTAAGGGGGGGTTTTCACTGAGGGGGGTTGCACTGATCTGAGGTACTGAATGGGTGGGGGTTTCACTGAGGGGGGGGGTTTGCACTAAGGGGACGTTTTCACTGGGGGGGGGGGGGGTGTTTGCACTGGGGGGCTTGCACTGAGGGGGGTTTGCACTGGGGGGCTTGCACTGAGGGGGGTTTTCACTAAGGGGGGGTTTCACTGAGGGGGGTTTTCACTAAGGGGGGGTTTCACTGAGGGTCTTTTTTTACTGAGGGGGGGAGTGTTTGCACTGAGGGGGGTTTGCACTGAGGGGGGGTTTTCACCGAGGGGGCTTGCACTGAGTGGGGGTCTGACTGAGGGTGTCTGCACTGAAGGGGGTCTGTGTAAAATGCAGAGGGTCCAGAGCTGTGGGGGCTGTATAATGTAAAGGGGCGCAGAGGTGCAGGGGGCTCTGTGATGTAAAGGGGTCCAGTGGTCCAGGAGGCTGTGTAATATAAAAGGGTCCAGAGGTGCCGGGTGCTGTGTAATGTAAAGGGGTCCAGAGGTGCAGGGGGCTATGTGAGGTAAAGGGGTCCAGTGGTGCAGGGTTCTGTGTAATGTAAAGGGGTCCAGAGGTGCAGGGGGTTATGTGATGATAAAGGGTCCAGGGGTGCAGGGGGCTATGTGATGTAAAGGGGTCCAGTGGTGCAGGGGGCTATGTGATGTAAAGGGGTCCAGTGGTGCAGGGGGCTATGTAATGTCAAGGGATGCAGAGGGCTGTGTAGTGTAAAGGGGTCCAGAGGTGCAGGGGGCTGTGTAATGTAAAGGGGTCCAAAGGTGCAGGGGGCTGTGTAATGTAAAGGGGTCCAAAGGTGCAGTGGGCTGTGTAATGTAAAGGGATCCAGAGGTGTAGGGGGTTATGTGATGTAAATGGGTCCAGAGGTGCAGGGGGCTATGTGATGTAAAGGGGTCCAGAGGTGCAAGGGGCTATGTTATGTAAAGGGGTCCAGTGGTGCAGGGGGCTGTGTAATGTAAAGGGGTCCATAGGTGCAGGGTGCTGTGTAATGTAAAGGGGTGTAGTAGTGCAGGATGCTGTGTAATGTAAAGAGGTGCAGGGGGCTGTGTAATGTAAATGGGTCCAGAGGTGCAGGGGGTTGTGTAATGTAAAGGGGTCCAGAGGTGCGGGGGGCTGTGTAATGTAAAGAGGTGCAGGGGGCTGTGTAATTTAAAGGGGTCCAGAGGTGCAGTGGGCTGTGTAATGCAAAGGGGTCCAGAGGTGCAGGGGGCTGTGTAATGTAAAGTGGTGCAGTGGTGCAGGGTGCTGCATAATGTAAAGAGGTGCAGTGGTGCAGGGTGCTGTGTAATGTAAAGGGGTGCAGTAGTGCAGGGTGCTGTGTAATGTAAAGAGGTGCAGGGGGCTGTGTAATGTAAAGGGGTCCAGAGGTGCAAGGGGCTGTGTAATGTAAAGGGGTCCAGAGGTGCAGGGGGCTGTGTAATGTAAAGAGGTGCAGTTGTGGAGAGGGGGTACACAGTAGTAACAAAGAGATATTGAAGGATGCAGAGGGCACAGTGGGGTGTTTTTACATTTTAATGTGGGGCAGAAGTGTCAGATATTGGATCCGCCCCGGGTGCCAAATGCTGTAGGTACGCCCCTGCCTCCAGGACTTCTCCAGAGCCTCACTCATTTTCTGGAACGTCGTACTCCAATCTGTCCAGCTATCTCCTGCTCTATCCACTTATAGATGATCCTTGAAAACTCATCTTTTCAGAGAGGCCTATCCTGTACCACATGGCCACCTTTGCTTTAGAGGTATCTTCACAGCAATGTGTTTAGAATTCTGTTAGCTTTAGAGGCTGAAGCCAGTGGACCTTTTTAAAACAAATGGAGGGAAAAAAAAGCCTGGAGGACAGCCTGCTCATTGACACATGACCGGGTCTCTCCCTGTCATAGAGTTCTCCCTTCTTCAGAGAGACCTCGGGAGGACAATGCAGGCTACATACTGCAGGCTGTAAAAGTACATTTATCGGCAAGGTTCGTTGGAGTGCCATTCGGAAAAAAAAGCACCGAATCTCACCAATGCATGTAATATGGCTTGCTGTGCATTGATATAACTCTTGTGTCAATAGTGTGATTGGTGTCTTAATGATGTATTTATGAATACAGAGCTGAAATAATTTGTTTCTTATAGCTGCCTAGAGTTTTACTTAAAAGGGGTTGTAAAGGTTCGTCTTTTATTTTCTAAATTGGTTCCTTTAAGCTAGTGCATTGTTGTTTCACTTACCTTTTCCTTCGATTTCCCTTCTAAATGCTTTTTTTTCTTTGTCGGAATTTCTCACTTCCTGTTTCTCCTCAGTAAGCTTTCCACCATTATCTGAGTGGTGGAAAGTCATTTAGAATAGCTTACTGAACACTTTACTGAGGAGGAACAGGAAGTGAGAAATTCAGACAAAGAAAACAAAGATAAAAAACATTTAGAAGGGAAATTGAAGGAAAAGGTAAGTGAACCAACAATGCACTAAAAGGAACCTATTTAGAAAATAAAAAATGAACCTTTACAACCCCTTTAAGTAAATGGTTCAAATTATGGCAATGCTAAACCAACTCTTTCCAATAAATTTCCACATCATTTACCTTGTTTTTTTTATAAACTCTTTATTTAAAATGTTCCTTACCAAGGATAATAATACAGCATGACATAAACTACATCTATACAACAGTTCTTTTATTTTACAAATCAAATCTTCTTTCCATTGACATGAATTACTTTTTTTTTTCAAACAGAAAATGTACATTCTAATTTATCTGTCTCCTCATTCACCATTTTAACCACACTTTCTTGTTAGTCTGTTATCTGTTATCATATCTCTGTTATATTTTCCTTAACCTGGGTCCTGGCCTGGTTAACCCCCTTTTAAGAAAATAATACCCTAGAGATTCAGGCATAGAACAGAAACATGGGAACATGAAGAAAGGAAAAAAAAAGACCCCTCTCATCTCCCCGCGCTCCCCTCCCTTACCCCAGCCGATCCGTATATGTAGCGTATGGATTTCAAATGTGTCGATATTCGTCCTCCTGCTCCCTTAACATCATAGTAAGACTTTCCAATTGTTGAATTTCAGTTATTTTAGCGAACCATTGTGCTCTAGTTGGGGAGACGGTATTTTTCCAAAGAGCTGGAATACATGTGTTCGCTGTTGTAAGCAAGTGTCTCAACAATGATTTTTTATATTTTTAGCCGGATTCTCTCCAAGAGACACATCAGTAATTTTTTTTTTCTGTTTTGGATACCATTATCCAAAAATCTTTGGCATCGCCAACAGAGATTTGACACCTGTGGGAACATCCGGTTCAATACCACTAGGGTTCTATACCATCTACTCAGGATCTTATACCCACCTTCTTGGTATCTGGTTGCCAATGAGGCTTTGTGTGTAAACCTAAATATCTCTATTTCTCTGCGTCTCGGAAAATGTGACCCCTAGGTCTCTTTCCCAAGCCTGTAAAAAGCCCATTTCTTGTGGGGCTCTTGCTTCAATCAGCAAGGCGTACATTAATCATAGTGAATGTCTCACTAAGTCCCCCTTTAAACACATCTTCTCAAACTTCTCAAACTTAGATGGTATAGATATTTCTCCAGCTCCTCTGAGAAATCATTTACCTTGTTGCAATTACAAAACCTTATACTGTTCTAAAATACACATGGGATACGTGTGGAAACTGGTTATCATTTTGGCAGTAATTCCAGTGCAAACCTCTGGACCCTATTTCCTCTTTAATACACTGATGCAGGTCCCATAGACCCTATCCCCCAGTTCAAGGTTTGCCAGTGAATGGCAAGTTTAGTGAACTCAAAAATCCACTTAATTCATTACATAATCCTTGCTCATTATATATTTGCAATACTAGGAAGGAATGTCGGAGTATGCTGAAAAATGGCCAGCGAGGGACTTTAACATTCCGTTTAGGTTGCTCATGGGGCCAAGGCTCAAGTCCTGTGGGAACGTGTGGGAACGGAGTTCCTACACTTTTTTCACAGCAGAAACTCAGTTCCCTTTGCAGGACTAGAGCAGCCGAGAGCAGCTGAGCTGCCCGAGCCAATCTTTCACTAAGCGGCGATGCCCAGAGGAGTCATTGTCAGGGTCAGGCGAACCTTAGTAATCCTTTATGTTACTGGCCGCTTCCTGTATATGGATTCATTGGGTAGTGTGTGGGTATTCCATCACTTCCTCGATTCCACAATGTCTCCTGGGAGCTTTTATCATTGTTCCCAGGAGACATTGCGGAGGTCTGCCACGAGTTATCACAGAATTTAAAAAAGGACTTGCTTCTTTCTAAATCCCGCGATAACTCGCAGCAGACCTCTTCTGGATCGAAAAAAAAAAAACCATGCGGTTTAGTAATTATGCATTTGAGCGTATAATTTTTTTTTTTTTTTTTTGGTGGGGGAGTGGATCTCAGGTGGGAGTTACCACACTTTTTTCCCCAGGACTTGACCCCTGCATTGGGGGATGGACAAAGTTAAGCATTACAATACAACCATGTTTTTTCCATATGACACAAAGATAATGTTACCTGATATTGTAATATTATTAGGTAAAGTAATCTAATCCAACCAAATCTCCTCACTGCAGTACATTCTTACCTTTCAGTGGTAGCATCCTACAGTGCTTACATCCTAGGTGCAAAATGCTTCTCTGGCACCGTCAATGCCAGTTGGCAGAGCCACACTCCTTTAGTATAGTTGCTAGGAGTACAGCTCTATTCAAGTCTATTGCCGTGTACACACGCTTTGGAACAACAAATGTTCGATGGGAACTAGTTGTCGGAAATTCCGACAATGTGTAGGCTCCATCGGACATTTGCTGTCGGAATTTCTGACAACAAACATTTTAGATATGGTTTTCAAATTTTCCGTTAAAACTTTTTGTGGGAAATTCTGAACGTGTGAACACAATTCCTCACATGCTCAGAATCAAGCAGAAGAGCCGCACTGGCTATTGAAATTCATTTTTCTCAGCTCGTCGTACATGTTGTACGTCACCGCGTTCCTGGCGTTCACAATTTCAGACAAAATTTTTGTGACCGTCTGTATGCAAGACAAGTTTAAGCCAACATTCGTCAGAAAAAAAATCCACGGTTTTGTTGTTGGAATGTCCGATCATGTGTACGCGGCACATGAGTGCAAGTGTATGCATGACAAGCTCCACATAAGATTTATTCACCTGGGAGGCTGCCGTCACCAGAAGGGAAGGGAGTTTTGGGTTGGTTTGGCTTGGATGAGAAGGAAAGAAGGGGCTTGGGATTTTTGCTAGAAAAGTTTAGTTTTCGAACTTTACACAAGCAAATTCAAGCAAAAATCACCTACTATTTTCAGTCTTTGATACATTCAATTTTATTCTTTATATATCAAGCAAACACTTTATATACAATAAATTAAGCATTTCATACAATGACCCAAATGGAAAAAAAAAACGATCTATAAAAAGGATTGAACAAAAAAAAAACATCTTCATGTATATGGACATTTATTTACATTTCACAAATGAGTAAAGTTACAAGTGCAATTAAAATATGCAATATTCTTGCATTGTTCTACCAATAGCCATGCAAATCATTAGACACTTGGATGTCCAGCTTTTAATGCTTTCTACTTAACATATGCAGAAAGGATGAGACATACAGCTTATTCTTTGAATGTGTCAAGTTATTTGTGTGGTGCTGATGCTAGTGAACTTATATTAGTGCTGAACTGGGAATGAAAACCTGCCATGACATGTACTGGCCATTTCAAGTATAGAAGAAATGTTGCAGGACTTCTCCCAAAAGGGCAAGTTCAACTTTAAGTCCTCCTCCCCTTCTCCCCTGACACATTTGGCATGTAATTTTTTGGGGAGGGGGGAGCGGGTAGCTAGTTTTGAAAGGTACCTACTCCTATTTATGCTTGGATTGCCTAGGTAATCCAAGCAGAAGTTTTCTTCTCCCCCTCCGTCCCTCTTTAAAGGGGAGTTTCAGCCTGTGAAAAAATAAATTAAAGTCAGCTACAATTACTCGGAAGGAGGAGGAGCCAGAAATTTTGTAGAACGCAGCACAACGACTGCGGCAACCTTACCTGGAAGTGGGAGCAGTTACCTCTTTTTGACAGGTATCCATCCACCTCCCCCCGAAAGGTGCCAAATGTGGCAGCAAAGTGGGAGGGAAGGAAGCAAACAAGCGGAGCTTCCCCTTTTGGGTGGAGCTCCGCGTTAATATGTTTTTTTTTTGTTTTTTTTTTATTTAGTCAGACATAAACTTTAAAGGAAATCGTCATAAGCAACATATATTAACTGCCATGCTGATTTTCCCAAAATACTAGTGCAAATTTCCTGATCTGCCTATTTGTGCCAGGTCAGCGACTCAAACTTTTCTGTGGCCTGAGGATTGTCATGATAGAAGGAGCTCAACAATGGCAGTTCATGTATAAACTTCACACTAGTGTGCCACAACCTCATGCATTGCAGAGCAACTCCATTCACTTGTACCGTCCTCCAAAGGAGGATCAGGCAGTGGACTGTCCCTTGGCATCCTCACTATAATGTTATGGGCTCCGCATTGGATTTCATGACGATACAGGGAAAACAACTACCAAAGCATATGGGAGAAGAGATTACTAGGACTGGTCTTAAAACCCGGAGGAACATTACCCTAAGGTACTGTACAATTGGGGACATTTTCTTACCTCTACACTTTAGGTATGATGTGGTTCAGATGCATTTTAGGTGGGTGCTTAATGTGATGACATTTTTTTCTATGGAAGGAGAATTTTCATGGAAAATGCACCAAGGATGTAGAAAGCAAACTTTTTGATAATGTACAACAAGGTGTGAAATGGCTTTTATTGTGCTAGTATATGATGCCTCAAGTGAGCCATAAAAGTAAAATTAAAAAAAGCTTATTTTGTGATGTTGTTTCTAAGAGCATTATCAAATAATGATCTACATATTCACATTTGCACAGAAAGTAAGATATTTGACATGTCTATTTATTTGTTCTAAAATTAGCTTAAATAGTACAGCCCAGAGCTGTTTTAAGTGTAAGCTGAGATAAACTGATTCTTAAAGTAGAAACTTCCATAGATACAATTGTATGTTTATAGCACCACTTCCAGCCCAACTACTCAATTTCAGATTTGGCAGACATCTAAGTAAGTACACCTCAACGTTTACAAAGTTTTAAGGTTGATTCACCTATGTTTTTAGTTATGTTTTTAGTTACAGTTTACAGTAGACATTATAAAAAAAAAAATTCCCAAGGTGTGTGGGGTAGGCTAGCATTCTTAAAAGGTAATGTACAGAGGCGCAGAAGATAGAGCGTCTAAAAGCAAACAACTGCTGTGCTGTCTAGGTAACAATTCTATGAGAATTTAAAAACAACAGATATAAAACAACAGATATAAAAAAACAGATATAAAACAACAGATATACAACTATAATACATCAGTGTAAAAACATATAGAATAAATAAAATGACCAAAAATCATTTAACGTCCACCTTTCCTTTTATTAAAAATCCCGGCAGCCTAAATGAAACATAGTCATCCACTTGTGCCAGCATTCACTTCATTACTCTCACAAGAACCTAAGGACACACCTGAAGAAGGCTCTTATAGCGGAAGCTTGATATTGCCTAAGAAATTTGAGGGCTGGCAGACCTAGTGAAGGGATGCATGATACTTTTCCAGTTGCGTGCAAGATTTGTATATCAGAGCGCCCAAGGTTTTTGTTGGCCTTGAGCTGCTCATGTAACAAAGAAATGGTTTGTGTGGGTATATGAGGGCATCAGAACTGAATTATGGATATGTTTTAAAGTGGTGGTAAACCCTTTACAACCACTTCAACCTACATGTAAGCCTAGATTAAGGCTTACCTGTAGGTGCTTGAAATATCTCTTAAACCTCCACAGTTTAGGAGATATTTACTTTAGCTGGCGCACTTTAGCAACGGTGATTGTGCCGCTCCAAAGGGATGCCATGACTGGCAGCTCCAGCATCCATGTGCAGGAGTGACGCCCGAGCGGTGTACGAGGATGGCCCAGGGGCTCCGATCAGAGGGGAGTATTACATAATGAGCTAGTATGCTATGCATATCCTAGTTATGTAGGATTCACAACTAGGCCACATGAACCTTCTATGTAAGGAAGTAAAGTGTAAACACTACCCACTTTTCCTCGTAACAGCGCTCAGCCTGTGGATTGGCACTTCAGCAGCAGTCAGACAGTCTGGCAGGGGAGTAAGCTCATGCCGCGTACACACGGTCGTTTTTTGCGATGAAAAAAAACGACGTTTTTTAAAACGTCATTTAAATTGATCGTGTGTGGGCAAAACGTTGTTTTTTGTCTTAAAAAAAACGACCAAAAAAAAATTCCAACATGCTTGAATTTTTTGTGTCGTTTTTCAAAACGTCGTTTTTTGTTTCACAAAAAGTCACCGTGTGTAGCAAAAACGTCGTTTAAAACGACGTTTTTCAACCCGCGCATGCCCAGAAGCTAGTTATGAAGCGAGCTTCAATGGAAAAGAGTGGTGAACGTAACCTCGCTTTTTGTGAAAAAAAAACGACGGTGTGTATGCAAAGTGACGTTTCAAAAACGTCGTTTTTTACTTCACAGAAAACGTCGTTTTTTTTCATCACAAAAAATGATCGTGTGTACGTGGCATCAGAGTTAGTACACCTCATTTAAAGTCTTTAATCTAAAATCAACTTGTAATTTACCAGTTAAAGGGGTTGTAAAGGTACAATTTTTTTCCCCCTAAATAGCTTCCTTTACCTTAGTGGAGTCCTCCTTCACTTACTTCATCCTTCGATTTTGCTTTTAAATGTCCTTATTACTTCTGAGAAATCCTCAATTCCTGTTCTTCTGTCTGTAACTGCACACAGTAATGCGAGGCTTTCTCCCTGGTGTGGAGTGTCGTGCTCGCCCCCTCCCTTGGACTACAGGAGAGTAAGGACGCCCACTAACACACCGCTCTTTTCTCTATCTGCAAAGTAGTGAGCGTCCTGACTCTCCAGTAGTCCAAGGGAGGGGGCGAGCACGACACTCCACACCAGGGAGAAAGCCTTGCATTACTGTGTGGAGTTACAGACAGAAGAACAAGAAGTGAGGATTTCTCAGAAGAAATAAGGACATTTAAAATCAAAATCGAAGGATGAGGTAAGCGAAGCAAGACTGCACTAAGGTAAAGGAAGCTGTTTAGGGGAAAAGAATGGTACCTTTACAACCCCTTTAAGGTTAAAGTACAGGTTCATCTTAAATCATTCAGCTAAGCAACAGCACATAATTAGTACTAATATATGGCTTATTTAGAAGTGACCTAGTACCACATACTTAATTTGTACCCTTGAAGCAAAGATTAAACATTTTTGACTTTTTAACGACCACAAATCTTATAATAGGATTATGAGGGTTCACTTTTTTCTCCAGAAGTACCACTGATTGCTGTAATTCTATTCCATGTAGCTTATATAACTTTACTGAAACTGCACGTTCTGTGTTCCATTACAGGAATATATTACTTTGCTTTGTGTGCCTAGGTAATCACTGTGGAGGAAGAAGCTGTTAATTTATTAACGTCTTAGATAATGATTTAATGAGCTCCAGAAGTACCTGAAATGATAATTTAAAGCGGAGCTCCACCCAGCAAAACAACATTTTGCCATGTTGTTTAAAAAAATAAATAAAAAAAAACCTGAAAAAAAAAAAAATACTCACCCGAAATAGCTGTTGCTATGCGGAAGTCCGTAATCTGCCTCTTCCACACCGCGGTTTAATGTCTTCTTGTCCTTCTCCTTGTGAATGGGGCGCGCTGCTTTCTGGGAACTGTGTGTGTTCTCAGAGAGCAGCCGCCCATTCACAAGCCAGCGTGAGACTCACGCAGGCGCAGTAGGAAACGGGCAGTGAAGCCGTACGGCTTCACTGCCTTTTTCCCATAGTGTGAATGGCGGCGCGGGACCCGGAGCGATCGTGGGACCGGCATCGGGGGGGCCGTCAGCGTGGGCGCCTAGGACAGGTAAGTGTCCTTATTTAAAGTCAGCAGCTACACTGTTAGTAGCTGCTGACTTTAAAAAAAAAATGTTTCGCGGCTGGAGCTCCGCTTTAAAGTAATTTCTCAGTAGCTGTATCCACTTTCAGTTGCTAAATTAACTGTATGAAATACAATGTTTCCAGCAAAGAAGACCTGTATTATTCACCTCTCACTGCCAGTCTCTGTAGTAGTCAAAGGACTCCGCAAACATTTCTGGAAGTGTCGGATGCCTGGTTCCCTTTTGCATGCAATGCTTTTTTCCACCCACCTCTACTTTACTACTTTGCCCTGTAGTAGTGTAGGGGTCAGCAGGAGGAACCACAGCATGCATCATTAAAATGGTAATAAAAAGGTAGTTGACACTTCCTGAAGTGTCTGATTCTGTGGATTATACAGCAGGATGTTGACAGCAGGAAAAGTATTTAATGTTTCCTTTACAGGAAACATAGGCTTATTTTAGAAAAAGGGCCATTTAAAGTCAGTTTGAGAAACTTGGATCTGTAACTGGCTTAAAGGAGTAAGTTTGGTGTTTGCAAAAAATAAAAACATATATATACTGTACCCACCTCTATGCTGCAGGTTCAGTGTGATGCTGCAGCTTTCCAATTTCGGCCTAAGACTAAGGCGGCGTACACACGACCGAGAAACTCGGGCGTAAACACATCGTTTTCCCTGTCGAGTTCCTTTTTCGGCAGTCAAAAAACTTGTCTAGCCAAATTTTCCCATTGCCCATCGAGGAAACAGAGAACATGCTCTCTTTTTGGCTCGACGAGTTCCTTGACGGGTTTCTCGCCGAAAAGTGTACACACGACCGGTTTCCTCGGCAGAATACGTCTCCCATCGAGTTTCTTGCTGAATTCTGCCGAGGAAACCGGTCGTGTGTACGCCGCCTAAGAAATGAGCGATCACATGACTGCTGATTGCTGGGCTCTTGGTCTGTTTGGAATGGAGGGCAGAGACTGCAATGGAGAGTAGTAACTTCACTCTGTTCATGCCATGCTCACTGGGCAGGGAAGAGGGTGTGTGCAGCTGGCTCCTGCTCTCAGCCTCATGCTGAAAGGTGGAGCTAGCTATCAATCTGGCAGCTGAATAGATCCTGGCAAAATTGTCGGGATCTTTCCAAAGCCTGGAGTGGCTTTGTCACACCTGCTGTTAGCTGAATCTGGGTTGCAGGAGAGCAAAAGTAAGTGGAGTCCTTACATATATACTGTACATATATAGAAACTGTTTATTCTTCCAAAGTATCTATTTTGCTATCCAACCACTTCTGAAATTTACACAGCTCTGACACATCATCAGTCCTGTCTGCCATTAGTTATTACTTACAATATTTGTCCTTCCCCCATCCTGTGACTATATGGAGAAGCAACCGACTGATGAGCTCATCTCTCTGTCACTGTTTTCTCTCCTCCTATTAGCAGTCTCCATGTAAACACATCAGTGCCGCAGCACAACTGTCTTCTTGTGCTAATGCTCTTTCTCTCAGTCTGAGTTCTGATATACAGCGGCTGCAAGAAACTGATACCAGGCAAAATTCATGTACTTATACTGCTTGAATTTAAAATATGTCATTGTTGTGTATGAAAAGATACCTAGCTACATTAATGTGTGTATTTTCTTGTTCAAGTATTTTATTAAAGATTATCAGAAAATATTATATATAAAAAGAAAAGTTTTACATTGTTCAATTCAAATAAATGTATTACAGGAAATGATGTTTAACCTACTGCTGATGTGGGGCTTGTTATCAATATATTATATGGTATGTCATAATGTGTGTATTTTATATCTGCCTGGAGTTTAAGCTTTAAAAATGTAATCCCAACATTGCTTTAATCACAGTCATGCTTTTCCAGGGCAGTTAAAGTGTTATTAAACCCAGTAATATGAAAAAAGGTTTACCCACGCAGCGCCCACAGCTTATAAATCTTCTTTTTACATTAAAATACTGCCACTATATACCTTTTTGGATGATCTGTATACTTCGGCTACATGATAAACTGCAAAGTTTCTTTAGTGCTGAGAGTTCAGGAAGGAGGAGATTTTCACTGCATTTGTGATGTCAATATGATGTGACCTGACTAGCTCTGAGAACAAGAAACTGTTCTCCCCAGCATAAGACACAACTGAGCATGTGCAGGTTGACTACTATGCCTGTGTTAGCTGGGACATCCCCAGATAGGCAGTGCAGGAGGGGAAGGATCTGTGCATACAGGATAAAAATGTTTACACAATACAGAGGATTAACCCCTTAAGTTTCACAGTGAGTATAAGAAGCATGCTATGCTGCATATATAGACAGATTTTACTGTTGTGGGTTTAGTAACACTTTAACACTTCAGATTTCTCATCCATGTTGCTCCTCTTTTTTCCGTTGCTCTCCTCACTGCACAATGCTAACAGAGTGCTTCCTCATGGTAGAAAGTCTTCTACGAAAGTTTTCCCCTGCAAAGAAATACAGCATTGGATCCAAGCAGCAGTTGGAAGCAGCAAGGGCCAAACAGATGATAGCTTTCTTCTGTTGTAGTATCATTCTATCAGAACTGTTTTGAACAGTGTGAAGGTGAAGAGTCCGCTGGATGTGATATGGCATAAAGCTTATAAAGAAGACAACCAGGACTATGATGATCATTCGAATGGCCTTCTTCCTGGAAGCTTGCTGTTTGTTCAAGCTATTTTTCATCAAGGCCTTAATGATCAGAGTATAACAAACCAAAATGATGGTAAACGGAGCGATGAAGCCAAAGGTGAGTGAGATATAGTTGAGGATGAGCACTTTTTTCACTGAGGTATTTTTTTGGGAAAGCTCAAAGCACTTTGTTAGGTTTGTTCTTGTGTCGAACTCTGATCCACTCATTAAAAATGGGGAACTTGCTAATAAGACAAATACCCAAATTCCCACACAAACCCACTTGGCTCTGGTTATTGAGATAAATCGAAGATTTTTCACAGGGTGGACTATCGCCAGAAAGCGAGTGACGCTCATCGCGGTCAGGATGAAGATACTGCAATACAAATTGACGTAGAAGGAGTAGGAGCTAACACGACAGAAGAAGTCCCCGAAAATCCAGTTACCTCGGCTGACATAGTAGGCCACTCGAAATGGAAGGGTGCAGATGAAAAGCAAATCAGAGATGGCAAGGTTGAGCATGTAAATGTGAAAAGATGTTCTCTGTTTGTAGGTTTTTATAAGGACGAAAAGTGCAAAACAGTTCCCTACTAGGCCAAAAACAGTAAACATGGAGTATGCAGTGGAGTAGACTTGGTTACGGAATTCTTCAATAGTTTCTTTTGCATTCAAAATTTCTACTTCTGAAGCAGCAGTTGTTAAAGTCTGGAAAAACAAAGAGCTAGATTAGGAAAAAAACAGTTTTCCTTAATAATTTAACAATATCACTGTTATATAAATGATATTAGTTTTACAATGTCCATTTTTTCTGTTATGACAATAAACATAGCAGAGCTGGAAGCTGTCCTGGCTACTAGGGTTTCAGCCGTGATCAAAGAATATTTATTTTTCTGCTCTGGAACACTAGGTGCACTTGGATGTGTTTTATTAGCTAAAGGAAACTGTTGTTGTTGAAAGCTTCTCCTATGTATTTGTTTTAATTGTGGAACTCCCTTCCGCAATCGATGGTTTCGGCGAGAAGTGTCATAATTTCAAATGGAAAAAAAATGTTTAGAAGAGCATCTTATTGAACTCAATTTACAAGGATATGTGAAGTGGTAGAGACACAAATACACACACACTCACAGGTTGAACTGGGTGGACCTTGCCAACTATTTAACTATGTAATTAGGATATCTATAGGGCCCTTGTTCCATCACTGCAGCGTTAATTAATCTAGGGCCAGATTCTCATATATTTTCGGCGGCGTAGCGTAAGCCATTTACACTACGCCGCCGCTGCGTACTAGAGCAAGTGCTTTATTCTCAAAGCACTTGCTCCGTAGTTTGCATTGGCGTCTCGTAAATCGCCAAGCGTAAACCCGCGCAATTCAAATGGGGCGGCTTGTATTTAAATTAAGCGCGCCCCCGCGTCAAACGAACTGTGCATGCGCCGGCCGGGGGAAAAAGCCCACTGCGAATGCTCCAGCTCACGTCGGAAAGCGTCGTTGAAACCGACGTCAAAACGACGTGAGCGTCATTTACGCAACTCCCTATTCGCGAACGAGTTAGTAAAACGGCGTAAGCGACGCAAAAAGCCGACGCTGACCCGACGCCATACTTAACATGGCATCCGACGGCATCCGACGGGACCTCGTAAGGTTACTCCACATAGAAGCTGGGGTAACCTTACGCGAACGAAAACGACGTACGCGACGACGGGCGGCGTAAAAGCGATCGAGAATCGGCGTACTACCTCATTTGCATATGCAAATGCGAAAACAACGTAAAGGCCACCTAGTGGCCGGAGTTGTCATTACAACTACGATCCGCAAGTGTAATGGTTTTACACTTGTCGGATGTAGAAGCGTATCTATGCAAAAGTGATGCTAAGCATCACGCGCATAGATACGAGACAAAAAAAACGGCGATACGACGGGGTATCTGAGATACTCCGTCGTAACGCCGCTGAGAATCTGGCCCCTAGTCTTTTATCTATAATAAATTATTTGGAAATATCTTGAATACAACTAAAACATAACAGAAATTTTAAATATTTTAAATTTTATTTTGGATAGAGTAAAGAAGGATTAAAGTTACACTAAAACGTTTTTTAAGTCTCCTACCATTGTTTTTAGGCTTCTTTTTTTGTCCTGTGTATGCTCCCTATCCTCCAATGCAGCACTTCACTGCTACTAGTGTGGAGTGAGCAATGCCGTTATTTTTGGTCATATGCTCAGCAGAAGGAAAAGAGAGATGGAAGGTACATTCTACTTATAGTTAAGCAAATTACATGTAATTGATTTATTTAAAAACAAAACTAGTTTAATATCCAAAGGAGAAAGAAGATTTGGGCTCCAAGGTCCCAGACTATGGAACGCTTTACCAACCAGCATTCAGTCGGAGGAGAACCACTTGGCCTTCAGAAGAAAGATCAAAACTTGTCTCTTTTGATATCAAAAGAGACAGGAACAACGAGCGCCCAGAGGCGATTTTTGTTTGCATGTGCTGCGCTATATAAGTTTTTCACTTACTCACTCGCTCAATGTTATTTTATTGCCTTTGTCATTTTTTTTGGCTGTCTATGTACCCATTAGAGACATTTTCCCACACTTCTTGCCAGGATTGGATGTGATGCCACAGACCTAAAGTATATTTTTTATAAAGAGCCAGTTGAGTTGAGTTGAGTTGAGGTGCACTTTCTATAGCGTGGTCAATTACCCCGAAGGATCCCGACACGCTGGCGACGTCCCTGGGTAAACCCAGGGACAAGTGGACAACAAGATGGTACAACTTGGACTGATGTTCCCGCTCGGATGTTACACTCAGGCCAACTGACGCCTTAAGCCGGGTAGGCTTGATGGAATAGCCATGTTTTTAAACTCCGGCGAAAGGCCGCCAGTGATGCCGCCTCCTGATTCCACAGCATGACACCCTGGTGGGAGAAGGACCTGCCACCCCGACGAGTTTTCTTAGTTATATACTACATGAGTATGAGCGAGCCAGGTTTGTTTTTTTAGGTGGTTTAACTAATGAAATACAGTTTACATGATTTTACATGATTTTTATATATTGTGATTATTAAAATAATGCCTACTTGTTATGTAATCTCTCTTTATATTGCATACACATGCATTAAAACAAGAAAGGGGATGCGTACACCCACACACAAAAGCCAAGGGGAGAAGAAATAGCCTAACATTTATTAGGACTTGGGTAAGTAGTAGGACCACTGTATGTGTTATTGATACTAAAAGGGAGGAGACCTAGAGATTCCAATGACCCTCCAAACTAGTTGGGAGAAATAAGACTATCCCATCTAAATAGTGTCAAAAAAGAGAGGAGGCTCAATGAAATAAAAATAACATATCACAAATGGTGCCACTATTCCGTAGCCAATAAGGGTATCTGTGACTCACAGAATTATGACACCCTAGAACTCATCTTAGCAATGCAATTTTAACATCTTCTGCAGATTTTCAAAAATTCCGAATTAAAAATGACTTTAATACTGCAGATAAGATATAATCAATAAATTACTGGGCTATTGGCAGTCACGGTGGCACATAAATTATACCCTCCCCAATTGTGCCACCTGCCCAAATTAAGCCAAGCGTTAGAATGATAAGGTATAAGTCCTCATTAAACACAAGCCATTAACATGAAGGAACACATGGAGAAGCAGGCCCCCTGCCCCCCCCCAAAAAAAACATGTGTCCCCCAAAATAACTGTTTAAAGAAAATAACTCTACATTTTTCACTCAAAAAAGGAGCTTCGTCAGGAGTGTCAAAATAAAAAAAAGGAAAATGTGCACCAAAAATCACATACAGTGGTCCTATTACTTACATAAGTCCAAATAAATGTTATATTGTGATAATGTAAAGAGTGAAACCTTTGAATATTGTGACCTCTTCAGTGCTTTAAAGTAGAACTTTAGGGGGAAAAAAAAATCAAATTTTGGATAGAGCAAGGGAGGGTTATAACCCCTGTCAGATATTTTTATTGCCATATGTTGCAGAGATTTCCGTTCACATCCTGTCCCAAAGCCAAGCAGGAAGTGTGAGGAAATCCCTGAAAATTAGGGGATATCCTTGGGGAACTAGTGTTTCCATTGGAAGATTTCCCCTCTATTACTTTTCTGGGGATAACCCCAAATTTTAGATTTTTTTTACTTTTACTTTCAATGATAATGGTAATTAGGAGAAATAGAGAGGATGAAACTCCTTAACAGGGGTACAGACAGCAATAAATACTGACAAGCGTTATAATCCCTTTCCACTCTATCCAAAACTAAAACAAGTCCCCATATCCAGGCTCCACTGAGTTAAGGATTTGGATACTAAGTATAGAATACCACGGGGCAGATTCACAGAGAAATCGATTATCGTAGCGTATCAGAAATACGCTACGCCGCCGTTTTTTACCTTGATCTACGTGGAATTCAGGTAGATTTTCTACGGTAAACGACGGCGGCGTAGTGTATTTCTCCCGTCGTAATCCATCTGCGCGAGTAGGGGGCGTGAAACATTTAAATTAGGCGCGTTCCCGCGGCGATCGATCTGCGCATGCTCCGTTCGCAAATTTCCCGCCGTGCATTGCGCGAAATCACGTCGTGACGTCATTCGTTGTTTATGTAGCGTACTTTACGGGCGATCCACGTCCCGACGAGTTACGTAAACAAAATAAAAAATTAAATAAATTCGAAGCGGGAACGGCGGCCATACTTAACATGGGCTACGTAAAGTTAGAGCAGCAAAAAGCTGCTCTAACTTTACGTATAAAAAAATAGACGAAAACGATTGCGACGCTCGCTCGTTTGTTCGTGAATCCCCGTAAAAACACATTTGCATATCCCGACGCATTAAAACGACGCGAACTCCTCCCAGCGGCCGCAAATAGATGGCAGCGTAGATCCGAAGGCTTACGAAGACGTAAGCCTCTCGGATCGAAGCCCGAAGCCGGCGTATCATGGTTTGAGAATTCAAACTAGTGATACGCCGCGGGAAATTTGAAATTACTCCTGTCTAACACCAGTTAGACAGGCGTAATTGTTTTGTGAATCTGCCCCCACATTTTTAGTAGCGTGCAGAGGGGTTAGACATTCTGACAATGTGTTTATTGCTTTCCAAATACTCCTGTTCTGGCAATGACTATCCCCCATTTATTGTATGGGAATTACAGGGACAGGTTGTAAATCTCCACACTGGGGACACAGACAGATATAAATGCCTGCCAGAAATTGTACTGTAATTCTCCACCACTCTAACCAAAAGTGGAAAAAAATTTGGGGCCAGAGCTATGTTTAGGCTTAAAGTGATACCAAAGACAATAAAAAATGATATATGTGATCAGGGCGTATCATGAAACCAGTGGGCCCATGTGAAAGATCAAAAGTGGGAAATGAGAGGAAAAAATTGTGGCATGCTAAGCGCATTGCACCGAAAAGCGGGCCTGGTTTAAATTACAGTAAATATTGGGTGTGGCTTAAAGGAGGTGCAGTTAAATAGGGTCTGAGATAACATACTGTATATAGTGCAGAATGTGGTAATGTTAAATAGGAGATGTACAGTGCAGAGTGTACTGCGGTGGGTAGCATGTGCAGGGAGAGGGGTACAGAGTGTAAGGCGGTGGGTAGCATGTGCAGGGAGAGGGATACGAAGTGTACAGCGAGGGGTGGAGAGGTGGGGAGGGGGTTACTGTTTAGGTTGAAAAGGCAAGACAAGTGGTTATTGTTTAGGGTAGAGAGGCAGGGAGGGGTTATAGTTTAGGGTGAAGAGATGGAGTACAGTTTAAGGTGGAGAGGTGGGTTATTATTTAGGGTGGAGATGCAGAAAGGGGGTTACTGTTTAGGGTGGAGAGGAAGGGAGGGGGTTATTGTTTAGGATGGAGAGGTGGGTTATCGTTTAGGGTGGAGAGGCAGGGAGGTGGTTACTGTTTAGGGTGAAGAGGAAGGGAGGGGTTAATTTTTAGGGCGGGGAGGGCGATTACTGTTTAAGGTGGAGAGGCGGTGAGGGGGGTTACTGTTTAATGTGGAGAGGTGGGTTACTGTTTAAGGTGGAGAGGCGGAGAGGGGGTTATTGTTTACGGGTAGATGCATTAAGGTGAAAAAACATGAGGGTTTACGACCCCTTTTAAAGCCTACTATTTCTGCATATTCAGAACATTTATTATTACAATTTCTTCATTCACTGATGGAGAAGAGATACTCTTGGCCACACATTAACAAAACTCTATCTGGAGTATCATTCTTTCTTCGTCTTTACAAACTGCCTGCTTGTCAAAGTTTATTTTCAATAAAGCAGGCCATGAAATGATATAAATAAACACATTTGATTAATTATAATAGATCTCCTATTACACTTGAGGCATTATCAAAGTTATGTAGGGTAACAAATTTAGTATGCTCATCTGATATGAAGCTATCCTGTTCAACGCGTTTGTTTCCCTGGCATTTTTTGCAGCCTTCGGGGTATCTGAGTTATTACCTCCATCGAGGTCAGGAAGGTCAGGTATTTTGTTATCTAATGTGCAATTGTTGGAAGAAAGTATAAGGATATTTTTGAAATTTAGCAAGATGGATTCTTTGGGTCTTGGCTCTTGGAAATCTTTAAATAAGTGCCAAGACGAAAGTATTTGTCCGGTTAAGGCATTGAAGTTATATACGAATATTAGGTTGGGTTTAACTAATTTATTATTCATTCAGTGTGACTATTCACCTTTATCAATGTAGAGTGGTAATAAAGCGTTGTTTGTATCATTTACATTTGAGCCATTTAAGGATCAAGACGCATTTTTTTAGAATCAGAGAAGCTACAGAGGCCGCTCGGATTGGTCTAGAGGCTAACAATATTAAGAGAATATGTAGATGAGGTTCTGACTAAATTGTATATTCGTCCTTATTAATTTGGTTACTCTGTTTCAGGTGTGGATAGTGGGACATTCATTTTTCTTCTGGTTTAGAAAAGAGCGTCTTCTAGAATTTATTACGAAAATTTGAGATTGGATCCAACCTCATTTTGCGTTAATTGGTATGGTAGAAGGGGAATGGTTTGAGTGCTTTAGTATATGAGTTAGGTAGACTTTATGGTATTTTCCCCCCACCTGACATATAATTCACTTAGGGGGAAATGATGTTGTAAAAATGGAGACGCTCGACTTACTGACAAATATGAAGGATCATTTTAGGTTTCTGAAGTTAGCCTCTTCAAATACTGTGTCGGTATTTTTGAAAATGATACCCAGGTTAAGATGGTTAGAAGCCTGTAAGCCCTTAGAAAAAGTTTGCAATAGAGTGAACATAGCTTTGGAAAAATTCCTAGTTCCAGATTTAGGGATTTTATTTCAGCATGTTGACCTTGAGGGTGGTATTCAAGGTATGTATCTTTACAATGGAATACATTTATCAGATGTAGGCCTGGATATCCTTAACCACTTGCGGCCCCGCTCATCGTCAATTGACGGCAGCTTAGGGGATCTGAATATCCAAGCTGCCGTCAATTGACGGCATCGTCTTCTCTGGCCACTGGGGGGCGTGCGCGCACCCGGCGCGTCCCCGAGATGCCGATGCGCGTGCCTGGCGGTCGCGATGTCCGCCAGGTACCCGCTGATCGGCAGTTTTAGAGCAGGGATGTGGAGCTCTGTGTGTAAACACAGAGCTCCACGTCCTGTCAGTGAGAGGAGACAGATGCTGTTTCTCTTGTACATAGGGAGACAGCATCGGTCACCTCCCCCAGTCACCCCCCTCCCCCCACACAGTTAGAACACACCCAGGACTCACATTTAACCCCTTCCTCACCCCCTAGTGTTAACCCCTTCACTGCCAGTCACATTTATACAGTAATTAGTGCGTTTTTATAGCACTGATCGCTGTATAAATGTGAATGGTCCCAAAAATGTGTCAAAAGTGTCCGATGTGTTCGTCGCAATATCGCAGTCCTGACAAAATTTGCAGATCGCCATATTACTAGTAAAAAAAAAAGAATTCTATCCCTTATTTCCTAGCCACTATAACCTTTGCGCAAACCAATTACTATACGCTTATTGCGATTGTTTTTTTTTACCAAAAATATGTAGAATACATATCGGCCTAAACTGAGAAAAAAATATATATTTTTTTTAAAAAAATAGATTTTTATTATAGCAAAAAGTAAAAAATATTCTGTGTTTTTTTTCAAAATTGTTTATAGCGCAAAAAAAATAAAAAAATGCAGAGGCGATCAAATACCACCAAAAGAAAGCTCTATTTTGTGGGGAAAAAAAGGACGTCAATTTTGTTTGTAAGGCACGTCGCACGACCGCGCAATTTTAATTTAGAGCGACGCAGTGCTGAAAGCTGAAATTTCGCCTGGGCAGGAAGGGGGTATATGTGGCCAGTAAGCAAGTGGTTAATCTCAACCTGCAGACATGCATTAAAGAGGCCACAATATGGGATGGTGGTGACAGAAGGTCTGTATTTTACAGCCCTCCTGTCGGTTGGGATATGTGAGAATATGTTTAAAAAAGAGATGATGGTCAGCCCCAGAGTTTTAGTGTCTGGGTTGAGCTTTGGTGAATTCTGGATGAATTTAGGTTGAGAAAGTTATTTAAGTAATAAAGTTTATGATGTTAAATATAATTTTGATGCAAACCAATAAAAACAAGGCCGTGGCCTATTTTTTATCCAAATATTTTTGTGTGGAGTAGTTTTTCTTAAGCATGTCTGCAGTTTTTTTAGCCTGGTGTCTACGGTCCCATGGGGGGTAAAAGGGGGGCAGTCTATTTAGACCCCCCTTGCCTCATGGAGCCATGATGTCGGCTATTAATATTAAAGGATTTATAATGGGGCTTATTATACTTGGTGAGATCACATGATAAGGGAAGCTTCCAGAAGGTGAGGAGGTTAAATGGGGATTGGCTAGTTAGGGTCAGGTGACCTTATAAGCTTTTGGAAGGCTTTTAGTTTTTTTCAACCACTTCAATACCAGGCACTTATACCCCCTTCCTGTCCAAGCCAATGTTTAGCGTTCAGCGCTGTTGCATTTTGAATGACAATTGCGCAGTCATGCTACACTGTACCCAAATACATTTTTTATCATTGTGTTCCCACAAATAGAGCTTTCTTTATTTTTTTTTATGTTTATATTTTTTTGCACAATACATTGGCATATAGCAAATAATTCTGAGACATGTACAATCATATTAAAAGTAAACAATTGAAGACTGAGCGGGGGGGGGGGGCTATGGGGAAAGGAGGAAGTTGACAAGGAAAACATTTTACCTGTATAACAATAATACAACAAAGTGTTTCAGAAAGGAAACAACATTTCTTACCTGTAGTACCTACAGGAGTGGAAGCAACGTTTGGGTTATCGATTATTATTACTCTCCGGGATTGGCTTAGTTATGACAGTGGGGGTGGATGAGATTGTTGGTTGCAAGTAGGAAATAGTCATGGTCGTCAAAGAGCTTCATGGTTTTGTGGTTGATCATCGGGGGGGGTAGGAAAGCAGAGGGGTCAGACATGTTCGATAGCTTGAGGTTACCTAGAGAATTTGCAAGATCTGAGAGCTTTCTTTTGGTGGTATTTGATCACTGTTGGGGCTTTTATTTTTTGCGCAATGAATTTTTTTGAAAAAAATAATGTTTTTCTTTGTTTCTGTTATACATTTTTGTAAATAAGTAAATTTTCTCCTTCAATGAAGGGCACTGATGAGGCTGCACTAACGGCATTGATGAGGTGGCATTGATGAGGTGGCACTGATGATGGGTGCTGATAGGCAGCACTGATGGGCACTGATAGGTGGCACTGGTATGCATCACTGACGGGCACTCATAGGCGGCACTGGTGGGCACTGAAAGGCTGCACTGATGGGTACCTATGGATGGCACGAATGGGCGCTGATGGGCACTGATAGGTGGGCACGGATGGGTACTGATAAGTGGCACTGATGGGTGGCACTGCTGGGCATCACTGATCTGGCAGGAATTCATAATGGTGACAGTCAGTGCTCATAATCCAAATTATTAAGAATACAATATATTCCCTTCCCAAGAAATGCAATATGGTCAACTATTGTGGACTTAATCTAGGCTTACCTGTAGGTGTAACTTCCGCCAGAGGGTTTACAACCACTTTAAGTAAATGTTTGGTGCAATTCATTTTTTTTTATTCCAGGTAAGTGAAGGCATACGGAGAATGTACCTTTACAAGTGATATTATTACACGGACAGGTAATTCTTAGGACTGAATGGAGAGACATACCCTTTAGCAGGTAAAACAGCTCCAGTATTGGTAGGGATGTGTTCCCTACCAGCCTTGCTGTGTTTTGGTTTAATTTTCTTATAGAGCATTGCACTCAACATCGATCTGTATTACCTCACTTGCCAGTCACTCTCTTAAAGCAGAATTCCACCCACATTTTACACTACTCACCATCCAGCACTAATGTGTACCTTTAAAAACAAATTGGCCTTTTTTTTTTCGGGATCATTTACTTTTTTGCAGCATTTATTAATTTTCACTTCCTCCTTTGTGGCTGCGGCCCCACACATCATTTCCTCCTTTGCATAGGCTCCTGGGAGATGTGTGTCATCAATCCCAGGAGGCAATGGGCATCTCTGGGTCATAGCATCGCTTCTTGGTTCCTGGAGGGGGAGGAGAGGTTTCTATAGCAAAGGGGCGGCAATTTCCTCCAAGCCGCCATTGCTATGGAAACCCGACCTACAACGATTAGACTCTCTCGCGTCGCACTGTGCATGCGTGAGATTGGCAGGTGCATGCTGGGTAGCCAGCATATACGGAATACAGTGAAAAGAACAGTGTGGCTTCAGATACCCACACAGAAAATGGTTGCGGTCTGAAGAGACTTCACAAAGGAAGAAAACTAAGCTGCACAAATACAAAACGTGTCTTAGTTTACAGCATACCTTTAGTAGAATACACTAAGCATGCGTATTAGAGGGGTATTTTTTAGCTAAAAATTTGGCCAGAACACCACTTTAAGGGGCTCACAATACCTATGTTAGCAGTGGATACAGAAAGTCCCGTCTGTTTTGTCAGCTGGCCAACCTCTGGTGAGCTTGTCATCAGTGGGGTGGATTGGGATTTGGTAAAATGTTGCTTTATATCCATGCTTTTTAGCAGAGAGATGTCCTTGCTAAATGGGGCTTTCCTTGATGAGAATGCTGTGTGTCTGTTTTGAGGCCTCATTGCTGGAGCCTGGGTCTGGATGGTATCGCCATGTTGGCCTAAAGATTTGCTGGACGAGAGATATAACCAAACCTATTGTCTGTGGCTAATGTTCTTGAGTAGTGTGATACTTCTGAATGCTGAGACCCAGCAACCTCTAGCCAAGAAGTTGTAGGAGCCTCATATAAGTTTTGGGTAATCCACCTCCATTGTCCTCCTCTTCTACTGAATTCAAGTGAAGTTTTAAAAACTTTCCTCAAGTTTGGACCTACTTCCTAGGGAGTAGGATTATCATATTGGGGAGTCCCTCTTGTGTTTAAAAGATCCCTTTAGCCGAAAACACAAGAACTTAAGAATATCTGCTGTAAACTCCTATTTGATAAGGAGTCAAGATCCCCTGTTACCCAGATGCTGCTACAATGTTAAAGCGTTTGTTACACCAACACCTCATATTCCTGATATGTGCCTGCTGTACCATGTACTTGTATGAGAAAGTATCATATTCTCTTTGCATTGCTTCCTTCATGTGAAATCCCTGGTGTACCTGCTAGTGCCTTTGCTGTCCTATTAACAACTGACCACGCTAAGCAGGAGAACACATCATAGTCAGTTCTCTAGCTATCCTGGGAACTAAGCCTGCTCCCCTGTCATGGATATGCAGTAATGTTTGTCTCTCAGCTTACCTCACCTCCATGAGTTCACTCATATAGACCAGCCACTCTCACCTGGCTGCTTAAGTAATCTCTCCTCAAAGCGTGGCTCCACCCCAGCCCCTATCATAGAACTCTATATTAACCTGGGCACTGCAAGCCAGCCTTGCTGATCAATATTGTGTGTTTAGCTTTCGTATGCAACTTGATTTGTCTTCTACGTCTGATTCCAGTTATCGATCTTGGCTTGTTCTCAAATATCCCTGCCTGCTTGTGATCCTGACCTTTGGGTGTTCTATGTTTTTCCTTGTCTGCTAGTCGCCCCGACCTTTGGCTTATCTCCTTACTATCTCTTGTTATCTTGGGCTGCTGCTTCCTCTCTATCCTCCTGTAGCCTAATGTGAGCGTGAGCTTGGAGACCCTGGGGGCCGTGACCTGGAGCCAGTTGCAGCACAGTTCATCCTCACCACTAGAGGCTCTGGTGAACACTTGCTGGCTCTTAGACTCCACGCCCTGGGTAATCTTATGCTCTAGCTCCCTGTGGGATCCGTGTTGGTGCTCCAGTGGACCTGCCTTCCTTACCACCCAGTTCCATCCGCAGCAGCCAGCTATAGGGTCCACTACCTTAGCGGTGCACTCCTGACCCCAATGGTGTGCATCTGTCACCTGGCATCAGGTGACCTGACATCTTGTAATGATCAGACTTGTTCTGAAATGCCCCTGCTTCACAGCAATTCACTGGAAAGCTCAATGTACTGCTGCTTTTCCTCCCCCAGCTATTATGCAGCTGAGAACAGAGGGAATGTGATCACTTACTGTATACAAAAGGGAAATATTGTATATATAATGTTTTTTTATTTCTATACAAAAATGTTTTGCCTTTCATTTCTATTTTAAACTGAATAGGTTGTTTAACAAGGTGATTGTTTACAATCAATTTAAGATGTAATTCCTGCGAGGTAGGAATCAAATCACATGATCTCCTTTGCCAGAACTTTGTTAGGTTTTTTTTTTCGCTGTTTGCCAGGAGATCAATTTTACAGTGTACCCACCCTTCCTTCTAAAACTGTTCCTAAGAAGAGGTACCACAAGATGTCTACTTGTGTCATTGTGTAACAGGCGCTCCTCGCGCCTGTTCTTCTTGTAATGCGCTCCACGCTGGGACGCATTACTGTGACCGCGCGATGACGTCATCGCCCGGCGGCGCGTGCGTTCCAGCTTGGAACGCGGAAGTGCCCCTCACCGCTGCCCTGCCTCCTATCAGTGCTTATGCACTACAGCTTTTACTTGCCTATAAAGGCATGTATTTCAAATAGAAACATGGTTCTATTATTGTCGGCCGTAGCCGGCTAGGCTACCATCCTACCCTGAACCTGGAGGCATCCCACTATTAAGGCTACAACGGACTACACATACCAGCAATCCTTAACCCTGGATGCCTGCCTGATTGAGGCTAATTCAGAGTGCCATTGCTGGGGAAAACCTTTGAGGCCTTCCTTGCTGAACACACTACATTGCGGAATCCCTATTTACTCCACTGAATCCCTGCAAACGGATAAGTAGAAATTGTGTCACTTGCGGTACTATAGAAAGATCTGCTGTATACTTTCCACCTAAAACAATTGCTGTTATTTATTATGGCTTGTGGCTATTAGTGTTGCTCACGAATATTCGCATTGCGAATATTCGTTACGAATATTGCATATTCGAGTATTCGCGAATGAATCGAATATCGCGGTGAATATTCGCTATTGTGAATATTCATATTTTTTCAAATTTATTTTTAAAACAGATCACATCCTAGTGATCTCCATCGACATCTAAAAGCATTGCTGGTATGATTAGAGACCCTGGGCCGAGTAGCTGAGGCGATCCTTTTATGTTGCCAAATATTCGCAATGCGAATATTCGTATTACGAATATTCGCGAATACTTTCTCTGCCCTTCTGTGTTTTGTGTATAAAAAAAAACAAAACAAAAAAAAATTAGCTTTAGTTTAGTCATATAAGTTTGTGTAAGTAGAGTTAGTGTTTAGTGCATATTAGTTTAGTAATCCAGGAAATGATCTCCGTTTTTGCGTGTTGTTCGCACGCATGTGCATGCGCGGACGAGAATTTCACAATCAATTTCGCATTCGCATTAGCGAAATTTTGCATTCGCATTAGCGAAATTTCGCAAATTTTTTTTTTTGGATAAAATATCACGAATATTCGATATTAACGAATATTTCACGAATATTCTTCTATATATTTGTGAAATATCGCGAAATTGTATATGGCGTATTCCGCTCAACACTGGTGGCTATTAACATACTACTTGGGATAGACTGTTGTGCCTATGGCTCTTTGCTAAGGAATATCTTAACAGGACATTTACTTTCAAATTACCTGAGCTACATTTGCCTCTCATATGCAACTATTATTACCTGAGCTATATTTGCCTCTTATATGCAACTATTAGTTGTCTCTACAACTCCTATATTACTATGTGTACTCTCAAAGTACCTGAGCTATATTTGCCTCTCATATGCAACTATTATTACCAGAGCTATATTTGCCACTCTTATGCAACTATTAGTTGTCTCTACAACGCCTATTTATTATGTGCCTGACATAAGTGCTACTTGTTTATGGGCCTATGCCCTAAGTTGCGGAACATGTTCACCTAAACTTTTCTATGCTAAGGGTTGACGTATTTCATACCTTCTCCCTTAGTGGCCTAATGCACAACGCTATGTAATACTGATAATCACTTGCATACAGTTTTGCATTGGAATCTTTTAGTGCATACTATAATTTTAAACGATAAGCTCTGGTCGCATGTTGTAATGCGTCCAGGCTCAGTAGCTCAACACCTTTCTTTATGTGAGAGAGAGAGATGATGTAGAGAACCCCTAAAATTCCTGTTTGTGTGGAGTGACGCCTGGTGTCTAATACTGAGTTCTCACATGGAGAAGAGCATTAAAATCCTTGCTAACCGCAGTTGTGGTTCAATCCCGTTCACCAGAGCCGTTACACATTGTAGCCTTATAATAACTGCACATAATGTTTACCTGGTTAGCCGGCTGCATCGTGTGATTAGGGAGAAAAGATCTGTCAAACATTAAGTCTTCTATTTCTGTCATCAGTGTAATCCACTTCTGATCATTAAATGCATTCCTGAAAATCAAGAAACTATTTTTTAGCTTTTTTTAACCAGATTGATACCAAAAATGCTATTTTATTCAAAACAAAATATCAGTATAAATATCCATGTAAAATTAGAGCAAATCAGTTAAAGTGGAAGTCCATGCTAAAATAAAATCCCTGCATCTATAGACACCCACAATCTAACACTAACCTATCTAGTCCTGTAAAGAAAAAGTTAGTATACATACTTTTTCTGAAGCCGTTCTGATCCGATCCCCAGCGGCAGAAGCTCTACAGAGGACATGGCCGACAAAGGCTGTGAAATGAACGGGAAATTATGTCACCCATAGACTTACAATGGGGCTTCTGCCCCCGACTCTAAAGCGAAGCCACGGCTGACAGCTCAGTGTGGGATCGGGTCGGATCGGCTTCAAAAAAGGTATGTGTACGGATTTTGTCTTTACAGGGCTAGATAGCTTAGTGTTAGATTGTCTATAGATGCAGGGATTTTAGTTTTATCATGGACTTCCACTTTAATTACAGATCTTCCACATGGGAAAATACAGAACTGGAGGCATGTTTAAACCCTACTCTTTTTCAGTCCACGCCAACAAAATGTCTGGTTTGTGCCTGGAAACAAATTTCTTGCTATAAACATCACTAAGAGCCCTTTATTGCTATAAACACACTATAGCGCAGGCCATGTTAGCTGTCTTTTTAGGGGCGCTTTTCAATTAAATCAATGGGCAGCGCCACCGAAGTGCCTGCAAAGCGCCTCGGCAGCGGTGCTCTACAAGCACTTTTAACCCTTTATTCGGCCGCTAGCTGGGGTTAAAAGTGTCCTGTTAGCAGCCGAATAAAGGGTTAAAAGCATCCACAAAGCGTCTCTGCATTAATTATAATGGGCAGGAGTGCTAAAGCACCATAAAGATACTGCTTGCAGTTGGTTATGAGATAAAATGGAGAGAGAGGCATTTAGCTGAGATGTTTGCTAAGTACCCACCTACTTCTTCTCTTTCTCTACTCTTCTCACAGACTCAAACAATCATTTGTTCGGAAATGTGTGGGGTCTCCCTATGTATATAAAACATACTGACCTGAACTATGGAAGCTGTACCCAAAGAGTCAAGCAGAAGACAACGGACTTAGTCGCCAGTATCACCTGTGGTCTGAATTTTCATATCCTGTACTACACTGTGTGCATCAATGTGGGGTTACCCATCTTGAAGTAGGACTTTTCTCATGATAGCTGGTAGTCTCATGACTGAGGAAGGAATAATAAAGCAGCAGTAGTTTGGAAAGCCCATGTAGGCAGGTGAAGTCTACTTTCTCCACTGCAGGTGGTGCTCTTCCACAGCGGCATTGCAGCTGGAGAGGAAGTGAAAAAGAACTTGGTTCCTCTATGGTTTTCCTGGGTCACTAGGGAAGCCATCCTATTTGATGCTGCCAAACTATGTGACTCCAGTAGCCATCTTGGGTCAGGCAGAGCCTTTTTAGGACTGTGTAGGGACAGGTACCCCCCCTGGTAGGGACAGAACTAGCGGCAGGAAAGGTTCCTGGCTGGGCTGCCTTCCCACTGGGTTATTTGTGAATTGTCTATGCATTATTTCAATACAAGTTCATTCCTTGCACCAGGACTGAGTGTGTTATTGCCGCTGCACCACCCTGCATCCCACCTACACCCTGATTCACTGAAAGAATGAAATAGAAACAGGAGATCCTTTCAACACGATCTCAAGCAAAAACAGTGAGCAGATCACAGCAGAAACATCATCAAATCTCACTTTAAATCTTGTGATACTTTCAGTCAGAGGCAAGATACTACAGATATACAGTTATTAGGTATAGGATTTCCCAGTCACAGGAAGCATATTGTTATTTTTAAAGAGGAATTACACGTAAAAGATGAATCTTGCTCAGGCAAAGAAAATATTTTTGAGTTTAGGTTCAATGTAGAGTATAAAATCCAAAAATATGTCCAAAACTTGTACTAGTTTTTAATAGACAATGGGTAGAACCTGTCAGCTGGTCTAATCAAATGTAGAACTAGGTGCTTTGTAATTTGAATCACATGGGGCCTGGGAAGGAGTCTATAAGCAGGAGCCTATAACCATGTGTAAAGGGAGAGAGGGGGAGGCGCGACCTAAGTGCAGTATTAAAATTTCATTATGTATTGCACAAATACAAGAAAGAAATTATGTTCATGCTTGTCAAAAGTGTCAGTCTCACGCTCACTGCCGTCCTGCAGGCTCCACGGCCATCCAGGTAGGCTGAAAGAGGTTGTGGAGAGGCTGGTAGCCAGATGGATACAAGGAAGTGCACGCTAACCAGTGATGTCATCAGAAGAGGCGGGAGTGGAATAGAGACTGTCCTAGTGCAGGCTATGCACTTGGAGCTCATAGCTCCTCCTGTGCAATAAATTATGACATTTTAATGCCTACCCCTCTCTCCCCTTCTGCTATTAACAGAGCATTAGACACACACTTGGGGTGGCTGCCTCCTATAGCTGTCATGTACTGTATGTTCTTAATGGGATTAATAGACTTCTTTTTGTCAATATAATTTTCTTAAAGGCACATACCATTTGGTGCTTCAGAATTTTTAAATAATTTTTTACTATAACCCTGTGTAAGCTCTGATGAGTTAGTATAAGTGGTGCCATTTTGTAACACTTTACTGACTTGAGTACACTTCATAAATATGCAGCTGCAGGCTGCTAGTATGAATGTGATTATTTGATTTATTCGATTTTGTAATAAGGAATAATGCAGGGTAGGGCTCTAAGGTCACAGAAAGAAGTCAGAAGCAATGCTAATGCATCCTTAGGCCGCGTACACACGATCGAACATGTTCGCTGAAACTGGTTCGCAGACCAGTTTCAGCGGACATGTTCGATCGTGTGTACGGCCTATCAGACCGTTTTCCAGCGGACAAAAGTTTCAAAACATGCTTAGAAACCTGTCCGCTGGAAACCTGTCCGTCAGACATGTTTGATGGTTAGTACACAAAATCATCGGACCAAAATCCCACGCATGCTCAGAATCAAGTCGGCGCATGCTTCGCAGCATTGAACTTAATTTTTTAATCACGTCATTGTGTTCTACGTCACCGCGTTCTGGTCCGAGGCAATTTTGGTCCGATGGTGTGTACGCACATCAGACCAACAGACCACTTCAGCCTGGTCCGATGAAAACGGTCCGTCGCACATGTTTCATCGGACATGTCTCATCGTGTGTACGCGGCCTTAAGGATGAAACATATTTATTTGGTTAGGGAAGTGCCTCTGATGTTCTTTACCCTACCTTTTCCACAATGTGTAAAATTCTAAATACAGATACCTAGCAGCCTATAATCATCATGTGTGGTATGGGAAGGAAAAAGGATGGGAAATGTTCTCTAGAGTTTAGAAACAGGATGTCTGCTAGTTTCAGTATTATACCAGGAAGCCATCATATTGTGTTTCCTTGTGAACATGCATCCATCCAAGCTGCCTATGTTAATGTGTTTGTCACACGCAAAGTGAGGTATCTGCACATTTTTCAATTAAAACATTTAATTTGCTAGTTATGTATGAGAGATTTTTACTGTACAAAGCTTAAATTCTGATACCAGAGAATACACTAAAACAATACACAATTAAAATATAACACTAGAATTTTAGTACATGTAAACCCAATTCCTGAAATCTCATATCATCTTTAGCATGTCATTTCAAAAGTAAAAAAATATTTTTAAATCCACATATTTAAAAAAACAAATACCTAGTAATCTTGCCATAAAAGACCCTGTGCAAGAACTTAAAAAATGACAACGCTGTGCCCCATATAAGGGGGCGTGGCAGGGTGTGTCCTATACCTACATACTTTTACTAATAGGTGTCCCTCGTTCCCATCTTAAAGTTTGGAGGTATGTATTTGTATTTCTTTCATAATGAACTATGGCTTATGTAGGTAAAGTGGCCACCAAATACAGTCATAAATATGCAGCTTATTAGACACTTTTATATTGAATACAAGTGAGTGTACTGTACAGAGTGATTCATGTGTCTATACTTGGTGTTAGAATAACTATTGAGTATTTAAATCATTTTGAAGTAGACATAGAAATACAGTTCCAGAGAGAATCTGTCTAAGCTCTTCCTAATGTTGTATGTTTATTGTTAGTCTAAAGACAAGTGTTTAGGAAACTGAGCAGCCAAGGTTCAGAGAGGCCCGGAGCGAGAAAAGACAAAGGAAAAATAGTGAAGGGCCGGGCATGACTAGGTGGAAAGGAGAGTCAACAAAAGGGTTAAGTTGGCAAGAATGTAAGGGGAGGATTCAGGAGTAAAGTGTTGGAGAGGGGGAAGAGCTGTACAAAAGGTGGAGGCGGGAACCTCTGGGAACATTCTCAGTTGGTGAGGGAGACAGAAGGAAGCAGTTTTACATGCTGCTCCTCTGTCAGGGCTGCCAGGGACATTATCCGTTTGCGAGGCAGGTGTCGGCTACGAGGGGACTCTCTGGGGTAGGTTTCTTTAGTTACACTGCGGGTCGGGGGGGGTCTGTCTTTTATGGGGGGGTTTCTCCCTCGCTCGAGGCCTCCACCTCCGCTGCGTTTAGCTTAGCCCTGTTTTGCCTACGGCAATCACGGCTATTTGCAGGGGGGGCACCCCCCCAGCAGAGCAAGCGCACTCGCTTTTAAAAACGGGGGGGGGGGTTTTCGGCCGCGTTTCTGCCGTCCAGCGGGTGCAGAGGGGCGGGGCTACGCGCCGTAATGGCGCCCATCCTCGCCACGTGTGGGGGTATTTTATTCATGCCCCTCTGCTGTCCCGGAGAAAGGGGGAGCAGAGGGGGGTGTATTCAGCGGCATGCTGTCGGGCCGTTTATCACGTGGCCGGCGGCTGGGGGGGGGGGCACCCACGTAGCATGCCGATGGTGGCGGGGGATACGGGGGGGTTGTCAGCGCGGCCTACTTCTTTATTAGGGGCGGGTGGCAGGGTCACGCATGAGACGGGGGGTCCGCGGAGCTACAGAGATCTATGGCCTACAGGCCAGCTTGGCCTGGGGGGCTGCTTACACCGGGGCTGGCGGCCTGCGGGGACGGCGGAGGACTGCAAGCGTGTCCTGCCAGGGGGACAGGGTCACGCACAAGTCGGCTGCCCACTGAGCTGCAGGGATCCACGGCCTCCAGGCCTGCTTCGCCTGGGGGGCTGCTGACGCCGATGCTGCCGGCTCCTGTGACACAGTCGGTACGAGGAGGCTTGGTCCAGAGGAAGAACGCCAGGCTCAGGCGCCATCGGTGGATGTAGAGGTGACAGCTGTGGGGGACATGTCTGTCTCTGTTTCACAAGTTTTCTTTTAAATTACTTACTGTGTATTTTATGAGGGATGTGGGTGGGGGCCGCGGTGACAAGGATAGCATTGTGTACGGTGTAACGGTTAGAGGGGGGCACCATGGCTCTGGCGGATATCGGCACCACTACGTCGGAAGTGGTGATGGTGAGTATGGCGGCAGGAAGAAAAAAAGAAAAGAAAAGGGGGCTGCGGCGAGGTCAGATGTGGCATGTGTTGCGGATGCTTGTACGTGGGAGGTGGGTGTTTGTTTGAGGCATTTGTTTTAAAGGGCCGTTGTCCACTGATAGCGTTACGGTGGGTGCAAGTTTGGTAAGAGTGAGTATGGGTGAGTTTGCTCGTCACTAGTTCATTGGGGGGGGGGGGGGGAAGCCCAAAATGACATGGATGAAGGAGACCGTTTATCCTACAGACATTTGTGTTTTGGATGCCAGTGGTAGCTATCATGCTCGGGGTCATAGGGGAGTACAACCGGAGCTTTGCTTAACTGTGCTCTGTTATGTTGTGCACTGGGGGGTGGTTGGCAGTGGTTCCGGTGGGATGGAAATGGACCTCTGACTTGGGAAGCACGGGTAGGTCTTCTACGCGGGCCTCAAAGCAGTTTTGGCAGGGGGGGGGGACACCCGCCCCTGGATTGCCAACAAGAACGTGGTGGGGGTTGTGCGGGACATTGACCAGGGGGATGCTATAGGTGGGGGATAAGTAGGGGGCGGCAGCTAGTATGCTGGGCCTCAAGGTCTGTTCATAGGGTGATGGGACAAGGGAAGGGTCCCTTGACTGTGGTTCCGCTTATTGTGGGGATTTTCGGTCGGTTGCTACAGTGTCCAGGGGTGGTTGCTATCACGTTTGTACTAGATGTAACGCAGGGGGGGGGTGGTGAGCAGTTACGGTTATGCCAGTGAGGATTCAAGGGGCTCACGGTCTGTAGGGTGGTACCTAAGGAAGAAGGGAATTCCTTCGCCTTACTCACCACCGCGCAATTTGTAACGGGGGGTCTGTTGTTTCATGGACACAGGGTTGGTACGGTGTCTTATGCTTCAGACACTGCTGTGGGGTGGGTTAGGCGATATGTACAAGGGGCGCATGTTTTTAGGTCACCCGGACAGCTTTAGGCTGTCAGGGTGCGGGTGGTAGGATGGGTTAGGGCGCAGGGTCTGCCCTTTGGTCGCTTCATTACCTGTGCCATGTTGCAAAGGTTTTTGTTCAAGGAAAAGATTGTTCAGGAGGTGGCTGGCTTGGAGCCAGGCACCCCCCAGTTTTATATCCCGGGGGGAGGGGGCCTTCCTATAAGGTGTGTACTATTCATTATTCCTGTCATCGTTGGCACGCATGGGGGGTAAGTTCTAGGGTTGGTTGCCTGTTGGCCGGCCTGGGGGGCCCGTCTACGGTACTTGTTTTTCTAGCATCGTTGACATGGGGGGCTGGGGAGGGCTATTGCCGAGAGCCTTGGTAGAGAGTTTCATGAGTGGGAGTACGGGTAATAGGGCTAAGCTTGACGTGCAAAAAGTGTTACGGGATTGGGGGGTAAGTCCATTTGCATGTTGAATTCATGTCATGGGTGGTGTCTTTATGCAGGCGGCTACCGGTAAATTCTTTGCCATAATATAGATGTCAGTTTATTGCAACGGAGCTTAGGGGGGATTCTTTTGCACTTGTCGGGGGATGTACAACGGGCCATTGCCTGGGATTGCTGAATCCGGGGTGTAATGTTGTTTTAAAGTTAGTCACGAGGCGGCAGGGTCTGCGTGTATGGGGGCATTCTGGCGAGGGTTGTGGGGTGCGGAATCCTTATCTAGTGAATAGATATAGGCACGGTTCCTTCGGTGCAGGAACTGTGGGGATTGTTCCGGTGGTCCTAGCTATGGAGCTGGGGGAGGCATGTTGGGAAATTGAGGATTGGGGGTACTGTGGCAACAGGGGGGTGGTTCAAGTTATAGAACCAGTTTTTCGTATCGTTACAGGCGGCGGTATGGTTGGTGCGCCATTTAGTGGGCATCGTTTATAAATGGGTCAATTCTTTCCGAGGCTGTCGCAGCTCCTGGGCACTGAAGTCACGAGGGCGGATGCTCGGCCTAGTTTTAAAGGGACAAGTTTAGGGAGCCGGTACAGTCGGTAGAGGGGAAAGGACCAGGAGATGTGTTAATCTAAGTATGGAGGAGGGGGTCTGTTTTCACGTGGCTGGTGGGTGCTGAGCTGGAGGGTCCGAGGCAAGGTTGTTGATATATTGTGGAAATGGGGCATGTATGAATAGAGGTCCGTGTCTGGGAAGAAAATCAATACAAACATGATTTTGGGGTAAACAAGGGATATACAGGCATCGCACGTGCAACCACTAACGATGTTGGGAGACAGGCCTCTTTTCAATTTTTGGGGTAATTGGTTAGAATCTTGTTAAAAGTATGTTCCATGGGTTTACGAGTTAATTTGTTTTACAGCTGTTTTTCATTGGTTTTGGGGACACTTAGAGTGGGGTAGATGGATTTATCCAGGCAAGTTGAGAAGGGGGTCGCTGGCCCATGATGTGTGTGGGCTTCGGGAGATCGGGTGTGGGTGCGTAGGCACAGGTTACAAATAAAAAGGGGGTGAGTGTTTCAGCGGCTTTTACAGCCCGGGCGAAGAGTATGGGATTTTTCTGGGATTTGTTTGTTTGAGAGTGGGGGCCGTTCTCTTAGGGGGGACAGGCTTGCACAGGTTCTACTTTGTGGCGGTTGTTCATGGAGTACCTTCAAGCCGGGGGCATTGGGCCTCACACTCCTTCCGCATAATGGTGTCCACAGGGGCGGCCAGGTGTGGGTAGGATGAGGCGGCGGTGGAACAAGTTCGTGGGTGGTGGGAATTCAGGATATGTATGTTTCCGGGGGACCACACGGGTTAACAGATCGAGTTTTGGTGCACTGCGGGGAAAGGGGGGTGTCTCCGAGCAGGAGTCGGCTGGAGGCCAGGTATGGTCATGGTACCGCAGTGTAATGGTGGAAAGAAAGGTTAAGTGGGGGTTGCTGTAATAGACCAAGTAGTCGGGTGTTAATTAAAGTTGTTTTGGTTAAAAATGTTAATGAATACAGTTTTGGATTATTTGGAATTAAATAATTTTATTTAAATATTTATTTTGAGTTTAAATAAATAAATAAAATAGGCTTGTGGCCATTTTAATCGTTAACAGTTCAAGTTTTGGTGGGGGGGTACAGGTGGAAAGGGGGTGGTTCCACTAGTAGTTTTTTACTGCAGTTACGTTATGGGTGTTGTGTTGGTGCTGGGGCTTTCCCTTAATTGTTTGTCTGTTTGTTTATGTCCTTCCAGATGTAGGTTACACACGCCTTGTCTGGTTCTTGAGGCATGCTATGGTTTTGGGGGACTAGGAGTACCAAGGCTAGACCTTTGATAGTCAGTTGGGGCATCTCTCTGGAGGGAGGTGTGTAATTGGTGGCTAGACATTACAGAGATAGTGTGTTGCAAGGTGAGGGGTGGATTATTAGGCTCGACTGGAAGTGAACGAGCTGGTGGGTGGATTTGTTTCCCGCAATGGGGGTTTGGCTTATTATACAGACAGAGTTGGAGTTTAATTTGGAAATTTTATAGAGTTTAACTTTAGGTTAGGGGTTAGAGAGGGGGGCGCTGGATGTTCTGGATGAGAGCCAGCAGGGCCTGCGGGTGTGGAGGGGCCCTTAAGGATAAGGTGTTATCCTTGCGGGCTGTGGCGGTGTCTTTGGTCTTTGATGGTGGCAGAAAACAGATGTGATGGAAGTGATGGGGGGCTCATCCGTGGTATGGGCCCCTCTGGGGTATTCCAGTGGAATGGTGTCTGCTGGAATACGGTATTGGTTGCACTGCGGAAAAGGGGTTGTCTCCAAGCTGGATTCGGCTGGAGGCCTGGTATGGTAAAAAGGTCCCGCAGTGTGGTGGTGGAAAATGTGAAGTTCGGAGTGACGCCAAAGACCAACGGGCTGTGGGTTTTAAAAGTGTCGTTACAAAAGGTTATTTGGAAATTATTAAAATATTTTGGTTAATAATAAAAGGCTGTTATGGCCATTTATACTCCAAACTCTTGTCTGGTCTTATCATTGTATGGGGGTATGGGGGTATGGTAATGTGAGTGTGAGGTTAAAGGGTGGTAACAAAATTAGAAATAGCTTGACTACTATCTTGACTACACTGGTCATGACATATCTAAGAGGAGACATTGGGCCAGATTCAGGAACAGTTAGGCTGGCGGATCCAGTGATCCGCCAGCCTAACTGTGACTTTGAGCCGGCGTTTCTGTTTTCTGTAACCAGAAAACAAGAAACGCCGGGTTGAAGCTCCGATGCGAGCAGCGTAACTGAGTTTCGCCATCGCATCGTTACTTCAACTTAAAAATGGCGCCGGGGGCGTTCCCGCCGATTTACGCTCAAAAAATATGTTAATGAGCGGAAATCGGCAATTCACGATCAAATTCCGGCGCGACGCAATGACGGTACGACGTTTCCGGACGGGATACGCGGCGCATAGATATACCTACATGGGGTTGGAGTATCCTATGTTAGGTATAGGCGTCGTCATCGCGTCGGGAAAAAAAAAAAATCACGTCGCTTGCGTAAAAAGTTCATGAATGGGAATGTGACGTCATTGACGTTCATTCACAGAATTTGGAGCATGCGCACGGGGATGTTTGGACACTCGACGCATGCGCAGTACGTTGGCGGCGGGATCGCGCTTAGTTAGAATACTACACGCCCCGTACCCGCCCAATTTAAATTCCGCCGGCTCATTTGCGATGCGCTGCCGCAACTTTAGGAGCAAGTGCTTCCGGAATAACAGCACTTGCTCCTAAAATTTCAGCAGCGTAACGCAAATGAGATGCGTTACTCCAGAGCAAAGATGCTCTGCTCTACCTGAATCTGGCCCATTAACTTAGTTAACTTTTAGCAAATGCATAAAAAGAACATTTTGATTACAGATGCTGTAGGACAGGAGTGCCCAAGCAGTGGCCCGGGGGCCACATGTGGCCCGTGGAGTCCTCTGATGTGGCCCACGACCTCCTGCTCTGGGATGGCGGTTTGGCAAGCCTAGATCGCAGGTTACCGACCGATCATCCTAGAGCATCAGTGTTGTGAATGAAGCTGGCGGTAGAGAAAGCAAGCGGCTGCAGAGCAAAGCCACATAAGCCAAAGCTTCCTGTAAAACGCCAGCTCCTGTTACAATCAATACCAAATACACTCTGCCTGGAACATCAACAGCCGGGGAAAACTGAATAGAAGACTGTTATTAAAGGTACGTTTATTACTGAAGTCACAGGGCCAGATTCACAAAAGAATTACGCCGGTGTATCTACAGATACACCGGCGTAATTCAAATATCCCGCTGGCGTATCATTGTTTTGTATTCACAAAACAAGATACGCCGGAATTACGGTAGGATCCGACTGGCGTAAGTCACTTACACCGTCGGATCGTAAATGCAATAATACGCCAGCCGCCAGGTGGCATTTACGTTGATTTCTGCGCCGAATATGCAAATGAGCCGATACTCCGATTCCCGAACGTTTTTGCGCCGCGTCGACGTAGTTTACGTTGTTTCTGTAAGCGTAGGGTTACCCCTGCTATATGAGGGGGTAACCTTACGTCAGTCCGCCATATGCCATGTTAAGTATGGACTCGGGACAGCGTTGTGTTTTTCCGTCGTTTCCGTCGTTTACGTCGTTTACGTAACTCGTTCGCGAATATGCCAGTACGTTAATTACGTTGCCGTCGTTATCAATGTATTTGCGGCGTACTATGCGCAGTTCATTTGGCACGGGGGCATGCTTAATTTAAATACAAGCTGCCCCCTTTGAATTACGCGGCCTAACGCCGGGCCATTTACACTACGCCGCCGCAAATTACGGAGCAAGTGCTTGGAGAATATGGCACTTGCTCCTGTAAATTGCGGCGGCGTAGTGTAAATAGCTTACGCGACGCCGCCGCAGGATGTACCTGAATATAGCCCACAGTATATATATATGGGCATATCTGTTTTGCAGTGGTTACTAGGCTGCTTTCAAACGAATCCGCAGGCGCAGCGCAGTGACCCTGTGGGTTGGCTGCACTGAGCCATAGACTTCCGTTATTACCTGTGGGTTTGGTCCACTTACAGAAATTGCACCACACCTGCAGGATATAATATAAGTCTATAGCAAAGTGCAGCATGTGGTGCATCAGTGTGAAAGCAGCCTTAGGACCCAATCAGACCCTCCATTCACCTCTATGTCCATTTACCCCAGCTTACCCCCAAATTAGACCCGCAAAAAAAAAAACAGAACACAGTAGCATGGGTTGTGTCTGTGTCCGTTCAGCATATGCAGCATGGACACAGACCTGTCATCCGCCCATTCCACTCCTTTTGACCCGCGATCGGTTATCAAGTCGCTTCAGTGGCCCTTGCTCTTTAAAAGGTTGGGCACACCTGCTGTAGGTTTACAGTAACTATATGTATTAGAAAATGTCAGGAAATTAAATACATTAAAGATGGCATATTGTCAACTTCAAAAGTATATGTAAACCTATACAATAAACTCTCATATAATCTTTTACTTGCTAGTGTCTCTTATAAGGTGACAATGATTTCATCCTATTACCCAATTGTGATTATACACTGCTACCCACAAACTGCCTTTGCAGTACACATTATCCAGACAGGGTCCACTGCTGAACATGCCATTACTGGAGGAGACCATGCAAGTTTGAGTTAACTGCAGGAGATCGGCAGCAACGTGATGCAACAAGAGATGATAAAAAGGCAAAACAAATGTAGTGCTAACCCCGTAGGAGCTGCCATAGCCTACCACCAAAGGACGCAGTGCCGAATTGTAAAAACACCTTTGGGCATTTAGCAGCATATTGGTCCGGGGCTTAAGTGGTTAAAGCTGATCTTCAATCCACCTCACTAAGTGATTCTGCCCCGGGTGGAAATGCCATGCATGGGTCAGGGAATGTTTCCATCATCTCAGTTAACGGTCTTTACACCTGTATGGCAAAAACAGCGGGTACCCTGGTGCATATGCAAATGTGCCGCAGGGCTCTCTCAAGATCAAAGTCCTGCGTCACACCTGCGCACACACCTGGGGCAGTGATAAAATCTCTCCTAGAAGTTTTAATAAACACAAAATAAAAAGCTTTTTTATTTTGTGTTTATTAAAACTTTTAAGTGGTAATGCACAAGGTCGGTGCGCCCTCCTTTCTTTTCTTTTTCATTTTAGCCATATGAACACCCTTTGTTCTGTGGAGGGCTGCAAGACTTAAGACTTTGCCTTTATACCATACCGATACACCCAGTTTGGCGATACTCCAGAGCGCAGGAGGATTTTTGTGGTAAAATCTCTCCTAGCCCATTGCTAAAAGAAGGAGAGGGAAGGAGCCAGGACATTTAAACCAAGGATCCTCAAACTACGGCCCTCCAGCTGTTGCAGAACTACACATCCAATGAGGCATTGTAAAACTCTGATATTCACAGACATGACTAGGCATGATGGGAATTGTAGTTTGGAACACTTGGAGGGCCATAGTTTGAAGACCCCTGTTTTAAACATTGTGTATTGAGTCAATACAATGTATATGCTTTTTTTTCTTCTGTGAAATAACACATTGGAAAAATTTAATAAAGCATTTGTAACACTTTTCTGGCAGTTGGCTCTAGCACAATAACCAAGTGATGGCAGCAAAACATTTATCTAACTGTAATGTAGCCCTTGCTATGTACAGCACCTCAGTAAAATCAGATACTTAGGAGCTCATATATGTAGCGCCTGGTTACTTTGAAGTACCGGTGCTATTTAGAGGTAGATCAGAGTGTAGTTAAACTTAGATCCAAATTGTTATGTTCAAAACAGGGTCTCTGTCTCAGCTTGGCTGTGCTGTGGGCTCATTCTGTTGTGCTGGGGTGTTCTTCCAACCCCAGTGCAGTAGATGGCAGCAGTGGGGTCAAGGTTTGGGTGCTCTTCCCCAGCAGCCAATCAGGAGGGTTTAGCCTTGCTGTGCATGCTGGGGGAAGGTATTTGTGAGGCAGACACCATTGGTTATGGGTCTGCTTCATCCAGTGTGGCACCCACCTTTAGGGTTATGGCCTACTTGGCCGGGGGGTGTGTGTGCCATGCGGTGTTTCTGGTTCCAGGACCATGTTGGTCCGGAACATTTGAGCAGCGACGGGGACCCGGGGACCCAGTGATCGGCTGGGTTCCCACTTTTGAGGATCCCAAGCGGTAGAGCTGTTCAGTGGGGAGTCCATCTGAGGAGCGCCAATGAGAGGCTGGCGATCCAAAAGGATTTCGACAAACCACCGGGGATCAAGGTAGCTGGACACTAAAGGATTGATCACCTGTCAGTCGGTACCTGGGCGACATTAAGAAGGAGATCCAGGCGTAATTCACCTAAGGAGGATTGCCTCCGTAACTACAATCAGAAAGGGCCTGTGGCAGAGGTGTCTCCCTGACGTTCATTTAAGGAGGGTCTATGGCAGAGACTTTATCCTACAAAGGTTCGAGTGATACTCCGGCTGCCAGGTCAGTGAGAGAGGCCTGTCCGGGTACACTAAACCCACTCAGGCAGGAGTGGTGTGGAAAGAGTTACATATGGGAGCAGGACTGTTCCAAATACTACGCCTGAATCTGCTGTTATGCTTCTTCTTGCAAACTCTATCCCTTTCATCACCAGTTCATTGTTCTTACCCGGCTGGGTAATAAAGACCACAGAAAAGACACTTATTGCGGACATTCTTTTACTATTGCTATATGCACCATACACCCCTAGGAATTTGGAGAGCCACAAGGTAAATGTGCCACCCAAAACAACCAGCAGCTCCTCCGGGGGTAGTGCTACATATATATATAAAAAAAGTTCACCATTATAAGGAAGAATAGAGCGTAGGACATAGTTGTAATACTAGTGATTACTTGCTGGGAAATCAGGGGTGATAATTGCTACAGCAAAAATTGTCCATCATTAACCATAAAAAATATGTTCCATCTTTTAAGATGGCTTTGCGGTATTATGTAAAGCAGGGGTGTTAAATTCAAATTCATCAGGGGCCGCATCAGCAGTTTGGTTGCCCTCAAAGGGCCAGTTGTATCTGCACTCCAGTATTCTTGCGCTCCATAGGGAGCACAGGGTTCAGGAGTGCGCTGCGTAGGGAGCGCAGGATTTAGAAGTATGCTATGCAGTACACACAGTGTGCAACAACTGATTTCATCCCTCCTAGTGGATTCTGACCTCACTGTCCCCCTGCTCTCTCCTTCCTACCTGACCCAGCTCTCAGGCTGCAGCCCACTGGATAAAAAAAAAAAACATAGCTATCAGAGCTCTCAGGAACCTCTTGAATCCAAATCCCCAGTGCTGCAAGAACACACAATTGTGCAAATATATAAATAAACAAACTAATTCCATCTAAAAATCAATAAATTTAAAAAAACATGGCCATCACGCCAGTAATAATAACCCCATCACGCCAGTAATAATAACCCCATCATGCCAGTAATAATAGCCCAATCATGGCAATAATAATAACTAGGGTTGTCCCGATACCGATACTAGTATCGGTATCGGGACCGATGCCGAGTATTTGCGGGAGTACTTGTACTCCCGCAAATACCCCCGATACTGAAATAGAATACTTCCCCCCCATATTGCAGCGATGTGTCCCTCATACCTTTTTAGATATGCTGACGACGCCGCATACCGCCGTATCCCCCTGCACAATCGCATAGCACACATTACAAGCATTCATTCTGAATACTTGTAAATGGCCATGTATTGACACTCCCCTTCTCCGGATTGGAGGGATCCCTCCAATCCCGAGCAAGGGGGAGTGTCTATGCACGAATCCGCGTATAGACACTCCCCCTTGCGTGGGATTGGATGGATCCCTCCAATCCGGAGAAGGGGAGTTTTAATACACAGAGCGCGGCCATTTACAAGTTTTTAGAATGAAAGCTTGTAATGCTCTACGCGATTGTGCAGGGGATACGGCGGTATGCGGCAGAGGCGGCATCAGCATATCTAAAAGGTATGAGGGACACATTGCTGCAATATGGGGGACATACATGGCTGCATATGGGGGACAACCCTAATAATACCCCCATAATGCCAGTAATAATAGCCACCATCATGCCAGTAATAATAGCCACACCATGCCAGTAAAAATAGTCACCATCATGCCAGTAATAATAGCCACCATCATGCCAGTAATAATAGCCCAATCATGCCAATAATAATAACCCCATAATGCCAGTAATAATAGCCACCCTAATGCCAGTAATAATAGCCACCATCATGCCAGTAATAATAGCCACCATCATGCATGCCAGTAATAATAACCCCATCATGCCAGTAATAGCCCCATAATGCCAGTAATAATAACCCAATCATGCCAGTAATAATAGCTTCAATATGCCAGTAATAATAACCCCATCATGCCAGTAATAATAACCCCACCATGCCAGTAATAATAACCCCATCATGCCAGTAATAATAGCCCCACCATGCCAGTATTAATAACCCCATCATGCCAGTAATAATAGTCCCACCATGCCAGTAATAATAGTCCCACCATGCCAGTAATAATAGCCCCACCATGCCAGTAATAATAGCCCCATCATGCCAGTAATAATAGCCCCATCATGCCAGTAATAATAGCCACCATCATGCCAGTAATAATAGCCACATAATGCCAGTAATAATAGCCACCATCATGCCAGTAATAATAGCCACATAATGCCAGTAATAATAGCCACCATCATGCCAGTAATAATAGCCACATCATGCCAGTAATAATAGCCACCATCATGCCAGTAATAATAGCCCCATAATGCCAGTAATAATAGTGCCCATCCACTCCCTTTCCCTGCCACTACAGAGTGGGATGTAACGCTGTTTTCTCAGTTTGCTCACCTTGCTCCCTGTGCAGCAATCAGTGTCTCGGCCGATGCTAGGAGAGAGGAGGCCGCCGGTGTTAGGGGAGAGGAGGCCGCCGCCGGTGTTAGGAGAGAGAAGGCCGCCGGTGTTAGAAGAGTGGAGGCCGCCGCCATCGTCTCCATCAGTGCAGGCGCAGCTATACCTCCAGCGCGTTCAGCCCACAAGGCACTTGCTGCAGGTCACAGGACAGCCTTCTCCCTCACCTCCTTCTGCGCCTCGTAAATGTGCTGGTGCCGGCCGTGCTTAAGGAATGCCGTATAGCGGGAAGTGAGCGGCTGCAACGGTCTGTGTTAACCCTGTCCAGCCGCTTACCTCCCGCCATGTGGCCTAGTCATCAAGAAGCCTCTTTAAAAAAAAGCAGCCCAGGAGCCGTGGCCCTATGGCCAGTCCGGGCCTGCTCCTGACTGCCGGGGGCCGCTGTGCGGGCCACATGGCAAGACCTGGCGGGCCTTGTGTTTGCCACCCCTGATGTAAAGGATACAGATAAATCTAAAGACCAACATTGTAGCTCCCAACAATCTAAGACGGGACCTTTTTCTTGCATGTTTAATAAAAGTTGTTCCCGACACACAGCTGGTCATACCTCCCCAAACCAAACATCCCTTCAATATTACAAACAAAAACTTGTTTTTATGTGTTTACAGACAACTACAAAGGTTTCTGCTTCCAACCAGCTAACAATTATGGATGACATTACTGCCCTTGGCGGCTGGAAAAGAATTACTGTAGTTTGTGGTGGCAAAGCCAGGATTCAATTATTTTGTTTTGCTACATGGATTGCTACCTGATTTAAGGACAGGATGTTTCAGGATAATTTATTTCACAACTAAGCTATTTTGCTATTGGTTTGCTCCTGGAACAGAATCTGTAGCCTGCAGTGCATTTTTGTCTATGTCATTTCAGGAAATTGAGAAAGTGATTCATTTTGCCAAGAATCCCGCTGCTTATGTAATGTGTGACATGTAGAAGCATCAGACTGAGTGAAGACATCCAGATACAACATGAAGACTTGGATTGCTGACATGTTTGTTGAATCCTGTTCACCTGTTATAAAACTAATGAATATGTTGGTCACTTGAATTTCATCATCCATTTAACACACCCAACACATCACTTGACTTTGTCCTATTAATCAGAATTGATGTCTTCCTATTTTTTTTTTATGTCTCCATAAATTTGGTCAACACATTATAATGCTGTCAGTGGATTATTTTTAAATATTAATTCTACTTATAGCAGTGATGGCTGGTGCTTATTATTTTGGGTAGATGGACGATGGCGATCAGTGTCCCCCATCCATGCGGGAGACAGATGGCAATGATCAGTGGCCTTACCGTAGGAGGCCGATGACTAAGACTCCCTGGCCAATCGGGTCTCAAGACCCACTTCCTGAATGGTTGGCATGAGAATCAGGAAGACAATAGCGAATATTAATTCGCTATTGTCACACAACTGGGTGAATGAGTGAGTGAGTGAAGAACTTATATAGCGCAGCACAAGCAAATTAAATCGCCTCTGGGCGCTCGTTGTTCCTTTCTCCTTTGGTATCAAAAGAGATGAGTTTTGATCTTTCTTCTAAAGGCCAAGTGATTCTCCTCCAACCGAATGCTGGTTGGTAAAGCGTTCCATAGTCTGGGACCTTGGAGTGCAAACCTTCTTTCTCCCTTGGACTTGTATCTGGCTTTGGGTATCTGGAGCAGATTTTGGTTGGTGGATCGCAGAACGCGATTGGGGTTGTGAGCTTTTATCTTTTCGCATAGATATTGGGGGGCCTTCCCATGGATGCACTTATGTGTCAGACAGAGTGCTTTAAAAGCAATTCTGTCTTTTACTGGCAACCAATGAAGGGATCTCAGTGGGCTCAGGGATTGCACGAATCTATGTATTGTCGCCGATGCCTCCCACTATTCACGTGTCCGGCCCCCTGTTAAGCGCCGGCCAGCTAAATAACAGCGGTGGGTGTGTTTTGGAAGTGCCTGATTAATTAGAGCGAGAAGCTCTACTAGGCTTGTGGGCTATAATCGTCTTCCAAATGGTTAACCAGAGGGTTCACAGGCTGTGCATTCCCTGGTTAAACAGTGCTGTGTTAGGGAATCGCTTCCCTAACACTGACCCGCCTCTCAGCCAATCAGGTTCACCGGGTATGGTTACCGGTCACCTGATTGGCTGAAGCGGCAGGCAAAGCGGGCGGGAGAAGAGTCTACCTTATCGAGGAAGAAATGGAGGACACTGCTCGCCACTTGCCGCCTGCCGCCATCACCCTCTGCCGACCCGAGACAAGGAGAGGGCCGGGCAGATGGCGGGCAATGTTTGGGACACTGTGGCAACACTTGAGGCACACTGGCATCATTGGGCACACTACCACAATGGCAGCATTGGGAACACTGGCAGCATTAGGCACACTGGCAGCATTGGGCACATTGGCAGCATTTGGCACATGACACGCTGGCAGAATTGGGCACACTGGCAGCATTTGATGGCACAGACACAGCATTTGGTGGGCATAGTTGCAATATTTAGCAGGCACAGTGACAGCATTTTGTGGGCTCAGTGGCAGCATTTGATGGCACAGTGACAGCGTTTGATGGCACAGTGGCAGCGTTTTATGGCACAGTGGCAGCATTTGATGGCACAGTGGCAGCATTTGATGTTTTTTTTTCAAATTCTTTTTAGTTTTAATTGAAAGCAGTGGCAGTGATATTTACAGATCTCTGTACATATATTAGCACAACTGTGACCAGATTAGAATTTGTTCAAGAGCAGCAACCTGTATACTTACCTTTCCTGGGTGTGGTATGTTGACTATTGGCACCCTAAAAGAGAACTGGGTGCTTCTGTGATCCATTGGGTAATGTGGTTCCTCCCACTGACCCCTGTGTCAGTAAGGGGTCAGTTGGAATTACCACATGGGTTTAGAATGGAAATTATTTCCATCATACTTAACGAACAAGAACTTTACCAAAAGTGGGCATACATATTTTATTACCTCACATAGGGCATTCCAGTTTCACATGTTGGTAGAATAACCATTCTTCTATAGAAACGTTTTTTTTATCTTCTATTTTGCAGACAAATATTGGATGTCAAGCAAAAGCAACATACCACCATTGAGTTATTAACGAAGAAGGGGTGCAGGCTATTTGACATCCACAGAAGGCTACAGATTGCTTATGGAGATGGCACCATTAACAAGAGCAATGTGCACAGACAGGGGCAGACTGACAACTCACGGGGCCCCCAGGCACCAAGGGTTCATGGTTCCCCAGGTTTAAAGATGGCTGCTGACGAACGGCAGCCACCTTTCTAATGCAACATTAATTCAGCAGGCCTGCGTGGAGGGGCACCTAGCTTGGCGACATGCAGAAGTAGCAGGAGACCTAAAGCTGGAGACCAAGTAAAGGTACCAGGAGCCACTCATGGGCAGTGCCCTCTTAACAGTATCATGGGCAAAGTAATGCACTGGAAGCCCTTACCAGGGAAAAGGTGATCTGTGGTGCGCATAATGCCACATATTGGGCTTTCCTTTTTAGTCTGATTAGAAAGTCAAGCCAGATTTTCACCAACATTTTTTATTTATTATAACTAAATATAATTTAATAATTTTTTTTAACAACACTGGGGTCTTTGGTGGGTTATTAGTCTCACTTTTGAGACAGACAGAGACAGAGAAAGGGACTGAGGGCATAGATTCCCCAGTCCCTTTTCCTGTAGCCTCAGCTGCACTGCAGATCAATGAACAGACATCGAGCAGACATCATATGTGCAGGAGGACTTACATGAACGTCCTCCTGGGAATGCTTGAAGGTAAAAAAAACTTTACCCTTTACAACCACTTAAAGTTAGTGGAAACCAGCTGTCAGGAGTCTGTGTTAGTGAACTCTTGTAGATTGCCAACTCAGGGTCCCCCAGGGTGTAGAGTCTAAGCCCCAGCCTGCTTTTTCACTAGAGCCCCTGAAGGTGGGGATAGACTTGCAGCAAGCTGGAACCAGGTCACAACCCCCAGGTACTCAGGTAGTCAGACACGGTATGGACAAGAGGTATGCAAAATTTCTCAGACACTGAGCATGTCTTATATAGACAAGCAAACTAGGAGGTGGGCCAGGAAGTGATGGGAAGTGATGGGAGAGAAGGAAATAAAGGTCCACAGAATAGCAGATGACACACATAGGTGAGCACAGCCAAGCCACACATGTGAAGGAATCAGGTAGAGAAACACTGCAGCAAGGAGGTAAGAGTACACAAGCGGGAAACTGAAGGTAAACTTGTGACATCAGCATTTAAGACAAACCACGTGGATGTTAGACACCCTGCAACCCTCTTTTGTCAAGAACTCAATGATAGCATGTTGCTTCTGCTTGGAATCCATTATTTACCTGCAATGAAAAAGAATTCGAAAAAGGTTTACCATAGAGAAAGAGTAACTCTAAAAAAAATTGGAGAAGTATTTTAATGTATTTGTAATGAATATTATTAAACTGATTTTGATCAGAGATTCCATCTGTATATGCAATTTGTATCAATCTTTCTGTTTTTGGTCTTGATGATGAAATTGGGGATGTGGCACATTAAATCATTCATCTGACATCCAATATTTATATACCTTTGGCTATTTTCGGTTCATGTTTTCCTTTGTGGATCGAGGCAAAGCTGAGGTTTATTATGCATGGTTTGGACTACGAGGCATGAGTATTGTCAAGGGGCTGTGAAAAGTTCTATCCGTATCATGTAATTAAAGAGGGCCACAAAAAAGACAATTCAATAAATTAATACCTGGTACATATTTTATAACCTTCCCTTAAAAAAAAAAAATTGATAGTATCCTCAAATCGTCTTCTTAAAAACCAGGTGACATAATTCTACTGGCTGGTATCCTATGTCAAGTGATAGGGATTTTTGTGAGGGTGCTAGTTATTAGCATATGATGTAGTCATATCACAGGATGAAGAAATGCTCTACAAAACCATATATACCTGGGTACTTGCCGGATTTTGGCTGGAGAAGTGACTTTAGGTGCTTTCAAGTTCAATTTGTTGGCCTGTTGCATATTTTACATACCATACAGGTCAGAAGCAAGGAGGCAGAAGTGTAATGGAGGTAGGGTGTGGATTTCCTTCTTAGGTGCCGCTAGACATGTGCAATTTGTTTAGTTTCAAATTCATTTTTCAACGAAATTCAACAAATTTGTTCGGAAATGTGAAAATAGAAAAATCCGAAAATTCGAAAATAAGAATGAAAATCCGAAAATTAGAAAAGTTTGTATTCGTTACGTTCATAAATATAAATAGCCAAATTTGAAAGGAATTTCCAATACCTATAATTTAATAGTTATTATTAGTTATTTATTTTTTTGGATTTTCAAATTTTTAGATTTTTAAATTTTTAGATTTTCAATTTTTTTGATTTTCTAATTTACAAATTTACAAATACTGGCCCAGATTCACAGAGCAATTACGCCTGTCTAACTGGTGTTAGACAGGAGTAATTTTAAATTTCGCGCGCCGTATCACTAGTATCACTAGTTTGAATCCTCAAACCATGATACGGCGGCTTCGGGCTTCGATCCGAGAGGCTTACGTCTTCGTAAGCCTTCGGATCTACGCTGCGATATTTTTGCGGCCGCTGGGAGGAGTTTGCGTCGTTTTCATGCGTCGGGATATGCAAATGAGTTTTTACGGCGATCCACGAAGATACGAGCGGTCTTCGCAATCGCTTTCGTCTATTTATTTATACATACTGTTAGACCAGCTTTTTGCTGGTCTAACGGTGCGTAGCCCATGTTAAGTATGGCCGTCGTTCCCGCGTCGATTTGAAATTTTTTTTTTTTTTTTTACGTAACTCGTTCGGGAATAGGAATCTCCGTAAACGACGCTACTCAAGAAAAAATGACGTAACGACGTGATTTCGCGCAATGCACGGCGGGAAATTTGCGAACGGAGCATGCGCAGTTCGATCGCCACGGGAACGCGCCTATTTAAATGATTCACGCCCCCTACTCGCGCAGATGGATTGCGACGGGAGAAATACACTACGCCGCCGTCGTTTACTGGACAAAATCTACCTGGATTCCACGTAGAGCCAGGTAAAAAACGGCGGCGTAGTGTATTTCTGATACTCTACGATAGTCTAATTCTATCTGAATCTGGCCCACTGACTGCATCTAAACAGATGGAACATAAGGAATTCAAATAACATTTTAGAAAGGAATTCATGTTCTGTACAGGAAATGTACAACATGCAGGAACAGTTCAATCAACAAGGCTTGATGAGACTTCAGCTTTAAATAAAAAGCCATTATTAACATTTAACCCCTTGCACCACTCCCTCATAAACAAAATCTATGCCATAATCTCATATCCAATTTTTTATAGCTGTGCTGCAATCTGACCATTCAGAAACAAGGGTGCCACAGAAAACTATTGTACTCAAAGAGTCAAGATGTATTACTAGAGTTCACCTTCATAGGGTGCAGTGGATATCAGAAATTTCTGGTAGGAGGGGGCGTGGCTTAGGAATGGCGGTGTGAGAGACACGTTGGTTTGGAGCTCCGGGCTTTCTCTCCATGTCTCTATGAGGCAACACAGCAACTCAGCATGAACCCTGGAACCTAGCAATTTAGCAGGTATCTTACCTCACCCTACCTTACCTCCACCTGAGCGGCTTAAGCTGTAGGTCCCAGGCTGCAGCGGATGAAGTGCTATAGCGCGGCATGCATAGTAGCCGCAAACGCATAACGCGAGCAGAGTCCAAGAAGACAGACCTGGCTACCAGCAATACAACAAGCCAAGCAGTAAACAGCGCTCAAGGAGACATCCAGCGATACTTCACCTCGGCCTCACCCGTGGTTATAGCAGCGAGCGGGTCTATCAACAAAGGAGCCCGAGGACGGGGGAGTGAGTGTTACGTCAGCAGGGGGAAGTCAGCGCTGCAGCGCCGATCCTCGGGTGCAGGGAGCCTCCAAGCACAGACACAGACGTCGGCAGACGCACGGATTCCCGCGGGCGGTAAGGCAGGAGCCGCCGGGATGGAGACCGCGGACGTCAAGGAGATTAAAGCAATGCTGGCAGCCCTCCCTACCCGCCAGGATATCGAGAAACTCCCTACCCGACAGGAGGTTGAGGCACTGATACTGCGGGTGGAAGAGACCCAGCGTCAGGAACTACAGGAGGTAAGACATGACCTAAACACGTTGTCAGAGAAGGTAACGCTGAGGGAAGATACCATAACCTCTATAGAGCAAAGAGTGGGAGCTATTGAGAAAGCAATGGGGGCAAAACAAGGCAATGAAGCGGAGAAGATAACAGAAACAATAATTGATTTACAACTACAGATGGAGGTCCTAGAGGACAGGAGCCGCAGGTGTAATGTGCGATTACGGGGTGTCCCAGAAACAGCAGACAATGAAGATCTGGACATTAAAATTAAGACGATCTTCGAGGGTATATTAAAATCACCGCAAAAGGAGATCGAAATAGAGAGGGTACATAGAGCCCCTGGCCCCAAATCTTCTAACCCAGAGAGACCAAGAGACATAGTTTGCCGACTGTACAGATATCAGCAGAAAGACATGATTCTGAGGATGGCATGGGACATGGGTGATGTAGAATACGATGGTGCACATATAAAAGTTCTTCCTGACCTATCGCGGGCCACACTTCAACGAAGAGCATGTCTGCGACCTATATTGGACTTAGCTAAAGAAAAGGGGTTCACATATAGGTGGGGATACCCACTCGCAGTGACATTTCGTAAGTCCACGACATCGTTTACGCTTAGAACCCCAGTGGAACTCCCGGACCTGTTTCTGTTCTTGGAAACAACCCCCATTCAGATACCAAATTGGCTATTCCCAATAACATATAACAGAGGAGGACCCCAAACGAGGACAGAACAAGGTCAAGGGAAAACCTCACTAACCCATTCCCAGGCGGAGGCTAAGAGAACAGGAGACCTCTCAAAGGGTCAAGAGAAGGAGGGGACAGACTGTTAGATAACAGGATAGCCGAACTCTGTGGATGAGATATATACACTTAGAATGGACAATAAATCGAACAGGCGGAGAGATCCTGCCTACCCCCCCCCCCTTTTTTTTTTTTTTTTTGCGGGACTCTAGCTCTGAAGGTGAAGTGGTCCTCCCCCACGGGTTTCTCCGGGTTTCTCCTATTAATTTTCTTTTTTTTTGGGTGGGGGTTGGACAGAGGGGGGGGGGGAGGACTTGAAATTAGGAAACTGATTACTGGACTAATACAGGATCTCAGGCTAACGAACAGGTCTATCAATGAGTTAACTGGGTAATTTGTGGGAGGGGGGAGGGGGGGAGGGAGGGGGAGAGAGATAAATTGTTCATTAAGCTGTCTACAATGTATAGGAGGTGGATAGTAAGAAGAAGGCCCATCGCTTACCGGGTTGGCAGGGGCAGGGGGAGGGGGAGGGAAGAGGGATAGACCTATAGGGGTCTCTTCTCCTATCCCCCTTTTTTTTTAACACAGGGGATTTTTTTTTTTTTTTTTTTAACACAGGGGATTTTTTTTTTTTTTTTTGTTGTTTTTTTTTTTTTTTTTTTACACAGGGGATTTTTTTTTTTTTCCTAGACACTTTAGACACTTCAGGGATACATACCATATTCCTGCCTAAAACATTGAGACACCACTTGGAGTATTGACAGCACAAGCACAAACACTAGGACAAACATCACCACACAATAACTGGACTAATAATCCTTCATACAAGACAACACACACACACCAGAGCATCACACACCACTATATATTATCACACACCTTACAGCACAAACACTGACAGGGGAGGGGGTCCCCTTACCAGTATACTAACCTCAACTTTACTTTTTCTCCAAGAAAACCCATGAAGTGGTCTATGGAGGACAAACTCCAACGGAACAAATAGTGCAATTTGAGACTTATGAGGAGGGAATGTTGGAGGGTACTAGTATACAATATGTACTTTGCTTTCTCTGTCTTCTACCCCTCCTCTCCATCCCCCCTGTACTTCTTTTTTTTTTTTTTTTCTTCTGGATTAACCATCGACTAGTAGATATGGAAGAAAATACCTACTCCCACCCCCCTCCCTCTCTCTTCTTTTTAGAGAAAGATGAAAGACGGAGGGTCAATGGAAAGATGAATGCAATTGTTTATTATGTATATGATAATGTTCATGGTAACCTATGACAAACTATGACAACCAGGTGTTCAAGGTTAAGGATATATATGATGTTGACTCTTTATTTGTTTGTCACTATTTAAAAGGGGTAAGGATATATATGCTTGACTCTTTATCTGTTTGTTACTATTTAAAAGGGTTCTCCTTAGCTTCTCCTGGTACCCCCTTCCTTTCTGCCTAGCACTGTGGCGTGGAGGGGAGGGAGGGGCGAGGGGCGAGGGAGGGGAGAGGAGAACGGCCCTTCACTAAGTAGGTGAGGCCTATGGCATGGGTGGCTGCACCCTGAATCTGCCTTCTTTTTTTTAATTTATTTTATTTTTTTATTACGGGTGGGGGGGCCACCACACCTGGTGCCTCTTCTAGGTGGAGACGGTGAGGGGGAGAGTGGGGAGGAAGGGGGATGCGGAACTGAGGATCTAAGTTGGGATGATTTATGGTTTTAGCTTTGGTCCTAGAATAGATAGAGTTAGGGATCCTCGGCGAGAGCTCGTTATTAGCTGGCTCCTCCTCCTTTCCCGCCCCCCCTCGACAGGCGAGGTTAACTGTATGGAGGGTTGTTTCTCTCTCTTCTCCCCCTCCCCCTCCTCTCTCCTCCTCGCTCCTTTCCCTCTCCCCTTCCTCCTTTATTTACATTTTGTGGGAAGCCTCTTCCAGCACGGCCCCGCATATCCCCCCCTCCTCCCAGGGACATTACCCTAATGGGGAACAAAATGTCTGTAGACGGTTTTTTTGGTTGATTATACAGGAGACATGGTGAGGCCTGGAGCTGCCAATTTTCTCTTTTCTTTTTTTTCTTCTTTTTGTCTTTCGTATTTTTTTTTTTTTTTAGACTCTGGAAGAATTGTTTCTACTCGGCCCCGAAAAAAGGGAATACCTATGCCCTGAGATCCAGAGTTCTGTTTATTTATTTTCCTTGTCGGGAAAGCATTTAATCCTTCTAAGATAAAGGATAAGGACATAGGAACAATATAGACGCCATCCAAGGCGCACGCCCGTACACATAGGACGACGCTCAATACCGGTAACACGGTGAGGGTTTTGTAGCAAGAAGCTAACATTAGCAAGGGGAGACCTCCCACTTGACCACAGTGGGAGACTGTCCTCCCCCTCCCCTTTTCTCCCCCCTTTTTTTTTTTTTTTTATCTCTCCCCTCTCTCCCCTCCCTCCCCCCAAGGTTTATTGTCCCCACTATAAGTATAATAAAAACTTAGGTTAGGGAATAGGAAAGGAGGATGGAAACACTAAAGATACTATCACTGAACGCAAAGGGATTAAATATACCCGAAAAAAGGAGGATACTCATGGAGGACCTGCAGAGTTTGAGAGTAGACGTGGCATACATACAGGAAACACATTTTAAAGAAGATAAAAATCCCATCCTAAAGAATAGAATATATCCAACAGTATACCACGCGACAAATCAGGAGGCCAAGTCCAAGGGGGTGTCTATCCTGATAGCAGGGAGAATTAAATGGACATATGTAGACGCCCTGAGAGACCCGAGAGGAAGATATATATTTGTGAAAGGTAGGATAGGGGAAGTGGGGGTAACATTTGCCACGGTATATGTACCAAATAAAGGACAGGACAGCTTCCTAGCCAAAACGCTTACGAGTCTGCAAGATTTCACAGAAGGTCATCTGATCCTAGGAGGGGACCTGAATGTTGCGTTAGCTCCTAAAGAGGATACATCATCTGGGAAGTCAGCCACCCCACATGGTGTGAGAAACCGTACCATTCAAACTCTGTATAAAAACCAGTTGATTGATATATGGAGGTTGTTACACAACAAAGAAAAAGACTATACGTTCTATTCTGCTCCACATAAAACATACTCTCGTATAGACCTCTTCCTAATCCCACATGCCCAACTACACTCAGTACAATCGGCTAAAATAGGAAATATTACATGGTCAGATCATGCACCGATCTTCCTGGAGTACGAGATACAAGATCTAAGACAGACTAGATCAAACCAATGGAGACTAAATGAAAGCTTGCTGCAGGACAAAGCGGTGCTAGAAGATGTAATCCAAGAGCTGGAGTTTTACTTCAGCACTAACGACACCCCAGAATGCGACCCAGGCGTCGTCTGGGAGGCCCATAAGGCGGTAATTAGAGGGGTATTAATTAAGCATGGATCTAGAATAAAAAGGAAACGCACTGAAAAATTAAAAAGGCTTTTAGAAGAATTAGCCATACTAGAGAGCAGACATAAGCAAATAAGATTAACTAGAGTCGAAGAAGAGATGATTAGGAAGAGAAAGGAAATCACAGATCTACTGTACTACAAAGCTAAAGCAGCAATACAGAGATGCAAGCAGTTTACATACGAATCAGGCGATAAATGCGGGAAAAGACTTGCCAGACTATTAAGAGAACAAAAAATGAGTAATTATATCCCACAGATTAAGCCATCAAAGAAACCGAAGGTCACTAAGCCAAATGAAATAGCTAAAGAGTTTCAAGAATATTACTGCTCCCTTTACAACATACAGAGCAAACACCCGACCCCAGAACAGATAGATCGGTACCTGAAAGAATCAGATATCCCAAGACTATCAGAATCAGACAAAGACAGCTTAGATGCCCCTATAACTGAAGAAGAACTAAAAAAGGCAGTAAGTTCAATTAAAATGGGGAAAGCTCCGGGACCAGATGGCTACACGTGTCAATATTATAAAATTCTGTTCCCCTCGCTTTCGAAATACATGACTAAATTATTTAATGCGTTGGGGACGGCGGCTAACTTAATGAAAGAAACTTTATTAGCCTACATCTCGGTTATACCAAAAGAGGGGAAAGATCCGGAAGTATGCGGAAGCTACCGGCCGATCTCCCTGCTAAACTTAGACGTGAAGATTTTCGCCAAGGTCCTGGCAAATAGGATACAACAGCATATCCCAGATCTGATACATCTGGACCAGGTGGGATTCGTCCCTACACGGGAGGCACGCGACAATACTATTAAAGCCATGAACCTGGTACAGATAGCAAACACAACTCAGACGCAATGTGTGTTCCTAAATACAGACGCAGAGAAGGCCTTTGACAGGGTGAATTGGAGTTTCATGCAGGCAGTCCTACAACACGGAGGCTTTGGGAATAAAATAATAAAATGGATATTCTCCATGTATACAGGCCTAACAGCCCAGGTAAGGGCCAACGGAATATTATCTGAGCCTCTACAGATTTTGAATGGAACTAGACAGGGCTGCCCCCTATCCCCACTCCTCTTCGCCCTGTCACTAGAGCCATTTCTGTGTACTCTGCGTCGGAACCAAGATATCTCAGGAATACAAATAGGGAAGAACCACTGCAAAATTACAGCATATGCAGACGATATGCTGTTTACCCTTACTAATCCGTTGATCTCAATTCCGAATTTGATGAAGGAATTTGAGAACTATGGATATCTTTCGAACTTAAGCATCAATTTTAATAAGTCAGAAGCAATGGGAGTCAATGTCCCACAAACATCTATAACTCACCTAAAGAGAACATTTAAGTTCAAATGGACAGATAGAGCACTGACATATCTTGGCATACAATTACCAGGGAAAGTGGACAAGATTTTCGATCTAAACTTCCCACCATTACTGCAAAAGGTGAAGTTATTGCTTGATAAATGGAACCAAGGGTTTCATACCTGGCTGGGCAGATGCAATATCATTAAGATGAGCATACTCCCGAAAATTCTCTACTTACTACAAACACTACCAATACATATCCCAGTACAGTACTTTAAACAATGTCAGAGAGTTATTTTTGAGTTTGTATGGGCACACAAAAATCCCAGGATACAAAGGAGACAATTAATGTACACCAAACAACAGGGAGGACTGGGGGTCCCAGACATCAGGAAGTTCTACTATGATGTACACCTGAGTAGGCTAATAGATTGGAACAGGCACTCAGGTACAAAATTATGGGTACAAATAGAACTGTCCCAATCCAAAGTACCATTAGAAAGAGCACCATGGTGGTTTGCCTCACTACCTAAAGAAATAAATAAGAACCCAATATGGGGAAATACAGTGAAGATATGCGCAGTGGCGCTTCCTATGATTGGTATTGACCCCAGGACCTCCCCACTATACCCGGTAATAGGTAACCCGCTGTTTCCGACGGGATACCAAGATGGGGCCTTTCGACATCTACGGGACAGAGAACACACGCAGGTGGCTGACTTTATCCAAAGGGGAAAATGGGCCACCATAGTCGACCTGACGGAACAAGGGAATGTATTTTGCCTAAAGTTTTGGAACGCACTCCAGATAGCCCATTTCTTGAACACCTTACCAAACCCGGGGTTTTTTGAGAGACCACTCACGAGATTTGAGAAAATGTGTAGTGAGAGGGGAACACTGTTACATACCCTATCGAGGAGTTATGAAATATTAGTACGATCAGGGAATTACCCCCCGAAGTGTGTCCAAGACTGGGAACGGGAACTAAAAAAGACATTCAATACAGAACAACGGCAACGCATATACAAACGAACGCATGAAACTTCAATTTGCGCACGGATTCAAGAGACAAATTATAAGATTTTTGCAAGATGGTACAGGACACCAGAAAGACTAAATCAAATCTTCTCAGAAGTGTCAGATAAATGTTGGAGGTGCCAAGGAAGTAAAGGAACGATGTTGCATATATTCTGGGACTGCCCCTTGTTAAAGGGTTTTTGGTTAGAGATCAAAAGGGCCCTCCAATTCTGCTCAGAATATGAGATACCTGAAGACCCAGAATTCTACCTCCTACATATGAACCAAATCCCAGAAAAAGTATATAGAGAGATAAGTATACGCCACCTACTAGATGCGGCAAAAGCCTGTATAACAAAGAAGTGGAAATCACCATCCCCACCAACTATAGAGATGTGGATAAATAAGGTGAAAGAAATTAGTAAGCTAGAGGAACTTGTATTGACAGCACGACACCAACAAGAAAGATTCTTTAAAACATGGTCTTCCTGGGAAACCTTCCTGATATCTAGGGTAGCGACCTAAGGCTAACCACTATAGAGAGGGATAGGTACAAAGGGAGACAATAGGGAGGGGAGGGAGTCTCCCCTTTTATCCCCCTTTAAAAAAAAATTTCCTCGTCTTTTGTTCTGTGGTTTTTTTTTTTTTTTTTTTTCTCCTCCTCTTTTTCTTTTTTTTTTTGTTGTTGTTTCTTTTTTTTTTTTTTTCTCATGTAGTGCGTGTTTCAGGTTTTCAGGTAGTGCTGCTGCTCCCCCCAGATAACCAGGTGGAGGGAGGGCTCAAATAGGGCTGGGAAGCAAGGACGATGATGACCAAGGTTCAAAGGGGCACATGACAGTATGTACTGTATCGTTGTATATCATAGGTTCAGTTGTATTTACCTGTACATGCACTATTATTTTATTTTCAAATAAAAAAAGACTTAAATCCAAAAAAAAAAAAAAAAAAAAAAAAAAAAGAAATTTCTGGTAGAACCAGTGAACCGCATGATGGGGAGGGGAAAGGTTGCTGCCCTCTGTTAATTCTAGGTATGAGATCTTATATCTGAACCATGGCAGTCTTAATAGCCATTGGCCCCTTGGCAAAAAGTAATGGACTGGGCCCCTACCAGCTGGCCACAATTTATGCATCTACTGTCAAGAATTAAAGCATAAATTGTTGATAGAATTAAACATAAATTAATTAGCACTTTCAATGAAATTGATTTTAAACAATTAAACAATAGGAAATAATTCCATAAATCAAAGACTAATGAAAGGGCACATGAGCTATGACTAAGCACCAGTAAGGTGTGTGAAACGCGTTAACTATATCTGTTTCCTCTGACTCTATTTGCTGTGTTGCTGAATCTTTCACAGGAGGAATACATTAATGGTGAATGAGACTCTGTAGTGGGGTCTGGTTCTGGAGGTGAGCAGGTTTTTTACAACGTATAGGAGGTTTTCAAAACACATTCAAAAGATATATAAACTGTCACTCATTTATGATGTTCTGGGATATATATTGAGCATTTATTTACACAAATGTTTTATTTATTTTCATTTATTGAGCGTTATAAGCACTTGATGAGTATATGAATTTAAGTTTTCAGAATTGTTTTGCACTGCACTCATTTTATGTATTAAGTGTTATGCCGCGTACACATGATCCGAAATTCCGACAAGAAAACCATGGATTTTTTTTCGACTGAATTTTGTCTCAAACTTGTGTTGCATACACACGGTCTCACAAATGTTGTCTGAAATTCCAACCGCCATGAACGCGTTGACGTACAACAATACAACGAGCCAAGAAAAATGAAGTTCAATGATTCTGAGCATACGTCAAATTGATTTCAAGAATGCATGCTTTTTGTGTGCGTCAAAATTGCATACAGACGATCGGAATTTCCGACAAGAACATTTCCCGTCGGAACAATTGAGAACCAGCTCTCAATTTTTTGCTGTCGGAAATTCCAACAGAAAAAGTCAGATGGAGCCTACACACGGTCGGAATTTCCGACCAAAAGCTCACATCAAACTTTTCATGATGGCATTTCCGATTTTGTGTACGCGGCATTATACAGTATGTAGTGGCATAAGTGAAATCACCAGTAGAGGGGTAGCAGAAATTTTACCTTGCCTTTAAGGTATGTACACTGTAAATTTTTTAACACATTTGTAACACAATACTGAGTTGTTTTTTTTGCGCAGATTGTATTTTATTAGTATTATTGTAATCTATGTGTGATATTTTTCCCAAGAGCCGGTTCACACTGGGGTGACTCGTCAGGCGACTCAGCCGTCTGACAAGTCGCGTCCCGTTCTATTCAATAGAACCGTTCTAATAGGAGCGTCGCAAGTCGCTCCAACTTAGAAAAAGTTTCTTGTACAACTTTGGGGGCGACTCGGGGCGACTTACATTGACTTCTATATATAAGTCATTTGCAACTCTCCTCTGTCTTCTGGTCGCCTTGTCGAGTCGCCCCCAAAGTCGTGCTGCCCCAGTGTGAACCGGCTCTAAAAGATGGTAAATGCACATAGGTCTTTAAATTTAAAGTTGTTCTAAAGTTAAAATGTTTTTTTTTTTTTTTTTTTTTACCTTAACCACTTAAGGACCGGACCAATATGCTGCTAAATGCCCAGAGGCGTTTTTACAATTCGGCACTGCGTTGCTTTAATAGACAATTGCGTGGTCGTGCGACGTGGCTCCCAAACAAAATTTGCGTCCTTTTCTTCCCACAAATAGAGCTTTCTTTTGATGGTATTTGATCACCTCTGCAATTTTTATTTTTTGCGCTATATACAAAAATAGAGCGACATTTTTGAAAAAAAAACAATATTTTTTACTTTTTGTTATAAGAAACATCGAATAAACTAAATTTTAGTCAAACATTTAGGCCAAAATGTATTTAGCCACATGTCTTTAGTAAAACAAAATCACAATAAAAAAAAAACTAGCTACCTAGCGTCAACAGTGACACTAATACAGCGATTATAAAAATGATTGCTTAGTGACACTGGCAATAGGGGGTGAAAGGGTTAACTAGGGTGGTGATCAAGGGGTTAAACCTTTATTAAGGGGGTACGGGGGCTACCCTGGACCTAACACTAACTGCCTGTCACACTAACTGTCACACTGACACTAAATGCAGTGATCAGTAAATATATGATCACTGCATTCAGTGACACTGTGACAGGGGGGGTGATCGAGGGGGGGGGGGGGTTAATGTGCCTACATGTCCTGGTGTCAGTGTAGTGTTGTGTTGTTCCCCCTTCCTGTGTTTACACAGGAAGAGGGCTGGGGAGTGTGCGCATTGGCTGGGAGCGATCCGGAGGGGGCGGCCAAGAACGAACAGCCGCCCACTCTGTAGACATACTACAGAGGTGCCACGCCGATCCCAAATCTAACCAGTGGCTCCTGTGGGGGTAGCGCTACACCTGTTTTAGACAGGTATCTGCACCCCCCTCCCACTGAAAGGTGCCAAAATGTGACACCGGAGGGGGGGGGGGGTTACAAAAAGCGGAAGTTACATTTTTGGGTGGAATTCTGCTTTAAGTTTGGTACACATAAGCAGTTGAACCACTCCTGGTCTCTAGGTAAAACAGGTGTAGCAGGATCCCCCAGGAAAATCCGGAGATGTTATCCTCAATTTAAAGTAAAAAAGAAGATGGATGGTGCATTATCGTTTGATTGTAAATGTATTGAAAATACAGAACATCAGGGTACACACATTTCCTAGGTGCTACCAGCACACCAAACTATTAAAAACATTTAGTTTAAAAATCCTCTCTAAACAGCTTCCAAACTTGTGTATGTTAGCAGCTTACTCAAACAAGCATGTCTCATCCACCATCCTGGCCCTTCCCCTACATGTGACGACACAGGGCTAATCACGTGTCTTCCTCAGGGGGGTCTGATTGGATGGTGGAGACTGCTGGAATATATTCTATGTTGGTGGCCATTAAAGTGAAGTTGCGATGTGCGCCATTTTGTTGTAGGTCTCTTCAAATGATAAACCACAACCAGTGTCATCACACGTAGGGGAGGGGCCAGGACAGTGGAGGAGACAGTTACATGCTCGTTTGAGTAAGCTGCTGACACACACAAGTTTGGAGAGGATTTTTATACTAAATGCTTTTTATAGCTTGGTGTGTTGGAAGCACCTACGAAATGTGAGTACCCCAATGTTCTTTATTTTCCATGTCAAAATATTTAATTGTGGAGCACAAGAAGTAATATACACCACTGCAACTAGAAAAAAGATGTTATAAATCTCATTGTTTCAGCAACCATGGCAATAGCACTTTGTTGTCAAAAGTTGGTGGCATTGCATATACAATCCAGGGCTGCCACATTTTTTCAAATTTAGGGATCATGTCGGTTTCAATAGCTATCATCTTGGCATGGGATATAGTGCTGTTCATCTTAACTAATGCTTCCTTTTTGACTAATTTAAGAGATCTCCAAGCCTTTGATAATGTTTGTTTAGCTGCTGTGAAAAGTTGCACTAGCAGTATAAATTGAACATGCATTACACATTCTGGTTTCAAGTTGAATAATGCCGTTCCAGGATCCAGAGGAATTCTCTTACCGAGCACTTTAGAAGTGATATTAAATATTCCCATCCCAAAATATTTGAGCTTTTGGACATGACCACCAAATATGAAATTGCGTTCCCAACTCTGAGCATCCTGAAAACATTGTGCAGAATAGGTTTGTATGTATTTAGCTACCCTGGCTGGTACAAGGTACCATCTTGTTAGCACTTTATAATTAGCCTCAACCGCCAGTATATTTGGGGAGACTGTTTTTGTTGATGACCATATTTGATTCCATTCTGAACTATGCAATTTTCCTATTTCCAGACATAGTGTGGTTTGTCTGTACTAGCTTGGACCAGCAAATGAGAATATAAGGTAGATATTTTACCCCTAGCATGTGGATCTTTCTTGCAGATGGCTTTAAAACTGGTTAATTGAGTTAGTGAGTGTAATGGTATGGGACCCAGAGGCTCTTGAAGGGTATGGGGTACTCCTGTTTTAGCTTCACCAATGACTCTTGTGTCTAGGGTCATCCTATGTCCACTAGGGGCATAGGATGACTGAGAACTGATATCTTGGATTACATGAGATGGGACAGTAATGATAATCCACAATATAGTCAAGAATGTCTGCAAAGAACTAATTACTGGTTGTTGATTCGAAACTTAACAGGTTAATTGAAAGATGTCATCACCTCCAGCTACCTGGCTGTAGTGTACGATAAAGCTTGCTGTGATTGCATTCTATTGTCTATTGTGCTAATTAAGTCTGCTACTGTGGTGATGTGGATTGGAGCTTGGTAGACAGTCTGGATTCCAAAGACCTTTTAATTGTGTGATGCTAATTAACACTGTATTGTGTGAAAGTATTATTGATGAAATGTGTATTGTATAGCAGGTGAAAAGAGCTTATCTCGGAGTCACCTTGTCTGGGTACATGTTTAGTAATTAGCTCATGTAGATTATATTGGTGCCAGAGAGTTAAGCCATTGTTATTTTATTACTGACTGTATATAAGAAGCCTGAGTTTACCATTAAAGATCTATCCGTTTCGAACCATAGAACAGAGCTGTGTGTCTCGTTTTTTGGGGAATCCTATGGGCTGTGTTCGTCTGCTGGATTGTGGAGTGTGAATAAGCTGTTGTGGGTTTGTGGAATGGAATATCGTAAACGGCGTTAACCTCTGTCTCATTTGGGGTTCCTTTACAGTGACCATAATACTCACCTAGGTTTTAGAGGAGGAAAACAAGAAAAAAAATATTCTGAACCAAATGGTGTACTAAAATGCTGTGGACATGAACAGGGGCTGTGGACATGGACAGGGGCTGCAGACATGGACAGGGGTTGCGGACATGGACAGGGGCTGCGGACATGGACAGGGACAGGGGCTGCGGACATGGACAGGGACAGGGGCTGCGGACATGGACAGGGACAGGGGCTGTGGACATGGACAAGGACAGGGGCTGCGGACATGGACAGGGGTTGCAGACATGGACATGGACAGGGGCTGCGGACATGGACAGGGACAGGGGCTGCGGACATGGACAGAGACAGGGGATGCAGACATGGACATGGACAGGGGCTATGTACAGGGACAGGGGCTGCGGACATGGACATGGGATTCTGTAATCCTTTACGGTCTTTTGGGGAGGTCCAGAGTAAATTGGAGATTGAAATAGGATCACATTGAGAAGCTTCAATTGACACCCATAATGGAATTTCATGGCGAGCTTGATATTTAGTGAGACTTGCTATATGTGCTGCCCTGTAGCAGCACGCAAAATTAGGACAACCTAACCCCCGTTTACTTTAGAAAGATAAAGTGTGTGCAGCTGTAGTCGTGGTTTGGGAGAGCCCCATAGAAATGAGGATGTTTTCTTCTGTATAATTATTCTCAAGTAATGTGCTGGAATCGGAATTGGTTAAATTCTAAACACAAGTATAGTAGTTTCGGTAATATTGTCATTTTAATGGCGTTAATTCTTCCGAAATGATAACGGGAGATGGGACCATGAATTCATCAGATTTGATAAGTGTTTAAAAATCAGAGGGTAGTTAAATGAAAATAGATTTGAGAGGGATGCTGTAAGTTGTATTCCTAAGTATGGGAGTGCCCTTTCAGTCCATGTGTAAGGGAGACCAGCTGACAGTTCCACATTTGAAAGAGATATGTTTAGTGCTAAACATTTTTTGGGATTAATGTATGAGCCTGAAAATGCAGCATAATTATTAAGAATTGGGATGAGATTAGGGCCTATCACCTGTGGGGATGAAAGAAATAGGAGGATATCGTCTGCAAATAGACAAAGTTAGACAACCTCCTATTTCAATTCCTGTAATAGTGGGGTCAGATCTGATTATTTGTGCAAATAGTTCTATTATGAGGGCAAATAATAAAGAAGAGAGTGGGCATCCTGGTCGTGTGCCTCTTTAACCACTTCCATACCAGGCACTTACGCACCTTCCTGCTCAAGCCAATTTTCAGCTTTCAGCACTTGAATGGCAATTGCGCGGTCATGCTACACTGTACTCAAATGAAATTGTTATCATTTTGTTCCCACAAATAGAGCTTTCTTTTGGTGGTATTTGATCACCTTTGCGATTTAATTTTTTTGCGCAACAACTAAAAAATACAGAAATTTTTGGAAAAAAAAACGTTTTAATTTTTGTTCTGTATTTTTTTTGTAAATAAGTAAGTTTTCTTCTTCAATTATGGGCACTGATATGGCGGCACTGATGGGCACCGATGAGGTGGCACTGATGGGCACTGATAGGCAGCACTGATGGGCACTGATAGGCGGTGCTGGTATGCTTCATTGATGGGCACTCATAGGCGGCACTGATGGGCACTCATAAGCAGCACTGGGCACTCTTTGGCAGCACTGATGGGCACTCAAGAGCGTCACTTATGGGTGGCACTGATGGGCACTTATGTGTGGCACAGATGGGCACTGATAGGTGGGCACTGGGCATAGATGGGCGCTAAGAGGTGGCACTGATGGGCACTGGGTGGCACTGATGGACACTGGGTGACATTGATGGCATTGCTGGGCATCATTAGTGAGTGCCCATGTTGACAGTCAGTGTCCATTTGTATCCATTTTTCTATTTACATTATTTGGTGGGGACTTCCGGGTGGTCCAGTGTGGGGATCCGAGGGGGGCTGCGCTGATAAACAATCAGCGCAAACCCCCCATCAGGAGAGCCGCCAATCGGCACTCCTTTACTCGCGTCTGTCAGACGTGAGTGAGGAAGAGCTGGTCAACGGCGCTTCCTGTTTACATTGTGATCATCCGTGATTGGACACGGCTGATCACATGGTAACGAGCCTTCGCCGGAGGCTCTTTACGGAGATCAGAGATGCCGGCATTAAATCCTGCAGGACGTCAATAGACGTCCAGTCAGGATTTCACAACCACTTCCCGGACGTCAATTGAGCATTGACCATTGACCAGGCAGGAAGTGGTTAAATATTGAACAGATCAGACTTATGTCCTACATATTTGATGTATACGTTTGGTTTGTTGTAAAGTGCCATAATCCAATTTGTGAAGTTTGGGCCAAAACCCCATTTATGTAAGGTATAATTCAAATAGGGCCAGGATATAGAGTCAAGGGCTTTTTTGATATTGAGAGAGAGAAAACAAGAGGGAATGCAGTGTGTTTTAGCAATATGCGCTAAAAGGACTGCTCTACGCACATTGTCACCTGCCTGGCATGAAGGCATGAAGCCTACTTGGTCACAATACAGGAGAGTACCAACGATCTTATTTAGACAGGCTGCTAAAATTTTCGCTAGTAGCCTGATATCCATGTTTAGCATGGAAATAGGGTGATAATTATTGCTAAGGGTATCATCTGTTTGTGGCTTCGGAATCATGCAGATGATAGCCAGAAAAGGTTCTTGTCTAAAGGGTTTATTTTTTTAATAAATCATTAAACGCTTCTGCAAGCATGGGGGAGAGAATGTCCCTATAGGTTCGGTAATACAAAGCTGAGTATCCATCAGGGCCAGGTCTCTTATTTATTTTTAATTCTTTGATGGCTGCTGCTACATCATCACCTGTAATAGCTTTTTCTAATAGAGTTTTTTGAGATTCAGTCATCTGGGGTAGGTTAATGTGTGAGAAAAAGGATTCAGCTGCAGAGGAATTAAATGTATTTTTCTCTGTATATAGGGCTTATAAATGGGAACTGAATTTCTGTGAAAAAAAATTGTGGATTGCTAGTGTATATATTGCTGGCCAATTTAAATTTAATGGGTTTAAAAGATTTGTTGATGGATTTTAATGCTTGTGCCAAGAATTGGGTTTATTAGATTTCACGTAGAATACATGTCTGGTTCTATGTATTATTTTGTCCGCTGAATCAGTGAGGAAAAGGTCGTATTCTAGACATGATTTCTCAAAATAATTTTTGCAGAGGAAGTGGGGTTATTTTGAAAAGTCATAAATGCTGCGTTAAATTCCGTTTTTAATTCTCTAGAGAGTGCTTTACGCTCTTGCTTAAGTATCCCTGATTGTTGTCGGAAAATTCCTCTTAGGACTGGCTTGTGCGCTTCCTAGAGTGTGAGTGAGGAGATGTCAGTACTAGTATTGTATTTTTTTTTTTTTTTCAAAAAGTTTTTATTAGGGTTTTACAGAGGACAAAATGAACATACAGCAGAAACATTGGCAATGAATGCGTATAAGCAAGGGATGGGGGGGAGAGGTTGAGGGCTGGGGAGGGAAAGCGAGAAGGAGAGGGGGGAAAGGGGGAGGGAGGAGAAAAGAAGATATAAAGGGGAAGCAGGGGGGGGGGGGGGGAGGAGGGAAGAGGGGAAGAGGTTTAGAGCCTGCAGTGCAAGTATAGAGGGGAGGGGGGGGGAAGAGTGCCTGACCAACATATAAACAAATGGTGAGATGCAACAATGATCCCGAGGCCCCCAGGTAGGAGGGGCATTGGGAGGACAAGTATCATACTAGGACATGAACTGGTCAGATCTAGGAGAGGTGGGTAAATGTAAGGCATGTATTATATAGGAGCAACATAACACAAGTTAATAAGACAATTACAGCAGGGGAGTTCAAAAAGAAAAAGAAAAAATAGCAGATATAGTGTAGCCCCTCGATAAGGGGGACAGTGTTCAAGTTCTGCATGAGAGGGGGGGGCACCGAGGGGTAGCAGAGGTTACGTTGGTGGGGGGGGGGTGGACAGTGTTCCAGTCGCCGACAGTGGTCCTGGATAAGTGGTGGCCATAGCGGAGGGTGGTGACGGTATTCCCCCCAAGGGTGGGGGAGGTGGGGATTTGTGGTATGAGAAAGAAGATTGTTCAAAGATGGCTATGTCCTCCTGAGACAACGTTGAATCCATGAAGGGTCGCCAGATTGAGAAGAAGCGGGATTGTGCAGTGACTCGTGTAAAGTCTGTGGTGGCTCTTTCTCTGTAGAGGAGGAGGAGAAGGTCCCGTTGAAGTTGGGTGACAGACGGGGGGTGTGGGGAGATCCAGCTTCTCAGGATCACCCTGCGTGCAGCAAGGAAGCAGAGTAAAGGCCAGTCCTTACACGGCCGTGGAGCGGCTAGGGGGGCGGAAGCGGTGGAGACATCTAAGACATCCTGTTGGGATCTCTGGAGTAGGAGAGGGTCCCAGTATCCGAAAATGAGGAGGAGTGGGTCTTTAGGCAGTTTCAGTAGGGTAACTTTAAAGATGTAGGCAAGGGTTTGGTCCCAGAAGGCTGAAATAAAAGAACAGGACCAGAAGCGGTGGGCCAGGGAGGGCTTTGGGTGAAGGCACAGTGGGCACCTGGCGCTGCTGGGGTCTTGCGATGAGTGAAGAAAGGGGAGATGGGCCCGGTGTAGGATCTTCAGTTGGCTTTCTCTCCATACTTCATTGGGGGTGAGACGCATAACTGTGTTGTAGCCTTGGAGCAATTTGTGGATCAAGTTATCGTCGGGGAAGTCCTTACCCCAGTTGGACGCGGATGTGTCGGCCAGGTGTATCGAGGTTCCGGTGAGCAGGGGTTTGTATAAGTCCGAGATTGAATATGAACCACCTGAGAGCAGCCGATCCACGAAAGAGGGGAAGAAGCGCTTACATGGGTCGTTGCATGATGATCGTAGGTAGGTGGCGCATTGCCAGTAGTGGAAGACATCGGTTTTGGGCAGCTTAAAGGTTTCCGCCGTGGTGGCAAAGGGTAAAGGTCGCCCAGTTGAGGTGTCGCACAGAGAGGCAAATAGTGTGAGTCCCTTTTCCTGCCATCTTTGGAAGGGTTTGTGATCCAGACCCGCGGGGAAGTTGGGGTTTCCTTGGATGGGGAGATGACGTGACACAAAGGGGGACAGCCCGAGGAGTTTCCTGGTTTCCCTCCAGGCAATGACCGTGTCCCTGAGTAACAGGTTGTGTTGGAGTTTGGGGGTAATTGACTTCCATTTACAGTGGAGAAGGGCCGCCAGAGAGAGGGGGTGTACCATGTCAGATTCCAGTGAATAGTTCGAGTATCTTGAGGCTTGGGATATCCAGTCTAAACTAAATCTTAACAGACATGCTAAGTTGTAGAGTCTAACATTGGGGAGACTAGCGCCGCCCTCGCGTCTGGGGAGAAAGAGTTTCTTCATAGCTATGCGTGGCCTTTTGCCGTGCCAGATGAATTTAGATATAGCCGATTCAATAAGTTTAACATCTTTATGGCGTACGAGAAGTGGGATAGTCTGCAGTGGATATAACAGTCTGGCAAAGCTGACCATTTTGACTAGATGGCATCTCCCCAGGAGCGAGAGCGGTAGATCTGACCAGTTCAGCAATTCTTGGGATAGTTTAGCAATCAGAGGGGGGTAGTTTAGGTGGTACAGAGATGAAGGAAGTTTGCCTATTTTTATGCCGAGGTAGGTGATATGGGACGTGGCTATGGTGAAGATAGAGTGTTGGGACCATGGTGGATTGGGATGGATGCCAAGAGGGAGAATTTCACTTTTGGAATAGTTTATTCGGAGGCCCGAGCAGAGTCTGAAGTCATCAAAGATTGACTTGATGGTAAGCATGTCAGAGGAGGGGTCCGCTGAGAAGATGAGGACGTCATCTGCAAAAAGTGAGGAGCGGAGTTCGTGTGTGCCGCTTTTGATGCCGTGGAGGGGTGCTACTTGGATGAGATGTCTGGAGAGGGGTTCGAGGGCTAAATTAAAAAGGAGTGGGGAAAGGGGGCAGCCCTGTCGCGTCCCCTTGTGGAGCCGGAACTCACCCGAGAGCATCCCGGCCGCCACCAGGGTCGCCGAGGGGGTTTTGTACATGGCGTTGACGAGGTGACAGAAGGGGCCGGAGAAACCCATTTTGGCCATGGACAGAGGAAGCCACTCGAAACTCACATTGTCAAAAGCTTTCTCCGCGTCCAGGGTGATGATGGCGAAGTCGCCCTCAGGGTGTTGTTTGGCGTGCTCCAGGGCCAGCATGACTTTGCGGATATTTAAAGTGGCTGTCCTACCCTTAACGAAGCCTGATTGTGCCGGGTGTATTAAGGAGGGGATAATGTCTGCGAGTCTGTTTGCAACGATTTTTGAAAGGATCTTTACATCTAGGTTCAGTAGGGATATTGGTCTGTATGAGCCTGGCTCGAGGGGGTCCTTTCCTTTTTTGGAGAGTAGTTTGATAATGGCCCGGTTTCCCGAGGGGAGGTAGGGGCCGCCTGCCCACATGCCGCTATATACCTTATGGAGGGTGGGTTCTACGATGTTTTGCAGGGTCTTGTAAAATTCGCTTGTGAAACCGTCAGGGCCTGGGGCTTTGGAAGGCGTGAGTTTGCGTATAGTGTCTGAGATTTCGGTAATGGAGATAGGGGCGTTGAGGGCTTCTAGTTGAGAGGGGGTAATTTTGGGGATCACCAGGTTTTCTAAGAAGGCGGCGGCTACAGATTTGTCAATGGGGTCCGGGGCGTATAGGGCCGAGTAGAATTGAAGCATCGTTTTGTTTATGGCCGGAGGTGTGGTGTGAATGGAGCCTTTGGGGTCTCTCAGGGCCGTGATATGGGTGGGATTGGATGGGCCTTTACTTAGCCTGGCGAGCAGCTTGCCCGCTTTGTTCCCGAATCTGTGAAGGGTGGCGTCTAGGTTCGCTCTTTTAACTGTTTCTATAGTGTCTGCCCAGGTGTCGAAGGATCTTTTTGCTGCGTGTCAGTTACATAAAGAGCTCTTTGGGCTAGGTGCAACCGGGAGCTGGCCAGTTTGTATTGTGATAGGGCGTTTCTCTTGAAGGAGGTGGCGTAAGATATGATCTGGCCCCTGAGGAAAGCCTTACCGGCGTCCCAGAAGAGGTTTGGATCGTCTATGTGGAGGGCATTAGACGAGGAGTATTCGGCCCAGGCGTTTTCTATGAAGCACTGAAAGTCAAAGTGATTGTTGAGATAGGAGGGGAAGCGCCATAGTTTTGGGTGGGGGGGGAGGTCTAGGTTGTTTAGTGAGACTGAGATCGGGGCATGATCCGACACGGCAATGTCGAGTATGTCGGTGGCGGAGACTAAAGGAATTAGGTCGTCTGAGGCGAAAAGGTAGTCAATTCTAGTAAAGATTGCATGTGGGTTGGAGTAGAAGGTAAATTCTCTGTCGGCAGGGTGAGCTAGCCGCCAAAGGTCCCGCAGGCGGAGTGAGTCCATTGTGGAGGCAAACAGGGAAGGGTTGGAGGGGGCAGAGGCTAGGTTGGACCGTTTAGGGGAAGATCTGTCATCTATCTGGTCTAGGGTGTCGTTGAAGTCGCCTCCCACCAGGTGGGGAAGGTGAGAGTGTTGCAGTATCCATGTGGAAAGTTCACAGTAAAAGTCCTTCCCCGGGGAATTGGGGGCGTAGACGTTTGTAAGGACAAGTTCCTTGGAGCCTATCTTAACATGGGCGGATAATAATCTACCCTGGGTGTCTGATTTTACCGCAAGGACCGAGCATGGGAGGTTTTTATGGATCAGTATGAGGACACCGGCCTTCCGGCCGACGGCCTCAGAGCCTAGGACCGTACCCACCCATAGTTTTTTCATGCGGGGGAAGTCAGAGGTAGGGAGGTGGGTTTCCTGCAGTAGGGCAATATCTGTTTTTAGCCTTTTCAGGTGTCTGAGGATTTTCATTCTTTTGTTTGGGGACCGGAGTCCCTTTACATTCCATGAGACAACTTTCATGTTATCGGTTCGGGGAAGGGGGTCTGAGAAGGATTTTTAGGATGTGTATCGCGCGAGGCAGCTCCGATGATGGCCAACTTAGGCGAGGGATATGGGCGACGTGGGGCACTTGCAAAGGGGAAAGCGCAGGGGGGGAGTGGGCAGGTGCCTGGGGGAGTGTGTGGGGTGGGGGTGCTGGTAGGGGAGGGAAGGAGGGCGAGAAGAAGAGAGGGGGGTAACAAGAGCAACAAAACCAAACTTGTGAACTTCGCTTTTTTCCGCTTGAAGTCGCTGTACGGGGCGGCTCCCCTGTCACGACCTGGTGACATGGGGCCCGGAAGCCCAGAGCAAGGCGCAGGGCATCATGCGGCTGGCTAGTGCATACCCGGATATGCCGGGTATGCCTAAGTAGACCGTACAGTGAGGCCAGGAGGCGCTAACAGTGAGACCAGTAATAAAATAGTAGTCTAACAATATAACAGGTATTTTAGAGCAGAGAGAGGGAGGGATATAACATAACACAATTTTAGTAGGGGGAAGCAGGATTCATAACAGCGTGGCCTATCTAGTAGAGGTAGCAAAAGTAAGCATGGAACATGGTAAAGGTTATGGTATAACAGAGGTCACACAAAGATAGATAATATGATAAAACAAACCGATAATATTCCTAAGCATGGAAGGATAAAATGCAAGGTGAACATGAACATCAGAAGGGGGCCGGGGGTGGGAGAGCAATGCTCAAGAGCCTGACCTGGCTGGAAGGTACAGAGGGTTAGAGCATAGCAAGGGCCCCGGGGGCGCAGGTGCCCGAACGGGTCGTGCTCTGGAGGGGCCCAGCAGTGTGAGAAACAAGGATTGGAGTAGAGAGCAGAGAACTGTGAGTGTTCACAAAGCAGGTGGCGGTCATCTTGTGGCAGCCAGGTTCGGGTCGACGCCCGAGTGCCTGAAGCGCTTCGGGGAGTCCTTCCTAGGGCTTCTTTGATCCAGGGAGCGATTAAGTGGAGGGGCCTTTGAGGGGGTCTGGGGATGCGGCTGCGCATGCCTTGATTTTAGGAAAGCTTCAGCCTCCGAGGGATCCTGGAAGGTCAGCTGGTCTCCGTTGGGGGCCTTGAGGCGTAGGATGGCCGGGAAGGCTAGTGTAAACTTTATTTGTAGCTTGAAGAGCTCCGAGCATATTGGTTGAAAAGCCTTTCTTTTCTTTGACACCTCGGCCGAGTAATCAGCAAATACTAGGACTTTTGTGCCGTCGATTTGGAGCTGGCGAGCCTGTCGGAATGTATGTAGTATGAGGGACTTGTCCGCATAGTTTAGGTATTTGGCTATGATCGGGCGTGGGGATTTGCGGTCTGAATTGAAGGCCCCCATGCGGTGCGCGCGTTCCACCATGCATGGGCCTGGGAGGCCCAGTGCTTCAGGGATGCGGTGAGAGCAAAAGTCAGCTAATGCAGAGGACTGGAGCGATTCGGGGACCCCCACAAACCTAAGGTTGCTCCTCCTGGACCTATTCTCCAAATCATCCAGTTTCTGGAGAATATACTGGTTGGTCTTATCTTGGGCATGTTCCAGGGATTGGGTTTGATAGAGGTCTTCCTCAGCGTGAGATAGGCGGTGCTCTATGTCATTGAGCCTAGCGCCGTGTTCCCCTAGTTGGGCCTTGAACTGCGCCATCCTGGCGTTCACGGCCTTCTCCACTGAGGCTGTGATCATGGGGGTCCAAAGGGGGCGGCTACTGCTAGAGCGATCCGCTCCGTGGTGTCATCCCCATTGCTCTGTGTCAAGGATGCGTGTGGAGAAGGAGGGGGGGACGTGTTGCCGCTTACCTCCATTTCGGCCGGCTGTTGTTCTATCCGCGGAGCGGTGTAGGCCGAGACCGGGGCCTCGATTTGCGGCTGGGCCGGCGCCGGCTGCGCCGTCTGGGCCGAGGAGGAGCGGGCGCCCGTCTTCTCCAGGAATCGGTCCATGATGGTGTGGGGACGTGCCCAGAGGTGGATAGGTGGTCGTGGGGCTTCTCGGGCCGATTTGAAAGCAGATTTGGGGTCGTGGTGCGGGAGCTGCAGTGAAGGGCAGCTACTCCATGCGGCGCCGGAACCGGAAGTCAGTATTGTATTTTAAATAATCTTTTAGAGCCTGCTCAATTAATATGCGATGAAAGGGGTGTTTGAGTAGCGTGTCTGGGAGGTATCAGGTTTGGTCATGTGCCTTAGGCAAGATAGAAGCAATGGTAGTACAGACCGCATTGTGGTCGGACCAAGGGATGGGCATAATGGTAGATGAAAGTATTTCTGGTACCATTCCTATTGTTGCGTATCTATGTGGTTAACCTCATAAGGATCGCCTACTGTACATTTACGTCAGCAGAATGGCACGGCTGGGCACATCAACGTATATATACGTTGGTTCTAGTACCCAGCCGTGGGTCACGGGCGCGCGGGACCGCGGGACTCGTGGACCCGATCGCCGATGGAGTGCGGCAATCGGTCCCCGGAGCTGAAGAACGGGGAGAGCCGTGTGTAAACACGGCTTCCCCGTGCTTCACTGTGGCCGCAGCATCGATCGCGTCATCCCTGTTATAGGGGGACGTGATCGATGACGTCACACCTACAGCCACCCCCCCCTACAGTTGTAAACACACACAGGGAACACACAAATCCTAAAGCGCCCCCTTGTGGTTAACTCCCAAACTGCAACTGTCATTTTCACAGTAAACAATGCAATTTAAATGCATTTTTGCTGTGAAAATGACAATTGTCCCAAAAATGTGTCAAAATTGTCCGAAGTGTCCGCCATAATGTCGCAGTCACGAAAAAAAAAACGCTGATCGCCGCTATTAGTAGTGTTGAGCAGAATATGCCATATTCGATTTCGCGATATATCTCAAATATATAGTCGAATATTCGAGATATATTCGCTAAATACGAATATTCGTGATATTTTTTGGAAATGAAATTATTGCGAATTTTCGCTATTGCGAATGCGAATGCGAAATTTCGAGAAATGCGGAATGGAGCACTCTGATTGGCTCAGAATATTTGTGATATTTTACAATACAAAATAATTGCGAATATTCGAGAAATGCGGAAGGAGCACTCTGATTGGCTCAGAATATTCGTGATATATTACAATACACAATAATTGCGAATATTCGGCAAATGCGGAAGGAGCACTCTGATTGGCTCAGAATATTCGTGATATATTACAATACACAATAATTGCGAATACTCGGCAAATGCGGAAGGAGCACTCTGATTGGCTCAGAATATTCGTGATATATTACAATATAAAATAATTGCGAATATTCGAGAAATGCGGAATGGAGCACTCTGATTGGCTCAGAATATTCGTGATATATTACAATATAAAATAATTGCGAATATTCGAGAAATGCGGAATGGAGCACTCTGATTGGCTCAGAATATTCGTGATATATTACAATATAAAATAATTGCGAATATTCGAGAAATGCGGAATGGAGCACTCTGATTGGCTCAGAATATTCGTGATATATTACAATACAAAATAATTGCGAAATTTCGAGAAATGCGGAATGGAGCACTCTGATTGGCTCAGAATATTCGTGATATATTACAATACAAAATAATTGCGAAATTTCGAGAAATGCGGAATGGAGCACTCTGATTGGCTCAGAATATTCGTGATATATTACAATATAAAATAATCGCGCGATATCGCTATTGCCGAATAATCGCATTGCGATTTTTCGGCAATATAAAATGAGCGCTGCAGCTACTCGGCCCAAGGTCTCTAATCATACCAGCAATGCTTTTAGACGTCGATGGGGATCTCTAGGATGTGATCTGTTCTAAAAACAAAATTGAAAACATTCGAATATTCGAAATAGCGAATATTCGCCGCGATATTCGTGTTATTCGCGAATACTCGAATATGCAATATTCGTAGCGAATATTCGCAATGCGAATATTCGTGAGCAACACTAGCTATTAGTAGTAAAAAAAAAAAAAATTATAAAAATGCAATAAAACTATCCCTTATTTTGTAAACGCTATAAATTTTGCGAAAACCAACCGATAAACGCTTATTGCGATTTTTTTTACCAAAAATAGGTAGAAAAATATGTATCGGCCTAAACTGAGGAAAAAAAAAAATTACATATATTTTGGGGGGATATTTATTATAGCAAAAAGTAAAAAATATTGCATTTTTTTCAAAATTGTCGCTCTAAAAACCCCAGAGGTGATCAAATACCACCAAAAGAAAGCTCTATTTGTGGGGAAAAAAGGACGCCAATTTTGTTTGGGAGCCACGTCGCACAACCGCGCAATTGTCAGTTAAAACGACGCAGTGCCGAATCGCAAAAAGGGGCAAGGTCCTTTACCTGCATTTTGGTCCGGGTCTTAAGTGGTTAAATGTTTGGTGTGGGTTTGAGAAATATGTATAATTTATTTATGTTGGGTTAGATTTTTGCCAAGAATCAACCAAATTATGTCTGGAAAGAAAACCATTTGGTTTGGTATAGTGGTGGAGTGTATGGGGTTTTGGCCAGAAATGGGAGAAGGACCTAATTGGAATCACTGCACACAAAGATTGATCCTACTCTAAACCCATTACAACCACTTTAACCTACAGGTAAGCCTAGATTAGGGCTTACCTGTAGGTGAAAGAATTATCTCCCAAACCTAAAAGGTTTGGAGATAATTGCAGAAATTCTGGCACAGTGCCCCTTAATCAGAGCATGGCACAGTACCCTCTTACATCAGAGAATGGCACAGTGCCCACTGACATCAGAGAATGGGATAGTCCCCTCTTACAATAGAATCCTGGTACAGTGCCCCCTACATCAGAATCCTGGCACAGTGCCCCCTGACTTCAGAATCCTGGCACCATGCCCCTGACATCAGAATCCTGGCACAGTGCCCCTGACATCAGAATCCTGGCACAGTGCCCCTGACATAAGAGAATAGCACAGTTTCCCTTACATCAGAGCATTACACAGTGCCCCCTGACATCAGAGCATGGCACCGTGCCCCTTACATCAGAGTTAAGTCATCCCTAAGTGCTAGCTGGACAAGAAATCAACTTGGCAGCTCCTGGAAGGGGGGGGGGGGGTGGAGGGAGACAGGGGAGGGACTGTTCACTCACCGGAGGCTGGTATCTGCAGAATCACACGGTGGAATCAGTGTAGCAGCCCCCACGGATCTGCCAGATGCTGTTCCTAAGATCACCTGCCCACAAATCTTATTTCTCAGGCACAGGCTGCATGCAAGGATTGCAGTGTGGGTGGGTCAGACACAGGGGATGGGGGCTGGAGGAGCCAGAGAGGATGAGCTTTCTCTCCTGTACATGCAGTGTGGAGGGGGAGGAAGGGGGATTTCTGCTGGCTGAGTATTGTAAGTGAAATGAAATCTACCATCCTAGATTTGCCCATAATCCCCACTATATGCTACTGACCTCCTATTCTATGAGAGCAGAAGATGCAGTGGAGGGCAGGTGCAGTGCAGCTGTATTACTCTGCCGCTGGAACTATAGAGGTAGCATTGGGAAATGTGGCCAGTTGACAGCTTACTCTGCAGCTGCAGTTCTCATAGGTCAGTCTCTAGGAGTATACATACCTATCAAACTTGTCTCACTGGCAGCAATGTCACTGCCAGTGAGTGTCAATTTCACCAAAATAAAGCCAGAAATGGGAGAAGGACCTAATTGGAATCACTGCATACAAAGATTGATCCTACTCTTCACCAAAATAAAGCCCTTGCTGGCACAGGGGAGGATTAGGGTGTGCCCAGGCACACCCAGCACACCCCCTGTGCACGCCTATGTGCGCTGTGAAGGCACATTAGCATGCCAATCATGATTAAAGCACAGCAACAAACATAACCTGTGTTATTGTACACGTTACTGCAGCACAGTGCTGAGACTGGCCCTTCACTGATCAGGAATAAGCGTGTTTAGTACGGTCAGGATAAAGTCATATCTCCTAATCTGCATACTTTCCATTGCAGAGGCCCACACAGACCTGAAGCCATTGGATCATCATGACAGTTAGGCTACCAGCATTTTCAAAAGGGGAGGTTGCTGTCATTAGGGGTTTAACCAAAATGACAAAATACTTTTACGTTAGAGTAGGTCGTTTTCTTGGCAAATCTAAAGTGTCTGGAATGACAGGGTAAAAAAACATCTTACGCAGAGACATAAACAGTCTTGTTTTAGAATTAAACATTACAGACTGAGAAGCTTTGAACTCCAAATTGCTGTTTTTTTTTTTTTCGAAGCTCTATTTTTAATGACGCAACAAGTTTAAAAGCATAAAGCTGAACTTTGGATCACTTACTGCTTTTAGTTGGCACAAAGTCAACTATTTAAAAAAAAAAAACTCTTATGCCCTGTATACACGATTGGTTCATCTGATGAAAACGGTCCGATGGATTGTGTGTGGGCCCCTTCATTTTTTTTTTCCCATCGGTGAAAAAAAATAGAACCCGTTTTAAAATTTTCTGATGGTTAAAAAAAAACGATAGAAAAAAACGATCCTCTGTGGGGAAATCCATCGGTCAAAAATCCATGCATGCTCAGAATCAAGTCGACGCATGCTCGGAAGCGTTGAACTTAATTTTTCTCTGCACGTCGTGTTTTATGTCACCGTGTAGGACACGATCGTATTTTTAACTGATGGTGTGTAGGCAAGACCGATGAAAGGTCCGCTTCATCGGATATCTGATGAAAAAATCCATCGGTCCGTTTTCATCGGATGAACCGATCGTGTGTACGTGGCATAAATTGCCTTTAATCACTTCAAGCTAAACTCCGAGCCAATAGCTCAATACATAGTTCAAATCCATATATGAGTTATTTTATCTGTCAAAGTAATTTTATTTAAGCCATATATGTGCTTCATACACCTCTGCCAGACAGCGCAGTCGGGATTGCTATCAGCAAGGCTCACTTTCAACTAGCGGTCCTGTTAGTATTGCTACGAAAGCAAAGAAAATATTTACCTGCTCCTAATGCTCATGTTAAGTCATCAGCTCTATTCAGTCCTTCACCTTCTTGTGTCAGCATGCATACATGCAGGAGACAGGTATTGGCTCCCCCTCCTTCTCCCAGTCTGAGTTCTTCTGTGCGATTTAGTACGAGAAGCTGATATCAGGACAGATTCAGGTACTTATCTTAGCTGAATGTAAAATACATTTACTTTTTGTTAAATAAATATACAGCTTCATTGAATTGTCTCTTTTATTTCCGACTTGAGTTTAGCTTTAATGAATAATTATCACAGATCTACACCCTAACTTGTGGAGAAGTCTCACCTAAAATACACAGCTAAAATAAATGATTTTATTTGAAGTTTCAGCACTATAAAGAGGCCAATGCATTTTGGGAGACTAAAGACAAACTTGACAGGGGTCATCATTTCAACATTAGCATTTCTTTTACTTCTGTGACCTAGAAGCCATCACAGCCATGCCTACTAATGGCATGGCTGTGATTGGCCATTGCAGCATGTGACCGAGCATGTGACCCAGCCTCTATATAAGCTAGAGGCACACAGCACAGCTCGTCACTCTGCTTTAGCTAGGGTAGGGAAAGGCTGCAGCTGCTCTCAGGGACAGATTTAGATAGGATTTTCCTGCTTCAGAAATTGAATTACAATACTCAGCGATCGATCTACATAGCATTAGCTACATTAGGGAAAGGTTCCTGATTGTGCTTATAGGGAGAGAATTAGTTAGGAGTCAGTCCTACTTCACAAATTTAATTGCAGCAGCACTGCATATGTTCCTGTCAGATACTCTGCATATTGCACCACCACTGCATATGTTCCTGTCAGATACTCTGCATATTGCACCAGCACTGCATATGTTCCTGTCAGATACTCTGCATATTGCACCAGCACTGCATATGTTCCTGTCAGATACTCTGCATATTGCACCGGCACTGCATATGTTCCTGTAACATACTCTGCATTAGCTACTGTAGGGAAAGGTTCCTGATTGTGCTTATAGGGAGAGAATTAGTTAGGAGTCAGTCCTACTTCAAAAATCTAATTGCACCAGAATAGTGTCCCATCATTGGTATCATTGGCAGGAATAGTGTCCCATCATTAGTGTCAGTGGGAGAAATAGTGCCGTATCAGTGGGAGGAATAGTGTCCCATCATTGGTATCATTGGCAGGAATAGTATCCCATTATTAGTGTCAGTGGGAGAAATAGTGCCACATCATTGGTATCAGTGGGAGGAATAGTGTCCCATCATTGGTATCATTGGCAGGAATAGTGTCCCATCATTAGTGTCAGTGTGAGAAATAGCGTTGCATGATTGGTATCAGTGGGAGGAATAGTGTCCCATCATTGGTATCATTGGCAGGAATAGTGTCCCATCATTTGTGTCAGTGGGAGAAATAGTGCCCCATCATTGGTATCATTGGGAGAAATCATGTCCCATCATTTGTGTCAGTGGGAGAAATAGTGCTGCATCATTGGTATCAGTGGGAGGAATAGTCTCCCATCATTGGTATTATTGGCAGGAATAGTGTCCCATCATTTGTGTCAGTGGGAGAAATAGTGCCCCATCATTGGTATCATTGGCAGGAATAGTTTCCCATCATTAGTGTCAGTGGGAGAAATAGTGCCGCATCATTGGTATCATTGGTAGGAATAGTGTCTCATCATTTGTGTCAGTGGGAGAAATGGCGCCCCATCATTGGTATCATTGGGAGGAATAGTACCCCATCATTTGTGTTAGTGGGAGAAATAGTGCCCCATCATTGGTATCAGTGGGAGGAATAGTGTCCCATCATTGGGGACGGTTCCTGCTTGTCAAGATTTTTTTATGTATTTTTTGTTATTTTAAGTTATTTCCCAATCCACATTTGATTGCAGAGTACTTGCCATGCTCTTACCAACATTTTACTGCCATTTGCAGCCCTCTAGCCCTTTCCCTTAGTTTTTTAGAGACATTTTAGTAGTCAAAAATTTGGGTCCACATTGACTTCAATGGGGTCCGGGACTTTTTTCCAAATTTCGGCCGAACCCGCCGAATCCGAACATCCAGGTGTTCGCTCAACTCTAATCATAATGGCAACAGAAACTACCCAAATGATCCTGATCAAAAGTTTGCATACCCCATTTCTTAATACCGTGTATTACCCTCTTTAACATCAATGACAGCTTGAAGTCTTTTGTGGTGTTTGTGGATGAGGCTCTTTATCTTCTCAAATGGTAAAGCTGCCCATTCCTCTTGCCAAAAAAAAATGCAAGTTCCTATAAATTCTTGGTCTGTCTTGCAAGAACTACATGTTTGAAATCTCCCCAGAGTGGCTCAATGATATTGAGGTCAGGAGACTGAGATGCACACTCCAGAACCTTCACTTTATTCTGCTTTAGCCAATGACAGGTCGACTTGTGTTTTGGATCATTGACATGTTGGAATGTCCAAGTATGTCCCATGCGCAGCTTCCTGGCTGATGAATGCAAATGTTCCTCCAGTATTTTTTTGATAACATACTGCATTCATTTTGCCATTAATTTTGACCAAATTTCCTGTGCCTTTGTAGCTCTCACATCCCCAAAACATCAGTGATCCACCTCCGTGTTTCACAGTAGGAATGGCGTACCTTTTATCATAGGCTTTGTTGACTCTCCAAATGTAGTGTTTATGGTTGTGGCCAAAAAGCAACATTTTGGTCTCATCTCTCCAAATGACTTTGTTCCAGAAAGTTTGAGGCTTGTCTCTGTGCCGTTTGGCGTATTATAACTGGCATACTTTGTGGCATTTGCATAGTAATGTAGCTATAGCAGTTGAAAGATTCCCACTGATTGACAGGATAAGTTCACAAGCAAGTCACTGTGGCAGATGATGCGGTTCACACAAGCCGCAGGGTCTAAGCATTAACTAACCTTCACCATAGCTCCTGATAGCTGAGATGGGTTTTGCTGTGTGCTAGTGCCAGGTTGTGGTTCTCAGAATCTTACCCCTCCAGGAGATGAGCAAGCAATAGTCCAGTGGCAGATGTAGCAGTCAGGAATTAAGCAGAAATGCAGTCAGTAAACAAGCCAAAGGTTAGTACCAAGTAGTTGCAGGTTGGGATCAAGTGAAAAGCATAGGTAACCACCTGCCAACCGTGCTATAACTGAATGAAGACTACAGCGCAGCTGGCTAGTTCTATAAGGCCATCATATGATGGCCACCCGTGATCACGCTCGCTGCTGGGAGCGGGCAGGGTGCACTGTGATCACAGTGTCTGGAGGACACTGTTGATCACAGATTGAGGTAAAGAGCCAATCAGTGGTTCTTTATCATGTGATCAGCTGTGTCCAATCAAAGCTCATCACGGATGTAAATAGAAGCAGGTTACCAGCACTCCTTTCCTCATGCTGACAGCATGAGGAGAGACGAGAGCAGATGGCTTCTCTAAAAGGTAAATGTACACTTTTAATCAGAGCACTAATTATCAGTGTCCTGGTTATCAGTGCAGTCCCAACAGTACCCACCAATGCTGCCAATGTGTGCTCACCAGTGCTGCCAATATGCTCACCAGTGCTGCCAATATGCTCACCATTGCTACCAATCAGTGCCCACCAGTGTTGCCAATAAGTCCCCACCAGTGCTGCCTAACAGTGCCCTTAAGTGCCTCCTATTCAGTGCCACCTATCAATGCCGCCTACCAGTACCCATCAGTGTCACCTACTAGTGCACATCAGTACCACCTATTAGTGCCCATTAGTGCCACCTATCAGTGCTCATTCGTGCAGCCTAACAGTGCCCATCAATGCCCATCAGTGCAGCCTATCAGTGCCCATCAATGCCTATCAGTGGTGCCTATCAGTGCAGCCTCATCAGTGCCCATCAGTTCACTCTATGAGTACCCATCAATGCCCATCAGTGCTGCCTCATTAGTGTCCATCAGTGCCAATAAGTGAAGCCTATCAGTGCAGCCCCATTTGTACACATCAGTGAATTACCTGTTTGTAAACTATGAAACTGTTTTTTGTTTTTTTTTTCGAAATTTTTGGTCTTTATTTGTTAATTTAGCAAAAAGCAACAAAACCCAGTGGTGATTAAATACCACCAAAAGAAAGCTCTATTGATTTGAAAACCATGCAATTGTTATTCAAAATGCGACAGCGCTAAAAGCTGAAAATCGACCTGGGCAGGAAGGAGGTAAAGGTGCCCAGTAGGCAAGTGGTTAAGGAACAAGCCAAAGGTTGGTGACAGATGGTTGCAGGTTTGGATCAAGTGGAAGCATAATTGAGGAACAAGCCAAAGATCAGTAACTGGTGGTTGCATGTAGGGAGTGGAGGCATATTCAAAAAACTATCCAAGGGTCAATAATGAGTGGTAGTAAAGATATGAATGACAGCAGGAGTAAAAAGAACAAGATATTGGCTGGAGAGCGCAAAATAAACAGTAAACAGGAAGTGTAGAGACATGGCGTAAATCAGGAAGTTCATGGGAGGAGTAAGGTTCACCAAAAACAAGACAGACAGCAGGGTTGTCCAGGGAGTCAGGCAGGGAGCTTTCCAGCATCTCAGGTGGCACAGCAAGAATAAACACATTCAGACGTTGTAGGGTTTCTAGGTTCATATCGGGATGCTGCCAGCAATCAATTATCCAAACGCTAAGGCCGTGTACACACAACCAAATAAATCTGATCAAATCGGTCTGACAGACCGTTTTAATCAGATTTGTCTGCTGGGGTATATTGGTTTGATCGTGTACACACGATCAAACCAAAATCCCCGCCGGCAGACAGCGTGGTGACGTGGCGGTGACGTTGACGCCGCCACGTCACCGTCACCAGGAAGTAAAACACTTCCGCGCATGCGTCAAATCCATTCGACGCATGTGCGGGCAGATATGTCTGCTGGTTAGCGTACTAACCAGCAGACATGTCGGACGGACGGGTTCCCAGCAGACAGATTTTAAAGCATGCTTTAAAATCTGTCTGCTGGAAAAATCTGTCTGTCCGCCCGTACACACGATCGAATTTGTCTGCTGAAACGGTCCGTCGGACCGTTTTCAGCAGATAGATTTGATCGTGTGTACGCGGCCTAACAGTGGATGGTGCCTGATGGCAATTGTTACCCATCAGGTCTGCTTTCCTTGAGATTGATAGTGGACAGATTGCATGGCCACTAGCAGCTATGAAATCAGCCTTCCGTCAATCACAAGAAAGGCAGACTTGATGGGGAACTAGTCTCTCAGAATCCCCCTTCAGTTCTGGTTCCCTTGTGATTGATAGCAGTGGCCTAATACTATAGCCACTTTTGGGCTGCATTATAACAGCTATGGAATCTGCTGTCAGTCACAAGTGAGCTCGATCTGATGGGAAACTAGTTTCTCAGCATCCCCATCAGGCTTTTCCCACCCAACAACTCAACTCCACTCCTCAACTGTTGTGTCAGCCTGTATAACAAGCACGGTGTTCAGGTATGGAGCAATGCTATGCCAGCATTACTGAGCAACACTGACAATGGAATGCCTGGTATGGAAATGCTGGCCTCAGTGGTGGTTTCCACCATGCCCCCTTTGACAGATTCATTTACTTTTTTCCAAACGGATACATGACTGTTGCAAATGCCAACATTTGTCTATCACCTTCTTTATACATTCTAGGGTGTGTCCCTTTATTTAAGCACATGTTGAAAGCCTAAAAACCAGATACTCTGTTTTTTCAAAACATGTCTGATCCCAAACCGCAATAGAAAGTTTCCCTATTGTGTTGTATGTAATCTGTACAATGCATTACATAAAGTTTAGGAATATATCCCAGTGACTTGGCAGCTTTTCCTTTGTTTATGAATCTCACCATCAGCTTTCACATGATAACAGCACCATGTAGGGAGGAAGTATTTGCTGCAGTCGCAATCATTCAGCATCAAGTAGCATTTCTACATGTCCTGTATATGTGATCAAACTAAATTGCAGCAACTTTTCTGCTGATCGAGATTGTTAGAATAGATAGTTATAGCAAACAGTTTATTACAGTTTTTCCCTGGCATCAGATCATACCATATATATATATATATATATATAACAAATATTATGGAAATTGCTTTTGCATTATAAGCAAATGTTTAAAATCAATGCTATTGCATTGATAGGAAAAATGCATTTACAGAAACTTCTCAAAAATCATTTATATATTCAAAATGTACACTTTTTACAATGCCTGCATGCTTTCTTTTCTTAGCTAAAATCATCAGTAGGCATAGCCTTTAGCATACAGGTACAGTATATGCTATTTGGATTGGATACACCAGAAACAGGTAATTTGAAAACCGTAAAACCAACTTATTTTGATTTTTAACATATTTAGAAATGGTGTATGTATTTTATAAATAATTTAGATTTTTTAAACCAAAACGTTCTCAGGTACTACCCAACTGTAAATGCATTAATTAACACACCTGGGAATCTGAACCTGCTGTGTGTGACAGCTCCAGCATGGTTGCCTATTTTGTGATCAATCACATACGCATGATAATGTGTTACTGTTTAATACTGTAATTGTAAGACACAATTACAGTAATAAAAACATAAATTGATTTATATTTGTTTAAATAAAATAAATACACTTTAAACAATTTGTCATCCCTTAATAAAGTAGGGCAGTGTTGCTGTCTGTGAGTGTGTGACCAAGCCAGTATTACTCCTTTTAAAGACTATAAAGCCACAATTTAAGAATTCCTGCAACAGTCTCTTGCTTTTAAACTATGCCCCTAAAGTGACCTTGCCTCTAAAAAAAAAAAAAAACAACTGTAAAAGAAGAGAAAAGACTTATCAATCCCTTAGTCACTGATGTCAATCTTTGCATCATACCAGCCAAAGAATCCTCAGCATCCTTCTGTTGCATGCTGTGATTCCACAATGGTCACGAGGGGGTTGACCTAATAAAGCACTTAGTTGGCAAATGGACTCACTCCCGTGCATTAGCAACTACTTTTAGTCAGAAAAGGGATTTACTAAAGCACTCAATCAACAAATGGTAGTGATTGCAAATTTACTAGGGTAGTTACGGATTACAATTTTTGTGTTCAATTAATCGTTTTTTTTTTTAAATCGATTAATCGACTAATTTCAATTCATTATAACGCACATACAGATACAACTACTTTTAGCTGATCTCCTTGCATTGCAATTCTGCATTAATCAGTGGTAAATGTGGTATACACTATATACAATCAACCAACACTAGTTAGTTTCCACAATCCATGACTTAACTTAACAGTTCACACAAATACGTTTTATATTCAAACTGTAGCACTGACGTAAGTAATTTTTTCTTGTGAAACTTTAAGAAAACCGTAGAAAGTTAGTTTAACTTTAATTATAAAACGTATCTACTATATTGACTGCCAGTCCCTTTATAGTAGGCATCAATTTAGCCAGTCACACAGACATACCAGAGTGTTTTCTGGAAGCAGACATGATCGCATTTTATTGACAACATACTCTGAAGAACTGAACAGTTTTTCGCATGGAACAGATGTTGCTGATACACAAAGAATTGTCTGCACAAAACTGCTTAGGACAGGAAAACGATGGTTATTTTTGCCCCCTTCCCCTGATGGAGCCTGATGCATCCTCCTGCCCATGTCGTTTTTTTCAATGCCTTTTATCTGTATTGCCGGGACCTGACAATTCATTATAGGCGGGAGTAGTTTTAAATGACTTTTTTCCTTTAGAAATGTCATTTTGTGCAGGAACATTTAGAAACACTGGAAACATGCGCTATTTTTCAGGCATACCATAGACACCCCCCAGGTATGAAATTTAAAGGAATATTTCACTTTTATTGTTTCACAATCATTATTAAAATCACTGCTCCCGGAAAAAGTTAGTTTTTAAAACTTTTTTGGGCATTGATACATGTCCCCTGGGGCAGGACCCTGGCCCCCAAACACTTTTCCTGACAATAACTTGCATATTAACTTTTAAAATTAGCACTTTTGATTTCTCCCATTTTAAAAGTTGTTAAACGGCTTTCGAATTTGCCACAAACACCCCAAATTGTTTGCTATTTGGTGAACAGGCGAACATCGGGCTCATCTCTACCACTGAGTAGTTTCAGAGCAGCCGGATAGGTCAAAACTGTTTGGCTAGCTAGTAAAGAGCTGAACAGCTCAGAGTACTTCAGCTGTCTTAGCATTGCTTTAAAGCAATTTATTGGCCAGATAAAGGAAACCATGCCATATGACATAATTCCAGTAATTAAGGACTCTAATGCTTTTCTAGAGAAAAGTGACCAAACAATCTGGAGGAGTACTTAGCAAAGCTGCATGAATTTTAATATGAAAAATAATTGATCAATCCTCTTTAGAGCATTGTGGTATATTTTCACATACTTTGACTTACATTGAGTAACCAGTTGAATATAATGATTACTGCTGATAATTTATTAGTAAAAACCATTCACCTACTGAAAGATGCATATGTTAGTAATTGAGATTTATAGCTTGCATATTAACCTTAAAAATTAGCACTTTTGATTTCTCCCATGGACTCTTAAAGGGTGTTCCGCGGCTATCGAATTTGCCGCGAATACTACAAATTGTTCGCTATTCGGTGAACGGGCGAACAGCCAATGTTCGAGTCTAATTCATGTTCAACCCGAACATAAAGCTCATCTCTAGTAAATACCAATGTTGGCAAGCCTGGAAGTAGTGTTTTAAAATGTGGGAATCTGCATTTTGTAGCGGTGCCCCCATAGGAGCCGCTGAGTGTAGTGACTTTCCTGTCACCCTGCCCAGCCCGGCATTCACTTTCCAGTCACTTTTGAGATAATAAACAGTCCACGTGATTGTTTTGTATTTTTATTGAGGGGTTTGAACTTGGATAGGGATATATGGAATGGCCAGTACCACAAACAATTGGTTCATTGTTTATTAATCAGTTGGGACAACTATACACACTTGAGGTACTCCAGTCTCCTGGATGTTGGCTCAAACTTGTCTTGCATACACACAAAATTGTTGTTGGAAATTCCGATCGCCAAGAATGCGGTCACGAACAACACATATGACGGCACTATTAAAGGAGAGTTCAATACCAGTTGTATTAGTAGAAGTTTGGTGAGAGACAATTTGCGCTTTTTAGTGATGAATGTGCTATTTCCATTACGAAAGCTAGTTTTACCAGACCAATTGCTTCCATCTCGTACTTGATTCAGGAGCATGTGTGGAATTTTGTGCTTCAAAATTGTCTACAATAAATCTGCAATTTATGAGAATTGATTTTGTTGTCGAAAAATTTGAGAACCAGCTCTCAAATTTTTGTTGTCGGAAATCCTGACAGAAAATTTCCTACACACGGTTGGAATTTCTGACCAAAAGCTTCCATTGAACATTTGTTGTCGGAAATTCCGAGCGTGTGTACGTGGCATTACTCTCTCTCTCCAGCACAACATTTAACTCCAGGCACAATTAGCACGTGGTTAGGCCGAATTCTGACTCAGTCAGGCCTCAGCAACTGCCCTTTGCAGGCAGGGGCCATGGGTCCTTTTATTGTAGCAGAAATAGCAATAGGAAGTCATTTAGTGATAGCTGTCCTATGGTGGACTACTGCCCCCAGTAAGTCTTCTTCAGACCCTGGCAAATCTCCTGGCTGCAGCTGCCCAACTTCACTGCCCATTGCAATCCTCACTGGGTCCTCACCCAGCTATAACTGTTTCCTCTCAATCCTCTCTGGTATGCCTTTCCAGTCTTTCCGACTGCCCATGTCACTCACCAGCCCACCTGGCTGCAAACCGGTGGTTCCCTCCTGCTGTCCTCTTTGACTCCTCTCTATGCCTCCTGTTCAGATCTTCCATGTGTTTTTGCCTGCCCCCTGCCAATCCTAGTTGGGGGTTGGTTTGGGATCCCTAAAACTACCCAGACTGCTCCTTCCCACTCCCCTCATCCTCTTCTAGAATCTTCTAGAAGAAAGAGGGAGGTAACTGGAGTGATGCTGTCTGAGTCACAGCTGCTGTTCTGAGCCACTCCTAGCCCACACAGATCAAAGCAAACAGGCCTAGCTTCTAGCTTAATTTACCTGCACTCACCAAAAATCTTCCCTCTAGCACCTACCTAATTAGAGGGTGCTACAATGTATATACTGTATGTGATACTGGAAAAAAACTTGATATCCTTGCTGTTTGGATATGAACTGAGATACAGCTTCTCGGTAGAAGCATACTGCAAAAGGACATTTGCACATCTGGCCAACATAAAAAAGGGTTCATTAACACTTGACTAGTAGGACCCAAACCTGGGCAATCTGTGTTATTGAAGGGGGACATTCTGATTATCGGGACCCCTGCAGGAGTTTACTGCCCATATCTGGATAAAATGACAGCTTACCTCCTGGACTGGGAGATCAGGTGGACAGCTGATGCAGTGATCAAGAAGTCAAAGGAAAAATGCAGCATGTTCTACTTTTTTTTTCTGAAACAGGACCACACTGGTGTGAACTATTCCTTTGGAAACCATACAACCTACTCTCCATACATTTTTGATGCACAATAAAAATGCACTGGACTGCATGTGGTGTGAACTGGCCCTTAAGAACTGTCTAAAGCCCTGTACACACGATCGGTCAAACCGATGAGAACGGTCTGATGGATTTTTCCATCTGTTAACCGAAGGAGCTGACTGATGGTCAGTCGTGCCTACACACAATCGGTTAAAAAAAAACGATTGTGTCAGAACGCGGTGACGTGAAACACAACGGCGTACTGAAAAAAAATGAAGTTCAATGCTTCCAAGCATGCGCCAACTTGATTCTGAGCATGCGTGGATTTTTAACCGATGGACGTGCCTACAAACCGTTCTCATCGGTTTGACCGATCGTGTGTACGCGGCCTAAGCCTATTTCTGACATTTACTGTTTACAATTAAAAATCTGTATTTTTTGCTAGAAAATTACTTAGAACCCCCAAACATTATATATATATATATATATATATATATATATATATATATAAATATATATAGTAGAGAATCCAGGGAATAAATTCGCAATTGTTGCAATATTTGATGTCACACGGTATTTGTGCAGCGTTGTTTTAAACGCAACTTTTTGGGGAAAAATACAGAAACAGTAAAGTTAGCCCATTTTTTTTGTATAAATGTGAAAGATGATGTTACGCCGAGTAAATAGATACCAAACATGTCATGCTTTATAATTGCACGCACTCGTGGAATGGCGACAAACTACGGTACCTAAAAATCTCCATAGGCAGCACTTTAAAAACATTTTTGCGGTTACCAGGTTAGAGTTACAGAGGAGGTCTAGAGCTAGAATTATTGCTCGGATGATCAAGGCGATACCTCACATGTGTGATTTGAACACCGTTTGCATATGCGGACGCGACTTCCGTATGCGTTTTTTTGGCTACGTAAGCTTGCTGGGACGAGGGCCCTTTAAAATCTTGAATTTTTTTCTTATTTATTTTTATATTATTAAATTGTGTTTTAAAAAAAAAAACTTTTATTGCTGTTACAAGAAATGTAAACATACCTTGTGACAGTAATAGGTGGTGACAGGTACTCTTTATGGAGGGATCGGGGGTCCAAAAGACCCCAAATCCCTCCTTTTCACTTCAAAGTATTCATATAGATGAAAACGGCTATTCTGAATCCTGTATAGTCTTTAAAATCCGGTGTCATTGGCACCCGACTAAACCGGAAGTGACATTGTGACGTTGCTTCCGTGTTTACATTCAGGAGACTAGAACGAAGCCAGAAGTGGTGCATCGTTGATCGGGTCTCCCGGTGGGACGGGAGGCCCGGTAAGAACAGCGGAGGTGGCGGGAGGGGGGGATGTCCCCTCCCGCTCCTCCAGGATAACAACCGAGGATAACAACCTCCGCTGCTCTTACCGGGCCTACCGTCCCACCGGGAGACCCGATCAACGATGCACCACTTCTGGCTTCGTTCTAGTCTCTTCAGTTGTTATCGCTCTAAACAACTATACCAGGACGATGCCTGCAGCTGCTAACCCCCGAAACCTGTGGACACATATGTGCGTACGCACAGCGGCGAGGGGTTAAAATGAGCAAACTAAAATGCACATACAAAAGGCAAGTTAGGGGCAAGGGGAAATTTCTATTAAAGTAAGAGGGATGTGGTTAAAGTTTGTTTTAATATAACATTGAGAGACATCTTATAACCTGCCTACATCAGCCACAGCTTTTAGCCACAGCGTTTTGCACCATATGTGGAAAACATTGGGGTTTGAAACCCATGACCCTAGTGGTGATTACTAAGCTACTGTGCTGCCCATAGTATTAATTAGAATATATATGAGTAGTACCATGATTTAAGAATAAGATATATCATTATAAGTGGATATTATAATACAATTTGAATTAGACATGAAAAATTGGTTTGTCATATACTAGAGATATAACTATAGGGCCAGATTCATGAAGAGTTAGGCTGGCGGATCCAGTGATCCGCCAGCCTAACTGTCACTTTAAGCCGGCGTTTCTGTTTTCTATAACCAGAAAACAAGAAACGCCGGGTTGGAGTTCCGATGCGATCGGCGTAATTGAATTTCGCCATCGCATCGTTACTTCAACTTAAAAATGGCGCCGGGGGCGTTCCCGCCGATTCACGCTCAAAAAATATGTTAATGAGCGGGAATCGGCAATTCACGATCTTTTTCGGGCGCGACGCAGTGACTTTACGACGTTTCCGGAAGCGATACGCGGCGTATAGATAAAGCAGCCCCCTAGTGGAGTATCCTATGTTAAGTATAGGCGTCGTCATCGCGTCGGAAAAAAAACAAATCGCGTCGCTTGCGTAAAACATTTATGAATGGGAATGTGACGTCATTGACGTTCACTGACAGAATTTGGAGCATGCGCACTGGGATGCATTGACACTCGACACATGCGCAGTACGTTCGCCGCGGGATCGCACATAGTTAGAATACTACACGCCCCGTACCCGCCCAATTTGAATTCCGCTGGCTCATTTGCGATGCGCTGCCGCAACTTTAGGAGCAAGTGCTTCCTGAATAACAGCACTTGCTCCTAAAATTTCGGCAGAGTAACGCAAATGAGAAGCGTTACTCCAGAGCAAAGATGCTCTGATCTACCTGAATCTGGCCCATAATGTCTATAGATATACTTAACATTAGAAAAAAGTATGCATTACCCTGTAACATTCATTAAAAATGCATTTGTTTGCAGAACATCTAAAAAAAACTCTACAAAACAGAAAAGAAAATTAATATCTTTACTATCAATAGTAGCCAAACCACACTTGCCAATTGTTTATTTTTACACACAAATGGGATCTTGCTAAATTCTGCAGTCCTGTGCTGTCTGGGGACCACGTTTAGCATTTTCTATTCTGACTTGACATTTACAAATAGACGTTCACCAATTGATGAGGCTTCTCTGTTCTCCACATTGAAGTCTTATGCCGTGTACACACGGTCAGAATTTCCGATAAAAAAAGTCAGACGGAATTTTTTTATCGGATGTTCTGACCGTGTGTATGCCCCACCGGTCTTTTTCAGTCGGAAATTACAATGGACTTAGAAAGAGAACAAAAATTCTATCGGAAATTGCGTTTGTCTGTATGGAATTCTGATGGAGAAAAAAACACACATGCTCGGAAGCATTTTTCTAGGCTTGTCATTGTATGTTGTATGTTGTATGTTGTATGTCACTGCGTTTTTGACGGTCAGAATTTGGTGTGTCTGTGTGTATGCAAGACAGCTCGAGCGGAATTCCGTTGCAATTCTTAGAAAAAGAACCCCCACGTGCATACTTGTCAACAGTTCCAATTTTCCTGGGACACCCACGGTATTCAGACCTATATCCCGGGCCTTTCCGTGTCCTGTGAAAATTCACAGGAAATTGGCTTTGTCCCGGTGTCCGTGATAAAATACCCGTAGCCCCAGTTAGAGATCCGAGGTTGCTGCCATTTTTGTGAAGAGCAGCACTCCTTGAGGCCGAGGTGGGGGGTTGCTGGGGGTATTAATGCCACGCCGTGGGGGGGTTGCTGGGGGTGTTAGTGCCACAATGCGGGGGGAGGGGGTGATAGTTGTGCTAGTGCCGCTCCACCAGCGGGCCAGGGGGGAGTTGTTTGCTGTCCCCCCAAAAAAACGCCACCAGCCGCCACTGATGCACAAACTGTAAAATAAAACACTTGTCTATGCTTTGTTTCATCATAAAGCTACTTCAGAATAAAGGAAGATGGCGAGCAAAGAAGGAAGAAAGAAAATATAGAGTAGTAGCAGAGAGCAAGACACGTAAGTGTGAATTTTACAACAGCTATAAATTCTAACAGGATGCTATTTCATTTTTGTTTGTATTTTTTAAACACTTTTTTCTTATTATTTTGATCCTTTCTTCATAAAGCTACTTCAGAATAGGGGAAGATAGTGAGCAAAGAAGGAAGAAAGAAAATAGAATAGTAACAGCAAGTCACGTAAGTGTGAATTTTACAGGATGCTATTTCATTTCCTTAAGCACTGCATATCAAATAGCCATGTTATTTATTTATTTTTCTATTTAAAAAAAAATAAAATTTTCTTCTTTTTTGATCCTTTTTTTGCATTTTTTGCACTGATGATCCCTTCCAGATTCTTTGTACTAACTTCCTGTCTACATTCATGTAACCAACTCATAGGCAGCCGCATGAAGTTGCTCAAGGACAGACTTCCTGATTGTGACAATGGAGGAACTTGGGGGGTGATTTACTAAAGAAAAAAAATACTTAGAATTTTTCAAACTTAGAAGCTTAGTAAAAGAGGTGAAACCATGTTTACTGTAACAGCTTGCGGACCGTCCATTGTAAAAATACACGTACATGTATGTGGTCTGGCATTTCTGGGTAGTCGACGCACTCCCACCGCACCATCTGTGCTGTGATTTGGTACAGCCACAAGTTGGTCAGCAGGTCCCAGCCAATGATTTATGGCCGGGACCTGCTGGTTGGCTAAAGCATATCACAGTACAGAGCCCTGTGTTTACTAACAACACAGAGCTTTATAAATGGAGCAGTGATGTTGCTGTTTTTCACTGCAAAGCACCACATCTCTTAGGCACCTTTCTTTTCCTTTATTTTTAGCGGCACTTTACCGTTGGAATTGCGACGGCCTTTGGCCACTAGCGGTTTTACCCCCGCTAGCGGCTGAAAAAGGGTTAATACCACCTGAAATGCGCCTCTACAGAGGCGCATTGCCAGTGGTATAGCAGCAGTTTCCCATTGCTTTCAATGGGAAGAAGTGGTGGAGGAGCAGTAAAAACACTGCTCCTTCAACACTTCAAAGATGCGGCTAGCAGGACTTTTGGAGCAGTCTTGCTAGCGCACTGCTCCAGTGTGAAAGCCCTCGATGCGAAAAATGTCCGTAAAAAATGTGGAACCTGCTCTATTTTTTCTTGTCGTTTTTCAAGTTGTTCTATTTCACGTCGTGAAAAACGGTTGTGTGCTTTAACGAGGGGGAAAAAACATGCATGCTCAGAAGCAAGTTATGAGACGGGAGCGCTCGTTCTGGTAAAACTAGCGTTTGTAATGGAGATGGCACATTTGTCACGCTGTAACAGACTGAAAAGCACGAAGACTGAAAAGTACAAATCGTCTCTCACCAAACTTTTACTAACACGCGGTAACATGAAATCAGCAAAAGCAGCCCAAAGGGTGGCACCGTGTTGTACGTCACTGCGCTTTGCACAATCATGTGTAGGCTTGAGAGGAAGCACGTCGACAAAAATGTCGATTTTTTTCCATGACATGAATAACGGTCATGTGTACGCAGCATTAGTAATTACTACAGCCATTTCATCTGAGAGAAATCCTGAAAACATGACCTGTTGGGGCACCTTGAGGACTGGAGTTGAGAAACATGCTATATGGTTGTTGCGATTTTTATTGCCAAAAATATGTAGAAGAATACATATGATACTAAACTGAGAAAAAAAAAAAAAAAATATTTTTTTTTCAAAATTGTTGCTCTTTTTTTGTTTATAGTGCAAAAAATTAAAATCGCAGAGAAGATCATATACCACCAAAATAAAGCTCTTTTTGTGGGAAAAAAAGAACGTAAATTTTGTTGGGGTTCAACGTCGCACGACGCAATTGTCAGTTAAAGCGTGTGTCGAATGGCAAAAAATGTCCCTGTCATTGAGCAACTAATTCTTCTGGGGCTGAAGTGGTTAAAATTAAAGTGAATGTAAATGCAGTATTTTTTTTCATTAAAATAACAAACATGTTATACTAAGCTGCGTCAGCACTCCTGCCCCCCTCACAAAAGTATGTACACCCCTCATATTTTTGTAAATATTTTATTATATCTTTTAACCACTTGTCATCTGCCCGCCGTCAATTGACGGCGGGCAGACGACTCCATTGTTCTGACATCACGTCATATGACGTGATGTCCCTTTAAAGCCGCGGGCGGGCGCGCGCGCATCGCAGGCGGCGCGCGCGCGCACCCGCCGCTCCGCGGGGATCCCGTGCGAGTGCCCGGCGGCAACGATCGCCGCCAGGCACACGCGATTGCTCTGTAAGTGAGCTGGGACGTGCAGCTCTGTATGTAAACACAGAGCTGCACGTCCCTGTCAGGGAGAGAGGTGACAGATTGTGTTCCTTGTACATAGGGACACAATCGGTCACCTCCCCCAGTCACCCCCCCCTCCCCCTACAGTTAGAACACTCATAGGACACACATTTAACCCCTTCCCCGCCCCCTAGTGGTTAACCCCTTCACTGCCAGTCACATTTATACAGTAATCAATGCATATTTATAGCATTTTTCACTGTATAAATGTAAATGGTCCCAAAAATGTCAGAAAAGTGTCCGAAATGTCCGCCATAACGTCGCAGTCCCAATAAAAAAATCGCAGATCGCCGCCATTAATAGTAAAAAAAAAAAAAAAAAAAAATGCCATAAACTATCCCCTATTTTGTAAACGCTATAAATTTTGCGCAAACCAATCGATAAACGCTTATTGCATTTTTTTTTTACCAAAAATATGTAGAAGAATACGTATCGGCCTAAACTGAGGGAAAAAAAAAAATTTTATATATTTTTTGGGGTTATTTATTATAGCAAAAAGGAAAAAATATTGCATTTTTTAAAAAATTGACGCTCTATTTTTGTTTATAGCGCAAAAAATAAAAACCGCAGAGGTGATCAAATACCACCAAAAGAAAGCTCTATTTGTGGGGAAAAAAGGACGCCAATTTTGTTTGGGAGCCACGTCGCACGACCGCGCAATTGTCAGTTAAAGCGACGCAGTGCGGGAAGCTTATATTTTGTCTGGGCAGGAAGGGGGTCTAGGTGCACAGTAGGTAAGTGGTTAATGTGACAACACTCAAGAAATTACACTTTGCTATAACAGTTTGTAAAACAGCTTGTTTAATAGTGTAAATTTGCTGTCCCCTCAACACACATTTCTAAATCACTGGCAACAAAAGTGAGTACACCCCTAAGTGAAAATGGCCAAATTAGCCATTTTCCCTCCCATGTGTCATGTGACTCGTTAGTGTTACAAGGTCTCAGGTGTGATTGGGCAGCAGGTGTGTTAAATTTGGTGTTATCGCTCTCACTCTCTCATACTGGTAACTGGAATTTCACCATGGCACCTCATGGCCAAGAGCTCTCTGAGGATCTGAAAAAAAGAATTGTTGCTCTGCATAAAGATGGCCTAGGCTATAAGAATATTGTCAAGACCCTGAAACTGAGCTGCAGCATGGTGGCCAAGACCATACAGTGGTTTAACAGAACAAGTTCCACTCAGAACAGGCCTAGCCATGGTCGACCAAAGAATTTGAGTGCACGTGCTCAAAGTCATTTCCAGAGGTTGTCTTTGGGAAATAGATGTATGAGTGCTGCCAGCATTGCTGCAGAGGTTGAAGTGGTGGGGGGTCAGCCTGTCAGTGCTCAGACCATACATCGCACACTGCATCAAATTGGTCTGCATGGCTGTTGTCCCAGGAGGAAACCTCTGCTAAAGATGATGCACAGTTTCCTGAAGAAAAAACAGACATGAATTACTGGAACCATGTCCTACGGTCTGATGAGACCAAGATAAACTTATTTGGTTCAGATGGTGTCAAGCATGTGTGGCTACAACCAGGTGAGGAGTATAAAGACAAGTGTGTCTTGCCTACAGTCAAGCATGGTAGTGGGAGTGTCATGATCTGGGGCTGCATGAGTGCTGCTGGCACTGAGGAGCTACAGTTCATTGAGGGAACCATGAATGCCAGCATGTACTGTGATATACTAAAACAGAGCATTATCCCCTCCTTTTGCAAACTGGGCCACAGGGTAATATTCCAACATGATAATGACCCCAAACACACCTCCAAGATGACTACTGCCTTGCTAAAGAAGCTGATGGTAAATGTGATGGACTGGCCAAGCATGTGTCCAGTTCTAAACACTATTGAGCATCTGTGGAACATCCTCAAATGGAAACGTGGAGACGCGCAAGGTCTCTGACAGCCACCAGCTCCATGATGTCATCATGAAGTAAAGGAAGAGGACTCCAGTGGCAACCTGTGAAGCTCTGGTGAACTCCATGCCCAAGAGGGTTAAGGCAGTGCTGGAAAATAATGGTGGCCACACAAAATATTGACACTTTTGGGCCCAATTTTACAATGTACCCCGTTACCAATTCACATGGGGGGCCGGGATCTGGGGGTCCCCTTTCAATAAGCCCCCGACCCGCAGACCCGCACAACCACCGGGCAAGGGTTGTGGGGATGAGGCCCTTGTCCCCATCAACATGGGGACATCCTCCCCATGTTGAGAGCATGTGGGCTGGTATGGTTCAGGAGGAGGGTGCTCTCTTGCCCCCCCCCTTTTTTCCTGCGGCCTGGTATGGATTTTTGGGGGGAACCCCACGCCATTTGTTTTTTAATTTTGGCGCGGGGTTCCCCTTAAAATCCATACCAGACCTGAAGTCTGGTATGGATTTTGAGGGGGACCCCTACACCATTTTGGGAAAAAAATTTTTTCATTTAGGTTCAGGCCGTTTTTTCAAATACTTTTACCTGCATTGCCAGGACCCAACAATTCATTATAGTAGTTTATAGTAGTTTTAAATTGTATTTTTTTCTTTTAGAAATGTCATTCAGTGCAAAGACGGTCCTAAACATGGGAAAAATGTGGCACTTTACAGACAATGGGGTAGATTCACATACGTTGGCGCATATTTATGCCGCCGTAGCATCTCTCTTTTATGCTACGCCGGTGCATCACGGAGAGGCAAGCATGGAATTCACAAAGCAAATGCTCCCAACGTTGCACCGGCGTATCGTATAGTCATAGGCGTAAGGCAGCGTAAGTCAAAGTAGGTGGAAGTGGGCTGGAAGTGGGCTGGAAGTGGGCGTAATACATTTAAATGAAGCGTGACCCCATGCAAATGATGGGCTGAGCTTCAGACAAGTACTTAAAATCGACTGCGCATGTGTCGTTAACCACTAGGGGTCCACGCTATAGCCGAATGAGCTGTTTGGCTAGCTAGTAAAGGGCTGAAAAGCTCAGAGTACTTCAGCTGTCTGAGGCCCCCGTACACACGACCGAGCTTCTCGGCAGAATCCAGCGAGAAGCTTGCTGGGAGACATATTCTGGCGAGAAGCCCGATCGTGTGTACACTTCCGACGAGCGTCCCTTCGGGAAGCTCGTCGGGCCAAAAAAGAGAGCATGCTCTCTTTTTCCGCGTTGTTCAATGAGGACTTTGGCTCGACGAGCTTTTCCGACCGCTCATCGGGAACCTCGTCGGGCGGAACGATGGGTTTAGCCCGACGAGGTTCTCGGCCGTGTGTACGCGGCCTTAGCATTGCTTTGAAGCAGTTTATTGGCCAGATAAACGGAACCATGCCATATGACATAATTCCAGTAATTAAGGACTCTAATGCCTTTCTAGAGGAAAATGACCAAACAATCTGGAGGAGTACTTAGCAAAGCTGCATGAATTTTAAAATGAAAAACAATTGATCAATCCTCTTTAGAGCGTTGTGGTATATTTTCACATACTTAGACTTACATTGAGTAACCACAATATAATGATTGCTGCTGATAATTTATTAGTCAAAACCATTCACCTACTGAAAGATGCATATGTTAGTAATTGAGATTTATAGGTTTAAGTAAGTTCATCACTGAAACTGTTCCCCAGAAGATTGGTGTGTTTATTAGGTTGGCCATATTTAAATACTACTAAATCACATAAAAAAAGCGATGAAAAAAACACACACTATTAGCACATTAAGAATTCACCACTTTCATGATTATCTTCGTTATTGCATTTCATAAACACTGGTAAGTTTGTACTCACATAGATTAAATATTTCAGATCCAAACACATTAAAGTGCAGCAACAGCTACAATGTGCCAGATAATAAAGCTCTGAATAGCTCAGTTGCCTAACACCATTTTGATATAATAATCTTTAAAATGAATAATATACGAATTGAAATTTCAGGCTCTTAGTGGATAGTTATAAAAACGAATTATGAGTGTCTTCTCACCACTGTTGCTCCACCTTAATGTTATTTATACCCTAATAATGATTTTGGTAAAAAGAAAACAATTTCTGCCACCACCTTTAATTACAAGTAAGCTGGATATACACTCACCGGCCACTTTATTAGATACACCTGTTCAATTGCTTGGTAACACAAATTACAAATCAGCCAATCACAGGGCAGCAACTCAATGCATTTAAGCATGTAGACTTAGTGAAGGTGACTACAAAAAAAAAAATACCCTGCAAGACAAAGACATACTAGCTCATTATGAAGTACTTACCTGAGATCAAAGCCCCCACAGCCATCCTCATTTGCCTCCTCCGTCGCCGCCATGATACCCGGAGTGACTTCCGGGTATCGCATCTCCAGTGCTGTGACTGGCTGGAGCCGCAATGATATCATTCCCGCGCATTCACGCAGGAGCTGGCCACTAACGGCATGTCCCATTCATTATGTCGGGTAGCTTCTGCGCTACTATGTGTTAATGATGTGTCAATAAACAAAGGGTGAGTGCCGCAAATAGGGTTACCACCTCATCCCTTTAAAACTGAACACCTATTAATTACACAGGTTCTGAGGCTAATTTAATGCAAATAAGGCACTACTTTAGTTTAATTACAGCCTTAATCTGCCACAGAACCTGTGTAATTAATAGGTGTTCATTTTTAAAGGGATGAGGTGGCAACCCTAGCCGCAAACCTAAACCTAAAGTGCAGCTGCATACGGGACTTTTCCACATTATATATTATCACATATATTCATTTTTATCATTTTTGTCTATTTATCACTTATTGTTATACACTTTATATATCTCTATTTTACTTTTATTTGGTAGTGTTAGTGTTTGCGCATTCCTCCCTTTATCATATGTCTACCATATGACCCAGGGAGGAGGTGTAGATCGAGAATGGTAGAGGTCCAAGGACTTTGGGCGACCCCAACGGTAAGAGGAGTTGGAGAGGAGGAAGTGAAGTTGTAAGTGACACTGAAGGTGCGGTGAGATAGGTAAGATTCAAACCCATGGAGAGTGCAGCCATGGAGACCAAAAAAATATTTTTTTTTGAGGAGAAGGGGGTGGTCAACTGTATCAAAGGCAGCGGAAAGCTCCAAGAGTGTACGGAATAATGACCCTTGGTTTTGGCTGTTAGTAAATCGTGACCAATCTGTCACAATTGCGCATGCCCACGGTAAATAGCAAACAGCAACGTTGTTCCGTGACTGGGGTATATGAGGAAATAAGGGGGAACTTGTACTGAGCAAGACTGGCTGATTCACAGCCCACACTACCATTTGGCCACTACAAGAGGAAGATTCCACTCAAATCCAGCTGGCTGACCACACACACACATGCAGATACAAATCTTACATACAATGTGACGCGCTCTAAGGGTTGGGGAGCAGTCTAGCAATTAGCACACACTTCTAGGGTTCCCCCAGCTATTCCACAAGCTAGAACCCTGGTGTTAATCACTCTTTTCTATGTCTACACACACCAAATGATAGCTTGCCACCACCCAACAGTTTGTCCGCAAACTGGTCTGCTTAGCCACCACACACACAAACCATGTGGCAGATCTGTTAGCTTACAATCTGCATGCAATCTGCCAACACGCAGTGCAATTGCATACCGATTGGCACATAACTTAGACTGAGTACTTAGGCCAGGGGTGCCCAACCTTTTGAAGAGCGAGGGCCACTGAAGCGACTTGGTAACCGATCGCGGGCCAAAAGGAGTGGAATGGGCGGATGACAGGTCTGTGTCCATGCTGCATATGCTGAACGGACACAGACACAGCCCATGCTACTGTGTTCTCTTTTTAAATGGACATAAAGGTGAATGGAGGGTCCAATTTGCTATAGACTTATATTATAATCCTGCAGGTGTGGTGCAATTTCTGTAAGCGTACCAAACCCACAGATAACAACAGAAGTCTATGGCACGGTGCAGCCAACCTGCGCCTGCGGATTTGTTTGAAAACAGCCCAGTAACCACTGCAAAACAGATATGCCCATATATACACTGTGACTTCAGTAATAAACATACCTTTAATAACAGCCTTCTATTCAGTTTTTCCCAGCTGTTGATGTCCCAGGCAGAGTGTTTTTGATATCAATTGTGACAGGAGCTGGCATTTTACAGGAAGCTTTGGCTTATGTGGCTTTGCTCGGCAGCCGCTTGCTTTCTCTACTGCTGGCTTCATTCACAACACTGATGCACTAGGATGACGGGTCGGCGACCTGCGATCTAGGCTTGCCAAACCACCATCCCAGAGCAAGAGGTCGCGGGCCACATCAGAGGACTCCACAGGACACATGTGACCCCCGGGCCACTGCTTGGGCACCCCTGACTTAGGCTCTAAAATACGACAACATCTCCAGAGATATGAGTCCTAGCTTAGTACACAGAAGTCAATTGTATTATTTAATATCCCGAAAGTGGGAAAATTTTCAGTTGCTACATCCTATATACGCATATAGTAACATGCACTAACAATATGAATATGCTCTTATCTATTTATATTGTAATGTTATAATGTTCTTCTAGTGCCAGGATATACAGGTACATTGTACACAACACAATAGCACAATGACCTCATATATTGGACGTTTTTTCAGTATATACACAACACTGAACATACACAAACCTGAAAGCCATTAGTCAGCAACAATAAAGTTTTCTTGCCATAAACTGTGCTTTGACCCTCTAAATGGGCTTAGTTGTATCTCGTTTTCTTCTCATCACTATTCAAGTCAATGTGATTGAGGAATCAACTCAATGCAACTTAAAACAATTCAGAACCAGCTTGATGCAGGACAGCTACATTAAGGCAAGGTGCAACAACTTAAAGACAAATCAAAGCAACTAAGTAGCATCCCAACTCATACTGTATTCAACTTGCTTCTAATTCCTGACCACATGAGCCCGTTAACTGCATCTAAAGCCTGCAGAGAATTCTGTACCATTATCTGTGCCAAAAATCCTGCCCATTGTGTTTTTTTTAAACTTATGTAGGGGTAAATGGTGCTCCTGCTTTGTCTGAACATGGTACAATGTGATTTTACAATCTATTACATTTATATAAAATTGTACATAAAACTAAGCATTTGTGCAAGATCCAGTGCAACCTATGCATACAATTGGATGAGGTATTATGAAACAGAGATTAGATAAGCTAGAAACATTTGAAAAGAATATAACGGGTGGCATGTCCTTCAAATTCTTAGGCTCCATTCACACCTAGGCGCTTTGTCGCCTGAAGCGCGACGCTACAATACGCTGGAGGGGAGAAATAACATTGTTCTCATGGTTCACATCTCCACGCCGAATGCCGAAACGCCGGACGCCTGAAGTTTAAACAATTTCCGGACCCTTTTTTGTTGCGCGTATCGGGCGGCATCGGCGTCCGGCATAGCCGACAATGACCCGTACAAAACCGGGGTTAAAAACCGCAAATCGTGGTACAAAACGCCGCAAATCGCTACGCTAAGGTGTGAATGCAGCCTTAGGCTGGCCATACATGTTCAGTCCTCTTGTACAATTTTCCTTTAGATTTACCAAAAACCATATAATATAAGGTCAAAACGAAATGACTTTCAATTGTATCCAATTAGGCAGGCTCTTGCACTACAGATAAATCTAAAGGAAAATTATACAAGATGGTCGGAAAACCATTGATTTTTTTTCCGACGGATGTTGTCGGAAATATGTTGTCGGAAATACCGAACGTCAAGAACACGGTGATGTACAAAATGTACGATGAGCCGAGAAAAATTGAGTTCAATAGGCAGTGCAGCTCTTCTGCTTGATTCCGAGCATTCGTGGATTTTTGTGCGTCGGAATTGGCTACACACGATCGGAATTTCCGACAAGAACTTTTATTGTCGGAAAAATTGAGAAACAGCTGTCAAACATTTGTTGTCGGAAATTCCAACAGCAAATGTCCAATGGAGCATACACACGGTCGAATTTCCCGACAAGCTCACATTGAACATTTGTTATCGGAAATTCTGATTGTGTGTACGCGGCATAACACTACATTTTGACATGTTCTCTAATGCCCTGTACACACAAGCGGAATTTTCGATGGAAAAAAGTTGGATGGTTTTTCAGACGGAATTCCGCTCAAGCTTGGCTTGCATACACACGGTCACACAAAAGTTCTCTGAACTTTCGAGCGTTAAGAACGCGGTGACGTACAACACTATGACGAGGCGAGAAAAAGAAGTTCAATGCTTCCGAGCATCCGTGGAATTGTTTCCGGAATTTTAGGAATTTTTTTCCATCTGAAAAATTGAGAACCTGCTCTCAAACTTTTGCTGGCAGAAATTCCAACAGCAAAAGTCTGATGGAGCATACACACGGTCGGAATTTCGGATAAAAAGCTCACATCAGACTTTTGCTGGTGGAAATTCCGCTTGTATGTATGGGGCATAAGATATTTTAATTCGTGTACAATGGAATCTAAACTTTCCAGATTGCATGCTTAGATTGTGATATCTGTGATCGCCTAAAGACAACCTTCGCATTAACACTGCACTGTCTGCCAGGTTGCTTATCCAAAGTCTTAGCACACAATTTGGGAAACAGGTATGAAATACATTGTAGAAAGTGCGTGCAAAGAACTATTTAAAATCAACAATTCTCAACCTGTGGTGTCTTAACTTAAAGAATTTCTCTATTTTCAAAAATAAGCCTGGGGCTATGCAAACACCTCAGTCTATTACCTACTCAGACTACTTGATGTATATCATCTACATAGCAATTTGATTTTAATGTGTTTTAATATAAGAATAAGGAGTATTAAATAAGGAAACACTTGCATGGAATACATTGTAGAAAGTGTTTTCGTCTAACTTTTTAAAATCAACAATTCTCAACTTGTGGTGTCTTAACTTAAAGATTTTGTCTATTTTCTAAACTAAACCTATTGCTATGCAAGCAAATCAATCTATTACCTACTCAGATATTTAACTACTTGCTGCATATCATCTACTGTACATAGCAATTTGATGTTAATGTGTTTTAATATAAGGATAAGGATTAAATAAGGAAAAACTTGCATTTATAAAATGTAAAGACTTTTGCATATACTCCATAAAAAATGACCATAAATCATAAAGCTTAATATAACATGTATAAACAGTTCAGTTAAAGTATTCGTATTACAGACTCACCCATAAAATGTCCCCTCCTTGTGAAGTGCTTACCGCATACTATTCTTAGTAACAAAAGTGGAAATCACACAAGTCGTTAAAGTTATGTCTGTGCTCACTGCTCAGCAACAGATGTGAGAGTTTTCCTCTTCTGCAGAATAAATAGCATGCCTTTTATGTGCACCACCCCACTGAACACACACACAATTCCAGGCTAGAGACTGCAGATCTAACTTCTATACTCAATATTTCAACCGCATCTCCGCTCTTCATGAGCAGACTTACTACAACCAACAGAGGCAGTGTAACCTGATAAGCAAGGTAACCTGATAAAGCAGTATTAAACCCAAAAGCAAACATTTATTACATTGCAAATACTTTTTTATTTTTTTATTTAAGTATTCTTTATTAAAATGTTTTACTTTTGTATACATACGTTCCACAAATAACATTTAATCACAATATCTAACATACATACACTCATTGTTACCTTTGCACAATCATTACACCACCCACTTAGGTCTTATTTTTATCCTCAAATAACAGGATATCGTTATCCTCCTTTATTCTATTGATTTGGACAGACAAATCAATAGAATAAACACTATTACTTAGATACTATATAATAGGATGCGCTAATATTAACTTATAGGTGTAAATCATACAAACAAACAAATCAAACAAACAAACAGATCAGGGAGAAACAGTCTCCATATGTGTTAGAATTCATGTGATTAGTCCTAAATCAGGTGCACAGTGAAGGCAGCAGCACGGATTCCATAGAAGAACAAAACATAACATGAATGATGCCCTCCTTCACTGAGAGTGTGGATCCCAGTCCTTCAAACTGTGAATCAGGTGATCAGGCACTCGTATGCGGATAGATATGAAAAAAAGGAAAAAGAAAACCTCATTGCACAAACATCAAGTAGCAGGCGGATAATGCGATCCAAAGACATCAACAGATGCACTCACGAATCCCCGCTTAGCATAAGCATGATACGCCACTCAGTGTGCTGTCTCCTCAACTCGATCCGATAGACTCGGATTCGATCGTAGACTCCTCCCTACGCGTTACGTCACGGGCACGCGACTTATTCATGGGTTGCTACGGTGATTGAGGATAGCTTGTGTTTAAATAGCCTCCTCGGTGTCAGCGTGTCATCGGAGTGAGCAACAGGGAAAAAAAGGCAAACATCATTGTGGCTACAAACCTTGCACATAGTAGGTTTTATATGAGCGCAAAGGCCGATACATAGATATACAGAATTTTAATACATATATCAAATAAATTAAAAAGATTAAGAACACTAATGATTACCATTTAAATACCTAAATACGCCATCTCGTGGCCAGGTACTGAACAGAGCATACATAACCATATAGTATACTGATTAAATTAATACAAAATTTATAAATTGTATATATATATGATAATGAAAAATAAAAAATATATGCTATTACATGTGCATCTACACTGATAAAAACAATGGGACCATCACTAAGACCCAAAGAAGAATAAAATAAAAATAAAAATCATGAGATTAAAATAAAATCTAAAAATCAGAAATGAAACAATTAAGATCAAAATCTATATTCAGGCCATTGGGAGATAAAGTTTGCATCTCATGTATCCAGCGAGACTCAGACTTGCTCAGTTCCCTTATTTTGTGACTGCCTCTCCAGTGTGGATTATATTTGGCAATGGCCCAAAATTTCATTTCTCTGGGATTTTTATGGTGACACACATCAAAATGTCGGGACACATTATGTTTGGGGAAAGCCTTCTGAATATTTTGGACATGCTCCCTGATACGCTTCCACATTGGTCGCTTGGTCCGTCCAATATACTGAAGCGAACAGGAGCACTCCAAAACATAAACTACCCCCTCAGTCCTACAGGTAATCAGGTCCTTTATGTCATATTCCCTTTTGGTAACCGTGGATATAAATTTAGAACATTTTTGTCCATTAAAATTGGTCTGTCTACACGCAAAACACCGTTTACACGGAAAGAAACCTTTTCCTTGGTAGAAGGTAAGTGAATTATTTCTCATTGGCGGGTCAGGGATGTTTTTCGCTACCAGATCCCTTAGGGTTGGAGCTCTTCTATATACCACCCTTGGGTAGCTGGGTAGAATTCCCTGTAGTTGCCTATCCGCTTTTAGTATTGGCCAATGCTTTTTTAGAATGGCTTCAAGTTGCTTATGTTGCGTGTTATAGTTTAAAATAATTGGTAATTCAGTTTCCAGCCTGTTTTGTTTTACTTTATCTTGTACTAGGGAGGTGCGTGGGGTTTCAAACACCTTCGTGATTTGTTCCTGAATAAAGTCCTTATTGTAACCTTTATCAATAAATTTCATTCCAATCATTTTTGCTTGATCCAAAAATACCTGCGAATCTGAGCAGTTTCTTCGGATCCTTAACAATTGCCCCTTGGGTATGTTAATTAACCATGGGTCATGGTGACAGCTGTCTACAGGTATGTAGCTGTTTCTTTGGACCGGCTTGAAGTAAGTTTTGGTTTTCAGCTGTTGATTTTCCATAGTGATCTCCAGATCAAGGAACTGAATGGTTGTGTTGCTGATAGTATAGGTAAGTTTAATATTTTTTTGGTTACTATTAAGTTTTCCAAAGAATTCTGTTAGGGAGCTCTCATCTCCTTTCCAGATGATGATACAGTCATCAATAAATCTTCTGTACAGTAGGAGCTGTTCGGGCATATTCTCATATATAGATGACTCCTCCCATTCAGACATGAAAACATTAGCAACACTTGGTGCATATTTGGCACCCATTCCAATGCCATTGAGTTGTCGGTAATACTCTGATTTGTACCAGAAATAATTGTGCTGTAGCCCATATGCCAAACATCTTAGGATAAAACGTTTCTGTTTGGATATGAGGTGACCAAAGTTATTTAGTGCCCATTTCGTTGCCCCAATAGCTTCCTGGTGGTTTATAACCGTATACAATGATGCCACATCGGCCGTGGCTAGTAGGTAACCACAATCAGGTTCAATTGGAGTACTCTCAAGGATTTGTATCAAATGCTTTGTGTCCCTGAGGTACGCCTTTGTTTGGGGCACTAGTGGCTGTATATATTTATCCACATACTCCCCTAGACGTGAATTAATGGACTGGATACCATTTATAATGGGTCGTCCAGGGGGTTTGATAGAGTCCTTGTGGATCTTTGGAACTGTATAGATAATGGGTACTCTGCACACTTCAGGTATTAGGTATTTGGTTTCTCTTTTGTTCAATACACCTTTTTCTTTCCCTCTATGGATTAATTCAACTAGCTCCTCTTTGTATTCTCCTGTAGGATTGGCTTGTAATTTGATATAAGTGTTCGCATCCTCCAATTGTTTGGCCAACTCCTCATAGTAGTAGTCCTTGGATAGGACCACTATGGCCCCACCCGTATCGGCTGGTCTTATAATCACCTTTTTGTTTTCTTCCAAAGACTTGATACCCTTATGTATGGCCATAGTATTAGGTGTTTTCTTCACTTTGAGATAATCCAAGTCCTTGAGGACCATTTTAGAGAACACTTCTATATGCTGATTATTTAATACTTGTGGATTGAACAATGATTTGTTCCTCAGATAACTCTGTTCCACTCTTCCTGGCATATTGTGTTTTGACTGATCCCTAATTGGCTGTGTAAGCATGTACTTTTTGATATTTAATTTGCGTGTGAACTTTTTAATATCCACATATGTATCGAATTTATTTAAATTTCGCTTGGGGGCAAACTTGAGTCCCTTATCAAGTGTGATTAATTCAGTTGGGCTCAGGAGTACCCCACTTAGGTTAATAATACCTTCTCCTATTGGACCTTTCTTCTTTTTGTGTCCCCCTCTGCATCCCCTCTTTGATTTGGACTTCGACAATAAGTTGCTTCCCCTTGTCGTAAGGGAGGAGACCTCTCTCTCCGGCGATGGTCTAAAAAAGAGGAAGAACAGGGATCCACATCCTCTCTATAGCTAGATAGTGGTTCATATTTATTTTGAGTCTGTATAGGACTTCTTCTTCCATCTTGTTGGTGGTATTCATTACTTGGTGGACCTCTTTGTTGATATGTATAAGTCGGATCCCTTGTATAAAGCTGAGCTTCATGGTAATCCCTTGGGTCCCCTCTGTCTTGAGTGTAATGAGGGTCATTCAGATAACCTTGTGTATATCCCCCTTGGGGTCCATACTGATTTCTTGGGGGGTTGGATGGTTTATGGTTCCCCTTTTTCTTCCAATTAGTGTTTTTTGGAGATTTGGACCGGGGTTTACCATTATTTTTATTATTTTTCCACCATTGTTTCGGTGTTCTCGGCTCATTATGTTCAAATCTTGGTGGTCTAGGTGGTTCAGTGACATGATCTCTTGAATGTCTATTATAATCATCCTCATACATTCTACCTGGTTCAGGTGTTCTGTGTCTTATCTCTCTTTCAGGAGAGATAATTCGTACCTCCCTGTCAGGTGAGGATGATACTGAGCCACCTCCACCTTGTTTAAGATTCAGTTGCCATTTGAATGTTTGGTGAAGACGATAGTCATTACTGTCCCTAAAGTACTTCCTCCTTTTACGTTGCTTTATTTCAAGGTCCTTTTGCTCCAAGACCTTATTTAATTGGCTCGTGAGTGTTGCAAAGGGTGGGGTGTCTTTATGACTTTCCAAAGAAGTTTTGCATTCAGCTATTAGCTTATTAATGTTAGCAATTTTCCTTTGTTTTCTTTTAATAAGGAAATGCAGAACTTCCAACCCCTTTTCGTTGAAGAATTGATACCATTCTTCAATAGAATCTTTATCCAGTAAACCATCATTGATGGGAATGTCCCATCTGAGTCTTCTAGGGACTATTCCTTCTTTGATGTATTGCTCATGTGTGGTGAGGTCCCACCAAACACTCACTTTTTTCTCCATCAGGTGCCCGAATTTCCTAAAGTTAGTATCCAGGTCACCCGTTTGAGAAATGGTTTTGGTGGTGAAAACTTCTTTTAAATCAATGGTACGATTTTCCATAAAATTAAAAATATCCATAATTGCTGCTAGGTAGTGAAAATAGGTGGTGTGAAATAAGAAAATATAATGTACTACAGCGCTAATTAAATAATTAATCCTAGGAACACCAAAATAAAAAACTAAATAACACAGCTGCTATCCATGTGATACCAAATCAGACAGTGAAAAAAATATTATATAATAGGATGCGCTAATATTAACTTATAGGTGTAAATCATACAAACAAACAAATCAAACAAACAAACAGATCAGGGAGAAACAGTCTCCATATGTGTTAGAATTCATGTGATTAGTCCTAAATCAGGTGCACAGTGAAGGCAGCAGCACGGATTCCATAGAAGAACAAAACATAACATGAATGATGCCCTCCTTCACTGAGAGTGTGGATCCCAGTCCTTCAAACTGTGAATCAGGTGATCAGGCACTCGTATGCGGATAGATATGAAAAAAAGGAAAAAGAAAACCTCATTGCACAAACATCAAGTAGCAGGCGGATAATGCGATCCAAAGACATCAAAAGATGCACTCACGAATCCCCGCTTAGCATAAGCATGATACGCCACTCAGTGTGCTGTCTCCTCAACTCGATCCGATAGACTCGGATTCGATCGTAGACTCCTCCCTACGCGTTACGTCACGGGCACGCGACTTATTCATGGGTTGCTACGGTGATTGAGGATAGCTTGTGTTTAAATAGCCTCCTCGGTGTCAGCGTGTCATCGGAGTGAGCAACAGGGAAAAAAAGGCAAACATCATTGTGGCTACAAACCTTGCACATAGTAGGTTTTATATGAGCGCAAAGGCCGATACATAGATATACAGAATTTTAATACATATATCAAATAAATTAAAAAGATTAAGAACACTAATGATTACCATTTAAATACCTAAATACGCCATCTCGTGGCCAGGTACTGAACAGAGCATACATAACCATATAGTATACTGATTAAATTAATACAAAATTTATAAATTGTATATATATATGATAATGAAAAATAAAAAATATATGCTATTACATGTGCATCTACACTGATAAAAACAATGGGACCATCACTAAGACCCAAAGAAGAATAAAATAAAAATAAAAATCATGAGATTAAAATAAAATCTAAAAATCAGAAATGAAACAATTAAGATCAAAATCTATATTCAGGCCATTGGGAGATAAAGTTTGCATCTCATGTATCCAGCGAGACTCAGACTTGCTCAGTTCCCTTATTTTGTGACTGCCTCTCCAGTGTGGATTATATTTGGCAATGGCCCAAAATTTCATTTCTCTGGGATTTTTATGGTGACACACATCAAAATGTCGGGACACATTATGTTTGGGGAAAGCCTTCTGAATATTTTGGACATGCTCCCTGATACGCTTCCACATTGGTCGCTTGGTCCGTCCAATATACTGAAGCGAACAGGAGCACTCCAAAACATAAACTACCCCCTCAGTCCTACAGGTAATCAGGTCCTTTATGTCATATTCCCTTTTGGTAACCGTGGATATAAATTTAGAACATTTTTGTCCATTAAAATTGGTCTGTCTACACGCAAAACACCGTTTACACGGAAAGAAACCTTTTCCTTGGTAGAAGGTAAGTGAATTATTTCTCATTGGCGGGTCAGGGATGTTTTTCGCTACCAGATCCCTTAGGGTTGGAGCTCTTCTATATACCACCCTTGGGTAGCTGGGTAGAATTCCCTGTAGTTGCCTATCCGCTTTTAGTATTGGCCAATGCTTTTTTAGAATGGCTTCAAGTTGCTTATGTTGCGTGTTATAGTTTAAAATAATTGGTAATTCAGTTTCCAGCCTGTTTTGTTTTACTTTATCTTGTACTAGGGAGGTGCGTGGGGTTTCAAACACCTTCGTGATTTGTTCCTGAATAAAGTCCTTATTGTAACCTTTATCAATAAATTTCATTCCAATCATTTTTGCTTGATCCAAAAATACCTGCGAATCTGAGCAGTTTCTTCGGATCCTTAACAATTGCCCCTTGGGTATGTTAATTAACCATGGGTCATGGTGACAGCTGTCTACAGGTATGTAGCTGTTTCTTTGGACCGGCTTGAAGTAAGTTTTGGTTTTCAGCTGTTGATTTTCCATAGTGATCTCCAGATCAAGGAACTGAATGGTTGTGTTGCTGATAGTATAGGTAAGTTTAATATTTTTTTGGTTACTATTAAGTTTTCCAAAGAATTCTGTTAGGGAGCTCTCATCTCCTTTCCAGATGATGATACAGTCATCAATAAATCTTCTGTACAGTAGGAGCTGTTCGGGCATATTCTCATATATAGATGACTCCTCCCATTCAGACATGAAAACATTAGCAACACTTGGTGCATATTTGGCACCCATTCCAATGCCATTGAGTTGTCGGTAATACTCTGATTTGTACCAGAAATAATTGTGCTGTAGCCCATATGCCAAACATCTTAGGATAAAACGTTTCTGTTTGGATATGAGGTGACCAAAGTTATTTAGTGCCCATTTCGTTGCCCCAATAGCTTCCTGGTGGTTTATAACCGTATACAATGATGCCACATCGGCCGTGGCTAGTAGGTAACCACAATCAGGTTCAATTGGAGTACTCTCAAGGATTTGTATCAAATGCTTCGTGTCCCTGAGGTACGCCTTTGTTTGGGGCACTAGTGGCTGTATATATTTATCCACATACTCCCCTAGACGTGAATTAATGGACTGGATACCATTTATAATGGGTCGTCCAGGGGGTTTGATAGAGTCCTTGTGGATCTTTGGAACTGTATAGATAATGGGTACTCTGCACACTTCAGGTATTAGGTATTTGGTTTCTCTTTTGTTCAATACACCTTTTTCTTTCCCTCTATGGATTAATTCAACTAGCTCCTCTTTGTATTCTCCTGTAGGATTGGCTTGTAATTTGATATAAGTGTTCGCATCCTCCAATTGTTTGGCCAACTCCTCATGGTAGTAGTCCTTGGATAGGACCACTATGGCCCCACCCTTATCGGCTGGTCTTATAATCACCTTTTTGTTTTCTTCCAAAGACTTGATACCCTTATGTATGGCCATAGTATTAGGTGTTTTCTTCACTTTGAGATAATCCAAGTCCTTGAGGACCATTTTAGAGAACACTTCTATATGCTGATTATTTAATACTTGTGGATTGAACAATGATTTGTTCCTCAGATAACTCTGTTCCACTCTTCCTGGCATATTGTGTTTTGACTGATCCCTAATTGGCTGTGTAAGCATGTACTTTTTGATATTTAATTTGCGTGTGAACTTTTTAATATCCACATATGTATCGAATTTATTTAAATTTCGCTTGGGGGCAAACTTGAGTCCCTTATCAAGTGTGATTAATTCAGTTGGGCTCAGGAGTACCCCACTTAGGTTAATAATACCTTCTCCTATTGGACCTTTCTTCTTTTTGTGTCCCCCTCTGCATCCCCTCTTTGATTTGGACTTCGACAATAAGTTGCTTCCCCTTGTCGTAAGGGAGGAGACCTCTCTCTCCGGCGATGGTCTAAAAAAGAGGAAGAACGGGGATCCACATCCTCTCTATAGCTAGATAGTGGTTCATATTTATTTTGAGTCTGTATAGGACTTCTTCTTCCATCTTGTTGGTGGTATTCATTACTTGGTGGACCTCTTTGTTGATATGTATAAGTCGGATCCCTTGTATAAAGCTGAGCTTCATGGTAATCCCTTGGGTCCCCTCTGTCTTGAGTGTAATGAGGGTCATTCAGATAACCTTGTGTATATCCCCCTTGGGGTCCATACTGATTTCTTGGGGGGTTGGATGGTTTATGGTTCCCCTTTTTCTTCCAATTAGTGTTTTTTGGAGATTTGGACCGGGGTTTACCATTATTTTTATTATTTTTCCACCATTGTTTCGGTGTTCTCGGCTCATTATGTTCAAATCTTGGTGGTCTAGGTGGTTCAGTGACATGATCTCTTGAATGTCTATTATAATCATCCTCATACATTCTACCTGGTTCAGGTGTTCTGTGTCTTATCTCTCTTTCAGGAGAGATAATTCGTACCTCCCTGTCAGGTGAGGATGATACTGAGCCACCTCCACCTTGTTTAAGATTCAGTTGCCATTTGAATGTTTGGTGAAGACGATAGTCATTACTGTCCCTAAAGTACTTCCTCCTTTTACGTTGCTTTATTTCAAGGTCCTTTTGCTCCAAGACCTTATTTAATTGGCTCGTGAGTGTTGCAAAGGGTGGGGTGTCTTTATGACTTTCCAAAGAAGTTTTGCATTCAGCTATTAGCTTATTAATGTTAGCAATTTTCCTTTGTTTTCTTTTAATAAGGAAATGCAGAACTTCCAACCCCTTTTCGTTGAAGAATTGATACCATTCTTCAATAGAATCTTTATCCAGTAAACCATCATTGATGGGAATGTCCCATCTGAGTCTTCTAGGGACTATTCCTTCTTTGATGTATTGCTCATGTGTGGTGAGGTCCCACCAAACACTCACTTTTTTCTCCATCAGGTGCCCGAATTTCCTAAAGTTAGTATCCAGGTCACCCGTTTGAGAAATGGTTTTGGTGGTGAAAACTTCTTTTAAATCAATGGTACGATTTTCCATAAAATTAAAAATATCCATAATTGCTGCTAGGTAGTGAAAATAGGTGGTGTGAAATAAGAAAATATAATGTACTACAGCGCTAATTAAATAATTAATCCTAGGAACACCAAAATAAAAAACTAAATAACACAGCTGCTATCCATGTGATACCAAATCAGACAGTGAAAAAAATATTATATAATAGGATGCGCTAATATTAACTTATAGGTGTAAATCATACAAACAAACAAATCAAATAAACAAACAGATCAGGGAGAAACAGTCTCCATATGTGTTAGAATTCATGTGATTAGTCCTAAATCAGGTGCACAGTGAAGGCAGCAGCACGGATTCCATAGAAGAACAAAACATAACATGAATGATGCCCTCCTTCACTGAGAGTGTGGATCCCAGTCCTTCAAACTGTGAATCAGGTGATCAGGCACTCGTATGCGGATAGATATGAAAAAAAGGAAAAAGAAAACCTCATTGCACAAACATCAAGTAGCAGGCGGATAATGCGATCCAAAGACATCAACAGATGCACTCACGAATCCCCGCTTAGCATAAGCATGATACGCCACTCAGTGTGCTGTCTCCTCAACTCGATCCGATAGACTCGGATTCGATCGTAGACTCCTCCCTACGCGTTACGTCACGGGCACGCGACTTATTCATGGGTTGCTACGGTGATTGAGGATAGCTTGTGTTTAAATAGCCTCCTCGGTGTCAGCGTGTCATCGGAGTGAGCAACAGGGAAAAAAAGGCAAACATCATTGTGGCTACAAACCTTGCACATAGTAGGTTTTATATGAGCGCAAAGGCCGATACATAGATATACAGAATTTTAATACATATATCAAATAAATTAAAAAGATTAAGAACACTAATGATTACCATTTAAATACCTAAATACGCCATCTCGTGGCCAGGTACTGAACAGAGCATACATAACCATATAGTATACTGATTAAATTAATACAAAATTTATAAATTGTATATATATATGATAATGAAAAATAAAAAATATATGCTATTACATGTGCATCTACACTGATAAAAACAATGGGACCATCACTAAGACCCAAAGAAGAATAAAATAAAAATAAAAATCATGAGATTAAAATAAAATCTAAAAATCAGAAATGAAACAATTAAGATCAAAATCTATATTCAGGCCATTGGGAGATAAAGTTTGCATCTCATGTATCCAGCGAGACTCAGACTTGCTCAGTTCCCTTATTTTGTGACTGCCTCTCCAGTGTGGATTATATTTGGCAATGGCCCAAAATTTCATTTCTCTGGGATTTTTATGGTGACACACATCAAAATGTCGGGACACATTATGTTTGGGGAAAGCCTTCTGAATATTTTGGACATGCTCCCTGATACGCTTCCACATTGGTCGCTTGGTCCGTCCAATATACTGAAGCGAACAGGAGCACTCCAAAACATAAACTACCCCCTCAGTCCTACAGGTAATCAGGTCCTTTATGTCATATTCCCTTTTGGTAACCGTGGATATAAATTTAGAACATTTTTGTCCATTAAAATTGGTCTGTCTACACGCAAAACACCGTTTACACGGAAAGAAACCTTTTCCTTGGTAGAAGGTAAGTGAATTATTTCTCATTGGCGGGTCAGGGATGTTTTTCGCTACCAGATCCCTTAGGGTTGGAGCTCTTCTATATACCACCCTTGGGTAGCTGGGTAGAATTCCCTGTAGTTGCCTATCCGCTTTTAGTATTGGCCAATGCTTTTTTAGAATGGCTTCAAGTTGCTTATGTTGCGTGTTATAGTTTAAAATAATTGGTAATTCAGTTTCCAGCCTGTTTTGTTTTACTTTATCTTGTACTAGGGAGGTGCGTGGGGTTTCAAACACCTTCGTGATTTGTTCCTGAATAAAGTCCTTATTGTAACCTTTATCAATAAATTTCATTCCAATCATTTTTGCTTGATCCAAAAATACCTGCGAATCTGAGCAGTTTCTTCGGATCCTTAACAATTGCCCCTTGGGTATGTTAATTAACCATGGGTCATGGTGACAGCTGTCTACAGGTATGTAGCTGTTTCTTTGGACCGGCTTGAAGTAAGTTTTGGTTTTCAGCTGTTGATTTTCCATAGTGATCTCCAGATCAAGGAACTGAATGGTTGTGTTGCTGATAGTATAGGTAAGTTTAATATTTTTTTGGTTACTATTAAGTTTTCCAAAGAATTCTGTTAGGGAGCTCTCATCTCCTTTCCAGATGATGATACAGTCATCAATAAATCTTCTGTACAGTAGGAGCTGTTCGGGCATATTCTCATATATAGATGACTCCTCCCATTCAGACATGAAAACATTAGCAACACTTGGTGCATATTTGGCACCCATTCCAATGCCATTGAGTTGTCGGTAATACTCTGATTTGTACCAGAAATAATTGTGCTGTAGCCCATATGCCAAACATCTTAGGATAAAACGTTTCTGTTTGGATATGAGGTGACCAAAGTTATTTAGTGCCCATTTCGTTGCCCCAATAGCTTCCTGGTGGTTTATAACCGTATACAATGATGCCACATCGGCCGTGGCTAGTAGGTAACCACAATCAGGTTCAATTGGAGTACTCTCAAGGATTTGTATCAAATGCTTCGTGTCCCTGAGGTACGCCTTTGTTTGGGGCACTAGTGGCTGTATATATTTATCCACATACTCCCCTAGACGTGAATTAATGGACTGGATACCATTTATAATGGGTCGTCCAGGGGGTTTGATAGAGTCCTTGTGGATCTTTGGAACTGTATAGATAATGGGTACTCTGCACACTTCAGGTATTAGGTATTTGGTTTCTCTTTTGTTCAATACACCTTTTTCTTTCCCTCTATGGATTAATTCAACTAGCTCCTCTTTGTATTCTCCTGTAGGATTGGCTTGTAATTTGATATAAGTGTTCGCATCCTCCAATTGTTTGGCCAACTCCTCATGGTAGTAGTCCTTGGATAGGACCACTATGGCCCCACCATAATATTTTTTTCACTGTCTGATTTGGTATCACATGGATAGCAGCTGTGTTATTTAGTTTTTTATTTTGGTGTTCCTAGGATTAATTATTTAATTAGCGCTGTAGTACATTATATTTTCTTATTTCACACCACCTATTTTCACTACCTAGCAGCAATTATGGATATTTTTAATTTTATGGAAAATCGTACCATTGATTTAAAAGAAGTTTTCACCACCAAAACCATTTCTCAAACGGGTGACCTGGATACTAACTTTAGGAAATTCGGGCACCTGATGGAGAAAAAAGTGAGTGTTTGGTGGGACCTCACCACACATGAGCAATACATCAAAGAAGGAATAGTCCCTAGAAGACTCAGATGGGACATTCCCATCAATGATGGTTTACTGGATAAAGATTCTATTGAAGAATGGTATCAATTCTTCAACGAAAAGGGGTTGGAAGTTCTGCATTTCCTTATTAAAAGAAAACAAAGGAAAATTGCTAACATTAATAAGCTAATAGCTGAATGCAAAACTTCTTTGGAAAGTCATAAAGACACCCCACCCTTTGCAACACTCACGAGCCAATTAAATAAGGTCTTGGAGCAAAAGGACCTTGAAATAAAGCAACGTAAAAGGAGGAAGTACTTTAGGGACAGTAATGACTATCGTCTTCACCAAACATTCAAATGGCAACTGAATCTTAAACAAGGTGGAGGTGGCTCAGTATCATCCTCACCTGACAGGGAGGTACGAATTATCTCTCCTGAAAGAGAGATAAGACACAGAACACCTGAACCAGGTAGAATGTATGAGGATGATTATAATAGACATTCAAGAGATCATGTCACTGAACCACCTAGACCACCAAGATTTGAACATAATGAGCCGAGAACACCGAAACAATGGTGGAAAAATAATAAAAATAATGGTAAACCCCGGTCCAAATCTCCAAAAAACACTAATTGGAAGAAAAAGGGGAACCATAAACCATCCAACCCCCCAAGAAATCAGTATGGACCCCAAGGGGGATATACACAAGGTTATCTGAATGACCCTCATTACACTCAAGACAGAGGGGACCCAAGGGATTACTATGAAGCTCAGCTTTATACAAGGGATCCGACTTATACATATCAACAAAGAGGTCCACCAAGTAATGAATACCACCAACAAGATGGAAGAAGAAGTCCTATACAGACTCAAAATAAATATGAACCACTATCTAGCTATAGAGAGGATGTGGATCCCCGTTCTTCCTCTTTTTTAGACCATCGCCGGAGAGAGAGGTCTCCTCCCTTACGACAAGGGGAAGCAACTTATTGTCGAAGTCCAAATCAAAGAGGGGATGCAGAGGGGGACACAAAAAGAAGAAAGGTCCAATAGGAGAAGGTATTATTAACCTAAGTGGGGTACTCCTGAGCCCAACTGAATTAATCACACTTGATAAGGGACTCAAGTTTGCCCCCAAGCGAAATTTAAATAAATTCGATACATATGTGGATATTAAAAAGTTCACACGCAAATTAAATATCAAAAAGTACATGCTTACACAGCCAATTAGGGATCAGTCAAAACACAATATGCCAGGAAGAGTGGAACAGAGTTATCTGAGGAACAAATCATTGTTCAATCCACAAGTATTAAATAATCAGCATATAGAAGTGTTCTCTAAAATGGTCCTCAAGGACTTGGATTATCTCAAAGTGAAGAAAACACCTAATACTATGGCCATACATAAGGGTATCAAGTCTTTGGAAGAAAACAAAAAGGTGATTATAAGACCAGCCGATAAGGGTGGGGCCATAGTGGTCCTATCCAAGGACTACTACTATGAGGAGTTGGCCAAACAATTGGAGGATGCGAACACTTATATCAAATTACAAGCCAATCCTACAGGAGAATACAAAGAGGAGCTAGTTGAATTAATCCATAGAGGGAAAGAAAAAGGTGTATTGAACAAAAGAGAAACCAAATACCTAATACCTGAAGTGTGCAGAGTACCCATTATCTATACAGTTCCAAAGATCCACAAGGACTCTATCAAACCCCCTGGACGACCCATTATAAATGGTATCCAGTCCATTAATTCACGTCTAGGGGAGTATGTGGATAAATATATACAGCCACTAGTGCCCCAAACAAAGGCGTACCTCAGGGACACGAAGCATTTGATACAAATCCTTGAGAGTACTCCAATTGAACCTGATTGTGGTTACCTACTAGCCACGGCCGATGTGGCATCATTGTATACGGTTATAAACCACCAGGAAGCTATTGGGGCAACGAAATGGGCACTAAATAACTTTGGTCACCTCATATCCAAACAGAAACGTTTTATCCTAAGATGTTTGGCATATGGGCTACAGCACAATTATTTCTGGTACAAATCAGAGTATTACCGACAACTCAATGGCATTGGAATGGGTGCCAAATATGCACCAAGTGTTGCTAATGTTTTCATGTCTGAATGGGAGGAGTCATCTATATATGAGAATATGCCCGAACAGCTCCTACTGTACAGAAGATTTATTGATGACTGTATCATCATCTGGAAAGGAGATGAGAGCTCCCTAACAGAATTCTTTGGAAAACTTAATAGTAACCAAAAAAATATTAAACTTACCTATACTATCAGCAACACAACCATTCAGTTCCTTGATCTGGAGATCACTATGGAAAATCAACAGCTGAAAACCAAAACTTACTTCAAGCCGGTCCAAAGAAACAGCTACATACCTGTAGACAGCTGTCACCATGACCCATGGTTAATTAACATACCCAAGGGGCAATTGTTAAGGATCCGAAGAAACTGCTCAGATTCGCAGGTATTTTTGGATCAAGCAAAAATGATTGGAATGAAATTTATTGATAAAGGTTACAATAAGGACTTTATTCAGGAACAAATCACGAAGGTGTTTGAAACCCCACGCACCTCCCTAGTACAAGATAAAGTAAAACAAAACAGGCTGGAAACTGAATTACCAATTATTTTAAACTATAACACGCAACATAAGCAACTTGAAGCCATTCTAAAAAAGCATTGGCCAATACTAAAAGCGGATAGGCAACTACAGGGAATTCTACCCAGCTACCCAAGGGTGGTATATAGAAGAGCTCCAACCCTAAGGGATCTGGTAGCGAAAAACATCCCTGACCCGCCAATGAGAAATAATTCACTTACCTTCTACCAAGGAAAAGGTTTCTTTCCGTGTAAACGGTGTTTTGCGTGTAGACAGACCAATTTTAATGGACAAAAATGTTCTAAATTTATATCCACGGTTACCAAAAGGGAATATGACATAAAGGACCTGATTACCTGTAGGACTGAGGGGGTAGTTTATGTTTTGGAGTGCTCCTGTTCGCTTCAGTATATTGGACGGACCAAGCGACCAATGTGGAAGCGTATCAGGGAGCATGTCCAAAATATTCAGAAGGCTTTCCCCAAACATAATGTGTCCCGACATTTTGATGTGTGTCACCATAAAAATCCCAGAGAAATGAAATTTTGGGCCATTGCCAAATATAATCCACACTGGAGAGGCAGTCACAAAATAAGGGAACTGAGCAAGTCTGAGTCTCGCTGGATACATGAGATGCAAACTTTATCTCCCAATGGCCTGAATATAGATTTTGATCTTAATTGTTTCATTTCTGATTTTTAGATTTTATTTTAATCTCATGATTTTTATTTTTATTTTATTCTTCTTTGGGTCTTAGTGATGGTCCCATTGTTTTTATCAGTGTAGATGCACATGTAATAGCATATATTTTTTATTTTTCATTATCATATATATATACAATTTATAAATTTTGTATTAATTTAATCAGTATACTATATGGTTATGTATGCTCTGTTCAGTACCTGGCCACGAGATGGCGTATTTAGGTATTTAAATGGTAATCATTAGTGTTCTTAATCTTTTTAATTTATTTGATATATGTATTAAAATTCTGTATATCTATGTATCGGCCTTTGCGCTCATATAAAACCTACTATGTGCAAGGTTTGTAGCCACAATGATGTTTGCCTTTTTTTCCCTGTTGCTCACTCCGATGACACGCTGACACCGAGGAGGCTATTTAAACACAAGCTATCCTCAATCACCGTAGCAACCCATGAATAAGTCGCGTGCCCGTGACGTAACGCGTAGGGAGGAGTCTACGATCGAATCCGAGTCTATCGGATCGAGTTGAGGAGACAGCACACTGAGTGGCGTATCATGCTTATGCTAAGCGGGGATTCGTGAGTGCATCTGTTGATGTCTTTGGATCGCATTATCCGCCTGCTACTTGATGTTTGTGCAATGAGGTTTTCTTTTTCCTTTTTTTCATATCTATCCGCATACGAGTGCCTGATCACCTGATTCACAGTTTGAAGGACTGGGATCCACACTCTCAGTGAAGGAGGGCATCATTCATGTTATGTTTTGTTCTTCTATGGAATCCGTGCTGCTGCCTTCACTGTGCACCTGATTTAGGACTAATCACATGAATTCTAACACATATGGAGACTGTTTCTCCCTGATCTGTTTGTTTGTTTGATTTGTTTGTTTGTATGATTTACACCTATAAGTTAATATTAGCGCATCCTATTATATAATATTTTTTTCACTGTCTGATTTGGTATCACATGGATAGCAGCTGTGTTATTTAGTTTTTTATTTTGGTGTTCCTAGGATTAATTATTTAATTAGCGCTGTAGTACATTATATTTTCTTATTACTTAGATACAACTTTTATTTTCAAATCCCCAATCTCAGTCCATTTTCATCGGAGACGGTATATCCTGTTATCTAAACTCTCCCACCTCTCAAGGGACTGACCCCAGGGGCGGACTGACAACTCATGGAGCCCCCGGGCAATAGAAGATTATGGGGCCCCGGGCTTACAGATGGCCACCAAGCCAGGTGGCAGTACAGAGGCGGGGCAGCTAAAATCTCGGGATTTTCACATCAAAAGCATGTAGGTTTTGGACATATCAGGGACAGATGTAAAAAAAAACACAGATTTTTACATACTGTCCCTGTTTTTAATGAGCCTGGCAACCCTGATGGGGCCCCCTAGTGGCATGGGGCCCTCGGGCAGTGCCCGAATTCCTCAATGGTCAGTCCGCCCCTGACTGACCCTATTATGTCTGTCCAGGATTTCCATATTTTTAAAAGATTTTTAGTACATCCTCCCTTGATATATATATTTGTCCTTCCTTATTGTATTAATAACTACTTTAACCAATTATCTACAGTTGTGTTCATAAGTTTACATACCCTGGCTGAATTTATGATTTCTTGGCCATTTTTCAGAGAATATGAATAATAAACAAAAACTTTTCTATCACTTATGGTTAGAGCCCGTTCACACAGGGGCAACACGACTTCCAGCACGACTTTGGGAGGCAACTTGGACACGACTTGAGTATGAATCATCAGGCAACTTACAAGGCAACTTCTAGTTGCCTCCAGGACAGTACAAGGCAACTTCAAGTCGCCTCCAGGAGAGGAGGCTTTCCCGTGGCCAATCAAACAATCAGAGGGAGGGGGAGGGGTTTGCCTAAGAAATATATGTTATCTTCCTGTATTGTTGCTTCAAGCGGGATTCCAATTTTTTTTTTTTTAAAGTCAGCAGCTACTAACAGTGTAGCTGCTGACTTTTAATAAGGACACTTACCTGTCCTACTTGCCCGCGCTGATGGCCCCCCCAATGCCGATCTCATGACTGATGCAGGTCCCGCGCCGCCATTCACACTAGGGGAAACAGGCAGTGAAGCCTTACGGCTTCACTGCCCATTTCCTACTGCGCCTGTGTGAGTCTCGTGCTGGCTTGTGAATGGGCGGCTGCTCTCTGAGAACACACACAGTTCCCAGAAAGCAGCACGCCCCATTCACTAGGAGAAGGAGAAGAAAACCCACGCGGTGCGGATGAGGCAGATTATGGACTTCCGCATAGCAACAGGTATTTCAGGTGAGTATAAATGTTTGTTTTTTTTCACTTTTTTTTTTATTTTATTTTTTTAGGACTTTTGGTCAAATGTTTTTTTCCTGGGTGGAACTCTGCTTTCAGTTAAGACAGTGATCCGACTTCTGAGGCAACTTTCATTGAAATCAATGGGTACAAGTTGCCTACAAGTTGCCTAGAAGTCGTGATGAAGTAGTACAGGAACCTTTTCTGAAGTCGGAGCGACTTCAGTAGTGTACATTAAGACGGCTCCCATTCATTTTCTCGACTGTGCGACTTGGGGCAACTTGGGGCTGTTTGTCTGAACTGGGGTATGTAAACTTTTTATCAGGGTCTTTTGGGTAGTTTCTGTTGCCATTATGATTTAAAAAGAGTAAACACGGTTGATTTATAATAAATGGCTTCAGCCAAATACTAACCAAGAGTGAAAGAAAAGTTTTTGTGTTATCATTCATATTCTCTGAAAAGTGGCCAAGAAATCATAAATTCAGTGAGGGTATTTAAACGTATGAGCACAAATGTACATGTTGGGGGAGCTGTCGTCAACCACCTCTCCGCGATCAGTTTCAGTGCTAGAAATAAGCACCTAAGGTAAGCACTGCTATTTGTGTGCTACTTTATGCACTATCCCCTGCATTAATAGATGTCCCATAAGCTACATTTATGGTGCCAAGAACCTCTCTCGAAGATCTATACAGTTTTAGGCATCTTCAAACCATGTGAATAAGATTCCTATTTGGGTACCTGCATCTTGGGCATTAAGCCCTCAGGCAGGGCTGGACCGGGACAAAAATTTGACCCTGAACATCATCTAGACCGGCCCACTTTCATTTTGCAAACATGCACAAAAACAAGTAAACAAGTGGGAGGGCTAACTTCATGCAGGAACATTTCTTCAGCCTCATTAGCTGGAATTTCAGAAACCGGCATTGCTGCAAAGCCATTGGCTGCCTTTCAGCAATGCAATGGCGCTGAGGCTGAGCCTATGAAGTGAGGTGATGAGTAGTGCGGATGACAGCACTGCTTTATTAAAGTAATGTAATGTACTTACAGCAAACTTTACTAGTATAAAGAGACAAATTGTTTATTTGGCTCGGTAATGCAGTTTGGTGTGCTTTATTCTTTGCATATACAGGGTTTCCTGTGGTCGGTACTGGACTGGACAGAGTGGTGAAAAATACTTTTGGGAGAAAGCCATCATACCTGCATTGCTGCTTTTTGAGTGAAGTGGCTACAAATATCCGCCAGATGACAAGCACACATGACCTCATAAATTTATAGAGTCACATTTTTTGGTAAGCCGATGGTGTGTGTTTTGGTAATTGTACACTAAAGTCAGTGCAAACAGCTTGCAGTGAATCTGCACAAGTGTATCACTGCACAATTTTATTGGACTTTTTATATGAAATGCATTTACTTTAATAGCATGTTGGGTGTACATATATTAATTATTCCCTCCTATAGCTATCACATTTTATATAAAAAGTCCAATTGGATCCGCTAGTCTGTTTTTCAGGGGGACCCAATTGCACCCTCTATTCTCTTGGAGCAGCAGGTGTAATCTCCAATCCAATCCGTTCTACTAAAAACAAATGGAAAGGATCTATTCCCCTCCATAGATCGGATCAGATCGCAGTTGGGTGTAAATGGACAGAAAAGTGACATCTGACCATCCATAGCAAGGATCAGCTTATAGATCCCCCCCACTGAGAAAAGCAGAGCCCCCCCGTGTGTCTTCTGTTCTGTCTCCGTCTTCTATGCTCTGTCACTATGTAGCTTCTCCAACTCCCACCCCCTCGTATCTCTTTCCCCCTTGCGCTATCTTTCCTTCTCTGTCCTCTTTTCCCCATATGCATGTGGCAGGCAGTATAATACGCAGCACAGTCACACATATATAGGCATTCAATCAATGCCCTCCTACCTTCCACCAAGGATCTTCACCTGTAAACTTCCAGTTCCTGTGCCTTCTGGCCCTGCCCCCTGCTCTCACTCAGCTCCTCCCCCTGGTTCCCGGGCTCCCTCTCATCTGAATAATCCCCAGTTCAGCAGCAACTTCCCCTTAATCTCCTCCATTTATTCTGTACAACAAGACAATAATCCCTGAAAGATGATACCCTTACATTTCTTTTCTTTTAGTTTCTTATCAAAGACATTATCAGATAAAAAGCATTTCATTAAATCCCATGACTTTCTATATTCTTGGGGACATTTATAACACCCAGAGCTTTTTTTCTCAGAAAATAGGTGCAGGAACTCAACCACGACCCGTTCAGATTTCACAAACAGTTGAAGGGTCTTAAAGGGGCATTAAATACCAGAATTGCATTACATACAGTGTGCAGAGTTCAGGGGGTTACAAAGCAGTCACTTGTAAACACAGAAACCAGACTTCTGTGTTCACAAGTGATTGTGGTGAGCGGGCACCAAAGGGTCTGAGCCAAAGGTGGTGGAACTGAGTTCCACCAAGTTCCCCCAGAAAAAAAGCCCTGATAACACCACCCATGACTTTCTATATAATGTAACAGCCACATATTCACATTCCCCCCATTAATGCTGTTTTAACCACCAGACACAGCCAAAGCCATTGTGGGGGAAAAAAATGCTATTTAGAGAATAGGGAACGAGGTACACTTACCAACTTCTAGGTTTTCTAGGCTTTTAATCTTCTCCAATCTCCAGGTCCTGATCCTGGGGTTTTAACCTCCTTTCTTGGTCCTCACTGTCTTCTGTCACCTCACAAGATTGTTGTCACCACAAACTTCTGTTACTAAGTCCTAAAAATGCTCTTCTGGTCACTTAAATGGCACCAATATAGTGATGTAGCAGTGGGATGATGATAATTAATTATCCATTAGGATGATGCAAATCATTTCCAGCAGCAATCAGTTCTTCCAGAGAATGCATGTATTGACTCCCAACACCGAAGAAAGTTCACAATACTTGAAATAGATGACAAAATCCAACGCGTAAATATGACAATGAACAGTAGCCTTCAGAGTCCTGTTTGTCCTAGACTATTTACTAGACCTATGCCCTCATCTCTTGATGGAGAAAGAAACAATGAATGAAAGAATGACTGCCAGCTTGAATCATCCCCTTGAAATACTAGTCTGACACCGGGGGAGGGGTTTCTGCTAGTTTACCCAAAAAATGTTTTGCTCTTCTTGTTAATCAAGGTGAAAAGACTCTAGTTGTAATTACTGGCAATAATCTCACACTAGTGTTTAGACAGGTAAACAAGCCACCATTTCCATGAATATCCCCTCAAGTCTAATTACTCTAATTACCGTCAATAAATACTTATTGTATGGTCTTTTATCATCATTAATTATGTAAACAATGTACCTCAATTAGATTAACAGGCCATTCCTCACATACCTAGGTAGACTTGCATAAGATTAAATCCTCATACACACGGATTGGATTTTCAGCGAACAAAGCGTAGGACTTTTGTCCAAAGGGCGTTGGCCAGGAAATTGTCTTGCATACAAATGGCATAGAATTGTCGGCCAACAAACACAAAGCAATATGTTTTTTCAGCTCTTTAGCGCCACCCTTTGGGCAACTTATGTTGTTTTATGGTGAGCATTGCTTCTGAGCATGCATGTTTGTACTTTGGAGTTTTGTCCGACAGACTTGTTTATACATGATCGGAAAACCCGACAACACACAATTGTTGGCAGACAATTTTAACCACTTGCCAACCGCCGCGCGCCTATTTACATCATCAAAATGGGACGAGCAGGCAGATTGGCGTACAGGTACGTCCATTTGAATCTGCCGCCCAGCGGTCGCGCGTGCCCGCCGCTTGCCTCGCGAGTGCGGCCGCGGGTCCAGGGAACTCGATGTTCCCAGGAGTCCCGCGATTGCGGTCGGCAATAGCAGAACAGGGGAATGCCTTTGTAAACAAGGCATTCCTCTGTTCTGCCTAGTGACACTGTCACTGACACTGTCACTGATGACCGTTCCCCATGATAGGGAACGGTCTTCAGTGACGTGTAACAGTAAGAATCACTTCCTAGGGAACACTTAACCCCTGCAGCGCCACCTGGTGGTTAACCCCATTCACTGCCAGTGCCATTTTTACAGTAATCAGTGCATTTTTATAGCACTGATCACTGTAAAAATGACAATGGTCTCAAAATGGTGTCAAAAGTGTCCGATGTGTCCGCCATAACAGTCATGATAAAAATCGCTGATCGCCACCATAACTAGTAAAAAATAATTATTTGTAAAAATGCCATAAAACAGTCCCCTATTTTGTAGAAGCTATAACTTTTGCGCAAACCAATCAATAATTGCTTATTGCGATTTATTTTTTACCAAAAATAGGTAGAAGAATACATATCGGCCTAAACTAAATTTTTTTGGGGGATATTTATTATAGCAAAAAGTACAAAATATAGATTTTTTTTTTTTTCAAAATGTACGTTTCTTTTTTTGTTTATAGCGCAAAAAATTAAAGTTGCAGAGGTGATCAAATACCACCAAAAGAAAGCTCTATTTGTGGGAAAAAAAGGACGTCAATTTAGTTTTGGAGCCATGTCGCACGGCCGCACAATTGTTAGTTAAAGCGACACAGTGCCGAATGGCATGCTATTCCACATTTGTCCATGGAAAATCCGACAACAATTGTCCGATGGAGCATACAAATGGTCGGGTTTTCTGACAACAGGCTGTCATCACACAATTGGCTTGGATAATCCGATCGTGTGTATGAGGCTTTACATAACAAGGAGTGATCAGCTGTCCTTTTGATATGTTAAAATTGAGTTGGTTTGGACAAATTCTGGCCTTGTCAGTATGGTACTGTATGTGTGTGTATGTATACACATATAAAATAATAGAAAAGATATACCAGGATATATCCTAAGATAGAGGCTGGTCCTAGCGCTCAATGGACAAATTATATAAATGTATATGCAGAAAAAGCGGCTATTATAATGAGAAAAAATGTATGAAAGAAATATGTCTCTATGAGGCATTAACAGCGCTATATGAATTTATATCAATTGAACTCAAAAGTTCAAAATCTGCTTTTGTGAGGTGCAAAAAACAATCAGGATCTCCTATCCTAAAAATAGTAGCTAGCCTCAAATACTAAGGACAATGTAACAACAGCTATTATACACTAAAAACAAATGATGAAAAACAATCTTGAGTGTATATGACACGCATATGTCAATGGGGTACTTCTTTTTTAAAAATACAAATATAAGTAGAAATAAAAAATATAGCACATAGTCTGTTGATCTAAAATGTTCTTTGTGGGAAATAAACTTGAAATTTGGTTGAAAAGACACAAATCCAGGCTTTCCTTCACTTGTAGTCCCCCTCTCGGTTTTGTACTCACCAGATAGACATGGTGTTAATCGCCTTTAGATATTGGGATCTCCCTCCTGTGGAGTTCAGCCCAGCCCAGCAGCAATATTTCTCCTCCAAAAAGTATGGATGGGGTTAAGTGCGTGTTTGCAGCAAGAGCAATCATGTGGACAAAAACATAGGGAGAGAGGACATAGCGTAATACTGTCTTTATTATATAAACAAACCCTATTTAAAATTGTGCTTACAGAAATAAAAACAAAATTGTGCACATCGGTTGCAATGTTACTGCTCACTCTGCTAGCCTAGCGTCTCCGCTCCGTCTCCAGCTGATGTGTCCCGGGTGTAACTTGCTCCGTCTGTACGATACGTCGTGTAGCCACGCCCTGACGCGTTTCGTGATTGGCTCACGTCTTCAGAGGGCGTGGCTACACAACACGACTAATCGTATTTATAGGTGGGTGCTGACCATTCGGCTCCTCCCATCTCCCATTGTCAGCAGCTTGCAGAGGGGAGGAAATTACACTCCTCTCTGCCTGAAATCCCGCCCTGCTGCCAATAGGATTTAAAGTGTCCGGGTCGCCCCTCCTCTGTGATACAAGTCTGCTGTCTGCCATAGCCTGGAGCGTCCTCCATATTGTCGTAGCGCAGGACAATATGATTACCCTGTGCGCTACTCTACATTATGGATCTACTAGGTACAGCTCCCGGAAGTTTATTGTCTGCTCGCGCGGCTCACTACACACACTACTTTGGATTCCTCGCTGCTGACACAAACAAAGGACTATGGATTAAAGACTCAGACTGACAGCAGCTGTATCTCTTAGTATACACAATATATAATCCAAGCGATGTTTATACCTGGCTATCACTTATTACAGGTGGTAATACCAGTGCTATTCATACCCATATGTGGATTAATATTAATACGTTTCATCAGCAGTGTATAATTGTTACCACTAAAACGGTAAATGTAACACAGTTACTTATACCAGGATAAAAAAATAATAATAATAATAATGAATTGACATACACATGAATACGTCCTTAAAATTCAACATATAAGATACACTATGATATTTCAACATATAAAATACACTATAATTTTCATATAATATTCTACCTGTATATTATACTGTAAAAAATGTCACATACGCCCATACTCATATTATACTCAGATTTACCATAAATATGACCTTTGATCTACCTTAATTCTATGTGTCCAATAGGGATAGATGCATGGTCATTATTGGACTGAAAAAATTACTAATAATAAAAATAAATGTAAATAAATAAAAATGAATAGAATAAAGATAGAATAGAATACCATAGATAACAATGAAAATGGGAGTAAGGATGTCCTTTAATGGTCCCCTCATACCTTAATATATATGATATAGCATCAGTATGACCTAATGCTAAATTAAATATGTTCAATGGTTTGGAAATTAGGTACAGCCTCCCCGTATAGTCAATGATGTACATATTATTAATGGTTGCTTATAAAGAAATTTATATCTAGATCAATGTTGAGGCCATTCGGACTAAGAGTATTGGTGAGGAATATCCATTCAGTTTCTCTCTTGGATATTTCTCTTACCCTATTACTTCCTCTCCAATTGGGGTCTATTTTATCTATCCCCCAGAACTTCAGTCCTATGGGGTTCTTATCATGTTTTTCTAAAAAATGTAAAGAGACGCTATGATCTTCATACCCTGTGGTAATGTTGTATATGTGTTCTCCTACTCTTTTAGACAGTTTTCTTTTTGTCCGTCCTATATACATTAGCCCACAAGGGCATTCAAGGGCGTAAACCACATGGGTCGACATGCATGTTATGCATTCTTTGATGGGAAAGTTCTTGCCATTAGCTGTCGAGGTAAATTGAGTGAGGCCTCTCAGATGAGTGGAGACCTGGCGGCAAGCTTTACAGCGTCTACACGCTGTGAACCCAGATCTTTCCCAGAACATCTTTAATTTCTTTGGGGGGTCCAACACTCTTTTCACTATTTGATCTCCAAATGATGGACATTTTCTGTATATAAATGGGGGGATTGATGGTAACTGTTGATTTAAAACCTTATCCATTAATAATATGCCCCAATGTTTCTTAATTATAGTTTCAATATCCTTGTATTGCTCATTATACTCAGATATGAACCCCCATTCATGTTGGTTGTTCACAGGTCGTGTTCTTGGTTCCAATAATTGTTCTTGTGTGGAGGTACCTATTGTTTCAATAAGTGAGTTCAATTTGGGTTTCTTGTAGCCCTTTTCCATGAATCTTTCTCTAATCACACTGGCCTGGTTCAGATAGTCTGTGTCATTGGTGCAATTGCGTCTGATACGCATAAACTGCCCTTTTGGAATGTTACGCAGCCATCGTGGGTGATGGCCACTTTGGATAGGAATGTAGCTGTTCCTATCTGACGCCTTAAAATATGCTTTTGTATGATAGTAATTGGGTCCCCTCATTACTGTAACATCTAAATAATTGATTTCCTGCTGGTCCCATTTGAATTCCAATTTAATGTTATTTTTATTGGAATTTAATTTGTCAGCATATAGTTGCAGTGATTCCTCTGAACCTTCCCAAATAATAAACAGATCGTCAATATATCGCTGGTAAAATACCAGTTCCTTGCGTCTGTCTTTAAAGATCCACTTGTCTTCCCATTCACTCATAAATAAGTTGGCAAGGCTGGGTGCAAACTTGGCACCCATCGCCACGCCAACTTTTTGACTGAAAAAATTACCCCCATACCAAAAGTAATTATGGGTGAGACAGAATTCCAATGCCATTTTTAGGAATTTCTTCTGTATATAGGGCAGTTCTTCCCTCTTACTTAGTGCCCAATTAAGTGCCAAAATCGCATCATCGTGGTGTATGTTAGTATACAGTGATGCGACATCAGCTGTTACCAAAAACATATTAGTATTAGGTGGTATAATAACTTCCCTTAATTTTTTAAAAAAACTTGTGGTGTCCTTTAAATATGCCTGTGTGGTGATCACACTGCTTTGTAAGAAGTGGTCCAAATATTGGCCTACCCTTGATGTCACAGATTCAATACCGTTTACTATTGGTCTGGGAGGTGGTAGCAATGGATGCTTATGCATTTTGGGCACTGTATAAATAGTTGGAATTCTACTGAAACTAGGGCATAGAAACTGTTTTTCTTTCTTGGTCAGAACTCTCATATAATATCCATAGTCTATGAGGTTCTTTAGATCTGTTCTATATCGTTTAGTGGGGTCACCATTCAGCTGTAGATACGTGTTTTCATCATTGAGCATCTCCTGAATCTGGGTGTGGTAAAAGACTTTGTCCATCACCACCACCCCTCCTCCCTTATCCGCAGGTCTCACTACTATATCCTTGCGGTTTTCTAATGCTCGAATGCCTTCTTTAATATGTTTGGGGTTAAGGCTTTTTTTCATCTGCAGGGTGTCCAGATCTCTCAAGACCAGTTGTTTAAAGACTTCAACCTGATGGTTAGACGTTTGGGGTGGGTTAAACAAAGATCGATTTTTCAGACCACTGTTAACACCCACTACTTCTGAATATTTATGACTAGTTGTCCCAAAGCTGTTAGTAAGGAAATATCTTTTAATGTTGATTTTCCTTATATATTTGTGTAGATCGATATACACTTCAAATTTATTTAATACTTTAGTTGAGGAACATTTAAGTCCTGCATTAAGGATATTATTTTCCTTTTGGGTGAGAGTGGCTGATGATAGGTTATATATGCCACCTAATCTGCATGTCTTGGCCTCTTTTTGTTTGACACGTTGCCCTGCTCGGCATCCTCTACGTGTGGTGGCCTGTAATGTCTGATTGGGCTGTATGTGGTTTCCCCTGTTGGGGGGTTCCACCAATCTTGGCTGTGATTGGTATTGGAATACTGTTGTGGTCGTCCCCTCCAGGGTCGATTGCCTCGCGATCGTCCTCTGGGGTGACCTCTCATCCCCCTCCCTAAAAAAGGAGTTGGATGTGGTGATTCTGTGCGATACGTGTTATCTGTAGGGCCTTGCCCTGACAATGCTTCATATCTATTGTCAGTGGTTATTGGATAATGAGTGGGATAATTCGCATTATAACCTGGTCTAATTGGTCCATTGTTACCTCCTCTACCCTGATTCCTGTTATTTCCTCTCCCACGCTGTGGTTGGGAATTTGGCTGAGCTCTCACATCTTGCCTTTGTTCAGTGATCTGTATGGTAGGGGGTCTCCTATTATTAGTGCTTTCCTGATTGGGTGTTGGATTTACTTGTGGTTGCTGAGGTGTGGCACCACTTTTTCCCAGCTGCCACAAGTAAACCGTGTTTTTCCTGAAATCAGTTACATCCCTTCTGAATTTCTTGATTTTTTTCTTTTGAGTTTCTTTATCTGTCTTTTCCAACTTCTTTTTTATTTCATTATCAAAGTTGATGACAGTCTGAGTTCCCTTAATGGGGTCTAATTTGGTTTTCAAATCGGCTATTGTTTTCTCCAAGAGTGCCATTTTCATTCTCTTTCGTTTGAGTACCAATTGTTGTAATTTCATACCAACACCATTAAAGAAATCTAGCCATTCAGTTTGGGATTCTTTATCCTCAAGCCCATCCTGCGGAGTTACCTCCCATCTCAGGCTGCGCATTATGATATTTTCTTGTAAATACCGTTCAAATGTGGAAATATCCCACCAAGTGCGCACTTGTTTCTCAAGTGCGCTCCCCAATGCATTTAATAACACATTATGATCTTCATTGGTCTCCCAATCTCCTTCATTCGAGAAGACTTGATCCAAATTCAATTGTCTATTGGTCAAGAAATTAATGGAGTCCATGTTCGCTATAGGTAATGATAGAAAAGTATAGAAAAGATATACCAGGATATATCCTAAGATAGAGGCTGGTCCTAGCGCTCAATGGACAAATTATATAAATGTATATGCAGAAAAAGCGGCTATTATAATGAGAAAAAATGTATGAAAGAAATATGTCTCTATGAGGCATTAACAGCGCTATATGAATTTATATCAATTGAACTCAAAAGTTCAAAATCTGCTTTTGTGAGGTGCAAAAAACAATCAGGATCTCCTATCCTAAAAATAGTAGCTAGCCTCAAATACTAAGGACAATGTAACAACAGCTATTATACACTAAAAACAAATGATGAAAAACAATCTTGAGTGTATATGACACGCATATGTCAATGGGGTACTTCTTTTTTAAAAATACAAATATAAGTAGAAATAAAAAATATAGCACATAGTCTGTTGATCTAAAATGTTCTTTGTGGGAAATAAACTTGAAATTTGGTTGAAAAGACACAAATCCAGGCTTTCCTTCACTTGTAGTCCCCCTCTCGGTTTTGTACTCACCAGATAGACATGGTGTTAATCGCCTTTAGATATTGGGATCTCCCTCCTGTGGAGTTCAGCCCAGCCCAGCAGCAATATTTCTCCTCCAAAAAGTATGGATGGGGTTAAGTGCGTGTTTGCAGCAAGAGCAATCATGTGGACAAAAACATAGGGAGAGAGGACATAGCGTAATACTGTCTTTATTATATAAACAAACCCTATTTAAAATTGTGCTTACAGAAATAAAAACAAAATTGTGCACATCGGTTGCAATGTTACTGCTCACTCTGCTAGCCTAGCGTCTCCGCTCCGTCTCCAGCTGATGTGTCCCGGGTGTAACTTGCTCCGTCTGTACGATACGTCGTGTAGCCACGCCCTGACGCGTTTCGTGATTGGCTCACGTCTTCAGAGGGCGTGGCTACACAACACGACTAATCGTATTTATAGGTGGGTGCTGACCATTCGGCTCCTCCCATCTCCCATTGTCAGCAGCTTGCAGAGGGGAGGAAATTACACTCCTCTCTGCCTGAAATCCCGCCCTGCTGCCAATAGGATTTAAAGTGTCCGGGTCGCCCCTCCTCTGTGATACAAGTCTGCTGTCTGCCATAGCCTGGAGCGTCCTCCATATTGTCGTAGCGCAGGACAATATGATTACCCTGTGCGCTACTCTACATTATGGATCTACTACTAAGAAATTAAAGATGTTCTGGGAAAGATCTGGGTTCACAGCGTGTAGACGCTGTAAAGCTTGCCGCCAGGTCTCCACTCATCTGAGAGGCCTCACTCAATTTACCTCGACAGCTAATGGCAAGAACTTTCCCATCAAAGAATGCATAACATGCATGTCGACCCATGTGGTTTACGCCCTTGAATGCCCTTGTGGGCTAATGTATATAGGACGGACAAAAAGAAAACTGTCTAAAAGAGTAGGAGAACACATATACAACATTACCACAGGGTATGAAGATCATAGCGTCTCTTTACATTTTTTAGAAAAACATGATAAGAACCCCATAGGACTGAAGTTCTGGGGGATAGATAAAATAGACCCCAATTGGAGAGGAAGTAATAGGGTAAGAGAAATATCCAAGAGAGAAACTGAATGGATATTCCTCACCAATACTCTTAGTCCGAATGGCCTCAACATTGATCTAGATATAAATTGCTTTATAAGCAACCATTAATAATATGTACATCATTGACTATACGGGGAGGCTGTACCTAATTTCCAAACCATTGAACATATTTAATTTAGCATTAGGTCATACTGATGCTATATCATATATATTAAGGTATGAGGGGACCATTAAAGGACATCCTTACTCCCATTTTCATTGTTATCTATGGTATTCTATTCTATCTTTATTCTATTCATTTTTATTTATTTACATTTATTTTTATTATTAGTAATTTTTTCAGTCCAATAATGACCATGCATCTATCCCTATTGGACACATAGAATTAAGGTAGATCAAAGGTCATATTTATGGTAAATCTGAGTATAATATGAGTATGGGCGTATGTGACATTTTTTACAGTATAATATACAGGTAGAATATTATATGAAAATTATAGTGTATTTTATATGTTGAAATATCATAGTGTATCTTATATGTTGAATTTTAAGGACGTATTCATGTGTATGTCAATTCATTATTATTATTATTATTTTTTTATCCTGGTATAAGTAACTGTGTTACATTTACCGTTTTAGTGGTAACAATTATACACTGCTGATGAAACGTATTAATATTAATCCACATATGGGTATGAATAGCACTGGTATTACCACCTGTAATAAGTGATAGCCAGGTATAAACATCGCTTGGATTATATATTGTGTATACTAAGAGATACAGCTGCTGTCAGTCTGAGTCTTTAATCCATAGTCCTTTGTTTGTGTCAGCAGCGAGGAATCCAAAGTAGTGTGTGTAGTGAGCCGCGCGAGCAGACAATAAACTTCCGGGAGCTGTACCTAGTAGATCCATAATGTAGAGTAGCGCACAGGGTAATCATATTGTCCTGCGCTACGACAATATGGAGGACGCTCCAGGCTATGGCAGACAGCAGACTTGTATCACAGAGGAGGGGCGACCCGGACACTTTAAATCCTATTGGCAGCAGGGCGGGATTTCAGGCAGAGAGGAGTGTAATTTCCTCCCCTCTGCAAGCTGCTGACAATGGGAGATGGGAGGAGCCGAATGGTCAGCACCCACCTATAAATACGATTAGTCGTGTTGTGTAGCCACGCCCTCTGAAGACGTGAGCCAATCACGAAACGCGTCAGGGCGTGGCTACACGACGTATCGTACAGACGGAGCAAGTTACACCCGGGACACATCAGCTGGAGACGGAGCGGAGACGCTAGGCTAGCAGAGTGAGCAGTAACATTGCAACCGATGTGCACAATTTTGTTTTTATTTCTGTAAGCACAATTTTAAATAGGGTTTGTTTATATAATAAAGACAGTATTACGCTATGTCCTCTCTCCCTATGTTTTTGTCCACATGATTGCTCTTGCTGCAAACACGCACTTAACCCCATCCATACTTTTTGGAGGAGAAATATTGCTGCTGGGCTGGGCTGAACTCCACAGGAGGGAGATCCCAATATCTAAAGGCGATTAACACCATGTCTATCTGGTGAGTACAAAACCGAGAGGGGGACTACAAGTGAAGGAAAGCCTGGATTTGTGTCTTTTCAACCAAATTTCAAGTTTATTTCCCACAAAGAACATTTTAGATCAACAGACTATGTGCTATATTTTTTATTTCTACTTATATTTGTATTTTTAAAAAAGAAGTACCCCATTGACATATGCGTGTCATATACACTCAAGATTGTTTTTCATCATTTGTTTTTAGTGTATAATAGCTGTTGTTACATTGTCCTTAGTATTTGAGGCTAGCTACTATTTTTAGGATAGGAGATCCTGATTGTTTTTTGCACCTCACAAAAGCAGATTTTGAACTTTTGAGTTCAATTGATATAAATTCATATAGCGCTGTTAATGCCTCATAGAGACATATTTCTTTCATACATATAAAATAATATAATATACTACATAAATCGGCCAAGTCTTTTATGCAAATGCATCTATGTCTTAGTAAAGGTGCTTTTATGCACTACTGATGGAATATGTGCATTCTTTCCTTACAGATGTGTTAGAGATAAGACACAGCAATCCCAGATAAGAGGTCACAACAGTGATCCCTGAAGGTATATTCAGGTCCTGATCTTATCAAGGACCTTAACCCTTCATGGACTCTATTTTTATAGTTTTTTTTATGCAAATGCCAGGAAGCCATCAAAGCAAATCCATTGTTTTGTCTTTCTGCACATTGTCATTAGTCTCTATCTGATATATTTTTTTAGCAGCAGCCAGCAGTATTCCTGATAGGGTTTGTCAATGCATGGCATCAGGATATTGATTACCTTTGTGTTTACATTTTTCTACTTACTATGTTTTACTAGTTTACTAAATGTCTGTGATTGTGGACCCTGGAGGCCATATTGTCAGAGTCTGTTTCATAAACCGATACAGTATTTTCCTCATTACCAAGGAGGTGCAGCACACAGTGACAGAGGGCCTCTTATGTAAGAAACAGTAAGAAATATTTCATATATGGCTAACAGCCAGCAATCAACTTTACATTTTTAAATTGCAGTTTTTATGTGGTCAGTGAAGGGTTCAAATATGATCGCTGTTGTGGTGCAGTTCGTACAATTATCTTGAAGCCTTATATATACACCACTGTCTGAGGGAATAACAGTTTTAAAGGATAACCTCCATCCCCACTCCGAAGTGGGCTACCGTTTAGCCCTGACTGGCACCCCACAGCGTCAGTTTCCAAAACATCGAGCTGGGTAATTTTTCTAATGCACACACATACCACTGCCCCTTTTATTCCCAATAATTTTCTGTACTCCGGGGACACCATGACTATGGACCATCCATAGGATGAACGAGGCCACAATACATGTGGGCATAGGTAGGCATATCTGAGTTGTTTTGAACTCAAAGTCAATGGGTGTCAGGGCCTGGATGTGGACCTGGGACCAGGGGCGTCGGGAGGGTGTGGCTAGGGGGCTGGAACCCCCGAATGGGTTCCTGAAAAGAGCAGAGTGACAGGAATGCAGCATCCAATTGACAGTCCCGAGCACCGCGCCGCCGCTGAACAGGGACCGTGTAATTAGGAACGGCGCCGAATGATATTGCAAGTCCCGCCTTCTAGAGCCTGCAGCTCCTATAATGGATGTCCCACAGGCCCAATGACGGGACCGTGGGACATGTGACGTCCATCATAGGCGCCACAGGCTCCAGAAGGCGGCAATTACGAGCCACATCAATGTAAAGATCCCGGCTCGGGCGGCTCTCCTTTCCTCTCCTCCTTTCTGTCTGGCTGGCTGGCTACCTGCCTGCCGTGACACATGATGGGTGTATGTCAGGTAGGTGAAATCATTGTGTATGTCAGGTAGGTCCATGTTACATGTATGTCAGGTAGGTGAAGTCATTGTGTATGTCAGGTAGGTCCATGTATGTCAGGTAGTTGAGGTCAGTGTATGTCAGGTAGGTCCATGCATGTCAGGTAGGCGAGGTCAGTGTATGTCAGGTAGGTCCATGTATGTCAGGTAGGTCCGTGAATGTCAGGTAAGTCAGTGTATGTCAGGTAGGTCCATGTATGTCAGGTAGGTGAGGTCAGTGTATTTCAGGTAGGTCCATGTATGTCAGATAGGTGAGGTCAGGTAGGTCAGTGTATCAGGTAGGTGAGTTTGGGCTGAAGCCCCTGGTCTTTTTGCCACCTAGCAACAGCCCTGCCTGGGACCTCAGCTGTGTCTAGCAATGACTCTTTTCACAGAGCTACCTGAGATGCTGGACAGTTTCCTGGACAATTCCTTAAATGATCCTGCCTTCAACCTTGAACTCTTTGCTACTTCAATGAACTTCCTGATTTACAGTGGGAAAAATAATGATTTAATTCCCTGCAAATTTTGTAAGTTTGGCAAAGAAATCAAGAATCTATAATTTTTCTTAAAGTTGAATTTTAAATGATAGAGAAAGAATATCAACCAAAAATCCAGAAAAAAAAAACACATTATACAAATATTATATAACACAAAGCCTAAAAACTACCTAATAGCACTGCTCAGCGCCTAGAAAACCCCTCTAAAAATAACTTTTGTATTTATGCAGCAACTATTAAAATAGATCATACATGAAAATAATAGCATTTAAAAAGTTCAGCACATCCTGTGTCCTTAAAATGCCATAGCAGCGCTCATGTCAGTCCGTCCACATATGACAAGCTTTTATATGATTCCGCATATAAGGAAAAAAATCAATGAAGTGACTTCTTTAAATTGGTGACATTTTCATTATGGTGAGATTTTTATTGGGTATGGATGACTCCAGTAAAGCAGGATCAGACTTATGCTATCACGGCCAATTTTAAGAAATGGTGGAGCCAATGTTATGCCTTATGGGTCAAGACACGTCTTACCTCTGTTCTTGCCAACAAGGGTTTCTCCACCAAGTACTAAGGCCGTGTACACACGGCAGAGAACCTCGACGGGCAGAACACATCGTTCCGCCCGTCGAGGTTCCCTGCCGGCCGTCGAAATCGGCGACCCGCCCATCGGGAATGGCAACCAGCCATTCTTCCAGGCGGGCCGTCGAGCAAATAGAGAGCGTGCTCTCTATTTCTGCTCGACGGGCTTCCCGACGGGAAGCTCGCCGAGAGCGTACACACGGCCGAGGTCCTCGCTGGAATGCAGCTTCCAGCGAGAGGTTCTCGCTGGTTTCCAGCGAGAACCTCGGTCGTGTGTACACGGCCTAAGTCATGTTTTCAATGGGGATCAAATACTTATTTTACTCACTGCACTGTAATTCAATTTATAACATTTGTATTATGTTTTTTTTTTTTTTATGAATTTTTGGTTGATATTCTGTCTCTATCATTTAAAATACAACTATGATAAAAATTATAGCCCTTTCATTTCTTTCTAAGGGGGTACATTTACAAAATCTGCAGGGGATCAAATATTTATTTTCCCCACTGTAAGCCATGACTCTGCACTTCCTGTTTGTCAGATTGTTGTGCTCTCACCAGTCAATCTAGTTTTTGTCTTTCCTGCTGCCATCCATATCTTTGCTATTACTCGTTACTTACCCTTGACTTGTTCCTCGACTATGCTTCAGGTTGATCCCAACCGGCAACTACTTGTTACTAACCTTTTGCTTGTTTGCCGACTATACCTACTATATCTGCTACTGGACCCCAGCTTGCTTACCTACTGGTGGGATAATCCTGAGAAACACAAACCTGGTACTAACATGCTCCTAAACCCATCTCCACCCCCAGGAGCTCTGGTGGAAACCTGTTAGTACTTAGACTCTGCACCTGAGGTGATCCTGCATTATTTGCCAGGGTGACCTGCTTGTATACCAATCCTGCTGGTCAGTGGGAGTCCCTCTACTGCTATAGCTACTGATTTCCGAGTCTGAACCCAGACCGTGACAAAGGGACACCGTGACAAAGGGACACTGGGCTGGCTACACAGTGAAGAACTCAGGAGTGGGGGATGGAGAAAAGTATTTAACTATACTTACTACAGTAGGTGGTTTATTTAACCTCTTCCCTACCGAGTCATAGGAATATGATGTCGGCAGCGACCATTCGTCCTTCAGACTGGACATCATATGACGTCCTTGCTTTCCCGGTCGCTAGGGGGCGCGTGCCGCATTGCTCGGGACCTGGTGCGCGTGCCCGGCGGCCGCAGTGTCCACCGGAAACCCGCGATTCCCCTCAATCACGGCAGGACCATGGATCTGTGTGTGTAAACACTCAGATCCATGTCCTGTCAGAGGTGAGGAGACAGATGTGTGTTCCCAGTACAGAGGAACACACATCGATCTCCTCCCCTTGTGAGTCCCCCTCCCCTACAGTTAGAACACACTTCAGGGAACATATTTAACCCCTTTAGCGCCCCCTAGTGTTAACCCCTTCCCTGTCAGTCACATTTACACAGTAATCAGTGAAGATTTATAGCACTAATCGCTGTGTAAATGTGAATGGTCCCAAAAATTAGTCAAAAGTGTCTGATATGTCCGTCGCAAAGTCACGGTCACAAAAAAAAACGCAGATCACCGCCATTACTAGTAAAATATATATATATATATATATATATATATATATATATATATATATATATATATATAAAACAAAATGCCATAATTCTATTCCCTATTTTGTAGACGCTAGAACTTTTGCGCAAACCAATCAAATACGCTTATTGCAATTTTTTTTTTTTACCAAAAAAATGTAGAAGAATACGTATCGATCTAAACTGAGGAAAAAAATGTTTTTTAAAAAAAATATTTATTAAATCAAAAAGTAAAAGATAATGGCCCGGATTCACATACATTGGCACATATTTATGCCGCCATAGCGTATCTCTTTTACGCTACGCCGGCGCAGCTCAGAGAGGCAAGCATGGAATTCACAAAGAAAATGCTCCCAACTCTGCCCCGGCGTAACGTATATTTCATAGGCGTAAGCTGGCGTAAGTGGAAGTAGGTGGAAGTGGGCTGGAAGTGGGCGTGATCCATGTTAATGACGAGTGACCCCATGCAAATGATGGGCCGGGTGCCAGACAAGTACTTAAAATTGACTGCACATGTGTCGGGACATGGACGTATTCCTGTGCGCATGTGTACAACCACGTCGGAACAACTGCCCAAGATACGCCGGATCACTGTGTACGCCGTGAACGTAACCTACGCCCAGCCAGACCCACATCGGCCCATATTCACAGACGTTCCACGTAAAATACGAAGGCTTGTGTTCCCTGGTCCATACCTTTGCATGGGTTGCGCCTCATCTATGGGGAATAACTTTACGACAAACGTAAAACTTACGCAAACTGCTTAAATCATGCGCCGGGCGCAAGTACGTTCGTCAATCGGCGTATATCCCTCAGCAACTATACCATCAAAATTCAACCACTGTGCCCATCAATTGCCACCACTGTGCCATCAAAATACAGCAACTGTGCCCATCAATTGCTGCCACTGTGCCATCAGACGCAGCCAATGTGCCATCAAAACGCAGCCACTGTGCCCATCAATCGCCGCTACTGTGCCATCAAACGCCATCCTCTGCTATGATTGGACGCACCGCCACTGAGTTAGAGAGGGTATATGGGGGGCACAACTTAGGTTTACATTTAAAGTGGTCATTCATCTTTTGTAGCTTTACTGTATGATGCTTTTGGGGGTCTTTGGGAGGAGTAGATCATAACATAATGTACCTGTGACTTTATATTTTATGTATTACGGGTACCATCATTTTACGCACCGCTTTATATATATATATAGTATTTATTAAACATTCACATCAGACCTTGCCTTCAAGGAGCTTACAATCTAATCCCTAACTCACATTGATACATACATATTTTAGGACCAATTTAGCCCGGAACCAATTAACCTACCAGCATTTCTTTGGAGTGTGGGGGAAAACCCACGCAGCCACAGGCAGAACATGCAAACTTCATGTGAACCAATGACCCTAGTGCTGCCAGGCAGAAGTGCTAACCACTTAGCCACTGTGCTGCCCATATTAAAATTTATTAATTATGGATATATTGTTTTTATTGTATATCATATGTTAATGTGAGCTATGTTGGTTAATTTCACTGCTGTTTGATTATATGGACTTTGGATGTTCACACTAATTATTTGTTTTGCTGAAATGGAGGATTATCAATAAAACACATTAACCCTTATGTGTATACACGACTGTTTTTCATGACGAGAAAAATGCCATTTTTTTAATTGGTCGTGAAAAAACGGTCGTGTGTATGCCCCAGAGCATTTTTCTCGACGTGAAAAATGGGCATTAAAAATTTAGAACCTGCTCTATTTTTTCTCGTCATTTTTCACACTGTTCTATTTCACGTTGTGAAAAACGATTGTGTGTACGCTTTAATGAGGGGGGGAGAACGCGCATGCTCAGAAGCGATTTATGAGACGGGAGCACTTGTTCTGGTAAAACTAGCGTTCGTAATGGAGATAGCACATTCGTCACGCTGTAACAGACTGAAACACACAAAGACTGAAAAGCACAAATCGTCTCTCACAAAACTTTTACTAACACACGGTAACACTAAATCAACAAAAGCAGCCCAAAGGATGGCGCCATTTGAATGGAACTTCCCCTTTATAGTGCCGTCGTACGTGTTTTCGTATGTGTTGTACGTCACCACGCTTAGCTCGAGCATTTTTTTTCACGATCATGTGTATGGACGGGAGGCTTGAGAGGAATCACATTGAGAAAAATGTTGTTTTTTTCCATGACAAGAATAACAGTCATGTGTGCGCGGCATTAGCCTTTGAAACATATCACTTGGCAATGGAACCTGCTAACGAGAAAGGACAATGTTATTGCATGATATGTAATATAATAATTAGAAGGTTAGTTAGAGGTGTTGTAAAGTAGACAGTTTTTTCTAGATATGATAAAATGATGATTTAAAACAAAATAGTGTTTTTATTATGCGTGCATTATCTGTCTCTGTTTAGGGAAGACAGTAACATCAAATAAGGTTGTTAAGGTTGTGTTAGAAAAAAAAAGAGATTGTCTCTTAATCATTATGACAATCTGATGAGATCATTAAAAAATATAGGTGGGGGGAGTAGAGCGGAAGGCAAGAGGTGTAGTTGTACATGTCGCTCTTTTGCAAGTGAAGTGAAGAACAGATCTGCTGATGAGTTGAGATCTGCTAATAGATAACGTGTAAAGAAGTAAAGGTTTGAGGGTTATGTGCAACATCCCTAATACAGAAGTTGAAAGACAAATACAAATACAAATACTAGGTTCCCATAGTAGCACTAGTAGTATACAGTGCATCCGGAAAGTATTAACAACAATTCACTTTTTCCACAATTTGTTATGTTACAGCCTTATTCCAAAATGGATTCAATTAATTGTTTTCCTTAAAATTCTACAAACAATACCCCATAATGACAACGTGAAAGACATTTGTTTGAAATCTTTTCAAATTTATTAAAAATAAAAACCAAAACAATCACATGTACAAAAGTATTTACAAAATTGAGCTCAGGTGCATCCTGTTTCCACTAATCACCCTAATCAATTTTTCTTGTTCAACTTGATTGGCGTCCATCTGTGGTAAATTCAGTTGATTGGACATGATTTGGAAAGGCACACACCTGTCTATATTAGATCTGACAGTTAACAGTGCATGTTAGAGCACAAACCAAGCCATGAAGTCCAAGGACTTGTCTGTAGACCTCGGAGACAGGATTGTATCGAGGCACAGATCTGGGGAAGGAAACAGAAAAATGTCTGCAGTATTGAAGGTCCCAATTAGCACAGTGGCCTCCACCATTCATAAATTGAAGAAGTTTCACTGTCAAGAGAGGAGAGTCTTCCAGAAGAAAAACCATCTCTACAGTACTCCACCAATCAGGCCTGTATGGTAGAGTAGCCAGACGGAAGCCACTCCTCAGTAAAAGGCACATGGCAACCTGCCTGGAGTTTGCCACAAGGCTACTGAAGGACTCTCAGATTATGAGAAACAATTTCTCTGGTCTGATAAAACAAAGATTGAACTCTTTGGCCTCAATGGCAAGCATCATGTCTGGATGAAACCAAGCACCACTCATCACCTGCCCAATACCATCCATACAGTGAAGCATAGTGGTGGCAGCACCATGCTGTTGGGATGTTTTTTAGTGGCAGGAACTGGGAGACTAGTCAGGATTGAGGAAAAGATTAATGCAGTAATGTACAGAGACATCCTTGATGAAAACCTGCTCCAGAACACTCTGGACCACAGACTGGGGCGGAGGTTCATGTTCGAACAGGACAATGACCCTAAGCACACAGACAATATAACAAAGGAGTGGATACAGGGCAACTCTGTGAATGTCCTTGAGTGGCCCAACCAGAGTCCAGATCCTAACCTGATTGAACATCTCTGGAGAGATCTGAAAATGGCTGTGCACCGATGCTTCCCATCCAACCTGATGGAGCATGTGAGGTCCTGCAAAGAAGATTGGGAGACACTGCCCAAAAATAAGTATTCCAAGCTTGTAGTATCATAGTTAAAAAAAAACTTGAGGCTGTAATTAGTGTCAAAAGTGCTTCAACCAAGTATTGAACACAGGCTATTAATACTTATGTACATGTGATTTATTTATTTTATTTTTTATAAATTTGCAAAGATTTCAAACAAACATTATGGGGTATAATTTGTAGAATTTTGAGGAAAATAATGCATTTAATCCATTTTGGAATAAGGCTGTAACATAACAAAATGTGGAAAAAATGAAGAGCTGAGAATACTTTCCGGATGCACTGTAGCTACCAGTGATCTCTTAAACCTTGTGAATGAATGAAACACAATCTATTAAAGGAGTGGACAGATCTATCAATCATCCACCCTTCCTCCATTCATAGATTCTGTTTAATTTATGGAAGCTTTAGTGCCGGCTTCTAGTAATAGAACAGCTGAGCGGAAAGGGTGGGCATAGTCGGGCACTCTGAAATAACCCTGTCACAACCCCCTTGTTCTATTAACCCCCCGGTTACACCCATAAGATTATGGGGTTAACTTACTAAATGCAAATAGACTGTGCACTTTACAAGTGCAGTTGCACCTGGACTTAGTAAATGAAGGGAAGCTCTGCTGACTTCCATCATCTAATCATGTGCCAACAAAATGTTTACTTTTTGTATTTTTCTTGCATGTGATTGGGTATTCTTTGCACAGTGAAGCTTCTCCTGATTTACTAACATCTGGAGTAACTGCACTTGCAAAGGGCACAGTCTATTTCCCTTTAGTAAATCAAGCCCCTATGGCTGTGGGGGGCAATGGAGGGGGAAGATCTTGGTAAACGGAGAGTAGAGCAGCACAAGCGACACATCTCACTAAAGCAAGTAATGTATCTTATGCTGATTTTTTTTATTTTAGGCAAACTTAGGCTGTGTTCACATCATTGTGAATTGGATGTGCATCCTCTCATCCAATTCGCAATAGCAGGAGATTTTGACCAGCTCTCTATAGAGCCGGTTCACATATCTCTGCCGTGGCTCAATGGGGATTTCCACAGGAGCCCTGTATGTCTTTTGGTCTGTTGCAGGTCCGATTTCAGCCTGAATTTTTGGAACAGTGAACCAGCATGCACCGGACCCCTGCTGGAAGCCACATTCGGCGATGGTGTTAACCCAGCCTGAAAGTCCTGCCCGGAAAACGTGTGGGACGCCTCCTGCATGCATCATAATTTAAAGAAGTACAGCACTTTTTTGTAAGGGCCTTTTCACACGGAGCGGATCCGTATTGATCCGCCCCATGTGTGTCCGTCTGCTCAGTGGGGATCATCCGTAAATCCCCGCTGAGCTGTCGGCGGACAGGGCCGTCCCCGGCACAGTGTGCAGGGACCTCCCTGTCTTTCCTCCGCTCTCCCCTATGGGGAATCGGATGAATACGGACCGTGTGTCTGTATTCATCCGATCCGATCCGCCAGACGGAAGAAAAATAGGGTTTTCTTCCGTCCGAAAAACCGGATCTTGACGGAGGCGGATGTTTGCGGACGTTAGCGGATGCTTAATCCGCTAACGTCTGCAATCCCATAGGGAACCATTACAAGTCCGTAAAAGGACTTGTAAAAAACGGACCGTTTGTCCGTCCGTGTGAAAGGGCCCTAGCACTTTTTGTTTTTTTTCTTGTGGTTTATTAAAAGCAATAGTTAGCAAAACAAAATCTTAATATTTCCTGCTGGACCTCCTGCTCCTGGCAGTATAGGAAAGACATATAGCTATGGGACTGTTTATCAGTTGAAATTATTAGGCAGCAATCTCTTGGTCCGTTCTCTGTTCCTGTCATAGGAAATATGGAATATGGCGCTAGATATCTCACTCAGGGCTGCTGGTGTTATAGAAAGTGCGTGAAATCTTTCCCATTGCAGAACTGGCAAGCATAGCCTGTTGATGTGGAGCGGCAGACAGACATTAATTTATATGTCAATATAAGGGATCCTGTGTTCTTCACCCCACAATGGTTTAACCTGGTGGTCTGTATAAGCCTTCGGAGCTCATGACAAGGAGGACTAACCAGTGGTGAGGAAACAAGTTTGAGAAGTCAACTCCTGAATATCCGCTATGGAGAATGTAGCACAGTTGACCTTTGCTGTGCACCATCACAGTTACCGTGGGAATATAAAAAATACTACAAATACTGTATTCATATTTAAAACATACAGGAACTTGATATTTATATGTCAGGATACAGTTAATCACTTAAGCATAGAATACATAAATATTCTAAGTTAATTACTCAGAAAGTCAGGGGTACACATAATCTGTACATTTGAGGATTTTATACAAAAGGGGGAAATTGAGAATACATTGAAAATTTTCTTAAGTTTATTCAAAATTGAGCTGTGGTGGTTGGGCTTGTTCTTAATGCATTAAATACTGTTTATAAGTAATGAAAAACACACATTGTTTTTAGTCACAGCTAACTAGATGGAAATTTTATTTTATTGTCTTTATTTCTGAAAGATCTGTGCTTGAGTCATTGGGTCTACACACATCTACTGTTGCCATTAAGACAGATTCGCATTATCCCTATTGAACTTTCTGTATTTATTTATGCTAAATGCAATAGGAAGTGCTGGAACGCAAGAATAGAGTCAGGAATTGTGCCTGAAGTTTCTCACTGTTGGAGTATCCAGGATTTATGAAACACAAGAGTTAAGTTAACCAAGCTCCACCTATAGATCATGTATCAATTTTTGGTGGACCTATCCTTTGCCCACTAGCTGTCCAGGGCAATTAAAAAAAAATCACACATATGTTAGAATCAGCAATTTTGACTAGAAAATTCCTTAGAACCCCCACATTTTTTTTTAAAGCAGAGTCACTGGAGAATAAAATGGTGGGTGTTGCAATTTTTTCACACAATATTTGTGCAATTTGCAAAGAGCCTTCATGAAAAAATACACTTAAAGGAGTTGTAAAGGAAAATGTTTTTTCACCTTAATGCAATCTATGCATTAAGGTGAAAAAACATCTGATGCTGCCCCCACCCCCCTTATACTTAGTGACCCCTCGAAATTTCCACGCGCGGTCCCGAGATCCTCTTCCCTCTGATTGGCTAGAGCGGATGGATTGAGAGCAGCGCAGCCATTGGCTGGCACTGCTGTCAATCACATCCAGTGACGCTATGCACCGAGGGGCAGGGCCGAGTGATACAATGAGCAGCTATGGCCGCTTGATGTATCACGGGAGCGCGCCCGCATTTACTGACCACCATACGAGCTCTCTCGCTGTGGTGAGTAATTGCGGGGAGGACCAGAGACAGCTGCCGAGGGACCCTAGAAGACGTGGATCGGGGCCACTCTGTACAAAGTGAACTGCACAGTGGAGGTAAGTATGACAAAAAAAATCATTTATGTATACAATACAATGCCACAGTTGAAGTCCTCTTAGACGAAATGCGTCGGGCTTGGTACACCTGCTCCCCATATTGCTTTTATACTATTTTATACCCCAGTGATCACTTTTATGTATTTTTGTTTTTGTCAATAAAAACCTACCCTTTTTTACCTGCACCATTTGGAGTATGTTTTTTCTTCCTTCCGCATGACCTGCCTGGATATCAAGTTTTTCTTGCCCCACGAGTGCCTATTTTGCGAGCATACCCTTCCTTTTGTTTCCACCATCCTTTTGAAGTGAGCAGACCTTTTTTGGTTTTTGCCATCTACCTCAGTTTGTGCCGATCCATCCTAAGATGAGGTTCCAGTCCAGGATTACAGCCAACCAGCCGAACACCCTGTGAGGAATCCATCATCAGGCCTCCTTCCAGCTGAGTGGATCCGAGTGGAACTTTCCCATGCGCTTACGATCTGTTGTCGCTGACAAGCAGATCATCTTATCCGGTAACAGTATTCCATCTACTCCTGTGTTACCGTGCAGAGTGTCCCCTTCATGATGATGATGTGGTCATATACCTTCTATTGATGGACGTGTGTTTTTTGATGTTTCTTCCACTTATGGACACTTACTTTCACATCACTGTGGTTTAATTATCCAGAGTGTTGTTTTTTGCAGCGCTACTTATATATTCACTACTCATTTTTCAATTTTGTCTAATTGTTTTTGTAGCTGCTCACCTTTATTTTGTTTTAAGATTAGCGCAGTTTTTACCCTTACCTATATACAATACATCAATCGGTGTCCAACTTTCACCAAGAAATTAGTAAACTCCTTTCTTGGCAGATTTATGGCAAGCAAAAGGGGTATAACACTACTTTAGTCAGTTGAGCAGGGAGAACCCAACACTTTCTGCCAGTGATGTTAAGCTGCTTTTTTTGAGCACTTTGAAAGAGCATAGAGTTCCCAAACTTTTTCTGCAAAGTTACAGTCAAGCCTCCAGAATTCACTGAATCAAACCTGCTTGTAAGGATGTTCCTAGTAAAGACTAGGGATGATAGAACCGTTCGGCTTGAGCATAAGTTAGGGCTGAACTTTCCTTGTTCAGTCACCCCGAACTGATCACAATGCATTGCGGTGCTGAACAGTGCATTGCAAGACCTGATTGGCTAAAGCAGTGAAAGATTTAGCCTATCAGGGCACAGAGCACTGTCAGAGTCATGATTGGACACTGTCATCATGACTTTATCCAATCATGGTTCATTCCTGCCCCACAGTATAAAAGTATTCTTGCAATTGCAGCCAGTATCAGTGTGATTTTGGCATGGAGAGAGATAGAACAGGGCTCTGTTCAGTGGTATTAGTTAGTTAGTGTGCTATACTGTGCTATTTTGCTTCAATTGTTAGTGTATCATATTAGTTTAGTGTCAGTCTAGGGATAGTGTGAGTGTAGTGAGGAGGGCCATCATTCAGCTCATAGTGTGCAGCTAGAGTAGGAACAGCTGAGATAGTTTCACTGTAGTGTAGTGAGACTGTGTCATTTATACATACATTAGACTAGAGTAGGGACAGCACAGATATTTTCACTGTAGTGTAGTGAGACTGTGTCATTTATACATACATTAATGTAGATTAGGGACAGCTCAGATAGTTTAAGTGTAGTGTAATGTAGTGAGACCGTGTCAGTAATCTTGACATTAGTGTATAGCAGGGGTGGCCAACCAGTGGTCCGGGGTAGGCATGTGCAAAAGTGAAAAATTCGTTTCGTTTCGTTTTAATTCGTCATTTAATAAATTTCGTTAAGTTAGGTTCGTTACATGTGTTGAATTCGTTTTCGGAATTCGTTCGTTTTCGACCGAATTTCGAAACATCCGATCGAAATCTAAAATATTTCGACCGTTTTTCGAATTCGTTCGTTTTCGACCGAATTTCGAAAAAAACGGTCGAAATCGAAAATATTTCAACCAGATTAGAAAACAAAGTCTCTTTTCGAATAGAATTTTTTTCGAATTAAATTCGAAAATATTTTTTTTTTTTTTTTTTTCGAATTCCGATCGAATTTAGTCCGCGGGTATTCGATTTGGAATTCGAAAAAATTTTTTTTTCGATTTCGACCATTTTTTTCGAAATTCGGTCGAAAACGAACGAATTCCGAAAACGGTCGAAATTTTTCGCTAATATAGCAATTCGGGAATTCGTATGCATCCGAATGTCCGAATAATGGAAAATTTGTCCGAATTTCGATTCGGAACGAAACGAAATGTACATGCCTAGTCCGGGGCCCATGACCTCCTGCTTTGGAATAGTGGGTTGGCAAGACAAGATCGCAGGTTGCTGAGTCGCCATACCGCAGGATCAGTGTTGTGATTGAAGCTGGTGGTGGAGGAAGAAAGCGGTTGTGGAGCAGAGCTCCATGAGCCGATGCATCCTCTACAGCACCAGCTTTTGCCACAGGTGGAGTCTATGGCAAAGTTCAGTTAACCCGCAGGATAGACACAGGTGCACTATGTAAACCACAGCACATCAGTGTAAAATCAGTTTTAGGCCCTTTTCACATAATTAGCCAAATGGGACCCTCAATTCACCTCTATAGAGCGACAGATATCAGTTTACGCTCGTCTACCTCCAATGCGAAAAACAGAAGGGAATTTGTGCCCTTCAATCTGGGCGGATCGGAGGGCCTTTAGGCCGCGTACACACGTACGAGAACCTCGTCGGGCTAAACCCATCATTCTGCCCGACGAGGTTTCCGATGAGCGGTCGGAAAAGCTCGTCGAGCCAAAGTCCTCATTGAACAACGAGGAAAAAGACGCTCATCGGAAGTGCACACATGACCGAGAACCTCGGCAGAATATGGATCCCAGCGAGCTTCTCGCTGGATTCTGCCGAGAAGCTCGGTCATGTGTACGCCGCATTAGAGTAGCCGTGACCTGTCTTCTGCCTACTTCGCTGATTGTGGCCAGCGACCAAGTTGCTTAAGTGTTTCTCGCTCTTCAAAAGGTTAGCCACTCCTGGTGTATAGCTAGAGTAGGAACAGTTAAGATAGTGTCAGTGCAGTGACGGTTGAACGCAGTCTATTTGATTGCGTTACTGACAGTTTAACGCCATCTACATCTGTGTGTGTTACTGCCAGTTTAATGCCATATCGTTTTGCTTGCGTTACTGCCAGTTTGATGCCATATCGTTTTGTGTGAGTTACTGCCAGTTTAACGCCATTGAGTTTTGCGTGCGTTATTGCCAGTTTAAAGCCATATAGTTTTGCGTGCGTTACTGACAGTTTAACGCCATTTCGTTTTGTGTGCATTACTGCCAGTTTAACGCCAGGCAGGAAATGATGCCCTGCCTGAGGACTGCCACAATCACGTCAACCTTTGCCTGTGGACACTTTTGTTGCTGGCCCCCTTACAGTGCCAAGGGAATGTATGCCTCTCCTTGTTGTCCTCCTAGACATTATTGGGAGGGAGGGGGAGGTGCTTATAAGCAAATGTAAAGGAGAAGTTGAAATCTGTACATAGATGCATTTTAATCAATGTAAAGAGGTGTTTGGTGCCCTTTAATTTGAGAACTCACACTACACAGACCCACTCCACATATACAATATAATATACTGCAATATAATGCACCAAACGTACAGTGACACACAGAACTATATAACAGAACTATAAACGATATGGCGTTAAACTGGCAGTAATGAACACAGCACTATATGGCGTTAAACTGGCAATGACGCATGCAAAACTATATGCCGTTAAACTGTCAGTAACACACGCAAAACTATATGTATTTAAACTGGCAGTAACGCATGCAAAACTATATAGCGTTAAACTGGCAGCAACGCATGCAAAACTATATGGCGTCAAAAACTGGCAGTAACGCACACAAAACGATATGGCATTAAACTGGCAGCATCATGTGGCTGATCTGAAGACCTCAAGAAAGGTGAGTAGTAAAAGACAAAATGGTAAAAAATGCAGCCAATGGAGGCAATGGGAGAATGCATGGTTCATTTGAGTAACACAAAGTACCCCAATTATGTGTGAATGGTACTATCCACTGGAACGGAGCCTAATCTGGATTTGCATCTGCCCATAAGGTTCTGTCTATAATTAATACATGTATGCAAATTAAGCCAACTGCTTGATTAGTCAGTCTCAAGTCCAGGCTAATAATGCTACTGGAAGTTTGGCTAATTTAATTTAAAGTGAATGTAAAAGTTTATTCTTTGTTCCTAAATAACAAACACATTATAGTTACCTGCTCCGTGCAATGGTTTTGCACAGAACAGCCCCAATCCTCCTCTTCTGGGAGCCCCCGGCAGTGGTCCAGGCTTCTCTTCTTTGAGTGTCCACATAGCACGTGGCTTGTGGGTAGTGTGGGCTCGATCCTAAGCTGTACTGTGTGAGTCTATTGACACACACAGTTTGGATCGGTCCATCCCCTCTCTCTGCTCACAGGATTTGATTGACAGCAGCAGGAGCCAATATCACCCACTGCTGTCAAGCCTTCTATGAGAAGAGCGGATAGAGAAGTAGCCTTCTGCAGATGGGCACAGCCAGTAGTGTATTTAGGTTTTGTGCTGCCCTAGGCCTGACTAAATTCGTGCACCCCCTAATTAAAATATGACCCACCCTTCCAGTCAAGACCTCACCCCTTTCTGTTTAAGACCTGCTGTAATGGTCACCACCGTTTACGACCTTCCATCCACCCACGACAAGCTTATCTGACACTCCACAATCCAGCAGACACGATCCATATCAATTCCCCAGGAAATGAGACTAACAGCTCTATCTTCTGGTTCAAGATGAATGAATGCTTTAATGGTTTCTTCTCAGCTTTTTATGCAGTTACAAGCATGTGACAGTAATCAAAGGGACAATGAAATCTCCACCACCCTTCACACCATGGGGGGCTTCAATCACATACTTTTATCAATAGAATTCAAACAAAATACCATCACACAATGAGTTCCCTTCAATCCACATCTTTAGACAGACGTCTGTCTCCGACAGACAGGTAGTCACACCTGGGCATCAATAGGCTTTAAACCGTGTTATCACACAATGAAATGTCTTTCGGGAGCCAGCCTCACTTAGCATTTCAATAGCCTGTTACACAGAGGAATGCGTCACTGTCTGGTTGACCTGGTCAATATTCTAGTATCCTGCAAACATGAATTATGATTAATGTCCCATCTCATGTAATACATAAATTACGATTTATTAGCCACCATATGCCCAAAAGGGGCACAGGGTGAACTTAGACCCAGGAGTTCTTAGGGCCGCTGGCACAGGAGTATCCCCCATCCCTCAAAAGTCTCTGGGTGTCACGGTTTATCCTGTTACACCTGCCCTTAAATTTTTGAGTGGGGGCACTAGTTCTTAGGACCTGGGGGGGGGGGGCAATGGTTTCCCTTAATTTGCAAATATTTTCTCTCACTTTCTGTTCTACTTTAAGCACACATTTCTGATAATTTTATGAAGAGGACTAAGACAATATAACCATGCCAATGGTGCAGCAGAAAACATATAGCACAGTGAGGAAGGTTTGTGGTCCAGGATGATAGAACAGCCAAAATTAGAAGCAGCTTTCATTATACTGTTAGTATAGCACAAACCGACGGGGACTCTTTCCGTGCTGCCCCCTGCAAAGTGCTGCCCCAGGCCTGGGCCTTGTTGGCCTAGGCCAGGATACAGCGTTGGGCACAGCACTGGATCAAGATACAGAGAAAGCATTAAGGTAAAAAAAAGACTTTTACCTTTACAACCGCAGTCTCCATCACATGCCTGACTTTTAGAAGTCTGTCATATTAACACAAGTGGTTTGGACTTTATAGGCCTCTGAGAAGCAGGAGCAGGAAAAGAAAGACATTGGGCTGTACACAGTAGTTTAAATACTATGAATCACAATGTTTATAAAGAAAATGCCCGTTCAAACATACATGTTTATAAAAAGATTTTATATTAGCAAAGTTACTTTGTACAATAACTTATTTTATGTACTTCGTTTCATTTCGGTACAAGTATGAGGAAATTAAATCAAATGATAGTAGAAACGTACATGTTTTGAATTCCAACTGTTTATTCTTTAAAGGTGTGCCTCAATTGCCACTGAACTGGTTTCAGAAAAAGTAAACTTTAACTCTTGGGCTCATATCTGGAGCTTTATCTATCTGTTTTCTCAAAAAGTTAAAGAACGCTTGTATGTTTGCAGTTGTTCAAATCAGTCCTGGTATATATTAATATGGCATTCTCATGCAAATATACAGCCAGTAAAGTATCTATAATATCAGACTTTTGCACTGGGTTCACACTGCTGCATGGAGTGGCTCACAGCAGGGGGTCAGGTGCGTCCCTGTTCATCGTTTCAGAAATTTTTGACAAATTTTGAACCTGAAACAAGAACAGAACACGCAAAGGACTCCTGTACTATTCACTCCATAGCCGCTCCGGAGATGTGTGAACCAGCTCCATAGTGAGCCCGTCACAATCTCCTGACATGCGAATTGGATGCGGAGAAAACGGCATTCAATTGCCAATAGTGTGAACCCAGCCTAACTCCCATTTTGTTCTTACCAAAGGAATTTCTTGTTGGTAAGTACACTAGTCTATTTTACATTTTGAAACTTTTAATCACTTAAAAGTTTGTTCTAAACTAGGGCTGTGCAAATTAACTTTTAATTAATCGATTAATCTTTAATTTTTTTGATCGATTAAAATTATTTTGATTGGTACTTGCCTCTCCGCCGGCTTCTGGGCCTTCAGGGAGTTCCAGTAACGTCACGGACACCGGCGGGGCTTGCCGTGTCCATCTGAAGGGCTCCTTAGCTGTGCCTTCATATCTGCATGGTGGCGGACCTTACTATTTGCCACATAGTAGCTGTTATGATATTGTGATGGTTCCCTTCATGGAACAGCTACATGCCGACGGACTGATGTTAACCTCTCCTCATCTGGATTCAGCAGTGGTATCGTTGTACACATTTTTATACAAGTATCATACTTGGCTACATATTTTTATGACTGCTTTTGGTACCATTTGGTATTACTCGCACCATTTTTACAGTTTATGTAGCTACATCGATTTTATCTCCAGTGCAATATTTATTTTGTTACCTACTTGAAGACTATAAAAGTTTTAATGCTATTCCCATCGAGCGCTGCCTTTGTGTGTTTTTTGTATCCTGCTGTTGGTAGCTGCACTGGAAATCAGCCTGCAAGGAGATCAGCTAAAAGTAGTTGGATCTGTATGTGCGTTATAATTAATCGAAATTAGTCGATTAATCGATTAAAATAAAAATCGAACACAAACATTTGGATCAGTAACAGCCCTATTCTAAACGTAAGTGTGTGAAGCGGGGTGGATAAAAATCAATGTTTTTTTTTTTTAAACAAAATAAAAAAAATCCGATATTTTTTTTATTTAAACCTGTTTTTTTTAGATTTAAATCAGATTTATTCCATTTTTAGAAAATGTATTTGAAAAAAATGCTTTTGGAGTAAAATACTGTCTAAAGATGGCTTTCTATTTAAGATACATTAATCATTTTGTTTATTCAGCATGAAATGAAGCTTAGTTATGTAGCATGAGGCTGTATATTCTGAATCTGCAATATTTACATTTTTGGTAAACTCATTCAATGAATCCAAGCTCTGCAAGCTGAGATAACATGCACTGCATTGATGCTATCATACAATTTCACAGTAATCGTGAGATAAAACAAAGTTCAGGAATATTATTTTATCCCATTGTTTTGCAAATCTATGTACAGTACAAACTGTATGATTAAATCGGTTCTGATATCATTGTTCTATTAACCTGACAGCTTATTATTCTAAATAGTAAACCTTCATTTTGTTTGAAAATATTAAAGATTCTAACTACCAGCAAAAGTAAGTCCTTACATTTAAAGAGCACCTGTCATTTCAGATCCATCATGGCAGCGCCTGTTAGTGGGCATCCACTCACCTGCTGCCGCCTTGTTGTGTCACTGCCGAATCACCAGCTATCCCATTAAAGTGAATAAGACTGTCAAGCCCCATAAACACTATCAGTTTTCCTGACGGTATTCTCATCAGGTTTACCAAAACCATGTAGTGCTAGGGCCTGCCTGATTGCATACAAATTGAAACTCTTGAGGTTTGACCTCATATTAGATGGTTTTGGTAAACCTGAAGAGAAAACCGTCAGGAAAACTGATAGTGTGTATGGGGCTTTAGTCACACAGTTGGTTAGCGTGGTTTGTTTAGAGGGAACGTACAGGATGTGCAATATTCAGTTTAACTTTAACTTTAACTAATTGCCGACTGACCGCCATCATATTACTGCGGGATGGTGGCACTGCTACGCGGGAGCACGTAGCTCTACGTCCTCCCTTTAGCAGCTTGTAGGCCGCGCGCGTCCCCCGAGTCCCGCGCGCGTGCCCGGCGGGTACGATCGCCGCCAGGCACCCGCGATTGCTCATTACAGAGCGGGGAACGGGAGGTATGTGTGTAAACACATACCTCTCGTTCCTGTCAGCGGGGGAAACGCTGATCTTCTGTTCATACAATGTATGGACAGAAGATCAGTGATTTCCCCTAGTGAGGCCACCCCCCCATACAGTTAGAACACACCCAGGAACACACTTAACCCCTTCCCTGCCCCCTAGTGTTAACCCCTTCACTGCCAATGGCATTTTTATAGTAATACAATGCATTTTTTTATAGCATTGATCGCTATAAAAATGCCAATGGTCCCAAAAATGTGTCAAAAGTGTCCGATGTGTCCGCCATAATATCGCAGTATCGAAAAAATAAATGCTGATCGCCGCCATTACTAGTAAAAAAAAATATTAATAAAAATGCCATAAAACGACCCCCTTTTTTGTAAACGCTATAAATTTTTCGCAAACCAATTAATAAACGCTAATTGCTTTTTTTTTTACGAAAAATTTGTAGAAGAATACGTACCTGCCTAAACTGAGGAAAAAAAAAATTTTTTTTTATATCTTTTTTGGGGATATTTATTATAGCAAAATGTAAAAAATATTTTTGTTTATAGCGCAAAAAATAAAAACCGCAGAGATAATCAAATACCACCAAAAGAAAGCTCTATTTGTGGGAAAAAAAGGACGTTTTTTGGAGCCACGTCGCACGACCGCGCAATTGTCAGTTAAAGCGGCGCAGTGCCGAATCACAAAAAGTGCTCTGGTCTTTGGACAGCAATATGGTCCGGGGCTAAAGTGGTTAATTGCATTTTTTATTGCAATAAAAAAAAATACAGTTTTTTACAATTTTTAACATCCTTAGCTGCATCAAATCTCCAGCAGGTATATTTCAGCCTCCTTCTGTCTACATGCATGTTCTTCAGCAACACCTAAATGACATAAATGGCATTTGCCAGAGTGGGTTCCTGATGGAACAATAGGGGACCATGCCTGCACATTGGGGATCATTGGGTACTGTTTAAATGAAAGGTGCAGATTTAAAGTGGTTGTAAACATATACCCAGTGAAGTGACTGGCCTCACATGATACAGAGATGAATTTTTTTTCCTATGTAAGTTGTATCTATTTATCGGAAATTTTCTATTCTCAATGGGCCAGATTCTCATAAGAGATACGACTGTGTATCTCAAGATGGTCCCAAAAATGTGTCAAAAGTGTCCGATGTGTCCGCCATAATATCGCAGTATCGAAAAAAAAAATGCTGATCACCGCCATTACTAGTAAAAAATAATAATAATAAAAATGCCATAAAACGACCCCCTTTTTTGTAAACGCTATAAATTTTTCGCAAACCAATTAATAAACGCTAATTGCGTTTTTTTTTTACGAAAAATTTGTAGAAGAATACGTACCTGCCTAAACTGAGGAAAAAAAATTTTTTTTTATATCTTTTTTGGGGATATTTATTATAGCAAAATGTAAAAAATATTTTTGTTTATAGCGCAAAAAATAAAAACCGCAGAGATAATCAAATACCACCAAAAGAAAGCTCTATTTGTGGGAAAAAAAGGACGTTTTTTGGAGCCACGTCGCACGACCGCGCAATTGTCAGTTAAAGCGGCGCAGTGCCGAATCACAAAAAGTGCTCTGGTCTTTGGACAGCAATATGGTCCGGGGCTAAAGTGGTTAATTGCATTTTTTATTGCAATAAAAAAAAATACATTTTTTTACAATTTTTAACATCCTTAGCTGCATCAAATCTCCAGCAGGTATATTTCAGCCTCCTTCTGTCTACATGCATGTTCTTCAGCAACACCTAAATGACATAAATGGCATTTGCCAGAGTGGGTTCCTGATGGAACAATAGGGGACCATGCCTGCACATTGGGGATCATTGGGTACTGTTTAAATGAAAGGTGCAGATTTAAAGTGGTTGTAAACATATACCCAGTGAAGTGACTGGCCTCACATGATACAGAGATGAATTTTTTTTCCTATGTAAGTTGTATCTATTTATCTGAAATTTTCTATTCTCAATGGGCCAGATTCTCATAAGAGATACGACGGTGTATCTCAAGATACACCGTCGTATCTCTGTTTTTGACCCCGGGTATCTATGCGTATGATTCCTAGAATCATTTACGCATAGCTACGGCGTAGATCCGACAGGTGTAAGACACTTACACCGTCAGATCTTAGATGTAATTCTACGCTGGCCGCTAGGTGGCGTTTACGTTGATTTCTCATTTGACTATGCAAATGAGCCTAATACGCCGATTCCCGAACGCCTCGTCGTCGTTTACGTAGTTTCCGTAAGCGTAAGGTTACCCCTGCTATATGGGGTAACCTTACGTCAGTCCTCCGTATGCCATGTTAAGTATGGCGTCGGGAAAGCGTTGTCTTTTACGTTGTTTTACTAAGTCGTTCGTGAATAGGGCTTTATGTCAATGATGCTCACATCGGCTTCATTGACTTTTTTTCGTCGTGAGCTGGAGCATACGCACTGGGCTATTTTTACGGCCGGCGCATGCGCAGTTCGTTCGGCGCGGTGGCGTACTTAATTTAAATACAAGCCGCCCCCTTCGATTTACGCGGGGATACGCCGGGCCATTTACACTACGCCGCCGCAAGTTACGGAGCAAGTGCTTTGAGAATACGGCACTTGCTCTAGTAAGTTGCAGTGGCATAGTGTAAATGGCTTACGCTACGCTGGAATCTACGTGAATCTGGCCCCTTGTCTGCACTTTTAGAAAGCAAGGGGCAGGGAGCTAAACTTACGCTCAGTGATTGGAGGGAAGGTACACATCCCTCTTCACACAGCACACAGGAACAGAGCTAAAGCTGTCAAACACAGACTGCATGCTGGAGCTTCCTCCTCGTCACCTTTTTTTTCTGAAGCCCCATACACACTATCAGTTTTCCTGCAGGTTTTTCTCTTCAGGTTTACCAAAACCATGTAGTACAAGGGCCTGCCTGATTGCATACAAAGTGAAACTCTTAAAGGAGTTGTAAAGGAAAACATTTTTTTGGCTAAAGTGAATGTCTGCAAGGTAGACAGACAGAATAGTGTAATGAGTCTGTTAAAAAATGAGTAAATACCTATTACATTCCTTCATATATATCACCTCCGGCGTTCTAGTTTCTGTTCTCATTCACTTCCTGGTTTGCCACGCTCGTTCATGTAAGAACTACATTTCCCAGTATGCATTGCGGAACGCCCAGTAATTCACATCTCCTTGAAGTCTCTAACATGTAGAGAGAATCCTGCCGCACAGATGTAGTTTCCAGGAGGGGGCGAGCACGTCGCTGACCACCGCAGTAAAGCGGTAACAAGTGAGTAACAATCAAACAAACAGGAAGTGAACAGAACAAAGAAGAAAAAGAGCAACTTCTGAGAAAAAACAAACAATGAGGAAGTGAAAGAAGGAATGTCTGCAGGTAAAGGATGCTTATTATAAAAAAAAAAAAAAATTCCTTTACAACCCCTTTAACCACTTACCAATGACAGATTGACGACGGCAAAGTGGTTGCTAAATCCTGACTGGACGTCATATGACGTCCTCAGGATATTGAGCCGCTGCGCGCCGATCGTTGTTGCAGGGTGTCAGTCTGACATCCCGCAACACCGATCGAGGTAAAGTGTCTCTCATGGAGCCACTTTACCACGTGATCAGCCGTGTCCAATCACAGCTGATCACGATGTAAACAGGAAAAGGCGGTAATAGGCTTTTCCTCACTCTCGTCTGTCAGACGCAAGTAGAGGAGAGCCGATCGGCTGCTCCTCTGACAGGGGGGTTTGTGCTGATCAATTATCAGCACAGCCCCCCCCCCAGGATGCCCACTGGACCACCAGGGATGCCCACTGGACTACCAGAGATTCCACTAGATCACCAGGGATTTAAAACAAAGGTATCAGTGCCCACAATGGGCATCACTGATTGGCAGGCATTGTTTGGCACTGATTGGCATCCATTAGTACAACACATTAGTTAGTGCCCATCTATGCCCATCCATGCCGCCTATCAGTGCCCATCCATGCTGCCTATCAGTGTCCATCCATGCCGCCTATCAGTGCCCATATGTGTCACCTATCCCTGCCCATCCATGCCGCCTATCCATGCCCATCCGTGCCCCCTATCCGCGCCCATCCGTGCCGCCTATCCATGCCCATCTGTGCCGCCTATCAGTGCCCATCCGTGCCGCCCATCAGTGCCGCATATTGGTGCCCATCATCGATGCCACCACATCAGTGCCACCTCATTGGTGCCCATCAGTGCCACCTTATCAGTGCCAGTCAGTGCAGTAACATCAGTGCCCATTAGTGAAGGAGAAAACGTATTTATTTACAATGTTTTATAACGGAAACAAAAAAAAACCATTTTTTTTTCTAAATTTTCGGTCTTTTTTTTTTTTTTGCAGAAAATAAAAATCCCAGAGGTGATCAAATACCACCAAAAGAAAGCTCTGTTTGTGGGTACAAGATTATAAAAATGTAGTTAGGAACAGTGTAGCATGACCGCGCAATTGTCATTCAAAGTGCAACAGCATTGAAAGCTAAAAATTGGTCTGGACGGGAAGGTGTACAAGTGCCCTGTATGGTAGTGGTTAAGGTTTTACCTTATATTAGATGGTTTTGGTAAACCTGAAGTAAAAAACCTGCAGGAAAACTGATAGGCCTCGTACACACGAGTAAATAGATTTGTTCAAAACGGTCTGTCCGACCGATTTGAACAAATCTGTCTGCTGGCATTTTGGTTTGCTCGCATGTACACACGAGCAAACCAAAATCCCCGCCAGCAGACAGCGCGCTGACGTGTCGGTGACGTGGCGGTGACGTTGACGCCGCCACGTCACTGCACCAGGAAGTAAAACACTTCCGCGCATGCGTCGAAACCATTCGGCGCGTGTGCGAGAAGACATGTCTGCTGGTTAGCGTACTAACCAGCAGACATGTCGGGCGGACGGGTTCCCAGCCAACAGATTTCAAAACATGCTTTGAAATCTGTCGGGTGGCCAAATCCATCTGTTTGCCCGTACACAGGATCGAATCTGTCTGCTGAAACGGTCTAGCAGACAGATTTGATCGTATGTACGAGGCCTTAGTGTGTGTACACAATATAGAGGGATATGTGTTGTTCATACCGTATTTCATGTCAGAGGGTTACAACCACTTTAAAAATATATTTACATTTTAAAATACACTAACATGTTAAATAATGTGTGTGCGTTTACACTATAAAAATAATCAGTCCTAGTCAAAGTAGGAATGTCAATATTTAGTCTTTATTAATAATAAATGTTCAGGCTAAAGATCCAAATCTGCCTTATTTAGCCTTGCCTTGTCCAGGCCTGACACATTAGCTGATGTTTCATAAGATCAGAGATTAACTACAGTGCTGCATGTCAACTGCCTGATCTCACACCATGCACACTAAGAAGTAGGGATGAGACGAACCAGAACCGTCGAACGGACCGAACGTTCGCGCAAACATTTAGAACCCCATTGAAGTCTATGGGACTCGAACGTTTGAATTCAAAAGTGCTCATTTTTAAGCCTAATATGCAAGTCATTGTCGTAAAACGTCTTTGAGAACCCGGGTCTTGCCCCAGGGAACATGTATCAATGGTGATTTTGATGATGCTTAAATAAAATAAAAAAATGAAAAAATCCTTTAAATATTGTACCTGCTGGGTGTCTATACCTGTGATAACGTCTTCAAATAGCACAATCACCTGCCTGCCAGTAAATTAGGAAGAACTGATCTAGCTAAGCTATACAATGTATAAATATATGGACAACTCCTGGGATGTATATATATCCTCTACACACTGTAAATTTAACTAAACTGACTAGCCTGCCTGCTCTATCGATCTATCTAGTATTAAAGACACTGTCTCTCTCTTTCTCTACAGGACTGATCTCTTTAACAACGCCACAACACACTACAGGAGGCCGCCTTGCAGGCAGCCTTTTATAGTGTGGGGCGTGTCCTAAACCCCCCTGAGCCATAATTGGCCAAAGCCACCCAATGAGAGGCTGGTGATCCAATAGGGTCTCAACAATCCACCGGGGATTGAGGTATTTGGACACTGAGAGGCTGGTCACCTGTCAGTCGGTACCTGAAGGCAATTTGAAGGAGATCCAGGCGTAATTCTACCAAGGAGGTTTATCTCCGCAACCACAATCAGGAGGGCCTGTGACAGAGGTTTCACTGAATCCATTTCAGAAGAGTCTGCGGCAGAGACTTCTCCCAAAAAGGTTCCAGTTCATTCCAGGAGGGTCTGTGGCAGAGACTTTTCCTCAAAGGTTCGAGCGATACTCTGGCTGCCAGGTCAGTGAGAGAAGCCTGTCCAGGTACGCTATTCCCACTCAAGCATGAGTGGCGCAGGAAGTGTTACACGTGGGAGCAGGACTGCTTCCCTATTTCTACGCCTGAATTTGCTATTCTCCTTCAACTCTACCTTCTTCACCACAAGATTTATTGTTTTTACCCGGCTGGGTAATAAAGAGCACAGCAAAAGACACCTGTTGACATTCCTTTACTTCTGCTATACAGTATGCACCATACCCCCCTAGGAATTTGGAGAGCCACAAGGTAAATGTGCCACCCAAAACAAACCAGCAGCCACTCCGGGGATAGTGCTACACTAACATCAGTGTAAACTCTACTAATCTTATCCCCATATAGGCCACAATCTCAAAGTAGTATAGACCAGCCCTCAAAATTTCCACTCGCCTACTAGCATTTGGCGAGTGGATTTAAGCTGGGGGCGAGTGATGACAGGGCTGCATGACCAATCTCCCTCCAATCTGTGCCTACACTTAGAGTCCCAATGAGATTGGCGGCCAAAGAATAAAGGTGCATGCTCAGGAAAAGTAGTATGGTGAGCCGCGCACAGGCAGAGCAGTACACAGGTGCTCTCCTTACAATTCTCATTAAGCCATGGGACCTAACAGTATGACCTCTCTGAGCCTGCCCCCCTCCCCCTCCCCCGACCAATGTAGCTGGAGAGCAGAAAGTAATGAGTGAGGTGGAGGATTGCGAAAATTACCACTCTGATGCAGCGCTCACTAAAAGTTGCCCTGACATGAGAGCGGCAGCTTTCCAGTTTGTGCAGTTTTCTTCTCCTTGTGCTCTATGTAAGTGTCCAACAGTTCAGCCTAAGCACTGTGAACAGACTGGTCTCAATGTGTGCTGTGCGGTGTCAGTGTGCGCTGTGCTATGCTGTCAATGGCTGTGCAGTTGTGTGGATCTCAGCGCTGGATTGTACTCCCTCCCTCTGTGGTGCAGCTCCTCTCCTCAGTGCCAGCCTGAATAAAAGGGGGACGTGGGGACATGCAAGTGTGGAGCTGCACACACAGGCTCCTGATGATGAGATGAGAGGGAGAGAGAGAGAGGAAGGATGGCTGGGAGTTTCAGAGGAGACAGCAAGAGAATAGGGAAGAGACCCAGTTCTAGTGCCCTGTCCCTCTGGTCTTCCCCCAATGCCCTGTCCCTCTGGTCTGCCCCCAGTGCCCTGTCCCTCTGGTCTGCCCCCAGTGCCCTGTCCCATTTTGTTCAAGTTGTTGTTGGTAATATTTAATTTTGTAACTTGATTCTGCATAAAACATTTAACAGTGTCATTCCATAAGATAATCTACGAGGGCGTGTTTACAGGTGCAATTAGGCGCAGGGCAGTGTATGAATTAGGTGGGGCAACTGGTGGCGAGTAACTCTTGAGGCCTGGCTAATAGCTCAGGACTTGAAATTTTGAGCCCTGGTATAGACCACTGATGACCCAAGTTAAAATGTTACTTTCAGTCTCACGTTTGTTCGTTGCTTACTCCTTCCTCCACACACAGAACGTAGGTACGACACATGCGTGCTTTATATACACTGTGCATGCATGAAACTTCACACACGTCGCCCGCCCCTGACCTTCTTTCTAGTGTGTTCCCCACCCCTTCTCTTTCGGCGCGCAGTGGGAGACGACATGGCAGAGACACAGCAGGTGGCTGATAACTCCAATAACGATGAGGAAAGTCCAGAGCCAGAAACGTCCTGATCCAGGAGGAGATACAAGGCCTCAAATATGTCCTTTGCAGAGATGGCGGACATGGTGGACATCTTGAGGAGGACTGACTATGATGGGAAGCATGGGCCATACAAGAACCCAAATGTGAGAAAGGCCAAGATCATGACTAAAGTTGTGAGGAGTCTGCACAAGAATTTTGGGGTACGGTGATCCAAGGAGCAGCTGAGGAAACACTGGCCAGACCTTAAACTGAGGGCGCATGACCAGTACAGGAGGATCAAGAGAATGCTTCAAAAAAGTAAGTATTTCTCCTGTGTTCCTATTATTATTATTATTACTTGCATGTTGCTCCATGTGCTTTTCTTTACTGTTGTATAGTTTAAAAAGGAAACTTTCATGTTGGTGGGCACAGTCAGTGGTGTATTTAGGTTTTGTGTTTTCCTAGACCTGACTAAACTCGTGCACCCCCTAATTTAAATATGACCCACCCCTTCCTGTTAAGGTCACACCCCTTTCTGTTTAAGACCTGCCCTAAAATTTTCCAGTGGGGACACTAGTTCTAAGGACCTTGGGGGAATTCCCTTAATCTGCAGAGATTTCCTCTTGCTTCCTGTTTGGCTATGTGGCAGGAAATAAAGAGAAATTAATGAATGGCAAAAAAAATTAACAGGGGCTATAACCATCCCTTACGCTATCCAAAATGGAAAAAAAAAAAGGGTTGACTATAGTTCTACTTTAAGCACAAATTTCTGCTAAATGTATGGAGGATCAAGAGGATATAGCCATGCCAGTGGTGCAGCAGAAAACATATAGTACAGTGATGAAGGTATGTCGTCCAGGTAGTGAGCAAAGGAAGGATTGGGGGCATTAAAGCGCGGGTTCACCCTAAAAAAAAAATTCTAACATTACATTGATCCGACTTATCCGACCGACAGTATGCGGCCGCTTTATGGGAGCTCCAGACCGATTTGTCTTGCGGGTCAGTCACCCTCATAAGACTGGCGCTGCACTAAAAGTGTAGTGAAAGCCTGCAGGGACTCTTTTCATGCTGCCCCCCTGCAAAGTGCTGCACTAGGCCGGGGCCTTGTTTGCCTAGGCCAAGATACAGCATTGGGCACAGTAATCGGTCATAGTAAACATCCACTACATACAATGTTTTTGTTAGATACAGGGTTAACTATATTTGGTCATGCCTATTTGTATTAAAAAAAGATTAGTACATTACTGTCTAGATGTGCTTGTAACTAGAATGAAATGCAAACTTGATTCTTTGTTAAGGAGAGGACACTCAGCAGCTGTTTTCATATCTGGACATCTGGAAAAGAATACTGCTGGCTGCAATTTCTGTCCTTCTGCCTACTGCAGTGCCTCCCCTGCCTGGTCTATCTGGTCTATACACACACACACGAGAGGAATTATATTACTAAAACCTGCCTTGTAGTGGCTTACAGTTTTGTTCACCTCTTCAAAAAACATACTCTGAATGATTTGCCATTAGTATAGTGAAAGGATCCCCAACTCCACAGAATCTATCTTTGTACCATAATTGCACAGGTACTTATTGATGGCATGCTTCTGCTGGTGCAGCCCGTGTGGTATAACCATTGTTAAGTTCCTTAATGATAAACTGCTGCAACACCCAATTGAGTACATTTGCCAGGCATAGTACTTGTGATTTCTCCCAAACAAAGGGCGATCAGTGGGTAAATGCCATTTGAGCGATGATCTTGCCTGGCTAAAGAAGGTAAGGGGTCAGCCACCTCTCTGCCTGGGCTTAAGCAGCTGCTGATACGCTGCAGGCAGAGACTGCAGACCACAGCAGCGCTGTCAGAAGCAGATATGTTCAAAAAGGCCCACATTGCAGAGGTCTGTACACTGGTTCTTGGGATAGCAGTGGTATTTACCTGTAGCGCCCCCTTACTTTCAGTACGGGCACTACGCTAAAGTTAGTGGGTGAATGGGAGAGTTATTTTGCTCCCATTCATAATTTGTTAAATTGCAGGCTGCTGCTATTTCAGAACTGTCCTATAGGTCAGTCTGCGACCCAGGGGTGTAATCTCACCCCTGGGTGACAGTTGGCGCTAGAGGGGTTCTGACGGAGCCACTTTTCCCCAGCAGTCAATTCGAGGAGTTTTTCCCTCACTGGGCATGCTGGGGAGGCGTATATATGTGGCAGCTGCCGCGTGTTCGGGGTCAGTTCTTCTCTCTGCGCGGGGTCCACGTTCCAGGTGCGGCATCCACCTTCAGGGTGCGCGTGAAAGAACGCCCCTCTGCGCGCCAATTTAGCAGAACCACTGCTTCTTTTGTGAGAGACGGATCTCCTGAGGGATGTCTGTATCATCCGCGAGTGTTATTGCCGAACCGGATTGAGGCCCCCAACCACTTCACCGGGGACCTCCAACATGTTCATCCCATCTGGGGTACCTGTGACTGATACAGGTGTCCGCCTGTCGACTGCAGGGAAATTCGTGCTCCTGTCTAGTAGTGGCACTGAGATGCTAGGCCTGAATTGTCCCCATTGCGGAGACTTATCTGTGAAGATCCAGTCCTTTGCCAGATGCCAGTGATGTCAGGCCTACTTGTTTGTGGCTGTATCACCCACACAGACTTCGAAGGTGAATTCATCACCGCTACCATAACCGCGGAGGAGGAAGCAGTATAGCCTGAACCTTCCCCTTCGGTGATGATCGTGGAACCAGAAGTCCGGGACCCCAAAGTAATTTAAATATCGTCTACCAAGACCCTATCTTCGGCTACCTCATCATCTTCCTTATTGGAGGTAAGCTCTGGGGTTAACCTGGACCTAGAAAGCGTTCTCTCCAGCATGACAAGCTTATTGGATGTGACAAGCACCCAGGCTGAGACCACCCTGGAGACAACAACTTCCACAGAGGTCTCCGTGTGTCATACCCCTGCCGAAGGATGGCATTTAACAGACTTTGATTTGGTATCGGATGATCCGTTATCTGTTGTTTGTGACCATTCCCTTAAGCCTCATTTCACAGAGTCGCAATCCATGGACGTCCCACGTCTAACCTGGGGAGTCGGTGAGTCAAACCCTGTGTCTGTCGCAGCACTCACTGTCCCTGTGCCCGCTCTGAGAAGGGCACCGGACGCCTTGGTGTTGCCGGGACGCGGAGACCCAAATAGTCTGCCAAACCTGGCCAAGCTGCAGTGCTTGGTGATGCAAAGAGTTGCTACCCAGTACGGGTACGAATACCCGTATGTGCCACCTTCCCTCTTGTTACAGATCGATCAGGACCGGGAAGTCTGGTGTCAGGAGGCCATATAGACACAAGTGAAAGTACCCCGCATTTTGAAAGGTGCAGAGTTAGGCCTATCCTATTTGAATGTTAGGTTTGAACGCTGCCACCGCAATTGGAGTCACGGTCACCACACTTTCAAAGATCGAGTGGTGCTGAAGGCTCCCGGAGAAGAGGATCTCTATTACCACCACCGCAGCGGACGGCACTGTTGTTGTCTTGCCGGATCCTCGCTTTTATAAGTAGGACAGAGGACTGTGATGTTTGACCTACAAACCTTTTCGAAGTTGTGGACAAGAACTTTTGCCCCACTCAGTTTGTACTTTTTCTCCAAGTTTCCCTTTCCCCCTACTCCTTCGGATCCACATGGACATTCTTGTGATGAACTCTTGGGTGGGGTGGGTTAAGTCAGTTAGAGTGGAACTTTGCCAACTTCTCTATTTGCAACACTGGAAAGCTTCAGCAGAAAAAGGAACTGTTCTACATTCTGTACTTTTTTTTTCTGCCACTTTTTGCATTTGAACTATGGACTGCCGCAGTACCAGCACATTGACCGCTAGGGGCAGTGTTTTGCAGCGTTACATGCTGAGATGATGTTTATACAGTTTGCTAAGTTAATTATTTTTTTCCTCATTTATTGCAACAGCAAAGTATTTCTCTTGTAGCACTTACACCTTAGGACTCTCTGGGAGGAAATTAAGCTTCATGTTCGGGCTCGAGCGTGCAGTTTTAGCTCTGACCTTTGAGGCTGTAAATAGAAAGTGTATATTGTACTTTAGGATGTGTATTCCTGTGTTTTTGTTCCCTACACAGGTTGTTCTGGACCCACCTACTATCAACACTGCGGAGAATGGGCAGCTAGATAGCTAGGGTTGTGTATGTTTGTCTGTCATGTATTTTGTACATTGCTAAGTATTGTAACTTTGATATTTTCAATTGTTCTCTCTCTTTTCCTACTTTCCTATCTGGTTTGCAGTATCAGGTCAGCATTCGGGCTCAAATGCTTTGGGACACTGGGGACAGTGTCCATTTGACTGGGGGGGATATGTAGCGCCCCCTTACTTTCAGTACAGGCACTACGCTAAGTATAGTGAGTTATTTTGCTCCCATTCATAATTTGTTAAATTGCAGGCTGCTGCTATTTCACAACTGTCCTATAGGTTAGTCTGCGACCCACGGGTGTAATCTCACCCCTGGGCGACAGTTGGCGCTAGAGGGGGTTCTGTCGGAGCCACTTTTTCCCAGCAGCCAATTAGAGGAGTTTTTCCCTCGCTGGGCATGCTGGGGAGGGGTATATCTGTGGCAGCTCCCACGTGTTCGGGGTCAGTTCTTCTCTCTGCGCAGGGTCCATGTTCCATGTGCGGCATCTGCGCATCCACGGACCCCGCCCGCATGGCCCACCTGGCCGGAGCTGTCTGCTCCATGGAGACCCATCCGGATGTTGATAGGGGCCCCAGTGACTTACTGGGTCCCCAACCTTACTGAGAAGATCCCAGGCTGTGTGCTGTTCGGTGGGGGATCGGATTGAAAAGAACCTGGAGGCAGGTTGTCCAAAAGGGCTTGAACGAACCATTGAGGATCTGGTTACCGGAATTGACAGGTACATGTCAGCTGTCAACCGGTGACCCCTTTCACTGCATTTACTGGGAGAATTCGCTCAATCTGAATTGTTCTCTTGAGTATTGAAGTACTAGGCCTGTGGCAGAGGCCCGAGCCAGGTCTGTAATAGAGACATGTTCCTCCCAGCAACTTAAAAGTGACTTTCTGGCTGCCAGGCTTATAACAAGGGTCTGTCCGGAGGCACTTCACCCACTCTGGCGAGAGTGGCGACGAACTGTATCTACTACTACTGAGAGCAGGACTGCTCTACTACTTATCCAGGCCTGATACCGCACTGTTCTCTATTGCTTCATCAACCATTCTTATCTCCTGTTGATGTTGGCCGTGATGTTGGCCGTGTTGGGCCCTGGATTAAAGCATTTGAAAACCCATTTGGTGACTGGACATTCGCTCACTGCTACTACTCACTGCTACTACCCCTAGACACACTACAAGGTAACTTAATACGCCTATCCCAAACAACAACCAGCGGCTTCTTCAGGGGTGAGCGCTACATACCTATAAGGCAGTGCTGGCAGATGGATTGGGATGGTTGCTCCTTCCAGTCCTCTACGGGCTGCGCTGCCGTGGCCCCTGCACAAAATCCTCCCTCACTATTGCCCTGTCACTGCCTCTGAACTTTCTTTCTGTCACCAAACTATTTACCCCCTTCTTATTGCTGGAATCCACTTAGCAGTAAGCTGGAACAACTGCTTCCTAACGGATGTCGTCTGCAGTAATGGCCCTATCTTCCTTATCTCCAATATCTAAAAGGAGGAATGTTTACGCATGACCAAGATCATTTGCCTGCAGCAAGTTTTGATCGTATGATCAAAACATTCTGCCCCACTTCCGGTTCCGGCGCCGCATGGAGTAGCTGTGTGCCCCATCAGCTCCCGCACTCAGGCTCCAAAAACTGCCTATAAAAGCCTGCAGACCCGCCACCGACCCCTGGGCTAATCATCCGCCATCCCCCCCACACGAGAATGGACAGGTTTCTGGAAAAAAGCGGCGCGCGATCGTACGCCGCCGCCGCGGCGCGAACGGGACAGCCGCAAATCGAGGCCCCGGCTTCGGCCTACACGGATCCGGTCGTGGATCCGATCGCAGAATCGGCGCCTGCTATGGAGGTGAGTGCAACACCAGCCCCTCCAACTACCCCTCAGACTGTCCACATCTCCTCATCTCCCCCACAAGCGGGGGATATGCACAACATAGAGCTGATGGCCCAGGCCGTGGCTGCTCTATTATCCCCCATGATAGCGACTTCAGTGGAGAAAGCCATCAATGCAGGGATACAGAAAATCCAGGCTCAACTAGGGGAGCATGCATCCCGGCTAAATGAGGCTGAGAATCGCATCGGTCATATAGAAGAGGAACTTTACCAGGCCCAATCCTTTGAACATGCGCAAGACAAGACGAACAAGTATATACTCGACAAACTGGACGACCTTGAGAATAGATCCAGGAGGAGCAATCTGCGCTTTATTGGTGTCCCTGAATCGCTGCAACCCCAGGCACTCTCAGATCTCTGCTCAAGACGCATCCCCGAGGCCCTGGGCCTGCCCGGCCCCTGCACTGTTGAGCGCGCCCACCGCATGGGCCTCTTCAACTCTGAACGCAAGTCACCACGTCCAGTGATCGCCAAGTATCTCAACTATTCGGATAAGTCCCTCATCCTGCAGAAGTTCAGGCAGTCCAGGACCCTCCAGATAGACGGCATGAATATCCTGGTCTTTGCGGACTACTCCGTGGACGTCTCCAAGAGGAGGAAGGCTTTCCAGCAGATCTGCACGGAGCTCCACCGAATGCAAGTCAAGTTTACTCTGGCCTTCCCGGCCGTGCTTCGACTCAGAGCACCTAACGGAGATCAGCTCTCCTTCCATGACCCATCCGAAGCTGAGGCCTTCCTGAGGTCCCACCGCTCAGGCCCCCACCACAACCTGTCTCCTAGAGCTGCACCCTCCAACCGGGCCCTGGAACACGGGAGCCCACGCAAGGACTCTCCTGAAAGATTCAAGGCTTCTGGATCCGACCGACAACACACCTCCTCCTCTTGAACCCTTTTTTCTTTAACCTTTTTTGAACCCTTTTTTTTCCTTTTTTTTTTTTTGGATGGCCGCACCATCCTGGTGCAAATCTACTGAGCTTTGATCGTCTAAGACCACTCCTGGGTCCCTCTCCATCGTGCCTCCCCCTTCACCCGGGGGACCACGGTAGGCCCAATGCTATTATGCTGTTATGCCATTTTGTTTTTGTTTTTTTTGCTCCTTAATGCTATTTTATTTCACATTGTTTTATGTTCTTCTTGCACGATTAGTAATAGTTGTTTTAGCTTTACTTGTGTTTTAATATTGGGTTTTCACATACGTTTATATGTCATGTGTGGGCCTTTCCATTCTTCCACAGAGATACCTGTTTGGCTCTTGCCCCCCCCCCCACGCATTGCTTCTGTTGCCTACACCCCCCCCCCCCCTCGGTCGCTGCGGGTGAAGTGCTGCATAGTGAGCCCTGGGTTGGGAGTTGGCCTATTCAGTGGCTCCATGCGGAAAAAAGTGAAGCTCCCGAATGTTGTTGTTCACCTTGTTTGTCCCCATCATCCCTCCCCCATCTCCCCTTCCCTGTTTCTCTGCCCTCTCCCCATTTTTAGGGATCCAATAGCACCTCCGTTCTCTCTCCCAGCCGACCATCACTCCATCTGCTGTCCTTGTACCCCACTTCTGCGATGCTCCATGCTCCCATTCTCCTCGTCTCCACATCCTGCCCACACCCCATTGATAGTTTTCCCAACATGAGACTAGTCTTCTGGAATGTTAAAGGGCTCCGCTCCCCCAATAAGAGGATGAAAGTTCTGCGCCACCTTAAAAGGCTCAAGACCGACATTGCCCTCCTTCAGGAAACCCATCTGTCCACTCCCGACTTCCCGCGGCTGCGGAAACTCTGGGTAGGCACAGTCCTCGGCTCTGACTCAAGTGGTCGGAAAGCCGGGGTAATAATCCTTGTCAACAAAAACCTTCCCTGCAAGATACTGTCCTCAGATTCAGACTCTGAGGGGCGATTCGCCTCTGCCCGTATCCAACTGGGATCCAGGGTTGTAAACATCACCAATGTATATGCTCCTAACAGCCCCACAAGTGCCTTTTTTAGCGACCTCACCTCCTGGGCGCTTCGAGACCCAGCTTGCCCACACCTGATAGGCGGGGATTTCAACTCCATTATGCACCCGACAGACGACAGGTCCTCTACCAGGCAATCCCGTCCTCCTCTGACTCCTCTCACCCAGACCTTGTTGGCTTTGACTATTGATTCACTGCACCTTCACGATCTATGGCGACTAAAACACCCAGCTGACAGGGAATTCTCATTTTACTCCCACCCTCACAATGTCTTCACGAGACTGGACTATCTTTTCTGTTCTGACTCTCTCCTCCCACTGATCTCGGAAGCTGACATACACGACATTGCAATCTCGGACCATGCCCCGGTCTCGACCACCCTTGAAGATCCTGACTTAGCCTCCAACCCCAGAATCTGGCGGTTTCCCTCCTATCTTCACAACAACTCCGATTTCCACCTACATCTGGAAAAAGCCTGGTCGGGATACGCGTTGGATAATGCGCTACACGCCGATAACCCTAACCTTTTCTGGGAAGCGGGCAAAGCGTTCCTCAGGGGCTGCATAATAGCCTATGCCGCCACATTCAAAAAACACACACTTAGACGCTACAAACAGGCCAGCGCAACACTGCATCAGGCCCAGCGGGTCCTCTATACTGACGACTCCCCCAGCAACCGTAGCGCCTGGTTTGCTGCTAAGCAGGCCTTTGATAGCTGGGCAGCCACCCTCGAACGTACCCAAAAGGCACATCTAGACGCCTCCCTCCACAAGTTTGGTAACAAAGCAGGTAGACTCCTTTCCAGATTAAGTAAGGGACCCAACCGCCCGACGCATATCATGTCCCTCAGAGATCCGTCGGGCTCCGTACACTGCACCCCAAAAGATATCAATAATACTATGCGCCAATTCTACTCTTCCCTGTATGCCTCAGACCCTATTGATAAGCCAACGGCCCTCAACTTCCTACGACGTATTTCCCTGGATCAGGTAACCCCCACCCAGCTCGAAGCCCTCAATGCCCCTATCTCCATCCTGGAGGTCCAATCCGTAATCAAACAGCTCTCCCCTCTAAAGCTCCAGGCCCAGATGGCTTCACTGGAGAATTTTACAAGTCCTTTATCTCGACTGTGTCCCCCCCTCTCCACGACGTCTACCAACATATATGGTCGGGTGGGTCCTATCTACCAACGGGCAATCAGGCCATCGTAAAACTCTTGGAGAAGAAGGGCAAAGACCCCCTAGAACCTGGCTCTTATAGGCCCATCTCACTTTTAAACCTTGACGTTAAAATTCTCTCCAAGATAGCAGCCACTAGACTGGCATCCATTATACCCTCCCTGATCCACCCCGCACAATCGGGCTTTGTAAAGGGTAGGACGGCCACCATGAATATTAGGAAGGTAATGCTAGCTCTCGAACACGCAAAAAATGACCCGGCAGGAGACCATGCCATCATCACCTTAGACGCGGAGAAGGCTTTCGATAACGTTAGTTTCGAATGGCTCTCCATGGTCATGTCCAAAATGGGCTTCTCGGGCCCCTTCACGCATCTCATAGAATCAATGTACACTGCCCCTGCCGCGAGAGTGGTCGCTGTGGGCCTCCTCTCTGAGGAATTCAGGCTGCACAAAGGCACGAGGCAAGGCTGCCCGCTCTCCCCGCTCCTTTTCAACATAGCGCTTGAACCCCTGTCCCGCCACCTAACCCAGATCGCCCCCCTTCATGGCATTCATGTCGGAGGTCACGACCTTCGCACGTCACTATTTGCCGACGACGTCCTTATTTTCACATCCAGCCCTTCACTTGACATGTCCACGATCAAGACCACTTTTGACGAATTCAGGCAATGCTCTGGGCTTCGTATTAACTATAATAAGAGCGAAATACTCCCAATAGGTTCCCTATCTGTCCCCTCTTGGTCCCAGAGCTCCTTATTCACTGTTGCGAAGTCACATATCACTTACCTGGGAATAAAAATAGGTAAACTGCCCTCCTCCCTATACCACCTCAACTATCCCCCCCCTGCTCACCAAAATATCCCAAGAACTGGCGAACTGGATGGACCTGCCTCTCTCGCTGCTGGGAAGATGCCACCTTGTCAAGATGGTCAGTTTTGCACGCCTATTGTACCCACTACAAACCATCCCACTACTTCTGCGCCACAAAGACATTAAATCCATTAACTCTGCCATTTCCAAGTTCCTCTGGCGTGGCAAGAGGGCGCGCATAGCATTTGCCAAGCTGCATCTTCCCAGGCGAGAGGGGGGCATTGCCCTTCCCAACATCAGGCTATACAACCTGGCATGTCTATTGAGAACAGGCTTGGATTGGATATCCCAGTCCTCCAGGTGCTCGAACTACCCCCTTGAATCGGCGATGGTCCGCCCCTTCTCCCTTACGGCCCTTCTCCATTGTCATTGGAAATCTGCCCCCCCTCCCCTCCAACACAATCTCCTTCTCCGGGACACAGTCATTGCCTGGAGAGAGGTCAGGAAAGCCCTCAATGTCCCTTCCTCTATCTCGCGATACCTCCCAATCCTGGGCAACCCGAGCTTCCAACCAGGCTTAGATAACCAGCCTTACCTCGACTGGGAGGATAAGGGTATCAAATCCTTTTATTCATTGTGTGACCCCCTTTCAGGCCGCCCCATGGGATTTAGAGCCCTGGCAGACAAATTTTCTCTCCCCTCATCACATGTATTCCAGTATATTCAATGCATTAGTTTTCTGAAAAGCGCATGTCGGGATGACAGAAAAAGGTTCCAGAGCTCCCTCACCGACACCCTTATTTCCCGGGCCTCATACAAAATTTCAGACATTTATCGTCCCCTCCTCCTGCACAACACCCCCCCCCCCTGGCGTCAACCTCGGCGGCCAACTGGTCGAAGGACTTCCCTGACCCTGACCTGGTGGAGAAGCTCCTGCATGGCCTCACCACCATCCATAGACTTATCCCTAACGAAATATGGAGAGAGACGCAGATCAAAATTGTTCACCGAGCCCACATCCCCTTCAGCCGAGCCCATGCCACCCCAGACTGCCCCCTCTGTAAACAACCCAAACCTAACTTGGCTCACAGGTTCTGGTCTTGCTCCCTCATAGCCAGTTTCTGGGACCAAGTCATCCAATACATTTTCGATGTCACCCTGTTGCGCATACCCAGGGACCCGCTACTACTTATCTTTGGGTATTGGGACCCCCTACTGCTCCCCTGGTCCTCCCCTACCACCCCCCTGAGCAGGGACTGGACTCTGATATGTCTCTTGGTAGCCCGGAGAGCCATCCTCCAGAAATGGATATCTGCTGACTGCCCAACCACTGCTCGAGTTAAAAAGGAACTGTTGCAGCTCTTATACAAGGACAGGCTCAACACGGACCTAACCCACGAACGGAGTAAGAACCGCTTCTATCACTTATGGAATCCCTTTCTGTTGCACACTTTCACTCCTACCGAGAGGTTGAACTTTGAGAAAATGTATTTTCTATACCAGGATCCCTCGCGGGATTGACGTTCTCTTACCTACCCTCCCTCCTCCCCTATCCCCCCCCCCCCCTCTTGTTGTTCTTTTTTTTTTGTAAGGACTATTCCACCTACCCATGTGCCACTGAACCTATGCCCTCCCCCCTAATTATTTCTTTGAGAATCTCTCCATATACTGTTCTTCTACTGTGAATGTCCTCAGAAAATGCTTATATGTCCTGCTTTGTAATTACTCTGTTGTGTAACTTCCTTAACCACTTCCCGCCCGGCCAATAGCCGATTTACGGCAGGGAAGTGGTTATGAAATCGTGACTAGACGTTCTCAAACGTCTAGCACGATTTCAATGCCGCGCGCGCCCGTGGGGGCGCGCAGCGCGGCGATCGGTGATGCGGGGTGTCAGTCTGACACCCTGCACCTCCGATCTCGGTAACGAGTCTCCGGCGGAGCCTCGTTACCACGTGATCAGCCGTGTCCAATCACGGCTGATCACGATGTAAACAGGAAGAGCCGCCAACGGCTCTTCCTCACTCGCGTCTGACAGACGCGAGTACAGGAGAGCCGATCAGCGGCTCTCCTGATAGGGGGGGTTCGCGCTGATTGTTTATCAGCGCAGCCCCCCCTCGGATCGCCACATGGATCACCAGGGAGTGCCCACACTAGACCACCAGGGAACATAAAAAAAGGAAAAAAAAATGACAAAAAAAAAAAAATGACAAAAAAAAAAAAATGACAAAAAAAAAAAAAGTCAGCAGGAAAAAAAAAAGGGCAGTAAAAAAAAAAATGATGCCAATCAGTGCCCACACATGGGCACTGATTGACAACATTAATCCATCAGTGCCACCCCTCAGTGATCATCAGTGCCACCCCAGTGTCTGTCAGTGCCACCCCACAGTGCCAATCCATGCCCAGTGCCCACCTATCAGTGCCCACCTGTGCCACCTATCAGTGCCCACCTGTGCCACCTATCAGTGCCCACCTGTGCCACCTATCAGTGCCTACCTGTGCCGCCTATCAGTGCCCACCTGTGCCGCCTAACAGTGCCCACCTGTGCCGCCTATGAGTGCCCATCAGTGCCGCCCATGAGTGCCCATCAGTGCCGCCCATGAGTGCCCATCAGTGCCGCCCATGAGTGCCCATCAGTGCCCCATACCAGCGCCGCCTATCAGTGCCCATCAGTGCTACCTAATCGGTGCCCATCAGAACTACCTCATCGGTGCCCATCGGTGCCCATCAGTGCCACCATATCAGTGTCCGTAATTGAAAGAGAAAACATACTCATTTACAAAAAAATTAACAGAAAAAAATAAAAACTTTATTTTTTTTTCAAAATCTTTGCTCTATTTTTAGTTGTTGCGCAAAAAAAAAAAATCGCAGAGGTGATCAAATACCACCAAAAGAAAGCTCTATTTGTGGGGAAAAAAGGACGCCAATTTTGTTTGGGTGCAGTGTAGCATGACCACGCAATTGTCATTCAAATTGCGACAGTGCTGAAAGCTGAAAATTGGCTTGGGCGGGAAGGTGCGTAAGTGCCTGGTATGGAAGTGGTTAATAAAAACATATTTAAAAAAAAAAAAAAAAAAACATTCTGCCGACTTCTCATTGCATATTTGTGGGGCTATGATGACCTTTTGGAAAAAGAGGAAACAAAGATGACAGCACATTAGCAGCTGTTGTAGACAAATTCTATTTAAGAAAACCTTTATAGAAACTGCTTTTGCTGACCCTTTTCTCAGATTTTAGCTTTATGTCATGCAAATCCGATTACTTTAGCAATTTCTAAGTCAATGACCCAGCAGATAAGGAGTTTTGACTTCACTCTGACTTTACTTGCTGCATGTGTTATTTTGGACAGTGATCAAAGTGCTGAAACCAAAGAAAACACAGCATATTCAGATGGTGGCCAACAAAGCCATATTCTTTTCCTTTAGGCTCCATTCACACTTGTGCGACTTGTCATGCAACTTTGGACATCAAAATTGCATGACAAGTCATTCCCTGTGTTTTCCAATGATAAGCATTCATATACGCGCAACTTAAAGTTGCAGCAACTTCAAAGAAGACCGTGCACTACTTTTAGGGGTGCAACGGATCAAAAAAATCACGGTTCGAATTGTTCCTCGGATCAGGAGTCACGGATCTGATAATTTTTCGGATCAGCAAAAAAATAAAAAATCTCCCCCACTGTAATATCCACATCTCCCCCCCCCCACTGCAGTGGCGTCACTCGGTGCAAAAAAATTATAAAAATGGTGTCACCCCCCCACCCACTATGGTCCCCCCCTCAGTACAGACACCCCACAGTAGTGCAGACCTCAGACGGTAACCCCCCCAATAGTGCAGATCTCAGACAGTAACCCCCCCAGTAGTGCAGACCTCAGAGGGTAACCCCCACAATAGTGCAGACCTCAGAGGGTAACCCCCACAATAGTGCAGACCTCAGACAGTAACCCCCACAATAGTGCAGACCTCAGACGGTAACCCCCCCCCTCAGTAGTGCAGACCTCAGACAGTAATCCCCACAATAGTGCAGACCTCAGACGTTAACCCCCCCCAGTAGTGCAGACCTCAGGCGGTAACCCCCACCATAGTTCAGACCTCAGACAGTAACCCCCACCATAGTGCAGACCTCAGACAGTAACCCCCACCATAGTGCAGACCTCAGACAGTAACCCCACCATAATGCAGACCTCAGACAGTAACCCCACCATAGTGCAGACCTCAGACAGTAACCCCACCATAGTGCAGACCTCAGATCCTCAGACAGCGGCGTGTGTTTCCCTCGAGCGCGGGCTCCTCCTCCTCTGTGGGTGTGAACAGAGAGGAGGGCCCGCCGGGTGAACCAAGATGACCGCCGCTCCGGAGCTAGGCCGAAGCCGGGGACTTTCCTAGACGGAGGCTCCGGAGCGCTCCGCGTATCGTGGGGTGTGCCGATCCGAACAGAGTGGCCCATTCGGGTCACGGATCGGTGACGATCCGTTGCACCCCTAACTACTTTGGTCCGACTTTCATGCAACTTGAGGGCCATAGACTTCAATGTTAAAGTGGTTGTAAATCCTCACATATACCCAGTGAAGTGAATAGTCTCAGATGATACACAGAGAGAAAACAATTCAGTCTACATTAGTTTTACATGTATATCTGCTGTTTTCCTCTTTCTACACTCTGAAAAGTGCAGATCGTGTTTGAAATCTTTCTTATGCCGCGTACACACGATCGAACATTCCGACAACAAAACTGTGTATTTTTTTGCGACGGAATGTTGTCTCAAACTTGTGTATACACACGGTCACACAAATGTTGTCCGAAATTACCACAATGGGGTTGATTTACTAAAACTGGAGAGTGCAAAACTTGGTGCTGCTGTGCATGGTAGCCAATCAGTTTCTAACTTCAGCTTGTTCAACTAAGCTTTGACAGTAAAACCTGGAAGCGGAAATGGTTTCTATGCACTGCACCAGATTTTGCACTCTCACAATGTCAGATAACAGCACAAAACAAAATATTCTAATAAAGAATAGTATATTTACTAGTGGCAGCCCATAGCTAAACCACTGGCCAGTGGGAGATTATATACAGTACAGTCTGCCGGTGTTGGGGCCCTTTACCTCTGAGCTCCCTCGCCAGTGAGAGCATATAAGCAAGCAATACATTCCCATTTGGCAGAACTCAGAGCAGAAAATAGTAGTAAACAGCAGCCAATTAAACACACAATGGTGGCCAAAAGACCCACCACCACCCTCATGCTCTGCAAATGTCCTCCCAGGTGCATTATTTTCCTTGTCGGTCGCTACTCGCTTCTATGAACAGGACAGATGAAGATTGAAGAAAGTCCACAGTACCTCTAAGTGGATGAAGGCATCTGTATCATGCATCATATAAAAGGCAGTCTGCAAGACTCAGGTTCTCACTCACAAGCCTGCAACTTGACTGCTGTATAACATAAATCCCTTCCGTGTACCTTAAACCACTTTCCCCCCCTTTTCTATTCAAATTAACTCAGACCATACCAGGGTGTGGAGTAAAACATGGCCGTAGCAGCCTCCTTTATTAAATATATTAACTTTAACAATAACCCAAAAAACAGTTCTCAAAAACAATATCAAAACCCATCAGTCCCTGTGTCGGCCATTTTGCAGGAGAAAACCTTTTATTACCGCTTCCATAAAAACATTCTGCACTGCGGTCCTCCCAGTCCATTGTTTAGGCCTCAAGCCGACATGCTGGCTCAGAGACGATGCTGACCGCAGTGCACCCATTCCACCTGCTTTTAGCTAACCTCCGCTAACTGAAAGCCCAAAACCTCAGGACCCATACCAACGACGAGTCCTGACCCATGTTTCCAAGGTTCCTCCTTCTCCTGCAACGACCAGACACCCGCCACTGCCACGACTTTGGCAACGTCATAATCTGCATATTTTGGGAAGACAAACAAAGAAAGAAACGACAAAACCCTACACATCCCCACACTTACCACACTTATCTTAAGGGAGGGTGGGCGGGAACTTTCCCAGGGAACTGTGTTACAGAAGTGGGCGGGACTAACTATTTTATACGACCTGTTCCCCCTCCCACCTCCTTCCTCCAATCCTAACACCCCTTACTCCAGTGCCCTGTTCCCATCGTCATGCCAGCCCTCCGCCTATGGCATTTCTTTTCTTTGCTACAGGCTTTTCTTGACTGCTGTATAACATAAATCCCTTCCGTGTACCTTAAACCACTTTCCCCCCCTTTTCTATTCAAATTAACTCAGACCATACCAGGGTGTGGAGTAAAACATGGCCGTAGCAGCCTCCTTTATTAAATATATTAACTTTAACAATAACCCAAAAAACAGTTCTCAAAAACAATATCAAAACCCATCAGTCCCTGTGTCAGCCATTTTGCAGGAGAAAACCTTTTATTACCGCTTCCATAAAAACATTCTGCACTGCGGTCCTCCCAGTCCATTGTTTAGGCCTCAAGCCGACATGCTGGCTCAGAGACGATGCTGACCGCAGTGCACCCATTCCACCTGCTTTTAGCTAACCTCCGCTAACTGAAAGCCCAAAACCTCAGGACCCATACCAACGACGAGTCCTGACCCATGTTTCCAAGGTTCCTCCTTCTCCTGCAACGACCAGACACCCGCCACAGCGCCCCCCTGAAAAAACCTTTACAGGTGGGCGACCCTCCACACCCTAAGAGCTCTCCGTATGCCGTCTTCAATCCCCAAGGCCCACATGTCTATGCCCACATCATTCAAATGCACCCCGTCTGCCCGAAGGTACCTCCATGTCTCCTCCTCCAAATCCCGATGGCGAATCACTAAACCTCCGTTCTTCTCCATAAACCTGCTGATGTCCCTATTCACCTTCCTCCTGGCTCTATTCATCCCCTCCCAAGACCTGGCCAAGCGCCAAGAAGAGCGCGACACCATGTCAGACCAGACTATAACCATGTCCGGGAAGGCCACGCGCAGCCGCAAGATGTCAAACTTGATATCTTTAGTCAAATCTAACATGGATCTACGACCCAAGTCATTCCCGCCTACGTGCAAAACCAGAACGTCAGGCGGGCGGTCCAGTCGTGCATAACGGTGCACTTCTGGTACCATTCGGCTCCATAGCATGCCAGGCACACCCACCCAGCGAACTCGGGCTTCCTGCCTAGGGAAGCCCAATTGCCGACCCTCAGGCCTAGCCTCAGCCCTCTTTCCGCCCCAAAAAACATAAGAGTGCCCGAGTATCCAAACCAGGGCCGGATCCGCATCTGAAAGAAAGAGAAAGAACACTCTACCGTAACCCAAACTGCCAGGTATACAACTGCCACCTTTTTAGAACCATTGCATTCAAACCCCCCACCCAGCCCTCAAACAGTCACCATTAACTGAGGGCGAACATAAATGCGAAATCGGTTAGATTCCCACCTCCCAATGCGCTTCACAGACTCATCATCCATCCCACTGCGAGCTGCTTCCGTGGCAGCCCCTATCCTGAACGAATGAGATGAATACTCCTTTTCAGGTAACCCCATACCCCGCAAACACTGCCTAAAAACCGCTATAAACTGAAACCTTGACAACGGCAAACAGTCCCCATGTATCAAAAATGACCCGTCCGCATTTGGGCGCACCTCCAAAAAACTACCCACAGCCCGGACTGGGCAAAGCTCAGACCCTGGGAGAGCGTAAATCCTAATAGCCTTACCTCTGCCGCGCTGGTCCGTCTTGGATCTGCGCAACCACAACACCACCTTGTCTGCCTGGCAACTCACCTCGGTCCGTTCAATTCCGCCGTGCACTCGTTTCGAAGGGCTGACCAACTCGCCTATCCTGAACGCCCCAAAGAAAGCCAACGTGAAGGCAGCCCGAAATAACGCCACCTCATAGGATGAAGAACAAACCCCTGGTAAAATAGTCAACAAGCCCTGAAGGACTCCAAACGACACCGGGCGCCTGGAATCCTTGCACCGGACCGACCTACGGTACCCTTTTAACGCTTGACGTACCCAGAAGTCCTTGGTGAAATCCGGTAAACCTTGCCATTTGAATAAGAAGGCCAGACCGCCATCTTTTTACCCAAAGCAGCAGCTGAAACCCCATTTTCCATCTCCCGTGACACAAAATACAACACCAGCAAACGCGAGTCCGTCCCATTGCCAGCTATCCCAACCTCGCGCCCAAATTCCGTCCACTCCAGCCACACCTTGCTGTAGGCAGCCCAGGTCGACTCACTCACCGACCTACGGATCCATCCGCAAACTACTCCAAGGCGATCCTCCACAGCCATTCGGGACACGGTAACCCCTGTTGCTCCGCTTCCGGCGCCAACACCCGAAACCGGTCCCACTGGAATCGAGACAAAGCGTCAGCAATGACGTTTTCAACACCGGGCAAATGCACAGCATAAATGAACGCATTCAATTGCATGCACCGCAGCACGAGGTGTTGGAGCAAACGCACCACCGGGGGGGAAGAAGCGGATGATTTGTTGATCGCCTGCACCACCCCCAAATTGTCGCAATGGAAGCGAACCTTCCGATCCCGGAAGCCCTCGCCCCATAACTCAATTGCCAGTACCACCGGAAATAATTCCAACAGTGCCAGATTCTTCGTAAACCCCGCGTCCACCCAACTTTGCGGCCACGGACCTGCGCTCCACTTGCCCCGGAAGAATGCTCCAAAACCAGTGGAACCAGCAGCGTCGGTAAACAACTCCAAATCAAAATTGCTGACCGGCCCAGTCATCCACAGAGCCCTGCCGTTGAAGGACTCCAAGAATGTGTGCCACACCCGAAGATCCGACCTGTGGATCCTGCCCAGGCGAACGAAATGATGAGGTGAGCCCACCCCCGCCGTACTCGCCGACAGCCGTCGGCAAAAGGCCCTACCCATGGGTATGATGCGACAAGCAAAATTGAGCTTCCCCAGCAAAGATTGCAGCGGCCTCAATTGAACCTTACGCATGTCCAACACACCTTGAATCACTTCCTTCAAATCTGCAACCTTGCCGTCCGGCAGGCGGCATTCCATGGCCTCGGAATCAATCGTGATCCCCAGGAATGTAATGGTAGTCGTAGGACCTTCCGTCTTGTCCGGCGCCAGCGGAACCCCAAACCTGTCCGCGATGTGTTGCAAAGTGCCCAACAGAACTGCACTAACCCTGGATCCCGCCGGTCCCACGCAAAGGAAGTCATCCAGGTAGTGTATAACGGAATTAACCCCGGAGACATCTCGAACCACCCATTCTAAAAAAGAACTAAACGTTTCAAACAGGGAGCATGAAACCGAACAACCCATGGGCAGGCACTGGTCCACAAAGAATTCCCCCCCCCACATGCATCCCAAGAACCTGAAACTGTCAGGGTGGACAGGTAGGAGTCTAAAGGCCGCTTCCACATCCGCTTTCGCCATCAGAGCACCGCGACCGTAAAAACGCACCCAATGAATTGCCGCGTCAAAAGACATGTAATTAACCGTGCACGTGTCCTTGTCAATAGCCTCATTCACCGACCCCCCCTTTGGGAAAGAAAGGTGGTGAATCAGCCTAAACTTATTGGGCTCCTTTTTTGGTACCACCCCCAACGGGGACACCACCAAATCCGGGAGGGGAGCCTCCGCAAAGGGGCCGGCCATGTGACCCAAGGAAACTTCCTTGAACAATTTCTCAGAAACAACCTCTGGGTGGCGTAATGCCGAACGCAAATTGCGGGGGACAGGCGGGACCGCCTGCAATGAACACGGAATATGAAACCCGTCCGAGAAACCCCGTTCCAATAACCTCGCCGCCTGCCTGTCCGGGTACCTATTTAGAAACGGACGCATCCTTCCCACCATCACTGGAGTCCTCCCTTTTGTTAGAAGGGTCTCCCTGACGCCCCTTTCCTTGCTTGAAGCACCGGGCTGAAGCATGGGATCCCCCACATCCCGAGCACTCGTGCTTGAAACGGCAAGAGGATCCAAACTTGCAACTCCCTGAATTAAACTGCCAACAAAACCCCCTTTGTTCTACTGGCCGGCTGTCCAGGGGAAGACGATCCGCCGCCCCCCCCCTGAAAAAACTGGTTCGGGGCCTTGGCGGATATCATCAAACGCACCCACAAATTTATATCCTTGTGGTCCCAACGCAGTTCCGGACGCACCGCCATACGCTGCCTAAATTGTTCATCGTAACGGAGCCACGCAGTGCCCCCGTATATCCTATAAGCCTCCCCAATGGAGTCCTGGTACCCAAACAGCGCGGCCCCACATTCTGGCTTTTTTGTACAAATCAAACTAGCCAAAATACCGAAAGCCTGCAGCCAGTTTGTGAACGTACGCGGAATCAGCCGATACCTACGCTTCTCCTCATCCTCCTTTTTGGAGTCATCCGGCTTAACCCTATCCAGGTTAAACTTTTCCAGTGGCAACAAGGAAAAAATTTCCACATACTCACCCTTGCCGATCCTTTCGCGAACCTCTGCCTTCAGATGGGTACCTAACGGGCCCTCAAAGCAAACATACACCTCACATTTTGCTGCGTCTGCCAACCTAACCAGATCCTGCCTTTCACCCTTTTGGGAATCCTGCCCCACCGCAGCGGCCCCCTCAACCACAGGGGCGTGAACAGATGCCGCAACCACAGGAGCTACAATCGCCGCAGTCCTCACACTGTCTCCCCCAGCCGGTGGCACCCAAGCAGCCGCCGGACAATCCCCAGGCCCCCCTTGTTCAAAACGTCTCACCAAGTCCTTGATCCCAGCTAAAAACCCTTGAAACCCAGCCTCCTCCCCACCGGGGGCCCCCAAAACCAAACCGCGCTGCCCACACACACCAGCATGACTACCCCTAGCAGCCCCAACCCCATCCATGTCATTAGAAGGTAAATTTAAAATGGACTCACCGGGCTGCCTAGGATGAGACCCATCAGCCGACCGTCCTGCATCCCTCGCTGCCGCTCGCTCCGGTGACCTCCGATCCTCATCCGATCCGGACAATTCCCCTTCCGATCGGTCCACGGCCTGCTCCTCTTCGGATGAAAGCCCTCCAGGGGATGGGGCCCTGGATGCCGCGGGTCCTGTCGCCGCCTGCCTGCGCCTCAGGCCCACAGACCCGTGAGTGGATTTCCTGGATGCCTTCCCCGGACCGGGGGGGCTGTCTCCCGCCCTGCCGTCTCCCGCCTGCAGCGCCGCCGAACTCCCGGACTCCCCCTCCATCTGGTGCTGATACCCGGCCGCGGTGGTAGGCCCAGATTCCGCCACCTGCGATCTTGTCCGCCGAGGCCCCCCCACGTGGGAGGAGGGGCCCGCGCGCTCCGGTTCCAGCCGACGAACGGGCGTAGCTGCCGATCCGGAGCTCCCGGACCGGCCACCCGTGGAGCTGCGCCCATGCTGGGGATTCCTTCCGGTGTCCCCCCCGCCGGCGGCGTTCCTCCGCTTCGCGGGAGGACCCGAAGGGGCCCGAGGAGCGGGATTCCCGGTGCGGCGTCTAGCTCCGGGGGAGAGGTCAGGGGAGAAGCGCTCAGGCGGCCTAGACTGCCTAGCTCGCGCTGACTCCCTCCCCCTAACCTGGGGAACCTACGGCTGTGTCCCCATCAGCGGCGCAAGGTTCTGCTGAACCCAGTCCTGCCCTCTCGCTGAGGCCTCGGCCCTCAGCTCTGCTAGCAGCTCCTCCACCCTGGACATGTTGGCACTAACTTTCCCAGGGAACTGTGTTACAGAAGTGGGCGGGACTAACTATTTTATACGACCTGTTCCCCCTCCCACCTCCTTCCTCCAATCCTAACACCCCTTACTCCAGTGCCCTGTTCCCATCGTCATGCCAGCCCTCCGCCTATGGCATTTCTTTTCTTTGCTACGGGCTTTTCTTTCCTGGCAATTCACAAATTCTCTTTTTGTGACTTTGGCTTATGATGCTCTGTCACGGCTGCTCCCTGGAGCTTGGTTCCCTAAACAGCAGCATTTCTAGTTCTGGGGCCTCAAGCACAGTACACAACTGCCACGTGTAGGGCTCTGTCCTACACGTGGCTTCTTCATGGTGAAACTTCTGGCAGCCCTGAGCTCACACCTAAGCTTACTTTCTGGTCTACCTCTCCCTTAAACTCCAGTGGCACTTTCCTCGCTCACAAAGCACATCCTGGCACCCCCATACTTTTCCGCAGGTCCTTCTGTATGGTTTCTCCACTTCCTGTGTAGCACTACCCCCACAGAAGCTGCTGGTTAGATTTGGGCCTGCACGTTACCTCAACATTTGTCGTCTATAGGGTGACCACATTTCCAAACTGCCATTCAGGGACACACTACCTCTCTCACCTTCCCCCACAAAAGCTGTCTCAGGGTTGATGTGGCACCAGATGCAGTGCCGCTGTCACTCCCTCTGTATGAGCCAGATGCGTAGAAGGAAAGGAGTGGCATCACTATCTGGAGAGTGAAGATCACACCAGTCCCTGCTGCTTGCGTGCCACTGGAGGAGGTGCCGAGGTGGGTGGGGACAGCATTGCAGCACTAGGCACAGGCCTCGCTCCTAGTCTCACTGTCTGAGAGTAAATTGTCACTGGTTGCAAGATGCCAGGCAGTGCTGGTCCTAGCAACCAGTTCCGGAACTGTAGTTATTAGTTAGTAGGGGGTGACTGTGTCCTCTATTTCATTCCGGTACATTGTATTGTCCCAGAATGAAGGTGCCCAGGACCTGGGACAGACATGTGGGACAGTCCCGGGCAATCCGGGACACGTGGACACCCTAGTCGTCTAGGGGAAGAAAGTCTGAAAGAACTCCAATGTCCACACAAGCTGTAAAACCTCTAACTGTCAGGTTTTATTCTTTTGCTCAAAACTTGTGAAGAAGGTAGAAGGATGAAGGGGGAAGGGAAAGGTACAGATCACTGGGGAAAAAACCTTAAACTCCAAAGTCATTTACCACTCCCTCTCGAGTGGGTATTGCTCACCCAGATAGACCCCTCTCAGCTGGCCTAGCACCCGGGATGATGCACGAACCAGTTTGATAACAGTCTCTGCCACAGACTGATTAAGCACAAATTGAACAGTCTGGAATCCTCTGCCACAGAATGTATTACCTGAACTTCCAGCCGTACAGTTAAAGAGCCTTTAAGCTGACCCGGCAAACTGTAGGACAACTTGAGTCGTGGATCCCTCCTTAATAAGGTCACCAGGCCTATCCCGAGACATAAGCATTCCGCTTGGTCTCCTCTGGGGCAGGTCCTCCCCTGGTTTCCTTCATTTAGTATAGCTTCCTTCACTTAGATGGACAGCTTGAGATCCCTCTTGATTTGTAGGCCCCAGTCAGCATAACTGGGCCAAGTGATAGAGATGCAGCCGACCAACATGGTCCTGGGGCTGGAAATCATGCAACACATACCTCGTGCCAGGAGGGCCACAAGGCGAAGGACCCCAAAATATGGTCTGCCCCTTAAGTACTCCTTCCCGGCATGCACAGTGGGGCACCACTCCCACTGGGCTGTTCCCGAGGAAACATACTCAGTGATCTATGGCTTGCCCGCTTTCCAACACTGGCCTGTGAGAGTATCGCCACCTACAGGCAACAGTGGGAAAATACTGTCAGGCACAGCCACTGCCAAGACAGAGGCTAATTTAGTACAAATCATCACAGTCTGAGCCATGTTACCGCCTCAGACACCCACTAAATTTAACATAGCGCCCAGTCATTTGGGAGCAAGACGCTACACCTGTAAAAGCTGTGGGCAGGGCTCAAGATCCACGGTGGTGGCCACTCAGAATCCTCTTGCTCCCTTGCTAGGGACAGGCTTCCTTCCAGGTTGAAGCTGCAGCCAATTAAAGTTTACTTTCCAGTGTATTTTCTCCCTGATCTCTCCATCACCAGCAGGGCAGGAACAAAGATCTTCAGTAATGGTCAACATTTTAGTTATTATATTCTGTGCTTAGGTTTCAGAAGAGCTGCTGCCTCCCATAAGGTGCTTTTAACTAAAGCTCCAATATATAAGAAAATTGTATGTATAGCGGGATAAGTGGTGCTGCCTGCCACCTGAAGAGTGATGCTATTTGCTGGATCTCTCCCCCAGGTGAGCATATTAGGGGTAGATATTTAGTTTGCTGCAGGTGATATTTACCGTTACCTGAAGAGGGACTCCCCAAGTGAGTCACTCCTCCCGAACAAATGTACAGATGTCCAGGAGCAGTGATTTTATTGATGCTTAAATAAAAAAAATAAAAAATTCCTTTAAATATTGTACCTGCTGGGTGTCTATACCTGTGATAACGTCTTTAAATAGCACAATCACCTGCCTGCCAGTAAATTAGGAAGAACTGATCTATCTAAGCTATACAGTGTATAAATATATGTACAACTCCTAGGGATGTATATATATTCTCTACACACTGTAAATTAAGCTAAACTGACTAGCCTGCCTGCCTGCTCTATCTAGCTATATAAAAAGACAATCTCTCTGTCTCTCTGACTACTTTCATTAACAAGCCAGAACACACTACACGAGGCCGCCCAGCAGGCGGCCTTATATAGTGTGGGGCGTGTGCTAAAGCCCTGAGCCATAATTGGGCAAAGCCACTCAGGCTTTGGCCAATTATGGCTCTTTGTTTTTTGCGCGCTGTGATTGGCCAAGCATGCAGGACATACAGCATGCTTGGCCAATCATCAGCGCGCAATGCCGCAGTGAATTATGGGCCGTTTTGTGTCACTCGAATTTGGCGCGAACGACCGCTTTTGTTTGAATTTTGTCGAACGTACGAACAGACAATGTTCGAGTCGAACATAAGTTCGTATCGAACGCAAAGCTCATCCCTATTCTTCTGTCTGCAACTCCACACAGTAATGAGAGCATTTCTCCCTGGTGTGGAATAAGCCTCTTGAGGGGGGAGGGGGCGAGCAGGCAAGTCAGGACACTCTCTACTTTGCAGATAGAGAAAGGAGCTGTGTGTTAGTGGCCGTCCTGACACTCCTGCTCGCCCCCTCAAGAGGCTTTCTCCACACCAGGGAGAAAGCCTTGCATTACTGTGTGTAGTTACAGACAGAAGAACAGGAAGTGAGGATTTCTCAGAAGAAATAAGGACATTTAAAAGCAAAATCAAATCAAAGGATGAGGTAAGTGAAGGAGGACTGCACTGAGGTAAAGGAAGCTATTATGGGATTTTTTTTTTTTACCTTTACAACCCCTTTAATATACACCACCTAATAATTGTAAGGTAGTTGCTAATCTCATCAAATCATCAGCCAGTAAACATTCTAAATGATATATCCTAAACATAATACTTGTGTAAATTCATATATGATAAATTAATGATAAATTGATTGAAGTATGGAACAAATAGTTATATATAAATAGACCAAAGTCTAGTGAAAAAATATATATGTATTAGGGTTGTCCCGATACCACTTTTTTGAGACCGAGTACAAGTACTGATACTTTTTTTTAAGTACTCGCCAATACCGATGCTCTCTCTCCCTGTGATCAGGCCCATCGCGTCAGGACAGGCAAAGTGCTAAAGCCCTGAGCCATAATTGCTTCTTTTTTGAATAAGGTAATATTTATTAAAGCTTTTTGCAAAAATTTACAAAGCAGAGAAAAGACTCTACAGTAAACTCTACTGTAGAGTCTTTTCTCTGCTTTGTACATTTTTCATAAATATTACCTGATTCAAAAAAGAAGCAATAAGATGGAAATGGGATGGTAAAGAAAGAAAATGGAAAAAAAGCTATGGTAATTGTTTCTATGGTAAAGCTATGGTAAATGTTTCTTTTTTGCTCTCCTTCGGGCCCGGACTGGACATTTGGCATACCGGGCAAATGCCCGGTGGGCCGATGGCGGCTTGCGAACGGCCTGCGGGCCTATGGCGGCCCGCAAAACGGCCCGCGAACGGTCCGCATGTCATGTCTCTCCAGGGGTGTACCAAGATCTTGCAGGCCAAGAGGGGACTTCCAGTTTACCTAATAGCCCAGTTTACCCACCAACAACACAGCGCCAGATAGAGATGAGCTGGGCCAGATAAAGAAAGTTGAACTTGAGATCAGCTCTTACATTTTACCCGTCCCCTTGCTGCCTGCACAACCAGTGAGAGCAGAGGAGCTGCTTCTCCTTCTCTCCCTCGTGTCCTGTGTCTGCCCCGCCCACTCTCCCAGACAGACACTGTTCTGCTGCCTAAAGGATGTGGGCGGGAATAGATGGAGTCTGATATCCATCCATCCAGTCAGTCCCTCCTGCCTCCGAGTGAGTACACTGTACACTGATGTAGGGGTGCCCTTCATTCCCTTCTCTCTCTCTCTCTCTCTCTCTCACTCTCTTCACCTTTCTTTCTTTCTTTCTTTCTTTCTTTCTTTCTTTCTTTCTTTCTTTCTTTCTTTCTTTCTTTCTTTCTTTCTTTCTTTCTTTCTTTCTTTCTTTCTCCATATTATCTATCTTTATCTATCTATCTATCTATCTATCTATCTCTTTCTTTCTCTCTCTCTCTCTCTCTCTCTCTCTCTCTCTCTCTCTCTCTCTCTCTCTCTCTCTCTCTCTCTCTCTCTCTCTGTGTTCCTAGTGTGTTCTAACTGTATGGGGGGGGTGGACTCACTAGGGGAATCACTGATCTTCTGTTCATACATTGTATGAACAGAAAATCAGCGTTTCCCCCGCTGACAGGAACGAGCGCTGTGTGTTTTCACACACGGCTCCCGTTCCCCGCTCTGTAACGAGCGATCGCGTGTGCCCGGCGGCGATCGCGCCCGCCGGGCACACGCACGGGACTCGGGGGCGAGCGGGGGGCGCGCGCGCGCGGGCCGCCGGCGGCGCGCACGCGCCCCCTAGTGGCCGCGAAAGGCGCGACGTAGAGCTACGGGCTCTCGCGCACCCGTGCCGACCTGCCGCCGTATTTCTGCGGCGGCTGGTCGGCAAGCGGTTAAAAACAGCTCCACCCACATGGCTGTGTCATTCATTCACAGAGCTCTGTGTAGGAAAGAGGTCTGTGTAAGAAACACAAGTCCCAACATCCATTGCAGCCTTCGGCCTCTAGTTTTCAATGAACTACGGTTGCTGTTGAGCTCTGTGGTAGTTCATTGAGTCTTCCTGTCAGTGTGAAACTGCCTGGCTATATTACGAGCAGACAGCTTAAACCAGGGGTCTTTAAACTACAATTCCCATCATGCCTAGTCATATCTGTAAATGTCAGAGTTTTGCAATGCCTCATGGGATTTGTAGTTCCGCAAAAGCTGGAGCCGTAGTTTGACTGTTGACTGATGTGTTATATCTTTGACCACTTGACTTCTGGAAGATTTACCCCCCCCCCCTCATGGCCAGGCCATTCTGTGCGATACGGCACTGTGTTTTTTTAATTGACAATTGCACGGTCATGTGATGCTGTACCCAAATAAAATGGACGCCGTTTGTCCCCTACAAATAGAGCTTTCTTTTGGTAGTATTTGATCATTTTTTGTGCTATAATAATAATAAAATAAATTGAAAAAAATGTAATGTTTTTTACTTTCTGCTATACAACATCGAATTTCTTCATCAATTTAGGCCAATATGCATTCTGCTACATATGTTTTGTAAAAAATAAATCCCAATAAGTGTATATTGATTGGTTTGCATAAAAGTTATAGCGTCTACAAACTATGGGATATTTTTATTTATTTATTTATATTTTTTACTAGCAATGGTGGTGATCAGTGAGTTCTAGCAGGACTGCGACATTTGGGTGGACAGTCGGACATTTTGACACTTTTTGGGGGACCAGTGCAGTCCCCAAAAAGGGCACAGCAGTTGTGAGAACTAGTCAATAAAAAATTTATTTTAATTTTCTTGATATTCTCCCTGTATTAAAAAATCCTAGTATACAGTAATACATGTGATTGACATCAATGTTGCCTTTCTCAACTAATTCTATTTCTTTTTGATTGAATGGCAGAATAAGGGTCAATACAATGAGGAATGCAGGATGTTTTCCAATGTGTTGCAATATATTTCAATGAACAAGCTCTACTGAAAACAATGGCCCAGATTCAGAGAGAATTGGATTCTCGTAGAGTATCAGAAATACACTACGCCGCCGTTTTTTACCTGGCTCTACGTGGAATCCAGGTAGATTTTGTCCAGTAAACGACGGCGGCGTAGTGTATTTCTCCCGTCGCAATCCATCTACACGAGTAGGGGGCGTGAAGGATTTAAAATAGGCGCGTTCCCGCGGCGATCGAACTGCGCATGCTCCGTTCGCAAATTTCCCGCCGTGCATAGCGCGAAATCACGTCGTTACGTCATTCGTTGTTTGAGTAGCGTCGTTTACGGACATTTCTATTTCCGAACGAGTTACGTAAAAAAATAAATAAATAAATTAAATTCGACGCGGGAACGACGGCCATACTTAACATGGTGATGAAGAAAAGAGGGAAGGACGGCCGCACACACGAAAAAAGTTGTCTTTAATGTAAATCCAAAGACATGTACAGTCACAGCAATCACAGAAAACAGGACAGCCGACGCGTTTCGCACTCGATCAGTGCTTAGTCATGGCTATGGTATGGTGCTAACACAAAAACATTTATACTAAATATATGAAGGTGAATGTGAGAGTGGATGTAAAAAATAGTGAAAAATAAAATAGACTGGTTTTAAAAAAAAAAAATTCTTGTTTTTGTGTTTAATATTTTTTTTTTTGGGTTTATTTTTATTTATTTTTTTATTTTTTTTACAACAATTTTTCTTTTATTTTTTATTTTTAATTTTTTTGGTTTACGGGCCATATGACTGCTTCGGCATACTAAACACTATTTCGGCTATATATATATAAATATATAGACACTTAAAACCAGTCTATTTTATTTTTCACTATTTTTTACATCCACTCTCACATTCACCTTCATATATATATATATATATATATATATATATATATATATATATATATATATATATATATCCCTTCCCATTTTCATGCAATCCTCACATCCACACATACACAGGTTCTTTAACGGTTACCTTCTTTATGTTAGTGTTGACTTTCAGCCTGCACACACTTGACACTCTGATTACACCCATTCAGGATGTCTATCACAACTAATTAACTTTAAGTTGCTATAGGCTGAAGGGAGTCACATGTTTTATTTGGTATTTTGGGGTTTAGTATAAATGTTTTTGTGTTAGCACCATACCATAGCCATGACTAAGCACTGATCGAGTGCGAAACGCGTCGGCTGTCCTGTTTTCTGTGATTGCTGTGACTGTACATGTTTTTGGATTTACATTAAAGACAACTTTTTTCGTTTGAAAATCCTTGGAGTGCGGCCGTCCTTCCCTCTTTTCTTCATCATCATTGCTATTTGCATCGCCAGCACCTTGGTAATCTAATTATCCTTGATCGTCTACAGGTCTCACCTGGAGCGGTGATTTCTTTTCTTTTGTCTTTTTTGGATTTTGCATACTTAACATGGGCTACGCACCGTTAGACCAGCAAAAAGCTGGTCTAACAGTACGTAAAAAAACCCAGACGTAAGCGATTGGGAAGACCGCTCGTATCTTCGTGGATCGCCGTAAAAACACATTTGCATATCCCGACGCATCAAAACGACGCGAACTCCTCCCAGCGGCTGCAAAAATATCACAGCGTAGATCCAAAGGCTTACGAATACGTAAGCCTCTCGGATCGAGGCCGCCGTATCATGGTTTGAGGATTCAAACTAGTGATACAGGGCGCGAAATTTGAAATTACTCCTGTCTAACACCAGTTAGACAGGCGTAATTGCTTTATGAATCTGGGCCAATGTATTACTCACTTGGCACTCATTTTTGTAAGACGAGTTCCTTAAGTTACATCTAAATATTGCATGTGCTATCCAACTACAAAGATCGCCTCAAAGAGGAAATCCTCTATGAAAAGTTTCTTCCCTGTTTAATTTTAGTAATAAATTCAAACGTGATTACATTTCCTGTTTTTTAGACCCTCGTGCCTCTAATAATCATATAAATATATACTTATAAAAAAGATTTTCAAAAAATAAGGAAGAGACAGCATAGTGATGTTCAAGTATCCAGCCAGGCCGATACAGAAAATTCATTGTTCTGTGTCCCTGGTCTGGTAGTTATTTTCCATGTTTCCTTTCCTGCAGCTTCAAAAAGGGAAGCACATTTGTTAACAACTCAGGGCCAGATTCTCAAAAGAATCACGCCGGTGTATCTACAGATGCACCTGCGTAATTCGAATTTCCCACCGGCGTATCATTGTTTTCTATCCTGAAAACATGATACGCCGGATTTACACTAAGATCCGACAGGCGTAATAATCTTACACCGTCGGATCTTAAATGTAATGTTACGCCGGCCGCTAGGTGGCGTTTACGTCGATTTCTCATTTGCTTATGCAAATGAGCAAGATACGCCGATTCCCGATAGTTTTTACGCAGTCTCGTCGTCGTTTACGTCGTTTCCGTAAGTGTAAACTTACCCCTGCTATATGAGGGGTAAGTTTACGAAGGTCCGTCGTATGTCATGTTAAGTATGGCGTTGGGACAGCGTCGTCTTTTTCCGTCGGTTACGTCGTTTAACTAAGTCGTTCGCGAATAGGGCATTGCGTAAGTTTCATCAACGTTTTTCGACGTGAGTTGGAGCATACGCACTGTTTTTTTTTTCGGCCAGCGCATGCGCAGTTCGTCCGGGGCGCGCTTAATTTTAATACAAGCCGCCCCCTTCGATTTACGCGGGGATACGCCGGGCCATTTACACTACGCCGCCGCAAGTTACGGAGCAAGTGCTTCGAGAATACGGCACTTGCTCTAGTAAGTTGCGGTGGCGTAGTGTAAATGGCTTACACTACGCCGCCGTGGCATGTGCGAGAATCTGGCCCTTAAAATGTATATCTACTTTTGCAGTCAAATTGGGATAACAATGACTTTATAATTGTTACATTCCCCTATTCACATAGCATAATGTAAAAACATTGTAAAAATGTAAGCTTACATTTTTTTACCCTCCAACAAACAAAAATCCTACTTAGTTCCCGGTTTATGAGGACGGAGCAGCTGTGCCTGCCCTATCTAACCCTATATGTACTGCCTGAGCAGATCTTCATTATCAATTGTAAATAGATTTGAATATTATTCAGCCTAACAAAAGGTTAAAGTTTTAGAAACTAGGCTTCTTACACTGTATGGTAATAAAGGCATACTTGGGTCCAGGGACAGACTGACCATTTAGGCAGCCGGACACTACCTGAGGGCCCGGGCCAGTAGAGGCAGGCCAGTCACCAGCTCCAGGGATCTCCACGCGGCGATTGGTGAGGCCTTATAGATGAATGCTGGGGGAAGGTGAGCAGCAAGAGCGGCCTGGAGGATAGGCTTACCTTGGGCCCGGAAGACAAAGATGTGTGGTAGGCACAGGTAGCCAGAGACCACTGCTCAGGACATCCTGGCTATTACACTGAATAGATCTGCTGGTAGAAGCACAGCACCCCCATTGTTACAAGAATGAGAATCGCCCCTGCCTGCTAGTGGCACACAGGTACCGGGCATTAAACACTCCTTCCCCCAGACAGGGACAGGGCAAGGTGTGCAGATCAGGTGAAGGGAAAGGGCAAGGGGATCTCTCTCTCACCCCCTCTTTCACTCACCTCCTGTCTCTCTCACCCCTTCTCTCAGCCCCCCCACACTCACCCCTTCTTCCTCTCTCATCCCCCTCACCGCTCTTTCTCTCACCCCTCTCTTTCTTACCCTTCTTTCCCCACCTCTAACCCGCCTTCTCTCACCTCCTCTCTTTCTAACCTCCCTCTCTCTCTTCTTCCCCCTTTCTTTCTCTCACCCCATCCCACTCACTCTCACCCTTCTTTCTCTTAGGCCGTGTACACACGACCAAATGAATCTGTTGAAATCGGTCGGACAGACCAATTTGAACAGATTTGTCTGCTGGCTGTTTTGGTTTGATCGCTGTACACACGATCAAACCAAAATCCCCACCAGCAGACAGCGCGGTGACGTGGCGATGACGTTGACACCGCCACGTCACCGCACCAGGAAGTAAATCACGTCAGCGCATGCATCGAATCTATTCGACGCATGTGCGGGCAGATATGTCTGCTGGTTAGCGTACTAACCAGCAGATATATCGGTCCGACGGGTTCCCAGCAGACAGATTTTAAAGGAGGCTTTAAAATCTGTCTGCTGGGAAAATTCGTCAGCTCACCCGTACACACAATCGAATCTGTCTGCTGAGACGGTCTGTCAGACCGTTTCCAGCAGATAGATTCGATCGTGGGTGTACGCGGCCTTACACTTCTTACCCCTCTCTCTCTCACCCCCACTCTTTCTAACTCACCTCTCTCTCACTCGCCCTCTCTCTCACCCTCCCACACCATCTTTCTCCCTCTCTCTCTCTCTCTCTCTCCCCCATTCCCCTCTTTCTCTCCTACCCCCATTCTGTGATGAACGCATCTAATGTAGGTAGTGCAAAATGTAGGTGGGGCTTGAGTGTGGGTGAGAATACAAGGGGCCCCATGATCTTCATTTGCCCAGGGGCCCCATGAGTTTTAAGCCCACCCCTGCTTGACACCTACCTCCGAGGAACATCAACAGTAAAAATTAAGGAAAATTATATATATATATATATATATATATATATATATATATATATATATGAATATATATATTATATACAGTATATATATATATATATATATATATATATATATATATATATATATATATATATATATAAAGAAAAGGACATGTAAAGCAGATATAAGAACAAATATACATGGAAACAAGGTTTTTAAATCAAACTGATACTTTTTTTTCCTGTACAGTTACTATCATGCTTAATGGCAGATTTATCTGACAGTACCACATTTGGATATGTATATGTGCAGAGCTCCCCAAAAACAATCGGCAGGACTGTTGGTCGTAGGAGGTTCGGTTGTTTTACCAAATGGGGAACGCATTCATGGGATATTTACTCTGGTCCCATCAATTTTTTTTAAATGGTTCAGTGCACATGCAGGACTTTCCTTTCTCACTCTGTGTAGGTTGCCGCTTGTCTGTTTTTTAGAAGATCATCTTACACCCGCCGACCTCTGTTCTGCTCCACTAAAAAAAATGGAAGGGGATCTGTCCTCCTCCATCTAGATCGCAGGCCAGTCCGTATAAGCCCGGCCGCACATAGAGCATATTCATGTACCGGTATTTAGTATAGAGAAATATTTGAGGAGGAAAATGTAGTATTCAGATATGGGAAAGGGTATAGAAGTTAAGTAGCAAAAGAAGTATGAAAAAGGGGAAAAATACAAGTTGGAACAATTAGGTGGGCGACAGGTAGGACTACGACATCATGGATAAAAAAATAAAAAAGTGGTGCACACTTGACAGCTTTTTGCACGCTCCAGGCTCACTCATGACAAGAGGACAAAGGATTTAAAAAAAATGTAGGTTCAAAAATCTGCTGGATATAGCTACATCCCTGAGACACATGGAAAAACATTGTTTCCCCCTCTCTGCAAAAAAAACTCAAGCTGCTTCAGAAAGCTTCAGTATTGTTGATGCAACTTTTCTATAAATATTGGATAATTGTTGTGTGAGCAAATGGTGTATTAGTATTAGTGTTGAGCAGAATATGCCATATTCGATTTTGCGATATATCTCGAATATATAGTCGAATATTCGAGATATATTCGCTAAATACGAATATTCGTGATATTTTTTGGAAATGAAATGATTGCGAAATTTCGCTATTGCGAATGCGAATGCAAAATTTCGAGAAATGCGGAAGGAGCACTCTGATTGGCTCAGAATATTCGTGATATTTTATAATACCAAATAATTGCAAAATTTCGAGAAATGCGGAATGGAGCACTCTGATTGGCTCAGAATATTCGTGATATATTACAATACAAAATAATTGCGAATATTCGGCAAATGCGGAAGGAGCACTCTGATTGGCTCAGAATATTCGTGATATATTACAATACAAAATAATTGCGAATATTCGGCAAATGCGGAAGGAGCACTCTGATTGGCTCAGAATATTCGTGATATATTACAATACAAAATAATTGTGAATATTCGGCAAATGCGGAAGGAGCACTCTGATTGGCTCAGAATATTCGTGATATTTTATAATACAAAATAATTGCGAAATTTCGAGAAATGCGTAATGGAGCACTCTGATTGGCTCAGAATATTCTTGATATTTTATCGTAATTTCGCAAAAATGCGAATGAGAAATTGATTGCGGAATTTCGACAGTAACACTCTGAAATCGAATATATGTGTTATTTTAGCTAAAAACAATATTGCGAATTTCTCGAAAATAATCGCGCGATATCGCTATTGCCGAATAATCGCATTGCGATTTTTCGGCAATATAAAATGATCGCTGCAGCTACTCGGCCCAAGGTCTCTAATCATACCAGCAATGCTTTTAGACGTCGATGGGGATCTCTAGGATGTGATCTGTTCTAAAAAAAAATGAAAAAATACGAATATTCGAAATAGCGAATATTCACCGCGAAATTCGGAATATATCGCGAATACTCGAATATGCCGTATTCGAGCCGAATATTCGCAATACGAATATTCGTGAGCAACACTAATTAGTATGTGCCTCTTTTTACTGTGTCCTGTATTTTTGATAACTACATGATTTTTCTACTTCTTGTAAATTAATTTGGTAAAATTACACTTTGGATTTTAATGCAAATTATTGTTACCAAAGAATGGTAGAAAATGTTGCTAGTGTGTAGCCATCATCCTAAAAAAACATAATGAAAACAAGGAATACCCTGTAAATTCAAAAGGGGACTAATAAAGGCTACATATAGATAACAAAGAAACATATATCATAAATAATTATAATTTTATTGGTATAAAAACATTAAAAAACAATGCGGCTAAATGTGGCGTAATGCACATAGAGCTAACCGTATATCAACATGCCAATCAAAAGGTGTAGAGATCATTTTCTTCTTCTTTAGGGGAGCCATGTATATATATACCGATATCCTATATATAGATATTGCCTCCATTCCATATAGCCAATATTTGAGGCTACGACAAAATTCTGAAGCTGATGGTTTGAGAAAAAGACTGTTAGCATGAGGCGACGTACACACGATCGGACATATCCGATGAAAACGGTCCGCGGACCATTTCCATCGGATATGTCCGATCGGGAGTTTGATCCGATGGCGTGTACACACCATCGGATCAAATTCCCCGCCGCCGGACGGCGCGGTGACGTGGCGGTGACGCGGCGGTGACATTGACGCCGCCGCGTCACCGCCACGTCACCGCACCAGGAAGTAAAACACTTCCGCGCATGCGCCGAATCCATTCGGCAGCAGCGCGGCGGCGGTGGGGGCCGACATGTCTGCTGGTAAGTGTACTAACCAGCAGACATGTCGGGCGGACAGATTCCCACCGGATAGATTTCAAAGCTTGCTTTGAAATCTGTCGGGTGGACAAATCTGTCCGCTAGCCCATACACACGAGCGGAGATGTCTGCTGAAACGGTCCATCGGACCGTTTTCAGCGGACATATCCCCTCGTGTGTACGCCGCCTGAGAGTACTCTCCTACATGCTTCAAAAAAGCCTTCAAATGTGTTCAGTGTTCACAAACAAAAAACAGACAGGAACTACTATACAGTAAAAACAAAACAAAAAAACAGAAGACCAATGATCCGATCTGGATTATCATCACATTTCCCAATCAACATATACAGTATCTCACAAAAGTGAGTACACCCCTCACATTTTTGTAAACATTTTATTATATCTTTTCATGTGGCAACACTGAAGAAACTACACATTGCTACAATGTAGTGAGTGTACAGCTTGTATAACAGTGTACATAACTCAACAAACAGCCATTAATGTCTAAACGGCTGGCAACAAAATTGTAGTACCCCTAAATGAAAATGTCCAAATTGGGCCCAATTAGCCATTGCCCCTCCCAGTGTCACGTGACTTGTTAGTGTTACCAGGTCTCAGGTGTGAATGGGGAGCAGGTGTGTTACATTTGTTGTTATCGCTCTCACACTCTTATACTGGTCACTGAAAGCTCAACATGGCAGCTCATGGCAAAGAACTCTGAGGATCTGAAAAAAAGAACTGTTGCTCTTCATAAAGATGGCCTAGGCTATAAGAAGATTTCCAAGACCATGAAACTGAGCTGCAGCACAGTGGCCAAGACCATACAATAGTTTAACAGAACAGGTTACACTCACAACAGATCTTGCCATGGTCGACCAAAGTAGTTGAGTGCATGTGATCAGTGTCATATCCAGAGGTTGTCTTTGGGAAATAGATGTATGAGTGTTGCCAGCATTGCTGCAGAGGTTGAAGGGGTGAGGGGGGGGGGGGGGTCAGTCTAAAGATGCACAAAATTGCCTGGAACGATTGCTGGAACCATGTCCTGTGGTCTGATGAGACCAAGAAAAACGTATTTGGTTCAAATGATGTCAAGCGTGTGTGGCTTAATAATAATAACGACCCCAAACACACCTCCAAGATGACCACTGCTTTGCTGAGGGTAAAAGTGCTGGACTGGCCAAGCATGTATCCAGACTGAAGCGCTATTGAGCATCTGTGGGGCGTGCTCAAACAGTGGAGGAGCGCATGGTCTCTAACATCCACCAGCTCCATGATGTCTTCATCGAGGAGTGGAAGAGGACTCCAGTGGCAGCCTGTGAAGCTCTGGTGAAGAGGGTTTTTACTTAGAGGTGTGCTGTAAAATATCACAGACACATCTAATATCTGTAGTGTCTTTTAGGCATTTTGTTTAATAGTTCAATAGCCAGGCTGACTTAAAGCAAAGTGTGAGTTTATTGGATCACACTGGCATCAACCTTAAAATAAATACAAAGATAAAACAAATTATAGTTTGGTGTAGCAAAACAAAAATATAAGGAAAAAAACTGTAGTTAAAAGAAATTACAGAAAAAGATTTAGCTTCTTGCGTTCTCTATCGCCATTAGATGTGATTTTCGAAAGAACAGCTGTTAGGAGTGAGGCCATGTATAGGCCTAAAGTAAACAAAATGTCTACTTCTGTGTGAAAATATGTGTGTGTTATCTTCTACTGTGTATGTGTGAAAAAGTGTTCCCTTAAACCACGTGTATCACTATTTTTATACTGTTCTCAAACCAACATGCAGCTACAGTATTTCCTATTACAGTTTGAGATAAATGTGTAATAACCATATTAGTAATTGTTCCAAATATTCACATAGCTAAAAGCTAACATGACTTTAAACTACTATGGGCCAGATTCAGGAACAGTTACGCTGGCGGATCGAGTGATCCGCCAGCCTAACTGTGACTTTGAGCCGGCGTTTCTGTTTTCTGTAACCAGAAAACAAGAAACGTCGGGTTGAAGTTCCGATGCGAGCAGCGTAACTGAGTTTCGCCATCGCATCGTTACTTCAACTTAAAAATGGCGCCGGGGGCGTTCCCGCCGATTTACGCTCAAAAAATATGTTAATGAGCGGAAATCGGCAATTCACGATCGAAATCCGGCGCGACGCAATGACGATACGACGTTTCCGGACGGGATACGCGGCGCATAGATATACCTACATGGGGTTGGAGTATCCTATGTTAGGTATAGGCGTCGTCATCGCGTCGGGAAAAAAAAAAAAACGTCGCTTGCGTAAAACGGTCATGAATGGGAATGTGACGTCATTGACGTTCATTCACAGATTTTGGAGCATGCGCACGGGGATGTTTTGACACTCGACGCATGCGCAGTACGTTGGCGGCGGGATCGCGCGTAGTTAGCATACTACACGCCCCGTACCCGCTAAATTTGAATTCCGCCGGCTCATTTGTGATGCGCTGCCGCAACTTTAGGAGCAAGTGCTTCGTGAATGACAGCACTTGCTCCTAAAATTTCGGCAGCGCAACGCAAATGAGAAGCGTTACTCCAGAGCAAAGATGCTCTGGACTACCTGAATCTGGCCCTATATATACTCGAGTATAAGCCAAGTTTTTCAGCCCTTTTTTTAGGGCTGAAAATACACCCCTCAACTTATACTCAAATCATTGTACCTGAAGGTCTGCGAGCGTCCATTGTTTAAAAGTCGCGGCTTCCCCTGGTCTCTTCTGTGATAGGCATTTCTCAGCAGACACTGTGTTCAGTGTTCAGGTACACTTACTCGGGCACAGGGAGGCTGCAATGGGCACAGTGAGGTTGGGCACATTGAGGTGGCAATGGGCACAGTGAGGTTGGGCACAGTGAAGTTGCAATGGGCACAGTGAGGTTGGGCACAGTGAGGTTGGGCACAGTAAGGTTGGGAACAGTGAGGCGTGCAAATAGGCACAGTGAGGCGTGCAAATGGGCATTGTTGACTCTCTTTTCTGCTTACAGTAGCTGCTGCATTCTCACCCTAGGCTTATACTCAAGTTAATACGTTTTCCCAGTTTTTTGGGGTAAAATTAAGTACCTTGGCTTATACTTGGGTCAGCTTATACTCAAAGTATATACGGTACTTTGATTGACAGAAACACATAATAGTGTTCCAAAAAATCATGGTGTGACCTTTTTGCTTCTGCTAAAGGTTCACGTTCTGTAATAGATAAATTCTTTAAGTAATAGGAATTCAGTTCTGTACCTGAATTTACAAATGCATAAACATAATCAACTGTAATTGAGAATATATATTATTTCATACTATTTCTAACTAACTAATTAAATAACTATATCAAATAACTACCGTATTTATTGGCGTATACCGCGCACTTTTTTGCCCTGAAAATCAGGGCAAAATCGTGACTGCGCGATATACGCCGATACCCGCTTTCCCGCGCCGAGTTTGAATACTGCGCCTGCATATACCGAGCGCAGTACACTCGTGTATAGTCGGGCAGGCTCGGCTCCTCTCGCGCTCACGTCCTGGACGTACAGGACGTGAGCGCGAGAGTAGCCGAGCCTGGCCGACTATACACGAGTGTACTGCGCTCGGTATTTGCAGGCGCAGTATTCAAACTCGGCGCGGGAAAGCGGGGATCGAGTGGGGAGGACGCCACAGAAGGACGCCGGACCCGACAAAAAGGATACCCGAAGCCGCAGACAGACGCCGGACCCGACGAGGCCACCGATGGACGCCGCGCAAGACACCAAAACTGTAAGTACAAACATATTTTTTCCACAGGAATTTCGGGTCCACTTTAGGGGTGCGCGCTATACACCAGAGCGCGCAATACCCCGATAAATATGGTAACTAACTGTATTATAGCTAACCAATAATTCTGCTATCTGCTATTGTACCCCGGCTTTCTCACCTCCTGGTGGGGCAAACCTGAGGACCGCGACCTGGTGCTAACACGCAGCAAAATCCATCTCCACCTTCAGGAGCTCTGGTGAACACCGGTTAGCACTTTTTTAGCTTTCCCGCGCCAAGTTTGAATACTGCGCCTGCATATACCGAGCGCAGTACACTCGTGTATAGTCGGGGCAGGCTCGGCTCCTCTCGCACTCACGTCCTGGACGTACAGGACGTGAGCGCGAGAGTAGCCGAGGCTGCCCGACTATACACGAGTGTACTGAGCTCGGTATTTGCAGGCGCAGTATTCAAACTCGGCGCGGGAAAGCGGGGATCGAGTGGGGAGGACGCCACAGAAGGACGCCGGACCGGACGAAAAGGACACTCGAAGCCGCAGACAGACGCCGGACCCGACGAGGCCGCCGATGGATGCCGCGCAAGTCACCAAAACTGTGAGTACAAACATCTTTTTTCCACAGGAATTTCGGGTCCACTTTAGGGGTGCGCGCTATACGCCGGAGCGCGCAATACCCCGATAAATACGGTAACTAACTGTATTATAGCTAACCAATAATTCTCTAAAAGATTTATTCCTGTTTCTAGTTAAAGGGGTTGTAAACCCTTGTGTTTTTTCACCTTAATGAATCCTATGCATTAAGGAGAAAAAACTTCTGACACTAACCAGCCTCCACCCCCCCCCCACTATTTTACTCTCCTGAGCCCATTCCTTCCCACGGCGGACTAGCGCTCTACCTCTCTGCCCGTTGTCTCGGCTCTTGATTGGATAGATTAAGAGCAGTGCAGCCATTGGCTCCCACTGCGGTCAATCAAATCTAATGATGCGGGTGACAGGGGGTGGGGCCGAGTCCTGCATTCTGTGTGAATGGACACAGAAGCAGGACTCGGGAACACACCCACACAGGTGTCCTCCTTTGGATTGTCTTCTCCAATGTGGGCACTCGATGCAGGGAAGAGCTACCAGCGCTGCTGGGGACCCCAGAATAGGAGGACCGGGGGCCACTGCACAGTGGAAGTATTTATAACATGTTTTTTTAATTAAAGAACAAGGGTTCATAACCTCATTAACTCTTTTGTTTCAGATGTCTCTGTAGTTATTCTTTTCTCTAAAACTGCTGACCTCTAACGTTAAACCATAAACACTGGACAACAGAGGAACTGGTACAAAAATCACGTTCACACTCCACACTTTCAAGATCTGTCAATATGCTGAGCTTCGCTCTGAATGTCAAAACGTAAATGGGACACGAAAATCATAAAAACAGATCTCTATTATAAAGCCAAATTAATAAAATAATTCTACATATACTTTTGTTGCCAGTGGTTTAAAAATTAAGGGACTGCAAATTTACACTGTTATACAAGCTGTACACTCACTGCATTGTAGCAAAGTATTATTTCTTCAGTGTTGTCACATGTGTAGCACTACCCCCGGAGGAGCCGCTGGTTAAATACTGGGATTGGCACACCAAGTTACCCTGGTGGTGTCTAGGGGTGAAATAACAGTAGTGGAGCAGTGAGCGAATGTCCAAACAGTCAATAAAGTTTCTTTCAATGCCTTTTTATTTTTGCAGCCAACAAGGCAAACATCAACTTCAGTTTAAGGAAAGGAAAGCTGATGAAGGAAGGTGTCAGGACCTGGATTTGAACCTGGGACCTCAGCTGTGTCTGGCAGTGAACCTTCTCACTGAGCTATCTGGGATGCTGGACAGCTCCCTGTCTGGTCTGCTGGACAAACCCATCTGATCCATTGGACATTCCTGCCTTGTGTCTTGATTGTCTTGAACCTTGAACCCCTTGCTCCTCCCACGAACTTCCTGATATAAGCCATGTCTCTGCACTTCCTCCTTGCCAGAATATTGTGCTATCTCCAGCCTGTATCTTGCTCCTGTCTTCCCTGCTGCCATCCATATTTGCTACTGCTCGTTATCGACCGTTGGCTTGTTATCGACTACGCTTCTGCCTGATCCTAACCTACAGATACTCATTACCGACCTTTTGGCTTGTTCACCGACCACTCTTCTGTTTGATCGTTACCTGCTTATCTGCTATTGTACCCCGGCTTTCTCACCTCCTGGTGGGGCATACCTGAGGACCGCGACCTGGTGCTAACACGCAGCAAAATCCATCTCCACCTTCAGGAGCTCTGGTGAACACCGGTTAGCACTTAGATTCCGCACCTCAGGTGACCCCGTGTCATCAGCCAGGATGACCTGCTCTGCTGCTATAGCTACTGGCCTCTGAGCCTGACGCCAGACCGTGACAGAAGGATAAGAGAACCCTGTGGTATCAGACCTGGATGTGAACAGAGCAGACTTGCCCTCGACAATAGCAATAGTTGAACTTGTCGCCACTCCCGAATGGAGTGGGCAAAGTGCCCATGGACAGGTCCCCCACACTAACCTGGCAGCCGAGGTGTCACTTCCGATCGCTGGGAGGAACAGATCTCTCTATCGCAGACCTGGCTATAGGGCCTTTGCAATTGCTTCAGTAAATTAGATGGATGAACAGAGGGAATCCTCCCAGTAGATTTTTCTTTAGCATCGGTCACCGGGTGACAACAAAGTGTACCTGTCAGCATCCCGGTCACCAGATCCCCGATTGGTTCATTCAAGCCCAGTAGAGCACTGGGGTCCCCTTTGACCTCCGGTTAAGGTCCAGCATAGCCTGTGAGTTTGGTCAGGTGGGCTACACTGGCGGGGACCATGAATGCGCGCACCCTGAAGGTGGATGCCGCACCTGGAACCGGAACATTGCAGAACTGCCTTGAGCACATGACACCTGTCCAGATATATCCCTCCCCAGTTTCCCCCGTGAGGGAAAACTCCTCCAATTGGCTGCTGGGGAAGCTTGCTCTGTCAGAACCCCCCTCTGCTGCCAACTGCGGACCAGAGATGATACCACATCCCCAGAATGCAGACTGGCCCAAAGGACACTTCTGAAATAACATCCTGAACAATTGTGGTAACTCTCCCATTCCTGCTAAATTTAGACTAGTGCCCGCACTGAAAGTAAAGGGGCGCTACACATGAAAGATATAATAAAATATTTTCAAAAATGTGGGGGGTTTACTTACTTTTGTGAGATACTGTATATATTCCTTGTTTTCTCGCGACAAGTAGAATCCGCATCCTCTAAAGCCTGAGAAAATTCATCTCTTTCCTGTCCTTCTGGTGATCTCCCTTCAGGAAAAGCAGTTTGCTGGTCCACAGAAGTCCATAGTATAGCTCCTTTTCTGAACATTGTTTCAGTTCTAGGGAGCTCCTTGACCTCTCGCTGGCGGTTGGCAGACAGTGTGATGAATAAGCATATCAATTCAGAGATAGTGTAAGGAGCCACTGCACTCTCATAACTTGTTCATCATAGCTAGGGATGAGCTTCGTGTTCGATGCGAACACATGTTCGCATCGAACATTGGCCGTTCGATCGTTCGTCAAAAACAAACAAATCGGGTCGTTCGCGCCAAATTCGAATGACCCATAATTCACTGCGGCGTTGCGCGCTGATGATTGGCCAAGCATGCACTATGACCCCGCATGCTTGGCCAATCACAGCGCTTAAAAAACGAAGAGACCTAATTGGCCAAAGCCTGGGTGCTTTGGCCAAATAGGGCTCAGGGCTTTAGCACACGCCCCACACTATAAAAGGCCTTGTGTAGTGTGTTCCGGCTTGCTTAGAGAAGTGAGACAGACAGAGAGAGAGAGAGAGAGATAGATAGATAGATAGATAGATAGAGACACAGTGTCTTTTCACATAGATAGATAGATCAGGGAGGCTACTAGTTAGTATAGTTAAATGTACAGTTTGTAGAGAATATATTGACATCCCTAGGAGTTGTCAATATATTTATAAACTGTATAGCTTAGCTAGTTCTGCTATTAGTATCTGTCAGGCAGGAGATTGTGCTTGATGCTCTAACGCAAGGATCTCCAAACTACGGCCCTCCAGCTGTTTGGGAACTACATTTCCCATGAGGCATTGTAAAATTCTGACATTCACAGACATGACTAAGCATGATGGGAATTGTAGTTCCTGAACAACTGGAGGGCCGTAACTTGGAGATCCCTGCCTAATGTGTTAGTCAATGTGTGCTAGTTAATTGCACATAGACGCATTAACTGTTACTGCACGTGTGCTATTTATTTGCATAGAAAGACAGTTGCTGTTAATGCAAGTGGGCTATTGAATTGCACAGAAACGCAGTCTCTCTGACTGTGCGTGTGCTGTTTAATACCACCTTAGCGCATTTGGTGTCACCGCACGTGTGCTGTTACATACCACCTTAGCGCATTTGGTGTCACCGCACGTGTGCTGTTACATATCACCTGAGCGCATTTGGTGTCACCGCATGTGTGCTGTTACATACCACCTGAGCGCATTTGGTGTCACCGCACGTGTGCTGTTACATACCATCTGAGCGCATTTGGTGTCACCGCACGTGTGCTGTTACATACCACCTGAGCGCATTTGGTGTCACCGCACGTGTGCTGTTACATACCACCTGAGCGCATTTGGTGTCACCGCACGTGTGCTGTTACATACCACCTGAGTGCATTTGGTGTCACCGCACGTGTGCTGTTCCATACCACCTTAGCGCATTTGGTGTCACCGCACGTGTGCTGTTACATACCACCTTAGCGCATTTGGTGTCAACGCACGTGTGCTGTTACATACCACCTTAGCGCATTTGGTGTCACTGCACGTGTGCTGTTACATACCACCTGAGCACATTTGGTGTCACCGCACGTGTGCTGTTACATATCACCTTAGCGCATTTGGTGTCACCGCACGCGTGCTGTTACATACCACCTGAGCGCATTTGGTGTCACCGCACGTGTGCTGTTACATACCACCTGAGCGCATTTGGTGTCACCGCACGCGTGCTGTTACATACCACCTGAGCGCATTTGGTGTCACCGCACGTGTACTGTTACATACCACCTGAGCGCATTTGGTGTCACCGCACGTGTGCTGTTACATACCACCTGAGCGCATTTGGTGTCACCGCACGTGTGCTGTTACATACCACCTGAGCGCATTTGGTGTCACCGCACGTGTGCTGTTACATACCACCTGAGCGCATTTGGTGTCACCGCACGTGTGCTGTTACATACCACCTTAGCGCATCTGGTGTCACCGCACGTGTGCTGTTACATACCACCTGAGCGCATTTGGTGTCACCGCACGTGTGCTGTTACATACCACCTGAGCGCATTTGGTGTCACCGCACGTGTGCTGTTACATACCACGTTAGCGCATTTAGTGTCACCGCACGTGTGCTGTTACATACCACCTGAGCGCATTTGGTGTCACCGCACGTGTGCTGTTACATACCACCTTAGCGCATTTGGTGTCACCGCACGTGTGCTGTTACATACCACCTGAGCGCATTTGGTGTCACCGCACGTGTGCTGTTACATACCACCTTAGCGCATTTGGTGTCACCGCACGTGTGCTGTTACATACCACCTTAGCGCATTTGGTGTCACCGCACGTGTGCTGTTACATACCACCTTAGCGCATTTGGTGTCACCGCACTTGTGCTGTTACATACCACCTTAGCGCATTTGGTGTCACCGCACGTGTGCTGTTAGATACCACCTTAGCGCATTTGGTGTCACCGCACGTGTGCTGTTACATACCACCTTAGCGCATTTGGTGTCACCGCACTTGTGCTGTTGCATACCACCTTAGCGCATTTGGTGTCACCGCACGTGTGCTGTTACATACCACCTTAGCGCATTTGGTGTCACCGCACGTGTGCTGTTACATACCACCTTAGCGCATTTGGTGTCACCGCACTTGTGCTGTTACATACCACCTTAGCGCATTTGGTGTCACCGCACTTGTGCTGTTATATACCACCTGAGCGCAGTTAGTGTCACTGTACGTGTGCTGTTATATACCACCTGAGCGCAGTTAGTGTTACTGTACGTGTGCTGTTATATACCACCTGAGCGCAGTTAGTGTTACTGTACGTGTGCTGTTATATACCACCTGAGCGCAGTTGGTGTCACTGTACGTGTGCTGTTACATACCACCTGAGCGCAGTTAGTGTCACCGCACCTGTGCTGTTATATACCACCTGAGAGCAGTTAGTGTCACTGTACGTGTGCTGTTATATATCACCTGAGCGCAGTTAGTGTGACTCCGCTTGTGCTGTTACATACCACCTGAACGCAGTTGGTGTCACTGTACGTGTGCTGTTATATACCACCTGAATGCATAAATATGTCTGGAAGGACAACAAAGAGAGGCAGAGAGTCACGAGGGCAAGCAGGCTCTGCATGTAGAGGTAATGCTGGTAGTGGATGTGGTGCATCCTCTTCAGCACGTGGCCGTGGCCGTAGCCGCTCGTCCTTCTTTTCGGGAGCTGGCCGTGTTGAGCCTCAACATGCAGAGAAATTTGTAGAGTGGATGTCCAAGCCGTCCTCATCCTCCTCATCCTCTCTCACACAGACTGATCAAAGTTTACCTGGCAAAGCAGATGCCAAGGCGTCCTCTTCCCTCTGCACAATGGCTTCACACAATACTTCCCTAGTACCACCATGTCCTCCTGAGGAGTCCCCCGAACTGTTTCAACACAGTGTTGGGTACATGCTGCAGGAAGATGCGCAGCGTTTTGAAGACTCCGATGACAGAACACTGATAGAGGAAGGCATTGATGTGAGCCCAGGGAGAGGGGGTGTCCGAGAGGGACAGCAATTTGTCATTGATGATGTTCCCCCAGCTGGAACATACTGCCAGGTTGTTGACAGTGATGAGGAGGGAGGGGATGATGAGGTCACTGACTCTACCTGGGTGCCTGATAGGAGAGAGGAGGAGGAGGAGGACGAGGCACAGGCACATCTCCAAAGAGGCAGGATGCCCTCCAGGGGTCAGCTTAAGGTCACACCCACTGCATTACAGCGCACATCTACGGCGCTTGTGCATGGCGCTGCTGTGTCTGACCGGTACAGCAAAAGTTCTTTGGTGTGGGCCTTTTTTGAAACATGTCCACAAGATCGTACCTTTGCTATTTGCAACTTATGTCGCAAGCGTATCTCGCATGGCCAAAACATCAACCGCCAGGGTACCACATGCTTGTCCAGACATATGTCGACCTGCCATGCAGCTCGTTGGCAAGCACACCAAAAAGACCCACACCAAAGACAAAAGCGTACCCCCCCTTGCCCTTCTGGGACCTCCAACCCCAGTAGACCCCCAGTCCTCTCAGAAGCCTGCAGTGAAGGTGTAGAAATAGGTGTGTCACAAGCTAGTAGTAGCGGTCAATCTACTGATAGTACCAGGAAAATTTCCCTGCCCCAGCTGCTGCAGCGCCGAAAGAAGTACAATCCCAGCCATCCACATGCCCAGCAGTTGAATGCTAGCTTAGCGAAATTGCTAGCACTTCAACTGCTACCTTTTCAGTTGGTAGATTCTGCCCCCTTCCGTGAGTTTGTGCAATGTGCAGTACCTCAGTGGCAAGTACCAAAACGCCACTTTTTCTCACGGAAAGGCTATTCCGGCTCTCTACCGGCATGTGGAAGGCAATGTCCATGCCTCGCTGGACAGGGCGGTCAGTGGTAAGGTGCATATTACCGCTGACTCATGGTCCAGCAGGCATGGACAGGGACGTTACCTGTCTTTTACGGCGCATTGGGTGACTCTGCTGGCAGCTGGGAAGGACGCAGGGCAAGGTCCAGTAGTTTTGGAGGTTGTTCCGCCACCACGCCTCCAAAACACTACTACTGCTTGTGACACACCTCTTTCCTCCACCCCCTCCTCTTCTTCTTCCTCTGTGGCCTCTTCCTGTGGGGATGTTTTCTCCGAACCAGCCGTGCTCCGTAGGCGTACGAGGGGATACGCAGAAATGCAGGCCAAGAGATGCCATGCGGTGCTAGAGCTGGTGTGCTTGGGAGACAGGAGCCACACTGGGGAAGAGGTTTTGTCAGCTCTGCAGGGTCAGGCTGTGAGGTGGTTGGCGCCACGCCAGCTGAAGCCTGGAATGGTGGTCAGCGATAATGGCACCAACCTCCTCTCTGCCCTGCAACAGGGAAAACTCACCCACGTGCCCTGTTTTGCGCATGTCCTCAATTTGGTGGTGCAGCAGTTCTTGGGCAGGTACCCGGGCTTGCAGGATGTCCTGAAGCAGGCCAGGAAAGTCTGTGCATTTTCGAAGGTCATATAATGCCACTGCTCGGCTGACTGACCTCCAAACGGAATACAACCTGCCCAAGAACCGCCTAATTTGTGACATGCCCACCAGATGGAACTCAACGTTGGCCATGCTGCAGCGGCTACACACGCAGCAACGGGCCATCAATTAGTACCTGTGCCAATATGGCAGCAGAACTGGGTCAGGGGAGCTAGTTTTTTTTCCCCACGCCAGTGGGCCTTGATCAGGGATGCATGCACTGTCCTGTCACCATTTGAGGAGGCAACGAGGATGGTGAGCAGTGACAGTGCATGCATCAGTGAGACTGTCCCTCTTATTCACATGTTGGAGCACACGCTACGTGGAATAATGGACAGGGCCCTTGAGGCAGAACAGAGGGAGGAAGAGGAGGACTTCCTTACCTCTCAAGGCCCCCTTTACCCAGACAGTGGTCCTTCTTGTCCACCTGGCACACAGGAAGAGGAGGAGGAGGATTGTATCAGCAGCATGGAGGTGGAGCCTAGCACTCAGCAGCAGCAGTCTTCAAGGGATCATTTACAGTCCCAAGGAGCACGTGGAGTTTTACGTGGCTGGGATGAGGTGCCTGTGGATCCTGTCATCCTCAGTGACCCAGAGGACTGTGCCCCGAATGCCTCTGCAAACCTACGCTGCATGGCCTCCCTGATCCTGCAAAGCCTGCGTAAGGATCTTCGTGTACGTGCTATTAAGGAGAGGGATCATTACTGGCTGGCGACTCTCCTTGATCCATGTTACAAGAGTAAGGTTGCGGACCTTATGTTGCCATCGCAGAGGGAGCAGAAGATGAAACTTCTGCGGGAGGCCTTGCAGAAGGGTCTGTGCAATGCTTTCCCAGAACCGGGGGGATTACCAAAACCTGGCTCTGGACAACATCTTGCTAAGGCTTCGGTGAGTCACAGAAGGGGCGGTGGAGAAGGTGGTCATCTGACTGATGCGTTCAGGCAGTTTTTTAGTCCGCAGCCCCAAGGTCTGACCGGTTCCAGCAACCATCGCCAGCGTCTGGTTTACATGGTCCGGGAATACCTAGGGGCAAGATCCCACTTGGACACCTTCCCCACCGAAAATTCTCTGGCTTACTGGGTCTTGAGGATGGATCACTGACCAGAGCTTGCCCAGTACGCAATTGAGCTACTGGCTTGCCCTGCATCCAGTGTTCTTTCAGAACGGACATTCAGTGCTGCTGGAGGCTTTGTGACTGATCACAGGGTGCGCCTCTCCACCGGCTCGGTTGATCGACTGACCTTCATCAAAATGAATCAGGCTTGGATCAACACCAGCTACCAAGCACCTGATGCTGATATTAATGAATAATATCTTTTTGTTAAAATGTCGGATCCCTTTTAGACTGCTGATGCTGAGTGACTGTCCTCTTAGGCTGCTGATGGAATATCCTTCTCCTCCTCACTTTTCTTGCTGATAGCTAGTAAGAAATGTTGTGTTTCTGGGCTCCGCTAATAGTGCCTAAGGCACAATTTTTCAGCCCCTGTTTAACAGGGGCGCCTAATAACAATTTTTGATGCAATAATTTGCACGTGGCTCCTTGTTGCGCTCCAATTGGAGTTATTGGGAGGGGTTGCAAGTGTTGTGTTGTGCCCAAGGCACAATTTTTCACCCCCTGTTTAACAGGGGCGCCTAATAACAATTTTTGATGCAATACTTTGCACGTGGCTCCTTGTTGCGCTCCAATTACAGTATGTTTGAGGGGTGCCCTTTTTTCTAAAAAATTTCTTTCACAAAACAATAATGGCCCCCCACCACCGCTAAAATATTCGACATAATGTTGCCACACAGAACTTGCGCAAGTAGCATTACTTTTTTTTTATAGTCCTCTCATGTTGTGCAGGGACATTTCTAAACACGTGCCACTACTATAGACACCCAGCAGGTGTGATATTTATAGGATTTTTTTTTTTTTTCACTTTAAGCATCATTAAAATGGCTGCTCCGGAAAAAATGGCCGTTTAAAAAAAAAAAAATTTCCATTGATACATGTTCCCTGGGGCAAGACCCGGGTTCTGAATGACGTTTTCCAACATTTAATTGAATTTTGGTCTTTGAAATGATCGTTTTTGAATTCGAACGTTCGGGTCCCATAGACTTCAATGGGGTTCGAAATATTTGTGCGAACCCGCGGTCTGTTCGAACGTTCTGGTGCAAACCGAACCCGGGGGTGTTCTGCTCATCCCTAATCATAGCCAAGTACCTGGCTATAATTAGTATGGGGTGGATTCTGCTTTGCACAGGGGTTTATCTTTAGACGCTCATAAAAAAAAGAGCAACAAAAAAGAGCAACACCTGCTGTGATATGATCTGAGTAATAAATGTGACTTCAAATCTTCACATATTCCACTACCATATAACCTTCCCTTCTTTCTTCCATTTCAACAAAATTTCAAACAACATTTTAAAAAACACCAGCATTTCTTACACATTATCACATTTGTCACTTTATTGACTCCTGCCACATGTAAATGACATTGTTTTGGCACTGCACACATAAGGATTAACTTACTAAAAGCAAATAGACTGTTTACTTTCCAAGGTAAGTTGCACTTGTCAAAGGAATTGGTCCAACAGCTTAGTGAATGAGATGCTTTGACGACTTTCATCATCCAATTGTGTGCAAGCAAAAATGCTGGTCATTTTTCCTTGCAGGTGATTAGGTATTCTTTGCAAAGTAAAACTTCATCTTATTCACTGAGCTCTGAGTCAAAATTCATTGCCGAGTGCAGCTTCTCATGCAAAGTGAAGAATATATTGTCCTTTAGGCCCCTTTCACACTGGGGAGTGGGCGTTGTAGGCAGAAAAGAGACGCAATTTTTAGCGGCACTTTACCGCCAATTTTGCAGCGATATTCGGCCCCTCGCGGGGCGGTTTTACCCCTGCTAGCGGCCGAGAAAGGGTTAAAAACGTTACAAAGTATCTCTGCAGATGCGCATTGCCAGCAATATAGCCACAGTGTCCCATTGATTTCAATGGGGAGGAGCGGTATACACACCGCTCCTTTACAGCTCCAAAGATGAGGCTAGCAGGACAAAGCCCTAGGGCTTTCACACTGGAGACACAGCAGCGGCTGTTTAGGGTCGGTTTGCAGGTGCTATTTTTAGCGTAATAGGGAGGAAGTTGTTGTTACAAAATACCCCACACAACTCAATAGTTGAAGCCCTTGAGGCAAGATCTTTCCCTCGGGGCTCCCCACTCTGAGGCGGGGTACACACGACTGAGAAACTCGTCGGGCGAAACACGTCGTTTTCCCTGTCGAGTTCCTTGTTTAGCAGTCAAAGATCTCGTCGAGCCAAATTTTCCCATTGCCAATCGAGGAAATAGAGAACATGCTCTCTTGTTGGCTCGACGAGTTCCTCGACGGGTTTCTCGGCGAAAAGTGTACACACGACTGGCAGAATACGTCTCCCATCGAGTTTCTTACTGAATTTTGCCGAGTAAACCGGTCATGTGTACGCCGACTGAGACTTATGATGAGAATGTGGGACACAGTGAAGGCTATAATGAACTATAAAGGTCTCAAGAAATATACCCCTCTGTGGGAGAATAGTAAACTGGGAGAATTGCAGAAGATGGGAGGAGTGAGGGAATGGGCAAGATGCGGAATAAAATTTATCACCCAGCTATATCAAGATGGTGCTTTGAAAACCTTTCAGGAACTTAGAGACCAATTTGCACTGCCAAATAAATCCTTTTTTAGGTATCTACCTAAGCCTCCTTTCACACTTGTACGACTTCAAAGTCTTCACAGCTTGTGTAAGTGGCATCAAAATCAGACCAAAGTAGTGCAAGGACTACTTTGAAGTAGGCACAACTTAAAGTCGTGCCAGTATGAATGGTAGTCATTCAAAATAATGGAGAATGACTTGTCATACGATTTTGCAGTCCAAAATCTTGGGACAAGTCGTATAAGTGTGAAAGGGGACTAAGTATGAAAGGGGTCTAAGTGTGAAAGGGGACTCAAGCATGCATTAGAGGAACTGTTTAGAGGGCGGAATCTAGAATGGAGCACAATTACAGAGCTCAAAAATGTAATTAACGCTGAAACAGGGAAAGGTTTGATCTCGAAAATATACCCACTCCTAAATAAAGGGAGATAGAGAGGGCTAGAGGTTCCTAAGTACAGGAGAAATTGGGGAAAAGATTTGGCGATATCTCTAAAATACAGTGGAATAGAATTTTGGAACTCGCCCCACTGTTATCATTTTCACCCTCTCAGAGACTGTCACATCTGTTTTTATTATATAGAACATACTATACCCCATGAAAATGTTTCCAGTTTGGCTGCAGGCCAGATGCTGCTGCCCTAGATGTGGGGATATAGAGGGGGACATGCTCCATATGTTTTGGAGATGCCCCAAGCTGTTTTCCGCTATTGGACGTAGGCGATAGGAATCATTGACCGGGTGTTTGAAACTTCTACAGAGCTGGAAGCAAAGCACTGTCTCCTGGAATTAGTGGAAGGAGTGGGGAACCCAGGGAATACCCCGGTCGCGGTTCTGAGATGCCTATTCCAGGCAAGAAAGCTAATTGCCTTGAGATGGCAGTCGGTTTCACCTCTGTCTAGTAGAGAATGGGTAAATAGCATGAATGTGGTAATTTTTAAGTAAAAATCGGTCTATGTAAAGCAAGGGGCCCTAAAAAAATGTAATAACATCTGGAAACCCTGGTGTGAGGTAAGAGGGATTGACGTCTGAATAATAACAGAGTAGAAAAGTACTCAGGTGATGAGAGGTGGCCTAACAGAACCTAGATTAAGATAAAGGAGAGTGTAGTAGACTGGATGAGTGAGTGAAAGGGAAGCTGATGAGAGGGGGTAATGAGTGTGAAGGAATGTAAACTTAGGTGGAATCTCAGTCAGGTCCATTTGCACGACTCTAATGCCACAAACACACAATCACTTTTTGTGATGAAAAAAAACGTCATTTTATCTGACGAAACAAAACAACGTTTTTCAAACTTCATTTTCAAAAACGACATTGCATACACACCATCGTTTTTCCACAATGCTCTTGCAAAGCGCGGTTACGTAAGACACTTTCGACGGCACTCTGTTCCATTGAAGCTCCCATCTCATAACTTGCTTCTAAGCATGCGCGGGTTTAAAAACGTCGTTTTAAACAACGTTTTGCCCACACGCCATCACTTTTTATGACACAAAAAACGACATTTTGAAAAACGACACAAAAAATTCAAGCATGTTGGAATTTTTTTTTTGGTCGTTTTTTTGAAGACATAAAACAACGTTTTGCCCACACACGATCATTTTAAATGACGTTTTTTAAAACGTCGTTTTTTTTCATCACAAAAAGTGATCGTGTGTACGCGGCATAACCCCCACTCATGATTCCAATGATCTAGCAATTTAGTTTTTTGTAGGGGGGAGGGAAAAATGGGAGGTGGGAGCGTGTATGTGGGGATGATTGTCTTGTTGTATTTTGTAAAAATTAGAGAAAAAACCTAATAAAGAAATAAAGTTGAAAAAAAGGAGATAGATGAAAACCAGAACTGTATCGCTGTGTTGTTAAAAAGCCACAACAGTATATATTAAGCTGTAAAAATAAGATGAGCAAACATTTTAAAATGTAATTGTGAATTATGAAAAAATAAACTGTCCTGTGCTGGCAAAGCAATGCCATCTGAAATATTACCTATGCATCATGCCAAGCCCTTAGAGAGAGGATGGTACACACAGCAGTGGATTAATTGTGCATTGGCTTTGGGCTGCTGTTAGTAGAGCCCACATTTATTGAGCTCATGCAAAAAGGCAAGTGTACACAGGCACACATCCTTCCGTTTTCATTGGCTGGGGAGAAGCTGCAAGACATTTCCTAAATGGAGAGGAGCATGGGGTGTGAACAGCCCAGGATGGGAAGGTGTCTGTGCTGTGTGCAGGCAACATGGAATGGTAAACGAGCTCAGTGACAAAAGAGGAGGAGAGTGCCATCCTGTAGCCACGATGGGACCGATATCACTGGTGAGGTAAGACACCGATGAGTGTTTCCTAGTCACCAGCTGGTATTCTTCAGCCTTTGTAGTGTGGGAGGAGGAGCTGTATACAGTGCTGGGATGGGAAAGGAGTTCTGCCAAGTGACCTGCCAAGGGTCCCTGTCCTCTGATTCTCCAGAGGTGATCCCTGTTATCTGATGCAGTTGCAGAATTATCAGGGTTGCAACAGTCGCTGTTGCCACCGGGCCATGTAGTTCCGCCAAGTCCGGGGGCCCGCCCTGCCCGCCAATGTGAGGGGCCGTTCCGCCAAGGGGATCGGGTGCTTTCGCCCACTGAGAGACAGAGAAGGCAGAGGCAGCACTGAGAGTGGGGGCGGACACTGAAAAATTAAGTCAGCAGACCTGCTAACACCACTGAGAGAAGGCGGGAGGAGCTTTCCTCTCTGCGTGGAGTACCTGTACTATCCATGAGGCAAGAAGGCATCCTGGCGGGAGGGAAAAGGCATGGTGACCATGACAGATCGAACAGGGGAATCAATTGATTGACTGTAAGTGACATTTTGCAGAGCTGAGCAATCGATGCCAACCTCCACCATTACTTCTACAACAGAGGTGATGGGGGAGATAGGGATGAGTTCAGTGGTGGGAGGATGGGATCAGTAAGAGGCACAGGTGGTGGTGGGAGAGGAGGGCACCACCGCTGCCACCCCCCCTCGAGTACCACCGCAGCCACACCCCTCAAGTACCACCACTGCCACCCCCAAGTAAAACAGCAACCACCCCCTCAAGTACCACCGCAGCCACCCCCCTCAAGTACCACCGCAGCCACCCCCTCAACATCACTGTTGCCACCCCCCTCAAGTACCTCCGCTGCTACCCCTCCCCCTCAAGTAACACCGCTGCCACCCCCCCTCGAGTACCACCGCAGCCACACCCCTCAAGTACCACCACTGCCACCCCCAAGTAAAACAGCAACCACCCCCTCAAGTACCACCGCAGCCACCCCCCTCAAGTACCACCGCAGCCACCCCCTCAACATCACTGTTGCCACCCCCCTCAAGTACCTCCGCTGCTACCCCTCCCCCTCAAGTAACACCGCTGCCACCCCCCCTCAACATCACCGTTGCCACTGTTGTACTCGGTGTCTATCCATAAGGCAAGAAAACATCCTGGCGGGAGAAGGCATGGTGACGGTGACAGACATTTTGCAGAGTTGAGCAATCAATGCCAACCTCCACCACCTGTGCCTCTTACTGATCCCATCCTCCCACCACTGATCTCATCCCTATCCCCCCCCATTACTTCTACAACAGGGGTGATAGGGGGGGATAGGGATGAGATCAGTGGTGGGAGGATGGGATCAGTAAGATGCACAGGTGGTGGTAGAAGAGGATGGGACCACCACTGCCACCCCCCTCAAGTACCAAAGCAGCCACCCCCCAAGTACCACCACAGCCACCCCCCAAGTACCACCACAGCCACCCCCTCAAGTACCACAGCAGCCACCCCCCTCAAGTACCACCACAGCCACCCCCCCCCCCCTCAAGTACCAAAAAAGTACATTCTATTGCTCTGCACCTCCTCCAAATTCCTTTGTGTGTTTGTTTCTGTGACCTGAATTCCTGTTATGTTATGTTCATTCTCCATGACCTGCTGTATGTATCAGCCACTCTCTCTTGCTCAATACTTAGATCATGGGTGCCCAACCTTTTGAAGAGCAAGGGCCACTTTAGAGATTTGGTAAATGATCAAAGGCTACAATGAGCGTATCGGGTAGATGGCAGGTCTGTGTCCACTCTGCATATGAAAGAGCAGACACAGACACAGGCCACTCTACTCTTTGGGCCCTCCGATCCACCCAGACAGAAGATAGATCGGATTGGAGATAGGCAGGAGGTGAATGGAGAGTCAGTTTCTGTCTGCATGAAAAACAGACAGGCGAACCTGATCAGACCTATGGCGTGAAAGGGGCCTAAGGCTGCTTTCTCACTAATACACTGTGGTTTACCTGCAACTCAACTGACCTCAATATTCACTTCCTCATTATTCCTGCTGCTGTTCCCCGAGCTGGCGGCTTTTGCTGGCTGTCCTCCACGGAGGTATGGACATCGGCTGCTGCTGTCCCCCAGGCGAGTATGGCTGGCAGCTGTTGCTGTCACCCAGGCGGGTATGGCTGGTGGGTAGTGCTGGCGGGTACTGCTGGCGGGTACTGCTGGTGGGTACTGCTGACTGGTACTGCTGGCATATACTGCTGGCATATACTGCTGGCTTGTACTGCTGACTGGTACTGCTGATGGGTACTGCTCTTGGGTACTGCTGGTGGATCCTGCTGGTGGGTACCGCTTTTTTCCCTTTAATTTAAATTTAGCTGAATTTGCCAAATACAACTATTTTTTGCTATTAATCTACATAGTTACATACATTCATTGGTAAGGTTGAATAAAGACATCAGTCCATCCAGTTGAGCCTAATTTCCTAACTGTTTTGGATACAGGGGGATAGATGCTATCGCACAGTCTAGCATCCAACACTCTGAAGTTATTTGTGTCTGTGCCCTTGCCTTCTTGAACTTTATTGAAAGTATCCCTAGCACAATGTTTATATTATAATATATATATATATATATATATATATATAGTGCAGTGCAAACCATGTAAAATATAGAATATAATAAGAATATAATAAGAAAATTGGTAAAGTCCAAACAATTCGTGACAAAAGGAGAAAAACTTCTGTAGAACATTCAGTGAGATGAATGATTGAATGAAGATCTTCACCACGTGAGAGAAAGCTAGGGTAGCAGGTATTGAAACGTATCCCTCCACCAGTGTAGATGGCTACTTTCACCTTAGGTTAAGACCACTGGGTTAGCAGATGATCATTAGAGCATTAGGAAAACAGGATGTGAAGTAGGTCTCCTATTGATGGTCTCAGCATGGATACCGGAGCAAGGGGACATGGAAGAAAAAACAACCATCTAAGAGCTTCCGCTTGATCACTGCTTTAATCAAATAGGCATTTGACAGGCTACTCACATTTCTTCAGATGTAAACAGGCATGTACATATATGTAACACAGCTCACAGAGTTCACCAGGAATGACACCGAGCGACGTGTAGGCTCCAAAACCCCTGGACGCGTTGCGTGAAAACACTTCCTCAGCAGGGTGGAGTGGACCCCACTCTACAGAAGTTTTTCTCCTTTTGTCACGAATTGTTTGGACTTTACCAATTTTCTTATTATATTCTTATTATATTCTATATTTTACATGGTTTGCGCTGCACTATATATATATATATATATATATATATATATATTTTGTACTACTTGGGATTTGTGTGAAGGTCCTTTTTGTGCTTAGCTTGCATTCCCTAGATACATTAACTGTTTGGTTTCTGCATCTTTTCTATGGATTAATTTGTAGTGATACATATTTTCACTTTATTTATTTATTTACTTATTTATATTTTTTATGCTATATTAATCACGTTGATCATACATATTTTTGCGCTGATTGCACCCTCTATTTGCATTATTCAATGTTTATATTATTACAAAGGAAAGAAAAGGCAAAGTAAAGGTTGCTGTATGTTTCAATGGGGGGGGGGGGGGGTTGGGGGGTACAATCCCAACCCCCACCAATCTGTGTGTAAAATATGGGTAAAATAAGAGGGAGGACTAAAGTATATGTGCATTTATTATAAAGAAGGATATAATGTACATCATGCCTAAAAAGGTTTTGCTAACATGCAACAAATACTTAGAGTGATCCTGTACATAATATTGTTAGGTACAAAAAAAATCACAAAACAGCATAGAGAGATGCACAATGGAGGGGCAGTTTGTCAAGCAATGACACCCAGATTGGGACAAGAGGTAGTGAGATCACATAGATAACACTACTCCCTTCCTGAGGGAGACCGCACTCCCTCACTAGTAGTGTTGCTCAAGAATATTCGCATTGCGAATATTCGTTACGAATATTGCATATTCAAGTATTCGCAAATAACTCGAATATCACGGTGAATATTCGCTATTGCGAATATTTGTATTTTTTCAAATTTATTTTTAAAACAGATCACATCCTAGTGATCTCCATCGATGTCTAAAAGCATTGCTGGTATGATTAAAGACCCTGGGCCGACTAGCTGAGGCGATCCTTTTATGTTGCCGAATATTCGCAATGCGAATATTCGTATTACGAATATTCGTGAATACTTTCTCTGCCCTTCTGTGTTTTGTGTATAAAAAAAAAAATTAGCTTTAGTTTAGTCATATAAGTTTGTGTAAGTAGAGTTAGTGTTTAGTGCATATTAGTTTATTATTTGTAGTCCTCGTCTTTGTCCTTGTCAGTCAGTGTAAAAAAAAAAAAAAAAAAAAAATCAAAATTTTTTTTAGCTTTAGTTTAGTCATATAAGTTTGTGTAAGTAGAGTTAGTGTTTAGTGCATATTAGTTTAGTAATCCAGGAAATGATCTCCGTTTTCGTGTGTTGTTCGCGCGCATGCGCATGTGCGGACGAGAATTTTGCAATCAATTTCGCATTCGCATTAGCGAAATTTCGCAAAATTTTCTTTTTTATAAAATATCACGAATATTCGATATTAACGAATATTTCACAAATATTCTTCTATATATTCGTGTAATATCGCGAAAACGAATATGGCGTATTCCGCTCAACACTACTCACTAGATGTGATGTGACTCAACGCTCTAGATGTGGTGAACTTGTGAAAAGTGTTTGATCTATATTATATGGGGGATTAGGAGCATAACCAAGTCCTTTGATGAGATCTCAAGTAAGTAGTGTATGCCTAGTGTTTTATTCTGTATGTCCTGTAGTTATTACAATAAAATTCACTTAGAAAAATCTTTCTTTATACAAGAAAATAATTTTTAAGTTGCATTAGTGAGGGAAATCACTTACCTTAAAAGAATAGTTTGTCTTTACAAAAAACCTGCTATGCAATCAGTGCCTGTTAGTGCTCCTCATCAGCGTTACTGATCTGTGCTGCCTACCAGTGCCCATCAATACCACTTATCAGTGCCCATCAGTGCCACCTATCAGTGCCCATCAGTGCCTCCTCATCAGTGTTACTTGTCAGTGTCACCTGTCAGGGTCCAACAGTGAAGCCTAGAAGTGCATATCAGTGCCACCTATCAATGCCACCTATCAGTGCCCGTCAGTGCCGCCAATTGGTGGCCATCAGTGCCTCCTCATCAGTGCACTTAGGGCTTATTTACACTTGCTTCGGCTTCAGCACACATGAACGGCTAATTACATATGCTACAAAACAAGATTTTGTTAGAGCTCTCTGAACGCTGTCACCAAATAAAATAGTTTACACCTGCTTTTGCTTTGCTTTGGCTTTCCTTAAAAAAATAAATAAAAATGATACCCCATGTAGCTTCAGTAGTGCTTCAAAGGATCTTTAAAGCCTCCTTAGAAGTCTATGGCTGCATAATGGCAGCTTGAGTGGGATCTAGGGTGCTGAGTTCAGATCTGCCAACAGCTAGGGTCATCTTAGTGCAGAGCAGAGAGTGGACTAATCGTTGTGGGACCAGATGGTGAGCTGCAATATCACTAGGACTGGTGAGATGCTACTGTTGCTACTGTGGGGATTTACTATCTGCTGCTAGAAAGACTAATGCTTTTAGGAATTGATCATACCTAGTAGCTTTATTTGTTATGACTAAAGTTATGACTAAAGACTGCCCCTTTACAGCTGCTACATGGAGAGTCCATGGTAATGTATTGATGCATTTTAGTGAGCACAAACGTAAACACATTTGCTAAATGCTTGGGGGTGCCATTAAATATTATTGGCACCTGCATGCATTTGCAAATGGCAGCAAATTTTTGCGTGGAGTGGAAAAACAGGTGAACGAAAATGGGTGAACATGCCTTAGTCTGTAAGTCATAAATCCCCTAACCAAATCTCCAGAGATATCACAAAACATCCCATCCTACCCTATCTCTCTCATCACATCAGGAGCAGTGACAGCAGCAGAGAGGAGGAGAGAGCAAGGAAGAGGTGTGGGCTGTGCTCTCCCCCCACCTCCCCAGCTCTTCTTCCTTCTGTCTGTCTACAGGAGATAACACGGAACTCTCTGATTAAACTTTGCAGGGTTTGATTACTGCCCTCTACCCACAATTTCTGCTGTCGGGACATAAACAATTCGGAGATGAGTTAGGGGGAGGAAATTACGCCATGTACAGTGCGATCTGAGAGCATTCTGTGTTAACTCCTGTGTACAGAAAGGAGGGAGAGAGCACAGCCTGTACCTCCTCCAATCTCTCTCCTGCACTTTACGCTTGTCACTAACTCTTTTGGCAACCCATAAAGTTGTGTGGGCCACCTGAGGTGTCCTTATTAACCAATAACATCATCAGTTGGTAGGGTTTTATGTATTTTTGCTGTGGCATTCCTGGGGGCTATTTGCGGATTGCTCTAAGAGACTGTGTTTGAACCTACCTGCTGTGTGTTCATGTATGCTCAAACCACCATTTATTCTAACCCGAACCAATACATTGAGTTAGTTTACCACTAAATGGTCTTGTGTCTATTTCATGGTATCAATTCACAACCAAATTAAAGGCATCTACAACTATGTTCCTTCAGTATACATGCTTGCAGTAACTTTCACTCAACCAGGTGTGTCAGAGGGGATGATGTTGCTCTTGGAGTTAAGGCACAGAACAGAGAACCCAAATTACCAAGCAGCTCTTTCAGGGGTAGTGCTATATGTGTAATTGTAGTGTTGCCCTTTTAAGCTGCATAAAAAAAATCCTCTACCTTTTGAACAGTATTTAAAACAAAAACTGCCTTGGTACATGTCTTCCATGGCAGTTCCCATTTTCCCATTCTCTTTGTTTAGCAAAAGCTTGCAAATTAGACTTTGAAAAAAAAAAAAAAAATAAGCAAGAATAATCTCCCATAGAATTCAGTGGGGGTTTGATGTTATGTTATCGTGGATTTTTATAGGGTTCAGTAAATTTCTTGCAAACCAAACTATGCCCAGACTAATGGCAAGCATCAAGGGTCTACTTCCTGCAATAAGTGCTGTGCTGCTGTTTTGCACAGGAAATAGCTGGTAGATTATCAGATCCACTTTGCTCGAATTCCTAAAATGACTTAGGACAAAGCACATAGAAATGTATAAGAGACAGCTGAAGTAATCGCATAGCACAGTGATAATATGGCTTTCATTGGAGAGTTTATTAAGTTTATAAAGTTTATTAGGTCCTTTGACTATTTTGATGAAAAGAAAATGGTTTTGAAAACTGTAGCCAATCATGACATCCAGGATGAGTTCACATAAAGCCTGAAATGTCTGCTATTTGCTTTCTATTGCATTTAGGAAAATGTATGCATTAAGTCCCTCTTGAGATTCATCAGTAATGCTGATGAACCTCAAGAGCAACTTAATGCTTTTTTTTTTTATCCCATCACTTCATCCCTTCATGCCAGCTAACATTTTTAATTACACAGACAGTGAAATGTCCTGCATTTGCTATTAAAAATGGAAAATTAATATAGTGGATATAGTGGAAGAACTAGTTACAAATATTGAACTGTAACTGAAGTCCGGGTTACCCCTAAGGCCCCGTACACACTATCAAATCCATTTGTTCAAATCGGTCGGACCGACCGATTTGAACAAATGTGTCTGCTTGGATTTTGGTTTGCTCGCGTGTACACACGAGCAAACCAAAATCCCCGCCAGCAGACAGCGCGCTGACGTGTCGGTGACGTGGCGGTGACGTTGACGCCGCCACGTCACCGCACCGGGAAGTAAAACACTTCTGCGCATGCGTCGAAACCATTCGGCGCGTGTGCGAGAAGACATGTCTGCTGGTTAGCGTACTAACCAGCAGACATGTTGGGCGGACGGGTTCCCAGCCGACAGATTGGTAAGCATGCTTTCAAATCTGTCGGCTGGCCAAATCCGTCTGCTCGCCCGTACACACGATCGAATCTGTCTGCTGGGACGGTCTGGCAGACCGTTTCCAGCAGACAGATTTGGTCGTGTGTACGCGGCCTAAGAGGAGGTAATTTACATTCTGTTTTTGATACTGCAAATGTATCACAGGTCTTCGTGAATGCCGACAGAGTTGCCCCTACTAGTGGGTGAGATAGGACGTTAGACGTCCAATGCCTCTTGGAGATCCAAGGTATGTTCCCGAGGTCAGCTCCCGTGATCTGATTTTCCAACCGTACCCAGCCTTTACAGCGTGTGTGTATTCGCCAATCCACTACACGTGTTAAGTGTGTAGCCCAATAGTATCTCTGCAAGTTCGGGAGACCAATACCTCTCTCTACTCTAGGTAAGACCAGTTTCGCCCGCTGATTCTGGGTGCTTTGGACCCCCACAGGAACTTCCTACATATTCTTTTGTAAGTTCCGAAGAAGGAAGGCGGGAGTGCAATCGGAATTGTCTGTAGTTTTTATAGCAGTCGGGGAAGTACCGTCATTTTCAAGATGGTGGCTCGCCCGAACCAAGATATTATGGGAGAGTCCCATTGCAACATGTCCTGTTGTATGGCCTTCAGTTCGGGCATAAAGTTCTTCTCATAAAGGTCTGATAGTTTACCTGGGAGCCGAATGCCCAGGTAGGTGATATCATCAGTTTTCCAACGGAAAGGGAAGTTCTTCTGACAGTGGAGGTAGAGAGACATTCAGGGCAAACGACTTGGAATAGTTGATTTTCAAGTGCGAGATGTATCGGAACTGCTCAAACACATGCAGTAGATTGGGTAAGGAGATCAAGGGGGAAGAAAGAAAAAGCAAAATGTCATTGGCAAAGGCCGCTAACTTGTATTCCTTTTGGAGTATTGTAACGCCTGTTATATCAGGATGAGCCCGAATACAATGAAGTAGGGGTTCTAGTGTGAGGATATACAGTATAGGAGAAAGGGGGCAGCCTTGTCTGGTGCCATTGTGGCACCAGACAAGGCTCGTGGAGTCGTATAAAGAGCTCCAATAAAGGCCCTCAATCTTGTCCCTAGACCAAGTGCTTCCAGAACCGAGTGCATGTAGTCCCAGGCCACCCGGTCAAAGGCCTTCTCCGCATCCAGTGATAAAAAGAACCCTTCTCTTTTTGTAGAGGAAAGCCAATGATGCAGATTAACCACTTCAATACCCAGCCATAGTGAAATGACGTCCTTGGCTTTGTGTGGTGATATCTAAATGATGGGGTCAGCTAGAGGCATCATTCAGAAATCATTCTTTAGTACCAGTAATTCTGTGCAGCATAAGAATGATCATAGCGGCCTTCCTTTAGGCGGCGGGAGGGGACATCCCCCCGGTGCTTCTCCGGGCTGTCCCATGTCATCGGGGGCCCGGAGAAAGAATCGTCCGGCGCAGGCTAGTAAGCATAGAGATGGCTGGTGACCAGATGGTCACCAGTCATCTCTATGACCGTTGGAGGCCCGGGCGCGATGTGATAACGTCACGCCCGTGTACCCAGAAGTAAACAAAGCTGCGATTTCGGCTAGTAAGCAATACTAATCATGAGATCGGTGAAATTCACAATCTCATGCTTTCCAGCCTGGAGGAGAGATGCAGGGTCTTATTGACCCCGCATCTCTCCATAAAGAGGACCTGTCACACACATTTCCTATACAAGGGATGTTTACATTCCTTGTAATAGGAATAAAGGTGTTAAAAAATTTTTTTTTTTAAAGTGTAAAAAAAATAATAATAAAGAAGTAAAATAAAAATAATAATAATAAAAAAAAAAAAATGCCCCTGTCCCCAGTAGCTTGTGCGCAGAAACAAACATAAGTCCCGCCCACATATGTAAACGCTGTTCAAACCACACATGTGAGGTATCGCCGCGTGCGTTAGAGTGCCAGCAATAATTCTAGCACTAGACCTTTTCTGTAAATCTAAACTGGTAACCTGTAAACATTTTCAAAACGTCGCCTATGGAGATTTTTAAGTACCGAAGTTTGGCGCCATACCATGAGTGTGTGCAATTTTAAAGCGTGACATGTTAGGTATCTATTTACTCGGTGTAACATAATCTTTCAAATTTTACAAAAAATTGGGCTAACTTTACTGTTTTGTTATTTTCTAATTCATGAAACCATTTTTTTTTTTTAAAGGCGTTTGAAAAATGATTGCACAAATACCGTGCAAGATAAACAGTTGGAAAACATATATAATGTTTGGGGGTTCTGCGTAATTTTCTAGCAAAAGAATGATGATTTGTACATGAAGGAGAGAAGTGCCAGAATAGGCCGGTATTGAAGTGGTTAAGGGCCTTAATGGTGTTGTCCCTAGCCTCCCTGCCAGGGACAAAACCCACCTGGTCAAGACCCACCCACGCCGGAACGTAGAAGGCCAACCATGTCGCCAAGATTTTGGAGAAAATCTTTATGTCGACGTTTAATAGCGAGATGAGTCTATAGTACGCTACATCTGAGGGATCCTTGCCCTCTTTAAGTATTGCTGCGATATATGCTTCCAGCAGGGTGTTAGAAGTAGAAGAGGAGCCTGCCAAAGAGTTGAAAGCTTTGAGGAAACCTGTACACAAAGAAAAATGTCCAGTATCCAACTAACATACATTTGCAGTCTATACAAATCTTGTGTAAAATGAATAAAACATACATCTAGAGAATAGAAATTTAAGATCAGGGTCCAAAAGTAAGTATAAAACCAAATATATTACTAGGATAAACAGACCAACTAATGGTATTAAGTATCTTAGACTGAGTTAAAGAATGTAGTAGAATGCTCAAACCATGGGTTCTATTATTTATTATAAATGTGGATTTTGAACTGTGTGGTAGATTTTTATCATTAATCTTATGTTTTTCTAAAGCATAAAGAAGGTAAAATGTGTCCAAAAAATAACCATTTAATTTGATTTCTACCATCATTTTTATATATAAAAAAATGTAGATCCTTCCTCAGTCATGATAAATGATGATCCGATGGCCAGTTGGCACAAATACATCAATCCTCTCCTGCCGGTCTCTCGCCACAAATGACAACTTCTCCAGCAGCTAAATGTCAACAAATTAGGTGGCTGCATCATTGACTTTTTTTTTTTAATGTCACGTATGTTTGTCACAATGTAGTTTGTCACAATGTCACGTATATTCTACAAGTGTGCCACTTCACATGCAGGTTTAAGGCACCCCCAAGCATTTTCTTTACAGAAATTATGGTACAGTATCTCACAAAAGTGAGTATACCCCTCACATTTTTGAAAATATTTTATTATATCTATTCATGTGACAACACTGAAGAAATTACACTGCTACCATGTAAAGTAGTGAGTGTACAGCTTGTATAACAGTGTAAATTTGCTGTCCCCTCAAAATAACTCAACACACAGCCATTAATGTCTAAACTGCTGGCAAGAAAAGTGAGTACACCCCTAAACGAAAAATTTCCAAATTGGGTCCAATTAGCCATTTCCCCCCCCGGTGTCATGTGACTCGTTAGTGTTACAAGGTCTCAGGCGTGAATTGGGAGCAGGTGTGTTGAATTTGATGTTATCGTTTTCACTCTCTCATACTGGTCACTGGAAGATCAATATGGCACCTCATGAAAAAAAAAAGAATTGTTGCTGTACATAAAGATGGTCTAGGCCAGGGGTCTCCACACTGCGGCCCGAGGGCCAGATGTGGCCCTTTGCTAGCCTTCATCAGGCCCTTCGGGCAGTATTGCTCCTGACTATATGAGGCACTATTCCACCCAATGACACCAACAATGGGACACTATTTATACCGCTAATAGCAATGATGTAGCACTATTCCTCCTGCTACTGCCCACCAGCACTGGGGCCATGCTTATTCTCACTGATGCTCGGTCCTGGGGAATTTTCTACCCCCACTTGTCAGAATTTGGCCCCCCTTAAGTCTTAAATAACAGTAAACTGGCCCTTTGCTTGAAAAGTATGGAGACCCCTGGTCTAGGCTATAAGAAGATTGCCAAGACCCTGAAACTGAGCTGCAGCACTGTGGCCATACAGCGGTATAACAGGACAGGCTCCACTCAGAACAGGCCTCACCATGATCAACAAAAGAAGTTGAGTGCACATGCTCATCATCATATCCAGAGGTTGTCTTTGGGAAATAGATGTATGAGTGCTGCCAGCATTTCTGCAGAGGTTGAAGGGATTGGGAGTTAACCTGTCAGTGCTCAGACCATGTGCTGCAAACTGCATCAAATTGGTCTGCATGGCTGTCATCCTAGAAGGAAGCCTCTTCTAAAGATGATGCACAAAAAAGCCTGCAAACATTTGGTTCAGATGGTGTCAAGCGTGTGTGGCTGCAACCAGGTGAGAAGTACAAAGACAAGTGTGTCTTGCCTACAGTCAAGCATGGTGGTGGGAGTGTCGTCATGGTCTGGGTCTACATGAGTGCTGCTGGCACTGGGGAGCTACAGTTCATGAGGGAACCATGAATGCCAACATGTACTGTGACATACTGAAGCAGAGCATAATCCCCTCCCTTTGGAGACTGGGCCGCAGGGCAGTATTTAAACATAACGACCCCAAACACACCTCCAACACGACCATTGCCTTGCTAAAGAAGCTGAGGATAAAGATGATGGACTAGTCAAGCATGTCTCCAGACCTAAACCCTATTGAGCATCTGTGGGGCATCCTGAAATGGAAGGTGGAGGAGCGCAAGGTCTCCAACATCCACCAGCTCTGTGATGTCATCATGGAGAGATGGAAGAGGATTTCAGTGGCAACCTATGAAGCTCTGGTGAACTCCATATCCAAGAGGGTTAAGGCAGTGCTGGAAAATAATAGTGGCCATTTTGGACATTTTCTTACTTAGCGGTGTACTCACTTTTGTTGGCAGTGGTTTAGACATTAGTGGCTGTGGGTTGAGTCATTTTAAGGGCACAGCAAATTTACACTGTGTAATGATTCGGGGTGATTATGCTCAAGTTGTGTATACAATTTCAGAAACACTGGTTGTGACAGACCTAGCCAGGACAGGGCTTTTGGAGGGGACTAAATGCTAGCATCTTGCCTACCGATCATGTCCCCTGGCATTTGGGGGAACGGTGCTCTTTGTGAGCTGTATGCCTGGGGACCCTTGAGTGGGTGTTACTTTGGATTCAGGTCTATGTCCCCCCAAGACACACAGACTCTGGGAACCCTGTATATGCCATATTAAAAATAGTGACTGATTCATAATGTTGGGACAAATACTGTTAGAAGATGCTTAATACCAGGCATCGCAATAAATGATTCAAGGATTTGCAATTTCTGCACAGTACAGCCTGCAATATCCAGCTCCAATCAGCCGTACCCCATGGTACAAGTTCTCCAAATATAGGTATTTACTGGCTGTACATTCCATGATGTTAACATTTCCTTAAAGGGTTTGTAAAGGAATTTTTTTTTTTTATCTTAATAGCTTAATTTACCTTAATGCAGTGCTGTTTTCATGTACACATTGTTCGTTTTTGCTCTCAAGTTGCTGTAATCCTTTTCTGATCTCCACACTTCCTGGTTGTCTGTTTCCTTATAACCACAGTACTGGGAGCTTTCTCTCTGGTCACTAATCAAGTGTGTCTAAAACCCCTCAGCACCAATCACTTTTGTTTTCCAAACCATCACTGCCCACTGAGAATATTAATTCGTTGTTGCAACACACCTGGGTGGGCTCTCTATGACCCCAGCCCACCCGATTTTGAAACCTATTAGAGCCTATGGCACTCATAGCAACTCATAGCAACCATGCTTTAATGCCCGATCGGTTCGTCTGATGAAAACAAACCGATGGATTTTTTCATCAGCTATCCAATGAAGCTGACTTTCATCAGTCTTGCTTACACACCATCGGTTGAAAATCTGATTGTGTCCAATGCGGTGACGTAAAACACAACAACGTGCTGAGAAAAATTATGTTTAATGCTTCCGAGCATGCGTTGACTTGATTCTGAGCATGCGTGGATTTTTGACCGATATATTTCACCACAGATGATCGTTTTTTTCTATTGTTTTTTTAACCATAAGAACATTTTAAAACAGGTTCTATATATTTTCACCGATAGAAAAAAAAAATGATGGGGCCCACACACGATTAGTTCGTCAGATGAAAACGGTCCATCGGTCCATTTTTATCAGACGAACCGATCGTGTGTACAGGGCATTAGACTAAGAATTTCTATTTCTACAGTATATTACCATTAAATTTAAATGAGTCAGTGTCTGAACTTCTTAAACTTGCTTTATTACAGTAATAATTTTTTGAAGATGAATAATATAACATGAATTTATGGCTGCAGGCACGATGTGGTAAACCATTAAAAACAATTAATCACAGCAAAACTTAAACTACATGTAAACCTTTGACATTTTTCATCAGATATAACCATTTATGGGGTGAAAATTCTCTGTCTCAATCTTCCAAGTTCTCTCCTGTGTTATGTCCCTTGTCACATTGCTTCTAGTGGGAAGTGGACTACATGTTTTCATGGCAATGCGTAATGTTCCACCTTTTTCACCATCAGAAAGCTGGACCCGACATGCAGCTGATTTTGAAATGCAGCCATGTAAAAGCCTACCTCTCAACCTTTTGAGATAGGAACAAGGGACACTTATTAGCAAAAGTATGTAGGCATATGACACACCCTCTAAGGCTCCATTCACACTAATGCTTTTTTTGATGCATTTTGCAGAAATGCAGGGAATTTTTTTTAACATGGTTTCCTATCGAACATGTTCACATGCTTTTTTGTGCCTCTGCGGTTTTGGAAAGAGTTGGGGACTTTTTTCCTGCAAAAAGCAGCGTTTTGCATGTAGTAGAGTCCAATGGACCTGCATCAAAAACGCAAGTACTGCATTTTTACTGCGATTCTACCGCGATTTTGCTGTGATTTGCTTTTTTTTACCTGTTTATAGCTGGTTGTTAAAGGAAATGTAAAGAAATAAAAATTGATGGCTAAAAAAAAACGCAAAACGCAAATCGCGGGAAAAATCGCAGTAAAAACGCACATAAAAAAACGCAGCAAGCACCGCAAAAAGCACTGCAAAATGCTCAAAAGCAACATGCATAGGTGTGAATCGAACCTAATGCTTTTTTTGACGCATTTTGCAGAAATGCAGGGAAATGTTTTAACATGGTTTCCTATGGAACATGTTCACATCAATGCTTTTTTGTGCCTCTGCGTTTTTGGAAAGGGTCGGGACTTTTTTTCCTGCAAAAAGCAGCGTTTTTGCATGTAATAGAATCCAATGGACCTGCATCAAAAACGCAAGTACTGCGTTTTAACCGTGATTCTACCGCGATTTGCGTTTTGCATTTTATTTTTAACCTGTTTATAGCTGGTTGTTAAAGGAAATGTAAAAAAATAAAAGTTGATGGCTAAAAAAAATTGCGGTAAAAAGGCACGTCAAAAAACGCAGCAAGCACCGCAAAAAGCACTGCAAAGTGTTTACAAAGAGTGTAAACACAGAGATACATGTCCTGTCAGGGGAGAGAGGAGACCGATCTGTGTCCCTTGTACATAGGGACACAGCATCGGTCACCTCCCCAGTCACCCCCCACAATTAGAACACACCCAGGGAATACATTTAACCCCTTCCTCACCCCCTAGTGTTAACCCCTTCACTGGCAGTCACATTTATACAGTAATCGGTGCATTTTTATAGCACTGATCGCAGTATAAATGTGAATGGCGCCAAAAATGTGTCAAAAGTGTCCGATGTGTCCGCCATAACATCGCAGTCCCAATAAAAATCGCAGATCGCCGCCATTACTAGTAAAAAAAAATAATAATAAAAATTAATATTAATTCTGTCCCCTATTTTGTAAGCGCTATAACGTTTGCGCAAACCAGTCGCTTGTTGCGATTTTTTTTTTTTTTTACCAAAAATATGTAGAATAATACGTATCGGCCTAAACTGAGAAAAAAAATGTTTTTTTGTTTTTTTTAAATGGGCTATTTATTATAGTAACAAGTGAAAAATATTGACTCTTTTTTTGTTTATAGCGCAAAAAAAAACCGCAGAGATGATCAAATACCACCAAAAGAAGGACGCCAATTTTGTTTGAGAGCCACGTTGCACGACCGCGCAATTGTCAGTTAAAGCAACTCAGTGCCAGAAGCTGACATTTCACCTGGTCAGGAAGGGGTATACGTGCCCAGTAAGGAAGTGGTTAAGCCACACACAATATTTAACTCAATTTAAACCACGTCCACTTTTTGCTGCAACGTGCTTTGGGTCCTGCATTTTTATTTTTTTCAATGCCTAGGGCCCACTTTTTATTTTGCACATGGGCCCACCATTTTTTATGAAACGCCCCTAATTAGAAGTGGTGTGTATTGTCCTGGGATAAAACCCTAAAAAGCACAGAAATAATTGTTAACTTCTCAACTATATAAACCACTAAATGGCATATTTTTTAAGTTGAATATTTTATGTTTCCTGTCAGTAAGGTGCCATCAGATATGACTGGAGTACAATGTCAGGGCTATTTGTAATTCTGCTTGATTTTTGTGAATGTGTGCCAATGCAACTGTTAAGGAGTGGACATAAAATAAACAATTCAGTTATAAATACATAACCTTGCCAGCTGCGCACACTATTTTTTATTACTGTAAATGTAATAATATATTTATAATTTTAAGATACCCAGTCAGCAGTCCTAACTTAATTTTAACCACTTAAAGACCAGATTGTTTTCCTGCCCAGGCCATTTTTCAGATTTAAGTTATGGTTATGAACCAGATTTCAGTGCTGTCACACTTTGAATGACAATTACTCAGTTAGTCATGCAACACTGCACCTAAATAAAAAAAATTCTCTCAAAAACAGATAGTTTACTCTTTTGGTGGTATTTAATCATCGGGGTTTTTTTTTTTTTTGCTATAAAAAAAAAAATAGGCTGAATATTTTGAAAAAAAAAAAAAAAGATTTCTTCATTTTGTAAAAACAATTTGCAAAAAATAATATTTATTCCTCAATTTAGGCCAATATTTATTCTATTACGTTTATTTTGTAATACATCACCCAAATCAGTGTATATTATTTAGTCTGTGTGAAAGTTTTTAGAGTCTACCAACTACGGTATATACAGTAAAGGATATTTGAATGTAGTCAAGTAGAGTTCTATGCTGCCCAAGTCAAGAGAGTTAGTGTTAATTATGTTCCCGATTCTTTCTTGGTGGGCTTTTCTGGGTCCAACCTTCTGGTTTTGTGTATTACATAAAGGACAGGGGTCTGGATCTGAAGGGAGGGGCAGCTTGAGAATGAGAGTGAGCAGTTGCTGCTGTTACCATTGCCAGAAATGTCCTTCTGGCCTCCTGAACTATGCTATGAGTGTCGGTTAAGGTACATTTGTCTTCAGGATCCTTTTACAACCTAGGGGGATTGATAGGACCTAAAGTCCGCCCTGAAGATTGCCATCCTGGATAATACCCTCATGGACTTAGCCAGTAATGGACTCTTTCCAATGCAGGTACACTGGGGCAGCCACAAGCCTGAGTGGTAGTTTAGGGAAAGACTGTTGCCTTTATTTGACTGTCATGTTAAGTTAACCCCATACCGGTAATGGGAGTGAGGTAGCAGTGATTTGCTGGACAGGTGGAGAGGACATTATCTCTATGTACCTCCTAAATGCATAAGTGACCGTGGTGGTGTATATTAACATCGAGAGTGGAATAGAGTGTAATCATCAATTCAAGCAGAGGTACCCCATGTGTAAATTAGTGACCCTTTCAAAAATAGCATAGCCCAGATGAGCCCATCCCGGGATAGACCTCTCGTGTGACCCCCACCCATGACCCTACCAACCTACATGGATACATTTTTTTTTCTGCCCTGATCCCTTTGGAAATTAATTCTGTTGAAGATATTTAATTATATTAGTGTAATGCATTGAACTTGGCTTAATTTATAAATGTAATATATATTTTGTGAAGGATTATGCATTTTTAAATGGAATGTGTGTTTTACTACATATTATATAGTGCTTTATATTTTAATATTTTATACTTTATATTTGTTTACCAAAAGGGCTAGGGATTAACGGACAGGTGTTTTAGAATTCCAAATTTTTAAACCTAAAGTGGAAGACAAGCTGAAGTCTAAGTACTTTTAATAATTGTTCCCTCCCCCACCTGATACTCCAGCCGTGACATCACCCATAGACTCATGGCCCAGCTCCTCTCCCCTGCAGCAGCTGCTTACTAATTTACAATCAGCCGGCGCAAAGCTGTGGGATCATATGACCTTACTGATGCAGATTAAAAATAATTACGTAATAATGTTTATTGATTTTAAAACAATATACAGTTTTTTTATACAGGTTATGCAGGATATAGGGGAGAATAGTTAGACTTAGGCTATTCTTCCACTTTAAATGGAAATTCCCCAATTACAACACTGTATTCATAAACTAACTTGCTGTGGTTATACATATGTGTTTTCTTTGCTACACCTACAGATGAGCACCATCTAAAATGGCTTCTAGGAATGTATTCTATTGCTGTGAGAACACAGTGTATGGGCATAAAGATTTCCTAATTTGCTTATACTTTTTTTTTTAAATCTATTGTGGCAGGGGAAAAAAATATCATTCATTTTGCAAACGTTGCTCTTATGGCTTGCACTCACAACATTTCACAAGAGAACTTTCTGATAAATCTTATCATTGCAGGAATTATGCACAGAGTTCAGTAGCTACTATCATGCTATCTCTGACACAAAATCTCAGTCTTAGTCATTTATTATTATGAATTTATAAGCTATAGTGTAGAAGAAGCATACACATCTCCTTATTTGCATATATATTTAGTAATATATTGTGTAAGGGAACAAAAGGATCATCTAATCTATATCGCAAACTCATATTTTATGGCTTAAATTTATCAACGTTCACAGGAGATCTTTCTGATAAACACATTTTAATGCAGCCTGAATTATGCACAAAGCTTACCAGTTGCTATCTTACTTTCTCCAATACAAAATCTAATTCTTGGTGATTGTTATGGAAATTTAGGCACATATCCTATATACACTTAGTTCCGATGCTCCCTAGTACTTCTCATTTGCTGCTTTGCCAGATGCCCCATCTCTCACCCGGTAAGACACCATGACTATTAAGATAATTTCACACAATGTTCAAGGTTTCAATTCACCAAACAAACGTAAAAAGGCCTTTCTACATTATAAGAGATTAGACACTAAGATAGTAATGCTACAAGAAACACATTTTTTGAAAGACTCCCACCCCACTTTCTTCCATAAGGCTTTCAACCAATCGTTCTACACCTCCTCCTCCACGAAAACAAAAGGAGTCGCTATATTTTTTCATCGCTCTTTTACCATAGATATCCACCAAGTATATAAAGATCAAGAAAGCAGATTCATCATCATCAAGGGTATTCTCTCCGGTAAAGATATTACAGTTGCCAATGTCTACGCCCCTAATGACACCCAAACCACATTTTTCACACAATTCCTCAATAAATTACAACAATTCCGCTCCCCACATATTATTTTAGGCGGTGACTTTAACTCGGTCCCACAATCCAACATAGACAGAAGTAAACAAACCCAGTTCTCCAGATCCTTCTCCAAGACAACTACCTCACTTCTATATGACCTAAACTTGATTGACACTTGGAGAGCCCTAAATATTGGAGCAAGGGAATACACGTTTTACTCACACCCACATGACTCATACTCACGAATTGACCACATCTTTTGCACCCCAATTGTCTTGGCAAACTCACTGGATGCCAGTATACACCCTTGTGTTTGGTCAGATCATCAAATAGTCGCCTTTAGTACTAAACTTATTGGCCTATCCTCCACCCCCTATTCATGGAGGTTAAATGAATCCCTTTTAACAGACCCTAGTCACCAACAGGAAATTGCAGCAGAAATCACTGAATACTTCGCACTTAATGCTACCTCACAAATCTCCTCAGCTACCCTTTGGTCAGCTCATAAGGCAGTAATGAGAGGCCACCTCATTAGACGCTCTGCACAACGTAATAAAATCAATGCTGGAAAAATTATCTCTCTCACAAAAGACCTCCATAACTTATACAAGGACCACACAAGCACACATGACCCAGACATTTATAAAATAATTTCACTTAAATGTAACAAATTAGACTCTTTGCTGTCCTCCAAAGCAGAAAAGGCTCTTCGCTGGTCTAAGGCCAGGTTCCTCCTCTCTAGCAACGCATACTCCGCAATGTTTGCTCGCAAACTCAATCAATCTATTAAACCTACCCATATCTACAAATTAAAGAATAACGCTAACCATGTAGTCATACACCCCCAAGAAGTGCTCTCAATCTTTACCAAATTTTACTCTGACCTTTTGTCCGCCCCAAACCCCCCTCCCCCCTCCTCTTCATCTCCCTGGCTAAACAGTCTTCCATTCCCGAAGCTCAAACAATCACAGTTAGACAGTCTTAATATGCCATGCTCAGACGAGGAGCTGGCTCAGATCATCAAATCACTGAAGAAAAATTCCGCACCAGGTCCTGACGGTTTCTCTTCCCTCTATTACAAAAAATACTCCCATCTGTTAGTCCCATACCTGAAGAAACTCTTTAATTGCATCCTGAAGGGAGACCATTTCCCGGATGAAATGTTACTTGCAAATATGTCTCTTATCCCAAAACCCAATAGAGATCACACACTTCCCCAAAACTATAGGCCAATCTCGGTCATAAATAACGACCTCAAAATATTTAGTAGACTCCTCGCCAAGAGACTTTCTGCAATTATCCCCACTCTTATTTCCCCTTACCAATCTGGCTTTATCCCAGGCAGGCAAATCACTGACAATATCAGACTTGTCACGAATATCATTCAAGATGCTGAGGTAAAATCCAAATCAGTTTTGATGCTCAGCCTTGACATTAATAAAGCCTTTGATAGTGTCTACTGGACATTCATGGACACTATACTCCAGAAATTTGGCTTTAATGGAGAATTTCTACACGCCTTCCACGTCCTCTACCATAACCCATCTACTAGAATACGTCTGCCGGGCTGTAACTCAGAATTTTTCAATGTGGGCAGAGGTACGAGGCAAGGATGCCCCCTTTCTCCATTACTATTCGCATTAGCAATAGAGCCACTCTCCACAGCAATCCTTATTAACTCTGACATTAAACGGTACTCTTCAGGCTCCAATACTTACAAACTGAGCATGTACGCTGACGACATGTTATTATTCTTAACACAACCAGAATCCACCTTAACCAACCTTCTACAAACCCTCAACGCTTTTGCAACCATTTCGGGCCTCACTGTTAATGTTTCCAAATCAATAGGCATGCCTATTAATATCCCCTCCTCCATGCTAGACTCCTTACGTTCTTCCTTTGACTTTTCCTACTCTTTTGACTCCCTCCCATACTTAGGCATACACCTCACTCTCAATCTCAGCGACCTAGCAAGTAAAAACTATGTCCCAGTGATACAAAAATTAAGAGCTACACTTAAAATGTGGAAATCCTTTAAGATTTCATTCTTGGGAAGAATAACTGCTATCAAGATGACACTACTCCCTAAAATATTATGGGCCAGATTCACATACACTTAATATTGCGCTGCGTAATCGAAATACTCTACGCTGCCGTATTTTACCAGGCTCTACACCGAATCCTGGTAGATTTTTGCCCGTACGCCACGGCGGCGTAGTCTATTTCTCGCCGCGTAATCGAAATACGCGATTAGGGGGCGTGAAGCATTTAAATTAAGCGCGTCCCCGCGGCGATCGAACTGCGCATGCTCCGTTCAGAAATTTCCTGCCGTGCATTGCGCGGAATCACGTTGTTACGTCATTCGTTGTTTGAGTAGCGTCGTTTACGAACATTCCTATTCCCGGACGACTTACGTAAAAAATAATAAAAGACGTAGAAAAACGTAGAAATTCGACGCAGGAACGACGGCCATACTTAACATGGGCTGTCTAATATTAGAGCAGCAAAAAGCTGGTATAGTGTTACGCAAATAAAAGATGACTAAAGGTGCCGTAAGAGATTGCGATTGAAGATCGTAATTTCGGGGATCGCCGGCAAAAGCTCATTTTCATACCCCGACGCGGAAAACGACGGGAAGTCCACCCAGTGGCCGCAATTTTATTGCAGCGTAGATCCGAAGGCGTACGAAAACGTAATCCAGTCGAATTAAAGCCCGCAGCCGTCTATTCATGGTTTGAGGTTTTCGACTAGCTAAAAAATGCGCGTAATTTGAAATTACTCCAGTCTAACACCAGTTAGACAGGCGTAATGGCTCTGTGAATCTGGCCCTATATCTTTTTAAAACGCTTCCCATTAGAATTAATAAAACACTCATCACTAGATTCCAATCTGAAATAAACAAATTCATATGGGCAGACTCCCATCCCCGATCATCTAAGCTGGTCCTACATAAGTCCCAGAAGTGTGGAGGCCTTGGCCTCCCGGACCTTTGGCTATATTATCTATCAGCAAGATGGACCCAAATTGCACAATGGCATATCCCGCAGTCCAACATTCCTTGGGTCGAGTTTGAGAAAGCCTCTATAGCACCATACGCTATCTCTGGCTTTTTCTGGGGGAATAAAATCCCTATCCCAGCCCTAAACTCCCGAAATCAAGTAGTCGCTCACTTATATTATCTATGGAAGCTCCATAATGAGAAATTCAATCTCACCTCTAAATCCCCCCTATATGCCACATTCCTAGGCCATCCAAAATGTAAACTAATTACCCAAGCCCCAGTGGACCTCACTTGGTGGAAAGATAATAACCTCACCTCACTTACTAATTTTATCGAAGGCACACATTTTATCCCCTTCTCTACACTGAAATCAAAATACCAGATCCCTGACTCAAGGTGTAGATAAAGCAGACGCACAATTTTAGGCTGACTTCATCAGAGATTGGCCCTGTGTCATATCTCTGTCATAAGAGCCCTGCAATGGTCCACAGTCCATACAACTTTTGACAGACGATTCCGAACTTTTGTTCAAAAATCCCCCGAAGGGACAAATGCCCAAAAATCTCTTGGATGGGAAAAGAACGAACAAGTTTCATTTAATGTGTACCCTTTACATACAATTTTCGTACAAGAAAAATCTGAAAAAGAAGACTGCGCATGATCTGAAACAATAAACAAAAACAACAAAAAAAGCTTTCGTATGAATTTTTGTATGAATTTTCATTCATTGGTTCCGATTTGTTGTAAAACAACCAGGTAAATCAGACAATCGTTCGCCCAATTTTCTTACAGTGTATACCCCCTGAATTAACAATGTTGCTGTACAAAGTTGTCCATGTTGCTTCTTCGTCCAGAGTGGAGGCACTCTAATACAGGAGGGTGTTGCTGGCCAGATCACCAAGTAAAAACAGAGGGAAATATCCTAAACTAGAATTCTAATAATACAGTCATCCCAGAAAGTGCATATTTTTAGTAACTCTGTAATAGTAGGTATAAAAAAATAATAATTAGGAAGTCAACTATCCAGTAAGACTTTACTCATGGGAATCTCATTCTTCCTCCATTTTATCTTTTCCTTTTAACATCTATATCTGGCACAGACATCACAAGCACTGAGTATTTAATTCTAAATAGATTAAAGAATCAAAAGACAGAAGAAATGACATGCTCTTCCTCACGTACATTTCATCCCAAAGCAGGAAGTTTTTTTTAATGTATTAATATTATAATTAGTAATTATAAAACCAAAACATAAATTTGATTTAATTTACCAGTAAGTAAATCCCTATTTAAAAGCCAGCAGTCTTTTCCTGTAAGGATCCTTGCACGTTGATGGTAAACATGCAAAGAGACTGAGGTCATTCTGGGAACTGAGAAGCGCTAGGTAAATTTGTACATCTAGGTTGTAATGTGTGGCCCAAGCATGACCTACATTTTAAAGACATATGAATTGTCACTAAGGAAAGCAGACAAGCATATGGGTGGCCGGTTAGATGCAATTTGTGTGGCTGATGTATGGTTGCCATTCAGCTTCTTTCACAGGGACATAACTTGTTCCGAAAAGGTCTAAAAAAACAGTCCCCTGCATTATCCCCCATGGCAGAGGAATGCAGTGACAGTGGCATGCAGAGTGGTGTGCCAATGCATTTGAAAAATGAAAGAAGCTGGATCTGTCAGGTGATCTTCATCCAACATTTGGAATATAGTCCCAGTTTCTGTTCAATCTGTTGCAACCTGTGCCATTGTTTTGACTTTTCCATAGTTGGGCACCTATCCCCCTTGCTGGCCTCTCCCACTCCATGCTAAGGCAATAAGAAGCCCCCAAGAGAGTTTGAGGGAATCTTCCTGATGAATGGGATGTGAGAGACAATTTAAGATAAGAGGCTGTGGGAACTGGGACTGAGCTGGGAATGGCACCCTGGGCTCACCTGGTGGCTCTGGTCACCACTAGACCTGTTCTGCACTGGCCGTTTACTGTTGTCACAATTGTATCCCTGCAGGCCAGACATTTGTCTATGGACTATGGACAGATCAGTGGTATGCAGCTCCAAATAGGACTTTTAGGAGGTGCCTTGGCTGGTTTTGGTCTGCCTAGCCGATCCCGTGTGGTGCTAGTGTCATTTGTCAGTCCTGCCAGTGTGCACTACACATTGCTTCATTGTTCAGTGTCACAGTTTGGGCCTTATATTTATCTACGGCAAAGTGTGGTTTTCCTGCAGCATGGCAGATGTGCTTCATTCTGTGCTAAACTGGCCTTAGGAGATGGGATGTGGAGTGCTATGGGGTGTTTCTAGACGCCCTTGACTGCAATTGATCATCCCCTTTCCCCCCTTGTCTGATCATCCATTGTCACTTTTAAGTTGACTGTTTACTGTTTCAGACAAAGGGGCTTATTAGAGGAAGTGTGTAGCAATCTTAGGGGTCTGTGGATGCGCCAATATCTGCAGGCTAGTTCTGGTTGGCGGGATAACCGCCAACCAGAATTAGCAGATGCCTCTATTTTCTGAGTTTCCATTGCAGCTTTTGAAGTGACCCTTTGCTCTTAGGTTTCAAGAGGCCTGCTGGAAAAAAAACATTGCTGCCAATAACACCAATGCTGAAGTTATTTTACTCCTACACCACACATGATACATGTGACACCCAATTTATTCGAATAGTCAAACACAGGTCGTAAATTGTTTTACATTACATTTTGCGTGCAAAAATATTATTGTGTATCTCACACTATATGGATATGGTATCATATTCATTCCATTTATTTTGCTTCACAGCACCCCATACTGCTTTTATCCCATTATTTCTGTGATCACTTTTATTTCTCTTGTCATTTTTGTATGACCCCCTTTTTATTCAAATAAACCTTTCATGGTTTTTATGACCTGCACCATTTGGAGCACTCTTTTTGTTTGTTTAATTTTTGGAGCCGATATGAATTGGTCCATACTTATTCTGTAGCAGAAGGTCCACTGTCATCTCTTCAGTCTCTGGGATCCATTCCACAGGAGTCATCGAGACCGCATTGCTAACCTGGGAGACCCTGCTGTACCGATTTAGGTCTTTTGAGACCATAAGCACATCAGACTTACTGTTTTACAAACAGATGAGTCCACACCACACGGTAGGAGTACCTCATTCTGTCTTTATGTGAAGTCACCTTGATTTCTTCTGGCGATCAGCCATTCAACATCCTGTGTTGTTATATGGAAGAATATTTCACGTTGTGTGGTCACCACATATGGACTTTCATATCACTATATTCAGTTGTGATTTTGTACTCAGCATATATTGTTTTTGGTCACTATATTAGTCATAATATGTTTGATTAACCACTTCCCGTCCGGTCAATAGCAGATTGACGTCCGGGAAGTGGTTCTGAAATCCTGACTGGCGCGGCGATCGGTGATGCAGGGTGTCAGTCTGACACCCTGCATCTCCGATCTCGGTAAAGAGCCTCCGGCAGAGGCTCCTTACCACGTGATCAGCCGTGTCCAATCATGGCTGATTATGATGTAAACAGGAAGAGCTGTTGATGGCTCTTCCTCACTCATGTCTGACAGACTGTTTATCAGCGCAGCACCCCCCTCGGATGCCCACACTGGACCACCAGGTAAGCCCACACTGGACCACCAGGGAAGGGCAAAAATGTATATAAAAAAGGGGGGGGGCAATAAAAATAAAATAAAGGGTAGTAAAAAAATTTATGAAAGGGCAGTAAAAAAAAAAAAAGATGGCAATCAGTGCCCACCCCTCAGTGCCCATCCATGCCCAGTGCCCACCTATCAGTGCCCATCTATGCCACCCATAAGTACCCATCTGTGCCGCCTATGAGTGCCTCATCGGTGTCCATCAGTGCCCGTAATTGAAAGAGAAAACGGACTTATTTACAAAAAAAATTACAGAAAAAAATAAAAACGTAATTGTTTTCAACGTTTTCAGTCTTTTTTTAGTTGTTGCGCAAAAAAAAAGCACTATTTGTGCAGAAAAAGGACGCCAATTTTGTTTGGGTACAATGTAGCATGACCACACAATTGTCATTCAAAGTGCAAATTGGCTTGGGCGGGAAGGTGCGTAAGTGCCCTGTATGGAAGTGGTTAATATATTTAGCGTTGCACTATTTATTCTTATATTCATTCCATGCATAAAAGATTACCTATAGACAGAGGATTATCACAAAGATATCCCCTGAGGAGAAGGGTAAATAAATATAGTCCACTATGTCACCATGTTGGTGTTGATTCCCATACCAAAAATCAAATACAAAATAAGAGGTAGGAAGGTGCCCAGTATAAAAGCAAGTACCACAGTTAATGCTATTAGTGTGACGAAAAATGCTAAACATAGTGGCCCAGATTCACATACAATTAGATTCGCGTAGAGTATCAGAAATACTCTACGCCGCCGTATTTCATCTGGCTCTACGTGGAATCCCGGTAGATTTTGTCCAGTAAACTACGGCGGCGTAGTGTATTTCTCCCGGCGCAAGCCATCTACGCGAGTAGGGGGCGTGAAGCATTTAAAATAGGCGCGTTCCCGCGGCGATCGAACTGCGCATGCTCCGTTCGGAAATTTCCCGCCGTGCATTGCGCGAAATCACGTCGTTACGTCATTCGTTGTTTGAGTAGCGTCGTTTATGGACATTCCTATTCCCGAACGAGTTACGTAAAAAATAATTAAATTCGACGCGGGAACGACGCCATACTTAACATGGGCTACGCATCGTTAGACCAGCAAATAGCTGGTCTAACAGTACGTAGCAAAAAAATTACGTAAGCGATTGCGAAGACCACTCGTATCTTCGTGGATCGCCGTAAAAAGTCATTTGCATATCCCGACGCTGAAAGCGACGCGGAATCCTCCCAGCGGCCGCAAAAATATCGCAGCGTAGATCCGAAGGCTTACAAAGACGTAAGCCTCTCGGATCGAAGCCCGAAGCCGCCATATCATGGTTTGAGGATTCAAACTAGTGATACGGCGCGCAAAATTTGAAATTACTCCTGTCTAACACCAGTTAGACAGGCGTAATCGCTCTGTGAATCTGGGCCCGTAACTTTTAATGGACATCAGACAGTATCAAAAACATATTAAAAAAGTGACAATGTTGCTGTTAATTAAAAGACCAGAGTCTGGATATAATAACACACACAAATCAGAACTCAGCCATATGTCTCGTACACACGATCGTTTTTTCCGTCGTAATAAACTCCGACTGGTTTTTCTGACGGAATTTCGCTCAAGCTGTCTTGCATACACATGGACACACCAAGCATGCGTCAAATTGGTTTCCGAGCATGCGTGTTTTTTTCTCCGTCGGAATTCCATACAGATGAATGAAATTTCCGATAAAAAAAACATTTTCGGCGGGAAAAAAAAGAAAACGTGTTCTCTTTCTAACTCCATCGGAATTTCCGAAGGAAAAAGTCAGATGGGGCATACACACGGTCGGAATATCCGATGAAAAAATTCCGTCTGACTTTTTCCATTAGAAATTCTGACCGTGTGTACATAGCATAAGGAAGCAAAATCGGAGAGGAGAGGAGAAAACAATGATAGTTACCCATGCCACAATACATGTGAACGCATAATTCCAACTTCAATTTCAAACCAGAACTAGTACTGTCAACCAATCTGGTTAGATGGCAATATTGTAACTTGTATGCAAGCGCATACACAGCTGTCTATTAATTTATACAAAAAGTGTCAGGTATACAATGAGGCATAGCTTTGTCAATTTGCCTTGGATAGTTAAAAGTTGAATTAGCACTAAGGCCGGGTTCACACTGGTAAGACAAACGCTCCGACATTGGGAGCTCATGTCGCATGACATGTGAAAATCAATGTTTCCCTATAGGAGCCATCTTAACTGGTCCGACACAATTCGGTCCGACTTTGAAAATGCTCCCTGTACTACTTTGGCCTGACTTTGATAATACTTCAGCCCATTGCATATCACTGTCACATATCAAGTTAGATTGCTGTCTTAAATGATCCGACTTTGGCATGCGACTTGTGCTCTGATGATATTGAAGGGTAACTCCATGCTAATTTTTTTTTTTTTTAACAACATGGGTTCTTCCTCCAAGAGCATACTAGGCCCTTTGGTCTGGTATAGATTTTAAGGGAAGCCTACACAAAAAAACGGTGTGGGGTTCCCCCCACAATCCATACCAGACTCTTATCGGAGCACACAGCCTGGCAGGTCAGCAAAGGGGATAAGGACGATCGAGCGCCCCCCCTCCTGAACCATACCAGGCCACATTCCCTGAAGGGTGGGTTCCCTGCGCCCCCCCACCCCAAAGTACCTTGTCCCCATGTTGATGAGGACAAGGGCCTCTTCCCGACAACCCTGGCCATTGGTTGTCGGGGTCTGCGGGCGGTGGGGCTTATCGGAATCTGGGAGCCCCTTTTAACAATGCCCCCATGTTGTGTGAAAATAAGAGAGTTTGATAAAGTTTAAATTGTTTTATTAAACAAAGCAAGAACCCATTCGGGGATACCCACATTTCATAGGTGCGCCTAGTGCACCACTCTATAATAAGCGATGAATTGAGCTCTCTTATTTTCACATAACACTAAGGCATAAACTGAGAAGTCCAGGATTCCGTTACCTTTTTTAGGACCCAGAGGTGGTTCACATGTGTGCTTAAACTGAGCTTAACTGCAAAGTCGCAAGCGCCAAGGTGAGCGTTTTCTACCTAAGGCAGGCATGTCCAAAGTCCGGACCTGTGGGCCAATTGTGGCCCATGTTTCAGTTTAATGTGGCCCCCCTTGTGATTTGGATATATCTTTTGTGGCCCGCAGAGGGGGCCGGACGAGCGCCGTCAGATTATATACAGGAGAATCTCCTGTTTACTCGGCTGCATCTGTATTAGGGAGTCCTTTCTCCTGGGCTGCCATTGGACGATTGTTCTGTCTATGATTGGAGGCGGGACTTTGTATTTAAGAGGCCGCCATGTAAACAGGAGATTCTCCTGTATGTAATCTGTTGGCGCTCGTCCTGTCCTCTCCGAGGTTGCAGATGGGCATCGATCAGGCTGCACTGATGGCAATGGTGAGGCTGCATTCAGAGGCTGCATTCATGGCACATGTGAGGCTGCATTGATGGGGGCTAACCCTTATTTTGCTTCCCAATTCTTTATTTATTTAAAACACATTTTTTCCTCAAACTTCCCTCAAAGTGAAGGTGCCACAAAGACAAGGGAATTCTTGTTAGGCAGTGTATTAGTGCCTGGATGAACACACTTAGACCAAATTTTAATTGTTCAAAGAATGTCAGGCAAAATGGTCGGCCCTCACGCACGTTCACTTTATCAAATCTGGCCCTCTCTGAAACATTTTTGGACACCCCTGACCTAAGGGGAGCACTACAGTGAGGACACCTTGGCATGTTTTGGATCGACTACCGAGTTGTTTGAGCTGTATGGACTATTAAGCACGGTCATCAGTGTTGCGGCTGGACACCATATATATGCACATGAACACTTGGGCCCGGATTCACGTAGGGCGGCGTATCTTTAGAGTGGCGTAGCATATCTTTTTTACGCTACGCCGCCGCAACTTAGAGAGGCAAGTGCAGTATTCACAAAGCACTTGCGTCCTAAATTACGGTGGCGTAGCGTAAATAGTCCGGCGTAAACCCGCGTAATACAAAGTAGGCTGGTAGGGGTGTGTTGTATGCTAATGAAGCGTGACCCCATGTAGATACATGGCCGAACGAACAGTGCATGCGCCATCCGTGAACGTATCCCTGTGCGCATGCTCAGAATTACGCCGGCTAGAATTCCTAAAATACGTTGAACACTGCATACGACGTGAGCGTAACTTACGCCCAGGCGCATTCACGTACGCCTTACGTAAACGACGTAAAATTTCACGGCTGTTTCGACGTCCATACCTTAACATGGGCTGCGCCTCATATAGCAGGGGTAACTATATGCCGGACGTACGCCTTAAGTAAACGGCATAGCTTACAGCGACGGGCGCATCTACGTTTGTGAATCGGCGTATCTTGCTAATTTGCATATTTTTAATGGGAACGCCGAATGCGTCCAGCGTAACTATGCTCCCGCGATACGCCGGCGTAGGCAAGTTATGTCGGAAGGCTGAAGCCATGTGTTTCGCCGTATCCTGCTTTGTGGATCGTCGTAAATATGCGACGGCACACATTTGAAATTACGGCCACGTATCTGGAGATACGCCGGCGTAAAGCCTTTGTGGATCCGGGCCTTAGTTTTTTTGATCAATTCACCTATTTATGATATATGGACTTTTTATATGATTTTTTTATGAATTTTACACAGTAATGCACATGAGCAATTTGGAATGAATTGTGCATTTGATTGTTCACATTATCATTTATTTTAACCACTTAAGACCCGGACCAAAATGCAGGTAAAGGACCTTGCCCCTTTTTGCGATTCAGGACAGCGTCGTTTTAACTGACAATTGCGCGGTCGTGCGACGTGGCTCCCAAACAAAATTGGCGTCCTTTTTTCCCCACAAATAGAGCTTTCTTTTGGTGGTATTTGATCACCTCTGCGGTTTTTATTTTTTGCGCTATAAACAAAAATAGAGCGACAATTTTAAAAAAAATGCAATATTTTTTACTTTTTGCTATAATAAATATCCCCCAAAAATATATAAAAAAACATTTTTTTTCCTCAGTTTAGGCCGATACGTATTTTTCTACGTATTTTTGGTAAAAAAATCGCAATAAGCGTTTATCGGTTGGTTTTCGCAAAATTTATAGCGTTTACAAAATAAGGGATAGTTTTATAGCATTTTTATTAATTATTTTTTTTTTTTTACTACTAATAGCGGCGATCAGCGATTTTTTTCGTGACTGCGACAATATGGTGGACACTTCGGACAATTTTGTCACATTTTTGGGACAATTGTCATTTTCACAGCAAAAAATGCATTTAAATTGCATTGTTTAGTGTGGAAATGACAGTTGCAGTTTGGGAGTTAACCACAGGTGGCGCTGTAGGGGATGTGTGACCTATGTGTTGTGTTTACAACTGTAGGGGGGTGTGGCTGTAGGTGTGACGTAATCAATCGCGTCCCCCTATTACAGGGATGACGCGATCGATGCTACGACCACAGAGAAGCACGGGGAAGCCGTGTGTACACACGGTTCTCCCCGTTCTTCCGCTCCAGGGACGGATCGCCGCACTGCAGCGAATCCACGGCTGGGTACTAAAATCAACGTATATATACGTTGATGTGCCCAGCCGTGCCATTCTGCCGACGTAAATGTGCAGTAGGCGGTCCTTAAGTGGTTAAGCTGTCACCTCACGCATTGATCACTATATATACATATTCGGTATCCAGACTGATTGAGTGTGCATTATATATGTATTTTTTAGCACAGCGTATATATTGAATTCATCCATATTTGCACGATTTGTGAGATGTGTTCAACGCTAGCAGCTACCCTTATTACAGTTTTCTAAACATCTGGTGAGTGAAGGCTCGCAGGACCCTTCTCTATTTTAGTCAATACGTGAGTATTTATCATGAACACAAAAATCCAAGATTATTATCACTTTCTTCGATTTTTCCTGGGATTGCAAAATGGACTTCAAATATTTTGAACACATATGAATTTTTGATGCATTCACTTTACTAATAAATACAATTTTCTTTCATTAAGCACTTTTTGTTCCCCGTGTCGGTTTCATAGAAACAAATAATTTATGTATGATAGATGAATTATTTTATGCAATGACACTGAGTTTATCATTATACATGATTGTTGGATTGGATGTATTTCACATGTGTACAGTGATTAGGTGAATAGCAGTGGGTTTACTATTAGGCCTTGTACACACGAGGGAATGTATCCGGTCGGAAACATCCGACGGATATTTCCCAGCGGATAAGTCAAATTTGTCCGTTGGTCTGATGAGCGTACACACCATCGGACCGAAATCCCAGCGGACCAGAACGCGGGCACGTAAACCACGTACGACGTCACTATAAAGGGGAATGAGGAACCCATCGGCGCCGCCCTCTGTTCCGCTTCTGCTAGTTCCGTGTTAGCGAAGGTTTGGTTAGAGCTGATTCGTGCTTTTCAGTCTCCGCGCTTAACAGGTCGTATTTTCAGGTTCAGTGTGTGCTTGTGGGCTCGTATTTGTCATTCAGTGTCGCCGTACGCGGCGTTTCTGCTTTGCAGTGCCGTCCTGTACGGTCGTATCTGTTTGACGTGCGATCTTTGCAGGTCTTGCTGGATTTGGGGGTGCTTTCTGTTTGAGTGTGTTCTTGACTGACCAGCCAGCCGGTTTGAAGCCATGATGGAGCAGCAGCGCAACTTTTCACGAGTTCGTGCTGTTTATGGGTTTTGTTCTGGAGTCTGTGTGCATTCCAGTGATTTGGACAGGAACAGTAGGAGGAGGAGTTCCTGGGCCAAGAATTGGTTGCGGCAGCGTAATCGATTCTCTCATATGTCTCTGCTTAGGGAGATCCGGGAGAATAATCCTGATGACTTCAGGAACTTTCTCCGTATGACGGACCCCGTTTTCCACCGTCTGCTGGATCTCCTGTCCCCCTATATCACGAGGCAGGACACTGTGATGCGCCAAGCCATTCCGGCTGAGCAGAGGCTTATTGCCACGTTGCGGTACCTGGCGACTGGGAGGAGCCTGCAGGACCTCAAGTTCTCAACAGGCATCTCTCCCCAGGCGCTTGGGATCATCATACCGGAGACGTGTTCTGCCATCATACAAGTCATGCAGGAGGAGTTTATTAAGGTAAGTTTCCTCCTTTAACATCACAATCTGTGTCTTTAATAATGTTTGCATATTTTTCTCACCTTTTTGTGTTGGTTTTCCTAGTCGCCATGATTGTAATATGCTGTGTGCTTAATGTTCCCTTTTCTCCCCATGCATGTTGTTAAGCTTTCCAGGTTAATGTGGTTTGGCCTACCTGCATATTTTTACCTTCAACACTACTAACCTGTCCAGCATCATCTCCTAGGGACAAAAACACCTTTTTTTTTTTTTTTTTGGTGTCCTGCTCCATTGTAGTTCAACTCCCTCCCCCTAAAAAAGTGTATTGCCCTATCAGCGGGATGTGGAGTCTGATAATAATTGGCTCTAGATTTGTTGCCCTAAATACTCTCTATACACTCATTTTTAGAAATGTTAATACCGTGATGTTGCAGAATGTTGTTTTTTTACTAGTGTTTGCAATGTTGTTTCTGTGCCAAAGTGCTAATTTTTTTTTTTGCTTTTGTCCCCACAGTTTCCCTCAACGCCACAGGAATGGCAGACTGTGGCTGCCCACTTTGCCCAGCGTTGTGATTTTCCAAACTGCGGAGGGGCAATTGATGGGAAGCACGTCCGCATAGTGCCGCTACCTCTTTCGGGCTCGTACTATTATAACTACAAAGGTTTTCATAGTATCGTGTTGATGGCGGTGGTGTCGGCAGACTACGAATTTTTGTATGTGGACGTGGGGAAGAATGGCCGGCTGTCTGATGGGGGAGTGTTCGCGCGGACCAAATTTTACAGGCGTCTACAAACTGGTGGTCTTGAACTGCCACCGGATGAAGACAATGTGGAAGGACTTCCGTTTGTTTTTTTAGCGGACGAGGCTTTTGGGCTTGGACCTCACCTCATGCGGCCTTTTCCCCAGAGGACCCTCACCCCGGAGAGGAGGGTCTTCAATTTCCGGCTGGCCAGGGCCCGGAGGGTAGTCGAGAATGCCTTTGGGATACTCACCAGCCGGTTCCGCCTGTTCCAGACAGCGATACATCTGGCAGAATATAAATGTAACCCTGTTATTTTGGCCTGCTGCATATTGCATCATTTTTTACGCAGGCATTCCCAGACGTACCTACCCAACATCGGTGCTGAGGCAGGACTACCCTCAGATACCCTTCCTGGGCTGGACACTGGTCGCGCTGGCTCGGTCACCCAATCTGGGTCGGGGGGCCATAGCTATGCCAGATTAATATTTCTTTATAATTCGGCCCCCAAAATAAAGAAATATTACCAAGAAATAATAAATAATTTGACCATTGGACTTTATACAGTTGTTTGTCATTATTGCTTTTTCTCTTTTTATCTGTCTTCCAGGTTCTGAAACTAGTGCATTTCTTGTGCCCAATTTAGTTAGCAGGTTTTAGTAAATACACACAATTGCACATTCTAGTCACTCTTCTACAAACTGGGTATTGAGGTTAGAAATAAGAAGCCACTGGTGTGTGTGTTTTTAAAAGGTTTTTTTATTTCTTTTTTGTTTACGAAAATCTTTGTGTTTTCTTAGAAAAATTGGTTTAGAAATTGATGTCCTGTGATGGCAGATCGCACATGTGAACACACATTGGGGTTTATTTACTAAACAGTCCAAACTCCGGCTTATTTGTGCATATAAGCCAATCAGCTTCTAAATTAAGCTTAGTCAATTAAGACTTTGCATCCAAACATGGAAGATGATTGTTTTATATGCCAAGTGATGCTGCTTTTGCACCTTATAGCTTTAGTAAATAAACCCGTGTGTGTGTATCCTCAAATTTTGGGGGATATTAAACGAACATTATACAACATCTTTGAGAGTGGGGTGGTTAGGGGTGAGGGCAGGGGGGGCAGTGGGGGGGCATGGGGGGCAGCTGGGGGGGATAGTCTTCTATATACGTCCCAAAATATCGAGCATGTTTTTGAAGTTTTGGTCCATCACCACCATCCTTTCCCTCATATTGGCCAGATCGGTGCTGCACTCCATTATCTGCTGTATTAGGATTTGTGCACTTGCACGAGAAAAAATAGGAGCGACAGATGTGCTAATCCCATCTTCATCCCCTAAAAATGCCAAAGGAAAAACACAACATTGTAAGTAAGTAAGGTGCAGGCCTATCTTACATAGTTACATAGTTAGTCAGGTTGAAAAAAGACACAAGTCCATCCAGTTCAACCATAAAAAAAAATAAAAATAAAACAAAGTAAAACACAGTACATCCTCCCATACACCCAACTCCATACCCACAGTTGATCCAGAGGAAGGCAAAAAAAAACAGCAGAGTGATGATCCAATTTGCTACCGGAGGGGAAAAAATTCCTTCCTGATCCCCCGAAAGGCAATCGGATTTACCCCGGATCAACTTTACCTACAAAACTTAGTACTCAGTTATATTATGTGCATTTAGGAAAGAATCCAGGCCTCTCTTAAAGCAATCTACTGAGCTGGCCAGAACCACCTCTGGAGGGAGTCTGTTCCACATTTTCACAGCTCTTACTGTGAAGAAACCTTTCCGTATTTGGAGGTGAAATCTCTTTTCCTCCAGACGTAAAGAGTGCCCCCTTGTCCTCAGTGTTGACCTTAAAGTGAATAACTCAACACCAAGTTCACTATATGGACCTCTTATGTATTTGTACATGTTGATCATATCCCCCCTTATTCTCCTCTTCTCAAGAGTGAATAAATTCAGTTCCTCTAATCTTTCCTCATAGCTGAGCTCCTCCATGCCTCTTATCAGTTTGGTTGCCCTTCTCTGCACTTTCTCCAGTTCTCCGATATCCTTTTTGAGAACCGGTGCCCAAAACTGGACTGCATATTCCAGATGAGGTCTTACTAATGACTTGTACAGGGGCAAAATGATATCTCTATCTCTGGAGTCCATACCTCTCTTAATACAAGAAAGGACTTTGCTCGCTTTGGAAACCGCAGCTTGGCATTGCATGCCATTATTAAGCTTATGATCAACTAAAACACCCAGATCCTTCTCCACTACAGATCCCCCCAGTTGTACTCCCCCTAGCATGTATGATGCATGAATATTCTTAGCCCCCAAGTGCATAACTTTACATTTATCAACATTAAACCTCATCTGCCACTTAGTCGCCCAATTAGACAGAGAATTGAGGTCGGCTTGTAAATTGGAGACATACTGCAAGGACATTATTCCACTGCATAGCTTGGTGTCATCTGCAAAAACAGAAATGTTACTTTTGATCTCAGACCCAATATCATTTATAAATATATTGAAAAGTAAGGGACCCAACACTGAACCTTGGGGTACACCGCTGATAACCTTGGACCATTCAGAGTAAGAATCATTAACCACAACTCTCTGAATTCTGTCTTTCAGACAGTTTTCTATCCATTTACAAACTGATATATCTAATCCTGTAGACCTTACCTTACACATGAGCCGTGTGTGGGGAACTGTATCGAACGCTTTTGCAAAATCCAAGTATACCACATCCACTGCTACGCCTCTGTCCAGGGTTTTACTTACCTCTTCATAAAAATAAATCAGGTTTGTCTGACAACTGTCTTTCATGAATCCATGCTGTCTGCTGCTTAACCACTTAAGACCCGGACCAATACGCTGGCAAATGACCCAAGGGGTTTTTGTGATTCGGCACTGCGTCGCTTTAACAGACAATTGCGCGGTCGTGCGACGTGGCTCCCAAACAAAATTTGCGTCCTTTTTTTCCCACAAATAGAGCTTTCTTTTGGTGGTATTTGATCACCTCTGCGGTTTTTATTTTTTGCGCTATAAACAAAAATAGAGCGACAATTTAAAAAAAAATGCAATATTTTTTACTTTTTGCTATAATAAATATCCCCCAAAAATATATAAAAAAACATTTTTTTTCCTCAGTTTAGGCCGATACGTATTCTTCTACATATTTTTGGTAAAAAAAATCGCAATAAGCGTTTATCGGTTGGTTTTCGCAAAATTTATAGCGTTTACAAAATAAGGGATAGTTTTATTGCATTTTTATTAATTATTTTTTTTTTTACTACTAATAGCGGCGATCAGCGATTTTTTTCGTGACTGCGACAATATGGCGGACACTTCGGACAATTTTTACACATTTTTGGGACAATTGTCATTTTCACAGCAAAAAATGCATTTAAATTGCATTGTTTACTGTGGAAATGACAGTTGCAGTTTGGGAGTTAACCACAGGTGGCGCTGTAGGGAATGTGTACCTAATGTGTGTGTTTACTATTGTAGGGGGGTGTGGCTGTAGGTGTGACGTCATCGATCGCGTCCCCCTATTACAGGGATGACGCGATCGATGCTCCGGCCACAGAGAAGCACGGGGAAGCCGTGTGTACACACGGCTCCCCCCGTTCTTCTGCTCCAGGGACGGATCGCCGCACTGCAGCGGCGATCGGGTCCGCGAATCCCGCGGTCCCGGTCCTGGAGCTTCGGACCGGGTCGCGGGCGCGCGCCCGCGACCCACGGCTGGGTACTAAAACCAACGTATATATACGTTGATGTGCCCAGCCGTGCCATTCTGCCGACGTAAATCTGCAGGAGGCGGTCCTTAAGTGGTTAAATAGTTTGTTTCCAGCAAGAACTCATCCACGTGGTCTTTTATTAAACGTTCCAGTATCTTCCCAACTATAGAAGTTAAACTAACAGGTCTATAGTTACTAGGTAAAGACTTTGTTCCCTTTTTAAATATGGGCACCACATTGGCTTTATGCCAATCCAGTGGTACTATTCCTGTCATTAATGAGTCCCTAAATATTAGATACAGTGGCTTTGAAATTTCAGAGCTCAATTCTTTTAGGATCCGTGGGTGGATGCCATCTGGTCCAGGTGCTTTATCCACCTTTATTCTGTCTAAATATTTCTGGACCATATCACTTTTGAGCCATTGTGGATTTGGGGCTGTGTCACTCCCACCCCCTATATCGACATGAGCTCCCCCATTCTCCATTGTATACACAGAGCTGAAGAAAGCATTTAATACATTTGCCTTCTCTATGTCCTCAGTCACCCACTCTAGATTATTTTGTAAAGGGCCTACATGCTCAGACTTGACCTTTTTACTATTAATATATTTAAATAATTTTTTGGGGTTTGTCCTACTATCTTTTGCAATCTGTCGTTCATTTTGAATTTTTGCATTCTTGATTTCCTTTTTACATATTCTATTATATTCTTTGTAACATTTAAACGACACTAGTGTTCCTTCATTTTTATATTTTTTAAAAGCTATTTTCTTATTGTTTATAGCTTTTTTAACTTTGACCGTGAGCCACATAGGTTTTATCTTTAGCCTTTTAAACTTATTGCCCATGGGAATATACTTTGCAGTGAGGTTCCAAAGAGTCTTTTTGAAGAATTCCCATTTCTGTTCTGTGTTCATCGGTGCCAATATTCCCTCCCAGTCCAAGCCCTGGAGAGCAGTCTACATCTACATCTCTTTTTCCCTGCAAAGCTGGGGTGTCACTGACCTGTTGTACTGACAAGTTCAACATCTTCTACAACTTCTCCTTCTTCTTCAACTTCTCCTTCCTCCACTAATCCGCCTTCCTCCTCCAATCCGCCTTCCTCCACCAATCTGCCTTCCTCCACCAATCCGCCTTCCTCCTCTCTCCCTTCCTCCTCTCTCCCTTCCTCCTCTCCTTCTTCCTCCTCTCCTTCTTCATCATCCTCCTGCTCAACAATTTTTTCGGGCCGTTTGGGAGACAGTGTGGGCCTCCCTGACTCCTCATAGCGCTGTCCTCTTCTGTCCCCTAAAAACAACAAAAAATAAGGAAAATCATCAGCAAACAGATATTTTTGGAGGGACTAATTTGCAAACATTGCTTAGAAGTGGCGTTCCAATTCTAGTTTTGGCCTTATTACAGCAAAAACCATGTATTTTTTTGGGGGAGATGACTTCTCCCTAGCTGTGATATAATGAGGCTTTTTGGTGAAGTGACACACATGGCTGGCCTCCTGAATAAGTAGTTTTTGGAGTCCCTTCTCCAAAAGTCAAAATTACTATTTTATGGGGGGAGACAGGTTCTCAAAATTACAGATGTCAAAACAGGTGCCTATTAGGTTTTCTCATCACTGTGTGAATTAATGAATCCTGTTTGCCTTTTGAAATCAACTTAGTTTGCACAAACACATCATAATTTCCACATTGTTTCTACAAACGATGTTTTTCGCCAAATAGCCACGTCCAGGTGTGATGTTCCTGGACCCGCGGATTGAGGATAAACTATGTGATGGAACGATGTTGACTACGATCGTGGCAAGTCGTCGGATTTATATTAGACAAACATTACTACATTTACAATGCAGGGTTTCAAAAATACAAGGAGGCCAACGAGGCAGATGGCGAAATAGACATGGCAAAACATTTTATCCAAAAATAGGCACTCCAAAGACATTTTAAAGTACTTACTTTTTTCAATGATTTTCTTTATTTTGCGATACTGCTCTGGCTCGCGCAGTTTTAAGTCGGACCAGCGTTTCCGGAGCTGCTCTTTGGACCTGGTGACCCCAAACATCTCATAAAGTTTCCTCGCTGCCTTATCCATAATTTTGGACTTCCTCCGGTTAGGGGTGCTGTATGGGCCATGCTCACCATCATAGTCCTTCCGTCGCAGGATGGACACCAACTCCACCATCTCTTGTAGAGACATGTTTGTGGCCTTGTAACGTTTTGGCCTGGATCTGGACGTTCCGGGCCTCTGTCCCTTCCTGATCCCGATCAGAGCCTAATGTGCGCTCGTGTGACATCGCCATATTTTCCAATCCACGTTGCATATGGGCGTGGAAAACAGGAATTGGTACGTCATGGGCGGAGACGAGGGCGGCGTTTCTTGATTGCATGGGGATATAATGAAAACGACGTGATTACGTAGGTTACGCGGAGATTACTCGAGCGGAAACGAGGAGAGAGAGAGACAAAGGTAAATGAAAACATCGGATCAGATGCCTATAATTTGAACAGCCATAGGGGATGGGGCTTTTCAATGTTGTTTGCACCCTTTTTGTGCTACTGTTATTTATGTATTTTGGGGCCCACCATAAAATTTTGAGAGCCAAGTGCTTGTACACATCACTTCATCAAGATATATGTAGAGAATGCTCTATCCTCTTTATTTTAATTTTAGAGTATGCAGTCAGATCATGCAAGTATTGTTGTGTGTTGGTTGGACAGAGATAAGTAGGTAGTGTTTTCTGCCATCAATGCTGAGGGCCATGATAGCTACACATGAACTAGTGCCTTGAGATGATTGCTAGCATTCATATTCATGGTGGATGTGTTCTTAACTACATGCTACAACTTGCAAAATGGGCTCTGAATGACAACTTTTTGGGGGGTACAACAATGCGGCAGAGCTGGCCAGCTATGTAGCAGCAGAAGACACTGTGTTTGTATAATGTTGATGCTCTAAAATGAATGAATGCGCACATATTTTAAGAATGTCAAAGCTGAGCCTTTTTAAAGTTGTGCTTTGTGTTTGATTGTCATTTTCTATTCTAGACATTACTATTGAAGCTACATCTAGGAGCTGAAAAAAAATGGATTTGCTGAAAGGGAAGGAGGCAACAATGGAACTAATAACCCGATATCGGGATATGCCCCTTCTTTGGGACACCAGGCACACACATTATTTGGACACTGGAAAGAGAGAGGCAGCACTTGATGAGATTGCTACATACCTGCACACTTGGGTGCCAAGTTGCACAGGCGACATGGTTAAGGAAAAATTTAGTAACCTCAGGAGAAGCTACAGGAATGTATATAAAAAACGGAAATATCCAAAATCAGGATCAGCAGCAGCTAAGACAAAGGAACCCAAGCTCTGATACTACAAAGAGCTCAGTTTTTTGAATGATGAACTGGATGGCAGGCCTTCGGATTCAACACTACCTTGCAGCCTTCCTCCCAGCGGAACTTCCCCGGATCCCAGGAGCCCTGCAGAATGTGAAGCGGGGCTGGCTGACATGGAGCCAGATCTGGCCATCTTCAGTGAGGTCTAGTATTTAAAAAAATATTTTGGTGCTGCTATTTATTTTGAATTAGTGAGTTGATCTTGTAACCCAAAAACAAACAGGGATGCCAAATGCAGGGGTCAGAAGGACAGTCTGTTTAATTTAAAAAAATACTAACTAAAACAATCTAGAGAAAGAAAATGTGTGTAATTGATTGTGCAAAAAACTAAAACATGTTGCCTTTTTTATCCACAGGAAGAAGAGACCAGCCAGGAGGTGGCAGCTCCTAAGGCCCATGTCAGCCAGGCGGAAGGGGGGAGTGGCAACCAGGAGGAGGCCGGCCCAAGTGAGGTGCAGCAGGTCCCCAGACCCAGGCTGAGCACCATCAGCCAAGTTCCTCCCCTCCAGATGAGGCCACCAGCTGCAAGGAGGCGCAGGAGGGAGGTGCACGATGAAAGCCTTCAGGTCATCCGGGAGGCTGCAGAAATCATGAGGGCCCCCCTCAACCCAACGGAATGCTATAGCGCATTTTTGGCCAATGAGCTCAACCAAGGGGGGGAGGAGCAAAAAAGCCTGGCCAAGGACATTATTAATCAGGTCCTGGCCAGGATGAAAAGGGACGAGCTGACCAGGGACACTGTGCTGTGGGACCCGGCTTGGCCTGCTCCCCATCATCCTCATCCTCCTCCTGCTGCCACATCACCCCCACCTGCAAGGGTCCGTGGACGGACCCGTGGAAGTTTCGCTGGAAGGAAGTCTGCAAAGAAGTCGAGAAGATGATTCCCTGCCATCCAGTTGATTGTCCAAAAAACTGAGCTCGTTGTAGTAGCACAGCTTGGGTTCCTTTGTTCATGTGCTGCTGATCCTGATTTTTGTTATTGACTCCTGAGGTTACTAAATTTTTCCTTAATCATGTTGTAATTCCCAAGTATGCATGTATGTTGTAATCTCATCAAGTGCTGCCGTTCTGGTGATTTCTAATTTATTTTTTGGCCGGAAATAAATGGCTTTTGGATTTACTTTCAAACCTTGTCTATTGTGTTTTATACTGTAGTGAGTAAGCATCAGACATTTGTAAAAGAAAATGTGTCATTTGCAAAGGACACAAACTCCTTGGGGGGGGGGGGGGACCTTTTCTGTTAGAACTTGGTAAACCCAAAAAGAAGCATAAAATGTAAAAAAAATATATAAATACCCCAAAATAAAGTAAAAAATAAAGGACAAAACAACTAAATTACATAAGTTGAGGAAAAAAAAGGGAAATTTTAATTTTAAAATAAAAATAACATGGTGAAACAAGAAAATAATTTTTTTTTGAAAGATTCAAAAACCGTTAAATCCAACTGTAAAAAATAAAATAAAAATAATAACAAAAAATGATACGCTCAACATGAAGTCCAAATAGACATAATAAAAATGTGGAGAACAGAAACAAATGTGGGGACATCTGGCTAGCAAACTGTGTCAAATTGAAAAAAAAATAATGAAAATGCAAGCTAGCAGTATGTGACATCTGGACAAAATTGCATTAGCAAGACAACGGCTTTCTTCTAGCAAGAGAAGAAAGAACAAAAAAACGATATATAAACGGAACACTATATAGAGAGTTTAGGTGACGAATGTGCCAGGTCCCAAACAAACGCGAGTTTTACCTGAACGAGTGCTCCCGTCCCATCGTTTTGACTGAGCATGCGCGGGTTTTTGGTCCGAGGCTTTTGTGTACTAACGAGCGGACATATCCGACGGACATGTGTCCGGCGGAAAAATTTCAAACATGCTTTGAAATTTTTCCGCTGGAAAAATCCGGCCAAAACGGTCCGTTTGCCCATACAGACGACCGGATTTTTCGGATGAAATGGTCCGTCGGACCAGTTTCAGCGGATTTATTCCCTCATGTGTACAAGGCCTTAGAGTTGAGCGGACACCTAGATGTTCGGGTTTGGCGGAACTTCGGAAAAAAGTCCGGGTTCGGGACAAGTCAATGGGGACCCAAATTTTTGACTACTAAAATGTCTCTAAAAAACGAAGGGAAAGGGCTAGAGGGCTGCAAATGGCAGCAAAATGTTGGTAAGAGCATGGCAAGTACTCTGCAATCAAATGTGGATAGAGAAATAGCTTAAAATAACATAAAATACTGTACATAAAAAATAAAAATAAATCTTGACAAGCAGGAACCTTCCCCAATGATGGGACACTATTCCTCCCACTGATACCAATGATGGGGCACTATTTCTCCCACTGACACAAATGATGGGGCACTATTCCTCCCACTGATACCATGATGCGGCACTATTTCTCCCACTGACACAAATGATGGGACACTGTTCCTGCCAATGATACCAATGATGGGACACTATTCCTCCCACTGATACCAATGATGCGGCACTATTTCTCCCACTGACACAAATGATGGGACACTATTTCTGCCAATGATACCAATGATGGGACACTATTCCTGACAATGATACCAATGATGGGACACTATTCCTCACAATGATACCAATGATGGGGCACTATTTCTCCCACTGACAAAAATGATGGGACACTATTCCTGCTAATGATACCAATGATGGGACGCTATTCCTCCTACTGATACCAATGATGGGGCACTATTTCTCCCACTGACACAAATGATGGGACACTATTCCTGCCAATGATACCAATGATAGGACACTATTTATCCCACTGATACCAATGATGCGGCACTATTTCTCCCACTGACACTAATGATGGGACATTATTCCTGCCAATGATACCAATGATGGGACACTATTCCTCCCACTGATACCAATGATGGGGCACTATTTCTCCCACTGACACTAATGATGGCACACTATTCCTGCCAATGATACCAATGATGGGACACTATTCCTCCCACTGATACCAATGATGGGGCACTATTTCTCCCACTGATACTAATGATGGGACACTTTTCCTCCCACTGATACCAATGATGCGGCACTATTTCTCCCATTGACACTAATGATGGAACACTATTCCTCCCAATGATACCAATGATGGGGCACTATTTATCCCACTGACACAAATGATGGGACACTATTCCTCCCAATGATACCAATTATGGGGCACTATTTCTCCCACTGACACAAATGATGGGACACTATTCCTGACAATGATACCAATGATGGGACACTATTCCTCCCACTGATACCAATGATGCGGCACTATTTCTCCCACTGACACTAATGATGGGACACTATTCCTGCCAATGATACCAATGATGGGGCACTATTCCTCCCACTGATACCAATGATGGGGCACTATTTCTCCCACTGACACAAATGATGGGACACTATTCCTGCCAATGATACCAATGATGGGACACTATTCCTCCCACTGATACCAATGATGCGGCACTATTTCTCCCACTGACACTAATGATGGGACACTATTCCTGCCAATGATACCAATGATGGGACACTATTCCTCCCACTGATACCAATGATGGGGCACTATTTCTCCCACTGACACAAATGATGGGACACTATTCCTGCCAATGATACCAATGATGGGACACTATTCTGGTGCAATTAGATTTGTGAAGTAGAACTGACTCCTAACTAATTCTCTCCCTATAAGCACAATCAGGAACCTTTCCCTACAGTAGCTAATGCAGAGTATGTTAGAGGAACATATGCAGTGCTGGTGCAATATGCAGAGTATCTGACAGGAACATATGCAGTGCTGGTGTAATATGCAGAGTATCTCAGATGAACATATGCAGTGCTGGTGCAATATGCAGAGTATCTGACAGGAACATATGCAGTGCTGGTGCAATATGCAGAGTATCTCACAGGAACATATGCATTGCTGGTGCAAAATGCAGAGTATCTGACAGGAACATATGCAGTGTTGCTGCTATTAGATTTGTGAAGTAGGACTGACTCCTAACTAATTCTCTTCCTCTAAGCACAATCAGGAACCCTTCTCTAATGTAGCTAATGCTATGTAGATCGATCGCTGAGTATTGTAATTCGATTTCTGAAGAAGGAAAATCCTATCTAAATCTGTCCCTGAGAGCAGCTGCAGCCTTTCCCTACCCTAGCTAAAGCAGAGTGACGAGCTGTGCTGTGTGCCTCTAGCTTATATAGAGGCTGGGTCACATGCTCGGTCACATGCTGCAATGGCCAATCACAGCCATGCCATTAGTAGGCATGCAGTATGGCAAAGCCGCGCTCATAAAAACAAAAAGTTATTAGATGAGGACTGTTAGGCAGTAATCTCCTGTGATTGAACAGATGATATAACCTGGAACATCAACCATTAGCATAGGGTGATGTCCAAATGCTCTCCTGAAAATAAAATTACATAAAGGTATACATAAAATAATGTGTATCCCAATGATGAAATAGCACAAACGTTCATATAGTCCTTGTAATTGCTGTATTGAATTGTAATTGCAACACACAATGTCAGGAAGCAAGACAGCGGTAAATCCTAACGGTTCACACCACCACAGTGACGAGATGATAACCTCAAAGTGATCCCTTCACCAGAATAAGGGGGGGCCGCTTACCAGAGGGCAAGCTCAATGAAGCAATTGACTATAACCCAGCCGCGGCCTTTAAATCTTAGATGGTTCCTGGATATGGCTTCCAGCAGATACCAAGGTTAGCGGTACTCCCGGATGGCGAATATAAGTGGAGAGAGAAGGATGGACCAATAGTGTGATTCCGTTTAACAAGAAGGATTTATTTAAAACAAAAATGATACTCACATTTTGACAAAGCATCAACAGCATATAAAAACAGATCGCCGGCCGGCAAACAAAGCGGAGCCCTTCCTCCGTACGTAGTGACGTCACCACGTACGGAGGAAGGGCTCCGCTTTGTTTGCCGGCCGGCGATCTGTTTTTATATGCTGTTGATGCTTTGTCAAAATGTGAGTATCATTTTTGTTTTAAATAAATCCTTCTTGTTAAACGGAATCACACTATTGGTCCATCCTTCTCTCTCCACTTATATTCGCCATCCGGGAGTACCGCTAACCTTGGTATCTGCTGGAAGCCATATCCAGGAACCATCTAAGATTTAAAGGCCGCGGCTGGGTTATAGCCAATTGCTTCATTGAGCTTGCCCTCTGGTAAGCGGCCCCCCCTTATTCTGGTGAAGGGATCACTTTGAGGTTATCATCTCGTCACTGTGGTGGTGTGAACCGTTAGGATTTACCGCTGTCTTGCTTCCTGACATTGTGTGTTGCAATTACAATTCAATACAGCAATTACAAGGACTATATGAACGTTTGTGCTATTTCATCATTGGGATACACATTATTTTATGTATACCTTTATGTAATTTTATTTTCAGGAGAGCATTTGGACATCACCCTATGCTAATGGTTGATGTTCCAGGTTATATCATCTGTTCAATCACAGGAGATTACTGCCTAACAGTCCTCATCTAATAACTTTTTGTTTTTATGAGCGCGGCTTTGCCATACTGTATTACTTTGTGTTTTCACACGATCGCCGCTGCTTTCTAGTTTGTATATTTTATTTTAATTTTTGGTTTAGCGCAGTTTTCTGTTTTTTCATTAGTAGGCATGGCTGTGATGTCTTCTACGTCACACAAGTAAAATAAATGCTGATTGGCTGCCCTGCAGTGCGCCTTTACATAGCCGAACACCGAACCCAAAATCGAACTCAGAAAATTGTTCGGGTTCAGGTCCGGGTCAAAAAAAACTAAAGTTCGGAATGAACCCGTACTCAACCCTATTCACTATCACCAGATTGTGGGAATATGGATTTGCGCTGCTTGCTTCTTTTTCTTTTTGCCGATTAACTGGTGGTTATAGGCATGTGCCTGGGCCAAAGCGCATTAGCAATTAGAATTATTGCTCTGTGTGCAGGCAGGGAGATGGGACATTAATGAACTGCTACCGTACTTCTTTCACTGTACCGGCTCTACCTTAAGAGTTTGTGTGTGTGTGTCTGTATGTATATGTTATATATATATATATATATCACACACACATATACACGCATGTGTGTTTGATCTTTGGGGTGTGCACCCTAATGCAATAGGCTACACACATCTATGCTGGTGATTCACCGGTACTTATTTACCAGTAATCCCTCAATCTTCTATTAACATCTTTGGCACTGGATTACATCGTAGTTATTTTTTTATTAGTGTGAACATTTAACAAAACGTAAAAAAAGAACATTCTCAAAAACAATTAAAATTATCCAAAAAAACAAACGAAAAACACACAAAACAAAAATTGCAGTAATATGTGATAATATGCAATACTATGTAAAACAGTGATAAAGTGCCCTAATTAAAGAAGCTAAACAGCAAAAAGACAAATATGCATAAATAACTATCCTATTTTTTGAAGGGCTTGTTTAATCTGGTGAAACAGACTCCCGGATTCCTCTCACCCTGATGTTAATGTGTCTGCCACGATTATCTAAGTCCTCTATTTGCCTATTCATCTCAATTAGATGTGCAGTGTGGGAGTCAGTGGTGTGGACCAAATTGCCTCATACACCTGACCAGTTTTTCAGACGAGAAAACTGCCATTTTTTAGATTGGTCGGGAAAACCGGTCGTGTGTATGCTTAATAGCAGTTTTCCTGACGAGTAATTTGCCCGCAAAAAAATTAGAACCTGCTCTATTTTTTCCAGTTGTGTTTCCTGACGGTCTTTTTCTCATCGTGAAAAACTGCTTGTGTTAATGCTTTTCCGTGGGGAAAAATAACGCGCATGCTCAGAATTAAGTATGAGACGGGAGCGCTCGTTCTGGTAATACTAGCGTTCGGAATGGAGATAGCATATTGCATTGTTTAATTTTTTGCATGAAAAGCGTGAATCGTCTCTCACCAAACTTTTACTAACACGAGGATCAGCAAAAGCAGCCCAAAGGGTGGCACCATTTGAATGGAACGTCCCCTTTATAGTGCCGTCGTACGTGTTGGACGTCACCGTGCTTTGGTCGAGCGTTTTTTTGACTGAACGTGTGTATGCAAGGCAGGCTTGAGAGGAATCATGTCGAGAAAAATGTTGGGTTTTGGCATGTCACGAAAACTGGTCGTGTTTACAGGGCATTCGTTTTTGTCTCTAAACATTCTAGCCTTCTCTACAGAGGCTAGTTTGTTTTTTAGAACTAGGAGATCTGCCTCGGGGTCTGTAATGGCTTTGAACAGAGAGGAGATGTTCCTGTTTGTGGAAACTGCTGCTGTTCGCTGCTGGCAGATCTGGGAAAAGTGGCGGAGGATCCTGCCCATGTCTGTACCACTGGGAGATCTCTGTGCGTTAGAAAGACTGCTGGGTTCACAAAGCTTCTCTAATGTGCTGCCATCTGCCGTGCTGTCCAAGCCATGCTCCCATATATATATTTTATTATACTTTTTTTTTTTAATATGAAGGTCCAATGAAGGCAATATGAAGGTCGGGGCAGCACAGTGGTATAGTTGGTAGCACTTTCACCTAGCATTAAAAAGAGTTGCTGGTTCGAATTCCAACCACGACACTACCTGCCTGGAGTTTGCATGTTCCCCTTGTGCCAGCGTGGGTTTCCTCCAGGTACTCCGGTTTCCTCCCACACTGTAGACATGGTGGTAGGTTAATTGGCTTCTGTCTAAATTGGCCCTAGTATATGAATGTGAGTTAGGGACCTTAGATTGTAAGCTCCATGAGGATAGGGACTGATGTGAATGTACAATGTATATGTAAAGTGCTGAATAAATTGACAGTGCTATATAAGTACCTTAACTGCTTGGAGCCCGGGCCATTGTCAAATGATGGCCACAAGCTGGCTCTACAATGCTGGGAGGACGTCTATTGACTAATGACGTCCTCGGGCCCTGCGGGCCACTGGGGGGGGGGCGTACGCACATGTTTGCCGCGTCACTGAGGTGCCAATGCGCATGCCTGGTGGGCGCATTGTCCACCAGGTGCCCGTGATTGCCCGTTACAGAGCCAGGGATGTGGATCTCTGTGTGTAAACACAGAGATCCATGTCCTGTCAGGGAAAGGAGACCGATGCTGTGTCCCTTGTACATAGGGTCACCTCCCCCAGTCAGTCCCCTCCCCCCACAGTAAGAATCACTCCCAGGAAACACATTTAACCTCTTAATCGCTCCCCTAGTGTTAACCACCTTCCTTGTCAATCACAGTAATCAGTGCATATTTATAGCACTGTTCGCTGTATAAATGTGAATTGTCCCAAAAATGTGTCAAGTGTCAGATTTGTCTGCCGTAATATCGCAGTTTGACTAAATTCGCAGATAACCGCCATTACTAGTAAAAATAAAAAATAAAAAAAATGTAATTCTATCCCCAGCCAGGCACTATAACTTTTGCGCAAACCCATCACTATACACTTATTGCAATTTTTTTTACCAAAAATATGTAGAAGAATACGTATCGGTCTAAACTGAGAAAAAAATGTATTTGAACCAAAAAAAAATTTCAAATTTTACGCTCTTTTTTGTTTATGGCGCATAAATTTAAAACCGCAGAGGTGATCAAATACCACCAAAACAAAGCTTTATTTGTGGGGAAAAAATTACGTAAATTTTGTTTGGGAGCCACGCCGCAATTTTCATTCAAAGCGTGACAGTGCCGAAAGCTGAAATTTCGCCTGGGCAGGAAGGGGGTATATGTGCCTAGTAAGCAAGTGGTTAAATAATAATAATAAATTCCCTTCTTGACCTTAACAGATTAATCTCATTAACACCAATGTCCTATGTGTAACCTGGAAAAACCCTCTCTGCTCCATAGACATTGGCTCTGTCCTCATATTTCTTCCTTTTGTAACCAAGTCTAAAATCTCACCCTAAAGGTTATGGGGCACCCCCCCCCCCCCCTTGAAGAACATTTACCCCTTGCTCTTTGGTCACCTGGACTCCCCCACCTCAAAAGGCTTAAACACTCAACTAGTAACCGGTCAGCAAAACAATGCCTGGCTGTCAACCTGCTTCATGTCAGCTAAACAAGCGATACTCAAAAACTGGCCTTCCCCCTGTCCTTTTACCTGAGGCAAGTGAGCCCTGCAGTTCTTTAGACGTTCTGGGTTCTTTTATAACCTCCTGGATGAGTCGTCATCATGCACTTGGAGTTATTTTTGTAGGCCAGCCACTCCTGGGAAGGTTCACCGCTATCTGCATTTGTGGATAATGGCTCTCCCCGTGGTTCACTGGAGTTTCATATCTTAAAAATGGCTCTGAAACCCTTCCTAGACCGATACATGTACATTACTTTGTTTCTAATCTGTTCTTGAATTTTGTTAGATTGTGGCATGATGTATGGCTTTTTGTGGTCTGTTAGCGGTCTTCACTTTGTCAGACAGCTTCTATTTATGTGATTTTTTTATTAAATAGGTCTTGCAGGAATCAGGCCTAGGTGTGGCAAGTGAAAGTTAAAGGAACACTAAAGGTTCATTTTTTATTAGATCAATTGATTGCTGTAAGCTAGAGCATTTAAATATCACTTACCTCGTTTTTCCTTTTAACCTCCAAAATACAGTAATCCAGGTTTGAAAATGCCATTTCCTGTCTCTCCTCTTCTTGCTTTCCACCAACACCTGAGCTGTTTGGCATGGTGGAAAGCAGAATGTGCTCACCCCCTCCCTATGACTACAGCCCTGCGTGGAGATGCTCTCTTATCCCTTAGTTCCCATTAGGCCGTGATGCAGCAAGAATGAACGCGCACCACAAACCAGGAAGTCAGTGAGAATAACAATTCAGGAGTGACAGAGGTGAATAAAACAGCTCGATTTAAACAGGTATCAAACTAGTTATGATGCAAAACATTACATTTACTTTATCAGCTACTGTCAGACTTTAATTTAAGAGGAAAATATTTTTGTCTTTTACAATCCCTTTAACTTAGCTTTCCAAAAAATGTTGGTTAATCACAGTTCATTCATGATTCAACATGGGAGGAGGCAATTACTTTTTCACATAGGGCCATGCAGGTTTGAACAGCTTTTCTCCCTTAATAAATTAAATATTGAAAAATTGCATCTTGGATTTACTCGGGTTATCTTTGTGTAATATTAAAAGTTGTTTGATGATCTGAATCATTTAGGTGTGAGAAATATGCAAAAAATAAAAAATAATCAGGAAGGGGGCAAATACTATTTCACACAACTGTACCTATCTGAACGTGGACCAACACCCCACTTCCAGCACAAATGGTCATCTTTCATCAGTATACCACTATCAACTACCACTCATTCTGGTACCCGATCTTTCTCTCCTGTATCCATTGGAGCCCCCCCCTCTTCCTGCAGATCTCTTTCCCTTAAAGTTAAGCTCTGCAACATACAAACCTACGTCTGAGCTCAACAGCACCTACACCCCTACTCTTCTACTACCTGCTAGCAGCTAACCCAAATGGGTGCCTTTCTCCTATTTTCAAGACAGCTAACTTAAACTACCCCCCCCATCACGCCCACTTTCCCCCAGTTCCATCGGTAACTAAGAGAAACAGGAATCGACCACCACCTAGTACATCATACTTAATCGGTAACTGCTTATATTTCCGCTGTTTAGCCTCTTGATCCATCCATAGTATCCGAGCTAGGTTAGCTACCCCATACAAACTCTCAGTCATGTACTCTTGTAACTCCATTATGTCAGAACAAGTCCTTTCTGGGTCTCGGGCTTAGTGCCACTGCTTCCTCCCCAGGTGGTAAGACACTAATGCCCCTACTACAACTGTTTCCCCCCTCTTTCTCCCCTGTGTGGAGCTAAGGAGGGGATGTGCTAAAGAGAAGAGAGCTTTATTCCTCCGTCGCCCACGTCTGCATCAGTAAGTTTTTCGTTTGTTATTTCTCATCACATGTATGTTTGTTTCCGGTGTTAAGACTTCTGAACCTGACCAGTATTTCGCCTGTGTGCGGAACAAAAAAGGGAGTTTGTTAGCAGACTTTTTATTGTTTCATTGTTTCAGGTCATCCTGCTTTGCAACATTGTCCATTTCATGTTGGAAATCCTAATAAAGTATTTTCAAAAACATAAATAAAAAAAATTGGGGTTGTAATGTTGTGGCTGTGGATACAACTGTGGGTGTGATCTTGTGGGCAAGGCAAAAGAAAGCATGGTAATTGGGGTGTCCCTGGATTTCATTTTGAAAATCTTTGGCTGATGTCTTTTTTGCAGCAACTCTTGGGCCGCGTACACACGATCGAATTTGTCCGCTGAAAACGGTCCGATGGACCGTTTCAGCAGACATCTCCGATCGTGTGTATGGGCTAGCGGACAGATTTGTCCACCCGACAGATTTCAAAGCATGCTTTGAAATCTATCGGGTGGTAATGTGTCCGCCCGACATGTCTGCTGGTTAGTACACTTACCAGCAGACATGTCGTCCCGCACCGCCGCCGCACCGCCGCCGAATGGATTCGGCGCATTCGCAGAAGTGTTTTACTTCCTGGTGCGGTGACGTGGCGGCGTCAACGTCACCGACACGTCAGCGCGCCGTCTGCTGGCGGGGATTTTGGTTTGCTCGTGTGTACACGTGAGCAAACCAAAATCCCAGCAGACAGATTTGTTCAAATCTGTCGGACGGACAGATTTGAACAAATCTGTCCGCTCGTGTGTACGAGGCCTTAAGGCCGCGTACACACGGAGGGACATGTCTGATGGAAACAGTCCGCGGATTTTCGTCCGGCGGTGTGTACACACCATCGGATCAAAATCCCCGCTGGCAGACAGCGCGTTGACGTTGACGCCGCCACGTCACCGAACCAGGAAGAAAAATACTTCCGTGCATGCGTCGAATCCATTCCATGCATTTGCAGGCAGATATGTTCGCTGGTTAGTGTACTAACCAGCTGACATATCCGACGGACATGTCTCCGGCAGACAAATTTTAAAGCATGGTTTAAAATGTGTCCGCTGGGCAAATATGTCCGCTAGCCCGTACACACAATCGGAGATGTCTGCTGAAACGGTCCGACGGACCAGTTTCAGCAGACAAATTTCATCGTGTGTACGCGGCCTAAGAAATTAGATAGTATGATTTTAGTACTTCTGATTTACTCCTTCTCTAGTAGCCAATCTCAAGCTTTTACATTTAAAAACATAACAACATTATTTAAAAGTAGGCATGTAAAAATAAGAAGAGAACAAAAAATACATCATTAAAAAAAAAACTCACTGAATGGTTCATTGCCTTTAATAAAAACTAGACTCTTGACAACTAAGAAAGAAAGCTGAATCATCCACTTACAGAAGCAAGTATTTGCATTTTCTTAGTAATGTTTACGTGCAACAGTAAAGAACAAATGCTTAGTAGTTTGTCTCTGGTTTCCTTATCAGACATAATTTTAAATTTACATATGCCATAGCTGAACAATGAATCAGTTTCAGTGTATGCCTTGAAGAGTTTTTTGGAGATTGTCTAGAACACGACGTGCAATTCATTTGCTCAACAAAGCTTTCACAGTTTTCACTGAACCTCAAATCTTAGCCACACAACAATCTTCATGAAACATTGGCCAGAATTATCATGTTTAGTTCACTATACTATACTATACTGTACTGTAATATACTACTATAAAAAGATTTATTTTTCTTGCTTAATTAAAAAAAGTTTGATAAAATTGTTGAAAGGAAACACTGGATCCTGTTTACCTCATGAAGAACAGAACACTGCAATGCCTTTATCATCAGGTTTAGCATAGTTGCTGGCATCTTTTTCCTCCAGCCTAGACTACTGTCTCTGTAAGACAAATGCTTCCATTGTGGATCTTAGATTAAAGTGAATCTAACTTTGGTTTATCCCCTGGGTCTTGTGCTCTGATTTCCATCTATTGTTCATTCAAAGGTAGCAAACTTTTGCCATCACCAGTACTAAAGTACTATATGGTTTGAATCTCAGCTGGTTCAGCAGGGGCTGTATGGGCAAGCTGATTTACCCAAGTTGATTGATCAATCAACTTGGGTACAACCGGCATTTTGAATTATTCATGCAATTATTGCCAGTGGCTATAGTTGTTAGCAATAATCACTGTGTGTTCTACTGACAGGGTCGGCTCCCCGCACCCGTGGTTGCAGGAAAGAAAATCACACCACCTACGGCTAGCTTAAGTGTTGCTCGCTAAGCTCTGCCTGCAAATTCAGAAATTCACTTTACTTTGAGGCCCTGCTTGAACATTAGCTGTTACCAACGAGCAAATTTAAGGCTATGACTAATAGACATGTGCAAAAGGAAAAAATGTGTTTTGTTTCGTTTTAATTAATTTTGTTAAGTTATATTCCTTAAATTTGTTAATTTCGTTTTCGGAATTCTATCGTTTGATAGAAATTCGAAAAAACTCGATTGAATTCGATCGTTTTCAACCGAATTCGAAAACCCGGCCGAATTCGATCTTTTTCAACCGAATTCGAAAAGGGTCGAATTCGAAAAGATTTCTACCGGATTCGATAATATTTCTACCGGATTCGAATTCGATCATATTTTGATCGGATTCGAAATTATTTCAACCGAATTGGAAATTATTTCAACCGAATTGGAAATTATTTCAACCGAATTGGAAATTATTTCTACCGGATTTGAAATTATTTCCACCGGATTGGAAATTATTTCAACCGGATATGAAATAATTTCAACCGGATTGGAAATTATTGCAACCGAATTGGAAATTATTTCAACCGGATTGGAAATTATTTCAACCGGATTTGAAATAATTTCAAACGGATTTGAAATTATTTCAACCGGATTGGAAATTATTTCAACCGCTTTGGAAATTATTTCAACCAAATTTGAAATGAATTCTACCGGATTGGAAATTATTTCCACCGGATTGGAAATTATTTCAACCGAATTTGAAATGATTTCAACCGGATTTGAAATGATTTCCACCGGATTGGAAATTATTTCCACCGGATTGGAAATTATTTCCACCGGATTGGAAATGATTTCAACCGGATTGGAAATGATTTCAACCGGATTTGAAATTATTTCAACCGGATTTTATTGTATGTATTTGTATTATTGTATTTGATTACATTCTATTAAATTCTATTCTGTTCTTTACTATTCTTTGATTTTCATTCTATTGTTTTATTATTTTATATTCTATTTTATTGTATTCTTTTTTAGAAATTGATTTATATTTTTTAGATTTTGATTCAAATTTGCTTTTAATTTTCATTCGAATTTGTTTTCGATTTGAATTGTTTTCGAATTCGATTCGAATAGATTTTTTTTTTTCGAATTTGATTTGAATTCTTTTCGAATTTGTTTCGAATTCTTTTCAAATTTGTTTAGAATTCGAATTTCGTTCGTATTTTTTCGAATTTGTTTAAATTCGTTAATTTCGTTAATTTTGTAATTCGGAAATTCGGATGCATCCGAATTTCCGAATAATGAAAAATTTGTCCGAATTCGTAACGAAACGAAATGCACATGTCTAATGACTAAGAGCATTATTCAAGTGACCTACAAACAGTGCTGAAGTGCAGACAGATTTTGGTGCTTCAACACACTGTGTGGGCCTTCAAATTGGAAACAGGACCACTTCTTTTCTGCAAGTCAAGTTTCGCCTACTCTGGGGTCTCCATCCTCACCATTTAAATTCCAAAACACCTATGACAATATATATATATATATATATATATATATATATATATATATATATATATATATATACAGTGGGGAGAACAAGTATTTGATACACTGCCGATTTTGCTGGTTTTCCTACTTACAAAGCATGTAGAGGTCTGTAATTTATATCATATGTGCACTTCAACTGTGAGAGACAGCATCTAAGAAAGTCACATTGTATGATTTTTTAATAATTTATTTGCATTTTATTGCATGACATAAGTATATGATCACCTACCAACCAGTAAGAATTTCGCCTCTCACAGACCTGTTTTTTTTTTCTTTAAGAAGCCCTCCTGTTCTCCACTCATTATCTGTATTAACTGCACCTGTTTGAACTTGTTACCTGTAAAAAAGACACCTGTCCACACAATCAAACAGACTCCAACCTCTCCACAATGGCCAAGACCAGAGAGCTGTGTAAGGACATCAGGGATAAAATTATAGACCTGCACAAGGCTGGGATGGGCTACAGGACAAAAGGCAAGCAGCTTGGTAAGAAGGCAACAACTGTTGGCGCAATTAATAGAAAATGGAAGAAGTTCAAGATGACGGTCAATCTCAATTGATCTGGGGCTCCACGCAAGATCTCACCTTGTGGGGCATCAATGGTCATGAGGAAGGTGAGGGATCAGCCCAGAACTGCACAGCAGGACCTGGTCAATGACCAGAAGAGAGCTGGGACCACAGTCTCAAAGAAAATTATTAGTAACACACTACGCAGTCATGGATTAATATCCTGCAGCACATGCAAGCCCATCTGAAGTTTGCCAGTGACCATCTGGATGATCCAGAGGAGGAATGGGAGAAGGTCATGTGGTCTCTTGAGACAAAAATAGAGCCTTTTGGTCTAAACACCACTCACCATGTTTGGAGGAAGAAGAAGGATGAGTACAAGGAGTGGCTCCGTAAGAAGCATCTCAAGGAGTGGCATAGCCAGTCTACAGACCTGAACCCAATAGAAAATCTTTGGAGGGAGCTGAAATTCTGTATTGCCCAGTGACAGCCCCGAAACCTAAAGTATCTGGAGAAGCTCTGTATGGAGGAGTGGGCCAAAATCCCTGCTGCAGTGTGGGCAAACTTGGTCAAGAACTACAGGAAACGTAAGATCTCTGTAATTGCAAACAAAGGTTTCTGTACCAAATATTAAGCTCTTCTTTTCTAAACAAATACTCATGTCATGCAAAAAAATGCTAATTAATTACTTAAAAATCATACAATGTGATTTTCTGGATTTTTGTTTATTACAGACCTCTACATGCTTTGTAAGTAGGAAAACTTGTCAAATTGGCAGTGTATCAAATACTTGTGCTTCCCACTGTGTGTATAATAAATAAATATATATATATATATATATATATATATATATATATATATATATATATATATATATATATACACACACAGTAAAACCTTGGATTGCGAGTGTAATTCGTTTCAGAAGCATGCTTGTAATCCAAAGCACTTGTATATGAAAGCAAATTTTCCTATAATAAATAATGGAAACTCAAATGATTTGTTCAACAACCATTTATTGATAGGTCTTTCAGTTTATAGTCCATATACAAAAATTATAGCAATGTGATAAGTTGTGTAACCATAAAATGTCCATCCACAAATGGAAGCCTTCCCAACGGGATTAGAAGCAAAATCCAGCAGGAGCTACCGAGTATAAAAGAGAAGAGAGGCGCCTCTAAGTGTAGCAATAAGGTTACATTTAATGAAGGTACAACATTTAGCAACTCACATGGTTGATGATTAAAAGAGGCACATCCAAGTATGCAGGCATCCTTGGTAAAGCTGTTCACATAGACGGTCCTCCTCACCGCCGACTCTCACCGCTATCAGTCTGCAATCATGACCAGGAAGACTACCCTCGAGTAGAGAGATCTAAAAGCTGTTTTAATAATCAACCTTGTGAGTTTCTAAATGTTGTACCTTCATTAAATGTAACCATATATATACACTTAGAGGCGCCTCTCTTCTATTTTATACTCAGTTGTGACAAGACACTACTCTTATATCAAGACATTGCTTGTATATCAAGTCAAAATGAATTTAAAAATTTTGCTTGTCTTGCAAAACGCTCTGAAACCAAGGTTGTACTGTATATAAATAAATGATAGATAGATAGATAGATAGATAGATAGATAGATAGATAGATAGATAGATAGATAGATAGATAGATAGATACTTTATTATTTTCTTCCTTTAAATGTTTGACTAGGAAACAGCTTTTTATTACTAACCTAAATAGGATAAGTTATAGATTATTTTTAGCATACACATTTTTAAGTTATTTTTGCTGTGTTTATAGTATTGTTTGATGTACAAAACAATACGATGTGGAAGATGTTGATATGAATTGATCACATTTCTTTCCTAACCTCAACGTGTGTCTTGCAGAAAACAAGCAGGAAGTTACGATGGGGAAGGAGGAAATTGTATCATACAAAGGGGTGTATACACATTAAAGCTAAAACAGTAAAAACAGTGGCCACTGGGAGTCAGCATAACAGTAAACAATTAAAGCAAACCTGTAACGTCTCACCAATAACTTTGCACTAAGTACAATTATAGTTACTTCTTTCCCAGTCAACTCTCATCCTTCTTCCTGAATAGCATCTCACTTTGTACTAAGTACAACTATAGTTACTTCTTTCCCAGTCAACTCTTTCTGAATAGCCTCACACTTCCTGGTTAGCTCCTGGGTGGCCTATTTAAACTCCCAGCACTAACAGGAAGGTGTTCCTCTATTGCTGACATAACGCCACTGTCAGCTGGGCTTCCAGACTTACCTGATCTAAGCTCCAGCTTCCTGAACTGGACCACCAGGACTCCTTCTTCGCTACAGCTCACAGCAACCAAGTCCAGGCTCCCAGGATGCTCATCCATGCCCAGCTATCTGCAAACCGTAAGTACTCTGCTATAGAAACCAATTACTGCTGCTTGCTTTCAAGTTCATGTTTACTGCTATGCTATCAATTACTGAGGAGTTCTGCTAAGGTCTTAGGCCTCGTACACACGAGCGGACAGATTTGTTCAAATCTGTCCGTCCGACAGATTTGAACAAATCTGTCTGCTGGGATTTTGGTTTGCTCGCGTGTACACACGAGCAAACCAAAATCCCCGCCAGCAGATGGCGCGTTGACGTGTCGGTGACGTGGCGGTGACGTTGACGCCGCCACGTCACTGCACCAGGAAGTAAAACACTTCCGCGCATGCGCTGAATCCATTCGGCGGCGGTGCAGGACGACATGTCTGCTGGTAAGTGTACTAACCAGCAGACATGTCGGGCGGACAGATTCCCACCCGATAGTTTTCAAAGCATGCTTTGAAATCTGTCGGGTGGACAAATCTGTCCGCTAGCCCATACACACGATCGGAGATGTCTGCTGAAACGGTCCATCGGACCGTTTTCAGCGGACAAATTCGATCGTGTGTACGCGGCCTAAAACTACAGTTTTCATGTTAAAGTTCATTGCTATAGATATCAACTACTATGCTTTGCTCTCCATGCTTGTCGCCTTGCTTTTAAGCCTGTGTTCATTGCTAAAGTACTAAGGAGTTTCACTCAAGTCTGAACTGCAGCTCACATATTATACTCACTGCTATAAGATATCAATTACCTGCATTGCTTTACATACCTGACGTCTGCTTTCATGCTTGTTTGCACTGATATACTATTGAGTACTATAGAGCACCTCTGGAGTATCAATTACAACATTCTAGTTATCTTCACTGCTACAGATAACCTCACCATTGTGCTCTGCATACCTATGATATTGGTTATTATTAGGGATGAGCCGAACACCCCTGGGTTCGGTTCGCACCAGAACCTGCGAACAGACCAAATGTTCGTGTGAACTTTAGAACCCCGTTAATGTCTATGGGACTCGAACGTTTAAAATCTAAAGTGTTTATTTTAAAGGCTAATATGCAAGTTATTGTCCTAAAAAGTGTTTGGGGACCTGGGTCCTGCCCCAGGGGACATGTATCAATGCAAAAAAAGTTTTAACAAAACAGCCGTTTTTTCAGGAGCAGTGATTTTAATAACACTTAAAGTGAAACAATAAAATTGAAATTTTCCTTTAAATTTCGTACCTAGGGGGGTGTATAGTATGTCTGTAAAGTAGCACTTGTTTCCTTTGCTTAGAACTGTCACAAAATGTAATTTCTGAAGGAAAAAAGTAATTTAAAATCACTCACCTTAGGGTCTGGTATGGATATTAAGGGGAACCCTGCGTCAAATTAAAATAAAATGATGTGGGGTTCCCCCCAAATATCCATTCCAGACCCTTCAGGTCTGGTATGGATTTTAAGGGGAACTCCACCCTAAATTAAAAAAAAAATGCTCTGGACTCCCACACATTTTTTTTATGAATTACTTTTCTCTGTATTGCCGGGAGCCGACAATTCATTATAGCCCAAGTGATTTTAAATTACTTTTTTTCCTTCAGAAATGACACTTGTGCAGGGGCAGTTCTAAGCATGGGAAACAAGCGCTACTTCACAGGCATACTATACACCCCCTCCCCAGGTACGAAATTTAAATGTTTCACTTTTATTGTTTCACTTAAAGGAATTATTAAAATCACTGCTGCCACAAAAACTACAGTTTTTAAAACTTTTTTTTTTGCATTGATACATGTCCCCTGGGGCAGGATCCAGGTCCCCAAACACTTTTTATTACAATAACTTGCATATTAGCCTTTAAAATTAGCATTAGATTTCAAACGTTCGAGTCCCATAGACTTTAACAGGGTTCTAACGTTCACACGAACTTGCCGCGAACACCCCAAATAGTTCGCTGTTCAGCGAACAGGCAATGTTCGAGTCGAACATGAGTTCTACTCGAGCTCGAAGCTCATCCCTAGTTATTATCAGTACTACCCATTGAACTATGTTATGTAAACTATTTGTCCATAAGCAACCAGTCCTGTTTGTACTATCCCAGTATCACTGAGTTTACTCTCTCTCTATTAGTCTGACCCCTAGTGTATAGTCCCAGTTCTGCAGCTAGATTTATCCCTATACTTGTTCTATACTATATATATACTAAGATTTACTTAACGTTGCTTATGCTGGAATAAGCACTATTTACTTACAATTTACTTTACTGAGACTCTGATGATAGAACCCAAACTCTTAAATGAGTTAAGAGTGAAACCTGGGTTCGAGCCTGAGTAGTCTCCGCAGTTGCGATCCATAGACCTGAATCGAATTCGGCGTATTGTTACAAAACCTTGACTCCCAAAATAGACTTTCCACCATGCTCCCTCATTATAAAAACATATTTTCTTCATTTTTTTTCTCCTTTTACTCTGGCATACCTTTGGAGGGGCAGACCCAAGAATGACATAGGGAAGGAAGATGGCAGAGTGGGACCCAAGCTGTGGCAGTGGAGCAATTGATTTCAGCAAGACAACTCTGCATTTTCTGGTCAGGTGAGTATGTTTTCTAAAGAAAATCCTGCATAACAGGTAGGCAGGGAGAAATAAAACGGGGGGGGGGGAGGTCTGAGGTGGCAACATGAAGGGGGCCAAAAGAGGATTTTGTTCTTGCTGTCCCAAGATAGCCATGTTTAGGCAACCACCAACCAGGGCCATCTTAATAGCATCATGAGCCCCTGGGCAAAGTAATGCTCTGGGGCCCCTACAATGGAGACAATTTTGAGACATCATGGGCTCAAGGACCAGCTGCTTTGGGGAAAGTAGAGGGGCCCGTGGACAGTGCCCAGGTATGCCCTCTAATCAAGACAGCCCTGCCACCGACCCTTAACAACCCATTGTAAAAGATATCTAAATCAGTTCTGTTTTTTTTTTTTTTTTTAGTTGAACCCATTGACTGAAGGAATGAAAACTGAACCATGTACGGCCAGCTTAAAGTATAAATGAAGGCAAAACCTTTTCTTTTAGTTTTGGATAGAGTGGAGAGGGAATAGATTGTTTGACACTCTTTATTGCTGTCGGTGTCCCAGTTAAGGAGATTCAGCCTCTTCATTTGTCCTGTGACCATTTTTACCATATGTTGTCCAGCTCACAACAATGTGGGAGTATCTATTATGCAGAATAACGTTTTAATATTAGAAGAAAATGTCACATTTATGTACATAGACCACAATGAAAAGATCCTATCACCTGATATGAAACACATTGTTTCCTTTCCACAATTTCTTCAATTATTGCTTACTTCCTCAATACAAAGATACATTTATGGACTAAAACACATTTGGCAGACATAATACAGATAAGGTAAGAAACCACGGATAACACAGTTAATGCACTGAAATTAATTGTTTTAGAGTTAGAATAGAACACTAAACAATTCTATTTTTCCGCATTCCACTACCAATCATGCTTAGGGATTATTCCTATATGGTTGTATAAGCATTACATTATATTATATGTAAGTCTTGTTGACTACAATTTATTATTATTGATTAAATTGATATAAACGTTTTTTAAGATTTTGTTATTCTCCAAAAGAGCGTGATAATAAGTTTTACAATTTCTTATATCGTATATACATCTCTTGTATCATCATTTGCAATGTCAAGCCTTATTTAAAGTCCAATTTTCCCTTCCTTGTCTATCACATAATAGGGATGGAAGTTTTCCATTAGGGGTTGTACCATGTCACATTCTTTTTAATTACAAACAATTTGCATTTTTATTTCACTTGTATGCATTTTAACAAACTTGTTCCCACTTGCATTTTCTTTCCAAAACATGCAGTACAAGATTTAACCCTTATCATTTAGATATACACTGTGAACTTGTAATTATAAAACTGTCCTTTATTCTACTTATAAACTGTACATTAACCACTTAAGGATTTGCCCCTTTAATGATCAGGCCATTTTTTTCCGTTATGACACTGCGTCGCTTTAACTGACAATTGCGCCTCGTGCGACGCTGAGCTCAAACAAAATTGACATCCGTTTTTTCCCCACAAATAGAGCTTTCTTTTGGTGGTATTTGACCACCTCTGCGGCAGTTTCGAAAAATATATATATATATTTTTAATTTTTATGATAATATATATCTCAAAAAATAAATGAAAAAAAACACATTTATTCATCAGTTTAAGCCAATATATATTCTGCTACATATTTTTGGTTAAAAAAAATTGCAATAGGTGTATATGGATTGGTTTGCACAAAAGTTATCGGCCCAGATTCACGTACATCTGCGCATTATTGGACCGGCGTAGCGCACCGCCTTTACGTTAGACTTGCGCAATGTAGCCGCGTAATCACCCTATTCTCGTAGCTTTTGCGCAGAAAATTGCGCATGCGTAACGTTATTTCAGAGGCGTAAGGCGGAGTAATACAAATTGGGAAGGACGTGGGCGGGTTACATTAAAATGAGCCGTGACCCCATGCAAATGAAGGGCCGGCCGGCTCGCGCATGCGCGCTTGAAGGAGACCATGGTCAGCTCTGCTGTGCGCATGCTCACAACTCGGGACCGGCGCAATCAGTGAAATTGGAAATGGACTAAGGACTACGCAGACAGCATAAATAGACAGACACAAACGCACTTGCATTGCAAAAGTACATCCCTTTGTCCCCTTCCCATTTAACCAAGTGCTTTTGTCCCGTTGTTCGTTGCGTTGTGTTTTGTATTTGTCAGATTAGTGTTCTGTGTGATCAAGTGTTTGTTAGTAGATCTTTGAAAGTGTTTTTTGATAAGTGTTTGAGAGACTGTTTGCCCGGGCCATTAGCGATTATGGGCGTTTCCTCCACGGCCCGGACAGTGCCAACACCACCCCGGCCAGGAGGAGGGAGATTTTGGACCTCATCACTGAGCAGGTCAATTCAGCGGGGGAGGGGGAGACACGGACCCGGTCTGGGATTGACAAAAAAATTAATGACCTCCGGTGTCTGGTCAAACAGAAGCTGTCCAAAATGCTTGCCCATGCCAGGGGCACAGGAGGGGGCCCACCATGCCGTATTAGGCTGACAGCGGAGGAGCGTGCGGTGGCCCTGAAATTTCATCGGCATGAAGTGGAGGTAAGTATTTTTTTTAATATCAGGTGTGTAGCATGTGTGGGGGAGGGGGTGAAAGGGAATATGTGGCAAGTGTGTGGATCCTCCAACCTGTGAATGTTTTGTGTCATCCACAGATGTGCAGGAGGGTGCAGGGCCATCTGGCCTGACCGCACCATCCCCAGGACAGCAGCCTAATGAGGCCCCTCCAACAAGGCCGGAGTCCCCGGAGGAGGTTCAAGAGGAGGAGGAGGAGGAGGTTGAGGAGGAGGAGAATCATGAGGTGGAGGAGTCCATGTCAGGCACTGGACTTTTGGTTTTTGAGGACTCTTCCCCTCTGGCTGGCAGCAGGCAGCCCTCCCTAAGGGGGAGCCCCCCCTCCTCCCCCGAAATGGCTCCCCTCCGAAGGGCCTCCCCTTCTCCCCGGCCACAAGCATCAGCTGGAGGCAGGAAGTCATCCCAGAAGACCAGGGGGGTGGCCGATCTCCTGCCCGCCACTCTGAGAAGGGACCAGTTCCTCCAGACCCGCCATCTGGGACAGGTCAGCCAGACATTGGTGCAGATGGAGGAGAGCCTGTCCTCCATCAAGGATACGCTGGGGAACCTGGACTCCCACTCCCGGGCTTTCACAACCTGCCTAAACGAACTGCAGACGACATCAGCAGGCGTTGGGCAGGATGTGAGGCCCCTTACCCAGGCTATCCAGGCCAACACGGCAACACTTGGTGCTGCCCTGGACAGAATAGCCGTGGCCTTGGAGGGCAGGCCGCCAGGGGGGCAGAGATCAGGGGCTGCTCCTCCTTCCCCGGTTTTCCCCCTCCCCCATGAGTCTCCCCTGAGGAGCCGGGGCAGTGGCCGGGGGCGCCCCAGGCGTGGCTCATGTCAAGGGCAATATTTATTTTTTTTCCCCTTTTTTGATTTTTTTTTTTTTGCTGGAAATTTTTTGATTTTGCTGGTCATTTATTTATTTATTTTGGGTTGTGAATGCTGTTTGAATGTGGGGGTGACATTCCTGCCGGAAAAGGGCTGTCACCCTCAATTTTGGTGGAGTAGGGTTCCCCAGGACCAGGGAGAAGTGATCCCCAGGTCCGTGTGAATGGTGTATGAATGTACAGTGACATAATTGGAGCCTTGGCGTGGCGTTGCTGCTCACAAGTCCTGCATGGTGGACTGGTGCCAATCCAATTTGATGAGGATGTGGGGTGTGTGTGCTAGGGACCACAGTGGTGTGCATGCATGCATTCTCATTGTGCCATGATTAATGTGTGTGTTTAACGTGCAAAGATGCCCAATGTGAGCTGTCTCCTGGCTGCTCTTCCCTCAGAAGATGGGGTATCCTCGGTTAGGGGGGGGATTGTCTGGTTCAGGGGTCAGGTCATCACGTAGGTCAATCTGCAGGCCCTTTCTTACTGCGAAGTTGTGCAGCATGCAACATGCACCGATGATCTGGCACACGAAGTTTGGGGAATACAAGAGGGTACCCCCAGACTTATCCAGGCATCGGAAACGTGACTTTAGGGGGCCAAAGGTGCGCTCCACCACTGCACGTGTTTGGGCATGTGCTTGATTGTATCTTTCCTCTCCTGGGGTTTGGGGGTTCCGGATAGGAGTCATGAGATGGGGTCCCAGTGGATATGCAGAGTCACCTGTAAGGGAAAAGACAGGAGGATGTTAGTCATGCATGTGCCCCTTGTGATGTGTGCATCATGGGAGGGGATAGTCATGCCTGCCACCCATGTCACTCACCAACCAGCCAGGTGGCCCCATACATGTTCTGATCGAATTCCATTCGGATGTGGCATTGATTGTAGATGTAGCTGTCATGGCTGGACCCTGGGTGTTTGGCACGGACGTGCTATATGAGGCCTTGGGCATCAACTATCACCTGTACGTTGATGGAATGCCAATGCTTCCGATTGCGGTACATGTGCTCTGTCTCCTGGGGGGGCTGGAGTGCCACATGTGTGCAATCAATGGCCCCCACGGTGCGTGGGAATCTGGCAATTCTGTAGAAATCTGTCATTGCCTTCAGCCGCAGCTCCTCAGTGGTGGGTTTGATGATTTGGTTGGCCATGCGTCTGAGGATTGCAGGGACAACCTGGTGCACACATCTGCTCATGGAGGATTGTGACATCCCAGCCACCACTCCACTTGTACGCTGAAAAGAGCCACTGGCAAGGAAATGGAGTGTTGCCATGACCTTCACCAGTGGCTGCACTGCATGTGAGCGGTGTGTTGGGCTGGTGATGTCCTCCTGCAAGGTTGTGGTTAATTCCAGGATGGCATGAGGGATGAATCTGAAGATGCGATACACCTCAGAATCAATCATGCCAAACAGGTCTATGCGGGTGCGGTATATCCTCTCCCGTGCCATCCTCCGTGCCCTCCTCCTTCTTTGCTCCTCTAAAGTCAGTAGTATAGCTATGCGCGACGATGCCCCTGGCATGTTGGCATACAGATTGTTGTGCAACACGTGTGACTGCTGAGCTCCTCACTAACAGTGTTGCTTTATCTAACAAGTAGACTTTTTTTCTCTTTTTAGACCAGCTTTTATATGGTCTAATTTTAGACAGGACATTTTGCTGTTGCGCACACTGCGTAGCCTGCGCTGCCCCAACGTTCTTTTGTGGATCCCCGTAAGTCCCTCATTAGCATATTTGACTAGCAAATCAATGGTCTGTCTAGCGCAGTTTTGCGCGGACGGATGCGCCTGTCTAACGAAATTACGCCAGACAAAAAAAAATAGATTTCTTGCGTATCTCGCTTTGGGGATGCCGTGCATCGAAACGCACGCGCACATTTAGACTTACGCACGCGCATCTCCTGTTGCGCAGGCGTAATCGCTCTGTGAATCTGGGCCATCGTGTCTACAAGCTATAGGATAGATTTAGGTGATTGTTTAAATCCTGCAAAGTAACACCGTAGTACTATTGGAGGTGTTTTGCATACATTGTGACACACGTGTATAACAATTGGCAAATATAGGGAATGTGGCGCTTGCTAAAAACTAATAATATTAAGATCATTAAAGAATTAATAAGCAATGTGTGCAAAAATGCAGCAATAATAGAAATAAGCAGCAATAATAAAAACTTAAATCCAAGTGCAAATAAGCAATCTGTGCAGAATTGCAGCAATAATGGAAAATGTGGCAATAAATGATAATAAAAAAAATATTTGTGAAAAAATTGCAAAAATGTGCAAAGAACAATTGTGCAAAAATAGCAAATAGGTGCAAGGCAAATAGTCCAATAAGTGTAAAAAAAATATCATCAGATGAAGGTTTGTGCAAAAAAATCAATAATATATGAAATAGTTCAATATAAAACTATAAACAAAGCTTCCAGAAACGGTGCAATATCAATCCAATTGTGATAGTCACTTTAAAATGTAGACAGCGTAAAACACATGAAGGCTTCTGATCTCGGAAAGAGAGCCAGGTGACGTTTGCTTCCAGTCGCGGCCGAGATCGGAAGCATTCATAACAACTGTAAGTTTTTTACTACTTTTTTATTAAATCGATTTACTTAAATACTGCACTATTCCAGTCCTCCCTTTCCTTTTCATGACACTGAACGACATTGGCTTGAGAGTTAGAACACCCTGGGGATAGACATGTCAGAGGGAAAAGAGACCTGTCATAGGAGCGGTATTACCTGGGGAGCCTGATTATATCTGAATATTCTGGGGATGAATCGGCCACTGTGGACCTATCAGCGAGGCTTATTTCTCTCATACATGAGGTGAGAGGCTGGGGGAAACACTACTACACACATTGGAGATTGGCTGGACGGTGGCACTTGTACTTTATTATCTGATGAATTTCATTACACATTTAAAGTGAAACCTGAGTAGAGGAAGATCCAGGCTGCTCTGTACAAAAACCATTACACAGAGCAGGTAAGTATTACATCAAAACCGATAGTTGTCATTATTTGTAATTTGGTTTAAAACGAAAAATAAAATGGGCTGCTCAGTCTATTTGTTGTCCTAGTCTGGGCCTGGGTGACACCATCAAGTAGGAAGTGATATCCAACTGTGATGGTGCCACCCCTGGTGACAGTGCATAGATCCATGCAACGGCACTGACCAAATCATTTACAGGGTTTGGGGTGTACCCCTTGACCATGCATTGCTAGCCCAAAACTAGCAGGCGTTGGACAGGCTAGACAGGAGGAGGGTGGGAGGTGACACCATGTTTTACCGCAGCAGGTGACACCAACCCTAGTGATGCCACTGCCTCAGTCTTGGGTGAAATGTTAGCTCACCCCTGCCTCTGGAGGTGGTCAGAGGGGTGCTGCAATACGAAACTGTAAAATGATCCTACAGTATGTATAATAAGGAGAAGGAGAAATTAGTATTTGTCAGAAGGACAGATGAAAGACATATAAAAGAGGAAGGTGTTAGGGAAAGAAATCAGAATTTGTGAAAACAAAATGTGAAAATGAAAAGGAGAAAGCATGGGAAGAATGACGGAATAAACAGGAGAGATCAGCATTTCTGAGGAAAGGTGAGAAACATGTATGAAACTGATAAGTGAATCTCATTACTGAGACACATGACTAAAGCTCACAAGTAACACTGATGAGAGATACTAACATAGGATACCCTCAAGTGATGTGAATAATGAAGTCTGCTGGGTATCCGGGACCCCTAACCCTCTCCATTTTTTGTGTGATGACAAATACAATTTCTAAAAGACAAAATGTGACTGGCGCCTAATGTTCTTTCAGTCCCCCATTTTAGCCCTGGGTTAAAATGCTGGCCCATCCTTGTCTCTGGTGGTACCAACAGCATGGGCGTCCGCTGAACTTTTTCCAGGGGGGGGCATAATTTTAAGGTCACCTATGCTCCGCTTCTTTGACAATGTCATGAAGGGCAGGGGCTTAGTCATTATCCCATATAGCCTTCTCCCTTAACTTGTACTCACAGTCCCCACTTATAAGGTCACGGTGGTCTTCCTTCTCCCAAGTCCTGTTTCCACATGTCCCTTTGAAAATACATTACAGGCAGCAAAGCAAACACGAGGGTGCACATACAGGAAGCAGCCAGAGGTGGCAGTAAAGAGCTCTGTAACTCAGTGACACTGATCTTGCAACAGCTGTGGAGCCGACTCACACAAACACAGAGAGTCAGCACAGCTAGAGATGCAAGCATGGCAGACCCTTGCCGATTCCAGGGGGGGTCACTGGCCCCCCCTTACTCCTATGAGCGGACACCCATGACCAACAGGCCTATGTGTGTCGTGGGGGATGCAACATTGCTACATGTGAATGTTAATCTTACCCAGTTTAGTAAGAATTTGCAGTATCTCACCACACACACACAAGATTATTTACAGTGGAAGATTTCCACAGCAGGAGGAAATCCTGCATGCCTCTCTCCCTAATGTTGGACAGTGGGGGGGGGGGGGAGGGCCACTGCCGGAACCTCCAACAATTAGCTATTTGCAAAGAGCTGCCAAGAAAATCTGACAACTGCTGAGTGGCTCTAATTTTCTAGTTTGTTTTAGTCTGGCATTATAAACCCTTTTTCTTTAGTTGATTTCCAAGACAAAGCTTCATAAAAAAAAGCCAAGCAGCTCAAGTGCAGTTTTAGCAATGCCGGACTTTTTTTTTATTTTTTTAGGTAAGTGAGTTAACATACCATTTCACTCAAATTTAATATTATGAGTAAGGATGAGCTCATGCGTGTTCGCAAAGTCCATGTGCAGAGCCCGCTAGGAAGTCGGCACTTTAGCTCTTCAACCTTCCTTGTCCCATACCCACAGCAGCTCTGGACAGAATCTTAAACTTACTGTGACTGGTCAGGCTGTTGCCATGGACTTCTCTTGATGCTGCAGGTGTGAGGCTAAAGCGGTCAATAGGATACCCCGCCCGCCCCCTCCTCTGTTGTATAGGGAGAGCAGGGAGGGATTTGTGTGTACAGACGCTAGAGGCCGGCTCTGGAGTTTCTGATGGTAAAAACCCAGCCACCGACAGTGTACTCCTTCCTGTGCTAGGTGCTGGTACACAGAGAGGGTTCCAGTGCCCGGCCCTCGCTGCCACTCTACATGCATGTCATTTCTGTGCCGGCTTCTGAAACACAGAGGGTTCCAGCACCCGCCACCCAACTGCCACTCTGTGTGTTGCTATCAGGGTGATTAGAGTGTGCCCAGGCACACCGGCACAACCTGTGTGCACGCCTATGTGTGTACAAAATATTTTAGGAAGTATAATTAATACTTTATTGTGGATCACTGTATAAAAATGTACAACTCTTTATTCAATACCTCATGTTTAGATGCTATTGTAGCAAAAATAAATAATCACAATTAATGCTACCAACCCCTTGGAGCAAAATACAGTGCCTTAAAAAAAAATATTCATAACCCTTGAAATTTTTGATATTTTTGCCCATTTTTGCTCATTTTCTTTGCAAAATAGTTTACGCTCTGTCAGGGTCGTTGTCCTGCTGGAAGGTGAACCTCAGCCCCAGTGTCAAGTCTTTTGCAGATTGCAGATTCTAACAGGTTTTCTTCTAAGATTGCCCTGTTTTTGGCTCCATCCATCTTCCCATCAAATTTGACCAGGTTTCCTGTCCCTGCTGAAGAAAAGCATCCCCACAACATGATGCTGCCACCACCATGTTTCTTGGTGGGGATGTGCTGTGTTATTTTTCCCCCCACACATAGCGTTTGGCTTTTAGGCCAAAAAGTAAAATTTTGGTCCCATCTGACCAGAGCACCTTCTTCCACATGTTTGCTGTGTCCTCCACATGACGTCTTGCAAACTGCAAATGGGACTACTTATGGCTTTCTTTCAACAATGGCTTTCTTCTTGCCACTCTTCCATAAAGGCCAGATTTGTGGAGTGCATGACTAATAGTTGTCCTGTGGACAGATTTTCCCACCTGAGCTGTGGATCTCTGCAGCTCCTCCCGGGTTACCATGGGCCTCTTGGCTGCTTCTCTGATTTATGCTCTCCTTGCCCTGCCTGTCAGTTTAGGTGGACGGCCATGTCTTGGTAAGTTTGCAGGTGTGCCATACTCTTTTCATTTTCCGATGATGGATTGAACAGTGCTCCATGAGATGTTCAAAGCTTAGGATATTCTTTTATAACCAACCTTGCTTTAAACTTCACCATACCTTTATCCCTGACCTGTCTGGTGTGTTTCTCGGCCTTCAAGATGCTGTTTGTGCACTAAGGTTCTCTAACAAACCTCTGAGGGCTTCACAGAACAGCTGTATTTATATTGAGATTTAATTACACACAGGTGGACTCTTTACTAATTAGGTGACTTCTGAAGGCAATTGGTTCCATTAGATTTTAGTTATGGGTATCAGGCTTAAGGGGGCTGAATACAAATGCACGGCTCAATTTTCAGATATTTATTTGTAAAACTTTTTGAAAACCATTTACCATTTTCCTTTCACTTCACAATTAAGTGCCACTTTGTGTTGGTCTATCACATAAAATCCTAATAAAATACATTTTTGATTGTAACATGACAACATGTGGAAAATTTCACTGGGTATGAATACTTTTTTTAAGGCACTGTATCCATTGTGACAGGAAGTCAGGTACATCTGTGGGTGTTGTCACAGACGGGAGATACATTTCTGCCTTGTTTAGATAATACACCAATTACTACCAGGTGTCGGCTACAGAGGTAGCCAGAAAGGTTTAGGGCGTTGGAAAACTTCAGCTGTTCAAAATTAGGCAATTAAGGCCTCTCTAAGTTATTCAAAGAATGACTACTGATCGCTGCATCCTGAGGCTTTTTGAGTTAAGGAGAGCAGTGAGAAAGACTTCTGAAGAGGTGAAGTGGTTGTTGATTTTTCTGTGTGATAAAAATCAAAAAGACTATTGTTTCTCTGCTGTATGACCAGCAGTGTCTGCCCAGCAGTAGGCTGTGCCAAACTCCATAGATAGGTTCCTGTGTGGTGAAGGTAGTCGCCCCAAGTGGCCAGGGTTTATTTTATGTTTTGTTTTATTTATGCTGTTTGGATGCTTGCACTTGTTTCCAGCAATATGAAAGAATAAACCAAACTCTTTGTTTTCAGCCGTCTTCGGCTGCCTCTCTGTATAGTTCAGTGTGTAGTGAACCTATCCAGAGGGTCACACACCGATGCTACCGAGCTAACCCCTTACACCATATATAAAATAACATTGTCAAATCAATCTAAAGGTAGATTTGGTTTATCAGAAAACTGCATACAGGGATTACTAGTCCCAGAGTGTCTTCTGGCGATACCCGAACGTAATTGCGCCTGGTCGTCGTATTTTACCTCGTTTGCGTAAGCGTAAAGTTACCCCTGCTATATAAGGGGTAACTTTGCGTACGCAATGTTAAGTATGGACGTCGATTTTTACGTCGTTTACAACGTTTGCGTAAATCGTTTGCGAATAGGGATTTGCGTAAGTTACATTCACGTCGAAACCAATGTATTTGTGGCGTAATTTGGAGCATGCGCACTGGGATACGTCCATGGGCGGCGCATGCACAGTTAAAAAAAAAATTAAAAAACGCGGGGTCACGATTCTTATACATAGAACACGCCCACCTCATCCACATTTGAATTACCCGGGCTTATGCCGGGCCATTTACGCTACGCCGCTTAGGACGCAAGTGCTTTGAGAATACAGCACTTGCGTCCGCCGTATGAGAATCTAGCCCTTAGTGTGTACCCAGGTGAATAGGGATAACCTGGTGGAATGTATAGAGGCGGGGGAACTGGGTGCTGTGGACCAGTACCCCACTCTCATACTTATAGATAAGATATGGAACAAAACTAAACAGCATCTGCAATACACGGGATACACAAACTGGTCACGTATATGGAAGAATAGTAATTACCCAGAACTCAACAAACTACAAAACTTTTCCAATTGGGCGAGATAGGGAGTAAAGTATATCTCACATTTATATTGTGGAGGCGTACTCAGGGATTTCCAGTCCCTACGTGCGGAATTTGACTTGCCCAACACGTCTTTTTTCCAACACTTACAGCTGCGACATGCTATTTTGGCGCAGGCCACAACCTCCACATGGGAGCTCGCCAGACCAGTAGTGGTTACGCAGTTAACTATGGCGTCCTCCAGGAAAGGACTTATTTCGTCCTTGTATAGCTCCCTTCTTGGTCACGTCTCTAAGGCGATGACATTGAGGTGCAGAGCTGGCTGGGGAGACGACATAGGACATATTTTTGATGAGGAGTGGGATGCAATATTGGGCAATGTTCTCAAGGTATCGCTTTCATCGGCTCAGAAGCTCACCCAGCTTTTCATTATTTACCGTACTTCCTGCACACCTGAAAAGTTACACAAATGGCGCAGAAGAGATGACCCGCTCTTTCCCCGTTGTCTGGTGGACAATGGGACACTTGTACATATGCTGTGGAGGTGCCGAAGCTGCAGCGCTATTGGGCTACGGTGGTGGCCACTATCAATAGCATATGGAACCTTCAATTACCTATTGATCCTAAACTCTGTTTGCTGGGGTGGTTAGATGAAGAACTATACACGCCACACATTCTTAGGGTCTTGTTTCTGGCCAGGGAACATGTTGCCAGGAAATGGTTGTTCACAGCGGCCCCAACGCTGATTACATCTGTAAATTATTCTCTTGTTAGGGAACAACTCGCGTATAAGCACCGGGGTAGTCCGGGGAAGTTTGAGAATATATGGGATCCCTGGCTGGATATCCCAGGTTTGGCACCATTGCGGCTTGTGCAAAACAGAATTCTTGGGGGTAGAGCCACATCAGCTACTACATCGTCTTAGATGGTTGTATTGAATAGGGATCTAATGGGTTGGTGAGGAGGGGGGCAAACACCACTGTCTTCGTGCAGTTTCCCGGGAGAGGTCCAATATATGGTGACAGGTCCTTGCGGAGTCAGTCCTCTTTTTGTTTGTTTTACCCAACAGTTAAATGTTAAATGTTTATAGCTACTTCAGGCCACCCTGATATTTAGGGGAGATTGGCACCCTGCCTTGGTCACTGACCCCTTTTTTTTTGAGTCGGGGGCAGGGGAGGATGGAAAGACACATGAAGGGCACACCTAATCTGCATTAGGTCCAGGTAAATCAGCATAACACTGCCTTTGTGTACCACTGTATAACTGCTTTTAGACATAGTGGATGAACCAAATGCGATACTGGAGAGTATAACTGTGTTGTATTGATTTTTCTGTGTCCCCAACAATATCTGACTTCTGTTTTGTATTGTGTTTTGTAGCGCATTTAAAAAAAATGTCTGTGTATGTTTTTTATGTTTATTTTCAATAAAAATTATCTGATTTAAAAAAAAAAGAGATCGCTTGGATGCTGGGGCATGGAGGCCCATTGGCGGCTGTTTGGAAGTATCCAAAACGACTGTGGGAGATGTGGAGCTTTGCAGGGTGGAGGTGGATGTCCTGGAGTCGGTATTGTAACAACGCAAGCTCGCATTGGAAACCGAAAGTGACACCTGGTGTTGTGACGTCACTAGGAAGTAGACAGTAAAGGCCACGTACACACGATCAGACCGGTCCAAGGAAACTGGTCCGATTACAGCAGCTCCAGCCAATGGCTGCGCTGCTATCAATCCGCCCAGCCTAGCCAATCAACGGACAGGCTGGGAACTGAAGAGGATGACATGGACGCGCCCGGGAATTTGGAACAGTCAGGTAAGTAAAACAGGGGCTCGGGGGGGGGGGGGCGGTACCATCGGATGTTTTTTCACCTTAATGCTTAGGATGCATTAAGGTGAAAAAACATTTACCTTTACAACCCCTATAATACTTGCTTTCTGAGGTTGATTTTACCCTAGTCACAGGCATGTACCAGATTGTTGTTACCAGTGCTTGTCATTACACTAAAGAACAAACAAAAAAAATGTATAATTAAATTATTTTCTCTTGCATGGAATATCTCATCACGATTTTCTTTTTTTATTATTCCCCAGGTTATATTTATTGATGCAGTTCACAAAACAAAATCTAAAAGCTTGTTGTGTTCCCGTTAAGTGTTTTCACTACAATTTTAATAAAAGGCTTTTCTAAATATTAATTTAAGATAGCAAGAAATTCATTGCAGATTACACATTATCCCTTTTCATAGGAAAGCAAACATTGGATTGGCTTATTGCTAATCTTTTTGAAATTAATTTAATAAATCATACTGCATTTTATTATTATTAGTAACTGCTATTGTGTTTATATGTCATGCGGATATTGTATAAATCTGGAGTGTGCTTGGTTGAAGAGAGACAATGTTCATTAAAGTATACGTAAACCCTAACCTTGTAGAACATCCCATTTTAAAATAGAAATGAAAGGAAAAACTTATACCTTTTTTATGAAGTGATCATGTACAATCCGTTCTCAGCTGTATATGAAGATCAGAGAGCTAGGGGAGGAGAAACAGCAGCAACTTGGTTCTCCTAGTAAATGTGCGTGGGGGCTGTGTCAGCACAAGTCTATTCATTGGAGGAGAGCAGGCTGAGTGCTTCCCAGCACAGCCATAAAACTGATCATGGCGTGCTCTCATAACTAGTGTGGTCAGTTTTTAATACGAAAGTAGAGGGACTGACGCGATCACCAGGTGTTTCACACAAAGGAAGCAATACAATAAGAAGAGGATACCTTTTCATACAAGTACATGGTACAGCAGACACATATCAGGAATATGAAATGTTGGAGTAACATATTCTTCAACAGGAACAAAGAAGACTATGAATGTTGCAGCTGTTATTCTTGGCTTGTTTTTATATGTGCTAGTTCCAAGGCTGTCATCTAAATCCTTGCCCTGCTACCTAATGAGTGACTGATGTGGAAAAAGCAAGAAGTATGGAGAGTCATGCCACGTACACACGATTATTTTTCGGCATGAAAAAAAAGACTATTTGCGCTTTTCTGTCTGTTACAGCGTGATGAATGTGCTTACTCCATTGCGAACGGTAGTTTTACCAGAACGAGCTCTCCCGTCTCATAACTTGCTTCTGAGCATGCAGGGGTTTTTAACGCCGTTCACACGATCATTTTAAATGAAATTTTTTTTAAATTATGTTTTTTATGCCGAAAAATGATCGTGTGTACGCGGCATCAGACTTTTGTGGCTTCACTAAGCAATAACAGTCCACCTAAAGGACTCATTAATTAAGCCAAGGTCAATATGACAACCTCGGAACCTGAACCTCAGCATTGATAGTTCTGATATTTCTATCCCTACCCCTATGCTGACTTTCAAGCGACCTTGTCACAAACATTTGCTTGGCCAAAACAATTAGCCTGCAAAAAAAGTATAAACACCTTAACAAAAAGCTCCTGTCAGTGCAAGGAAGCATGTAGAATAAGTTTACATGCCGTCTAGGTTGTGGCGTTTCATTAGATAAACTGGTGGCAATGATAGGCCTCTCTATCAGCAGTGGCGGTGCATCCATAGTGGGTGCAGGAGTGCCGCCCCATCTCTCCTCCTGCACCCGTCAATCAACAATACATAGCTTCATGCATTGCATGAAGCTATGTATTGCTGCCGCCCACTATTCAGATGTCCAGCCCCCTGTTGAGCGCCGGCCATCTGAATAACAGCGGTGGGTGTGTTTTGGAAGTGCCTGAGCGAGATGCTCTAAAAGGCTTCCCGATTACAGCCTGTGAGCGCTAATCGGCTTCCAAATGGTTAACCAGAGGGCGCACAGGCTGTGTGTTCCCTGGTTAAACAGTGTTAGGGAATCGCTTCCCAAACACTGCACCGCCTCTCAGCCAATCAGGTGCACTGGGTCTGGTTACCGATAGGGTTGCCACCTGTCCGGGATTCACCCGGACAGTACGGGTTTTGAAACATGTGCCCGGGTCTCTGCCTGCCTGAGACCCGGGCACATTATTCAGACCCACCAGTGGCTCCCTGTGCCTGTACAAACTATGTCAGTACTCACCACTTTCCCCCCACCATACACCATATATACAGTTCTCCCCCATATACACACCATCCATATATACAGTCCCCCCATACAGTTCTCCCCCCATAAACTATCCATATATACAGTTTTCCCCCATATACACAGTTACCCCCCCAATATGTACAATTCCCCACCCCATACACCATCCATATATACAGTCCCCCCCATATATACAGGTATCCTCCATGTATACAGTTCACCCCATATATGCAGTTTTTCCCAGGTACACCATCCATATATACAGTCTCCCCCATATATACAGCCCCCCCCCATATATACAGTTCTCCACCATACACCATCCATATATACAGTCCCCCCATATATTATTCTCCCCCCATACACCATACATATTTACAGTTCTCCCCCGATACACCATTCATATAAACAGTCGGTGGGTATTGGGGGGCAATACACCATCCATATGTACAGCCCCCCATATATACAGTTCTCCCCCATATATACAGTTCTCCCCGGATACACCATCCATATATACAGTCAGGGGGGTATTGGGGGGCAATACACCATACATATATACAGTTCTCACTGGATGTCACTGTCCTCTGCTCTACTGACACCGTCCTCTACTCTACTAATGCCTTCCACTGATCATCTGACACCGTCCACTGCTCTACTGGCTAACAGTGTCCACTTTAAAGGTAGGCTATTTTCATATTTTTACTGACATTACTTTTAATTATCTAATCATATTTTATGGGTACACTAATGCTTTTGTTTTATTTAACCAAGCCCCTTTAAGTCCCCCCCACCTGTTGCAATGCAATGCAATTTGGCCACAGCCACTGTTCACCGTATTACACCTCATTATTACTCCCTTTGGGTAACCAAAAGGTGTCCCATTTTACATTCCTATAGTGTGTACTACCAAAAAATTGGCGAGCGCCGCCAAAATGTTCGGGTTTGGCTTGAAGAAAAGGTGGCAACCCTAGTCACCTGATTGGCTGTAGCGACGTTGAGAGTGGGAGAAGACATCAAGGGAGCGTAGAGAGGACAGCGCTGACCCGAGGAGAGTAAGTTCTGGGCTGGGGGTACAAACTGGCGAAAATTGGTGGCACAAACTGGTGGAAATTGGGGGCACACACTGGCTGCAATTGGGGGGACAAACTGGCTGCAATTGGGGCGACAAACTGGTTGTATTTGGGGACAAACTGGCTGCATTTAAGGGGACAAACTGGCGGCATTTGAGGGGACAAACTGGCTGCATTTGAGGGGACAAACTGGCGGCATTTGAGGGGACAAACTGGTGGCGTTTGATGGGCATATTGGTTGTGTTTAATGGGCACAGTGGTGGCAATTGATGTTTTTTGTTTTTTTTCAGTTTGTTTGCGCCCCCCCCCCAAACATTTTGAGCACCAGCGGCCACTGTCTATTAGTACAAAGTAGAAATGAAGTAGATTTTAGTGGCATTGGCAGCAGGAGAAAGAAAAAGACACATGCAGGGGGGACCTTGGCGCTGCGAACCCCGAGTGTAAAGTTAGAGAGAAAGAGGGTTTCCCCATGGGGCTTTTAACAGCATAATGGTAGAGGTCAAAACATGAATGGAACAGTGATACTGTAAAACATCATTTAATCGACAGTTGACAAAGGTCACATGGTTATTAAAATCATACAATAGAAGTTGGAACAACATTGCTGATCACACAAAAAGATTCCACAATGGATGAAAGCATATAAACAGGGTACATGATATTGTTACGTTGCACAATGATTCAACACGATCTGGGTTACCCGACGCGTTTCGACCTGTTATAGGTCTCTTCAGGGGGATAATGCATTCTAAAAAATATATACAATACATGCTTTAGAATTCAACATATTATTAGGTGAAACATAAATGTACCAAACACAAGGAACATTTACCGTAAAAATCGCGGATGGATAATAGTGTGATCAGGGATGAAGCAAACCATAAAAACAATCCAAAGTGGGACCTCGTGGTCATTGCACCAACGCCATAAGGGGGGGGGGTTGATTCACCCAAGGAGGCTTACAAGGAGCCAAAAAGTACACACCCTCTGAGGAACAGGGAAGTGGATGCCTGTAATAGATGCCCAAAAATTGTCATAATAAGAGATCATAATATTAGCAGCATGTGGTGCTGAGAAAATAGGTATAAGTATTTAGGCATATAGAAGGTTGCTGGCGACTAGTAGTAGAATAAATAATCAATAGTATATTGTAATAGAATTAAATGGTTGATGATAAGGGCAGACATACATAACGGCCTCCCATAAACATCTAATATGTAGGAGTATGAAATATCAATATAGTGAAATCATAGATATTGAAGTAAAGAGAAATAGTGTGTGAATGCTGAAAATATCAAGTTGGGAGGTAGAAGGTGATGGCGAACTGCCTGCGTGTGTGTGTGTGTGTGTGTGAAAGGGGAAAAAAGGGGAGTGAGTAAATAGATAAAAAAGCTGCAAAATATAAGAATAATTGAGTATGTATGTGTATGTGTGCATGTGCATGCAGAGGAATAGTGAAGAATCAAAGTATAAAATGTGATGGATTATTAAGATAGGAGTCCCACTGGGGAAAAGAGTGGGAATAGTGATAAGGTGGAATGAATGTGTGAAAGAGATGAAGGAGATATGCTGTGGGGATAAAAGGTGTAGATGGAAGGTATGGCAGTAAAATATGTTGGTATACAAAAGGGGGGGATAAACCCAGTTAAAAAAGTACATATAGTAAAATAAGTGAGAGGTGTGTAACTATGAAACATGTGGGTAAAATGATTAGATAGGTGATATCACATGAAGATGTTGGATGTATGGATTACCTAGCTGCAAACATGCAGGGAGGATAGACTAGTGCTACCGAGCAGTGAGGTATGATGTCAACCAGCCAGGACTCCATGGAGCCAAGAGCTCAACGGGGAATCCACCTTATATATGCCTGGGAATATGATTGGGCTGCAGGCTCCGACCTATCCCCGCCCTCCAGAAGGAATGACGTAGGGCCACCACGTGGACGACCCGACAGAGGCTCCCTCGGCGTCCCGGAAGGCCGGGAGGTCCCGCCCATCGACGTCACCTACTGCCGCAAACTGCGTGACGCCATGGCAACGAGCGCGTGCTGAGGTGCAGCGCGCACGCCCCCGCCATGACAGTCCAGAGGTGCACGTGGGACACCGCCTGCAGGGCAAAGCGCAAGCACCGCGGACGGGAACTGAGTGAAGCCCAGACCGTAGGTGAAGGCAAAACGGGGGGCGCAAAGGGATTTGCGACCCCCTAACCTGCCGGGAAGCCAATATGGGCGGGAATCCCACCCCCCGAAGGCGGGGCACCACCAGAGGCCCCCCAGATGGACTGCTAGGGTGGCGAAGTGTAAAAAGAGTTAGAATTGGATATTGATGTATAAAAAAGCATTGAAAAAACAGGTTCTGGATAATGCAAATAAATGAAAGAATAATAAGTATAAAAGATGTATATGAGCTGTGTGTATGGTAAATCCTAAGTCCTCAAGGACCCTACACGATTGTTGGAAGTCAAATATCATTGGAGTATTTGAGCGTAATGCAATCCAGGCATCTAAATAGAAGTGACCTGGTGCATCGGGAGAGAGGAGGAATACCATCCAATCTTCCCGTAGGTGGGTATCTCCTGTGTATGGGAGGATAACCCATATGTTACCCCTAAATGATTGTTACGGGTACATATGAAAACGTGCGGGGATGAGGGATTTAAAGGAAAACACATTGCTCATATGGTCTCCGATGTGTCATAAGGGGAAGCGGGTGTTTAACCACCCAGTATTAAATTGGAAAAATAAAAAGACACATGCATGGGGGACCTTGGCGCTGCGAAGAGGCAGCAGGAGAGGCAAGTATTTACATGTTCTATTTGGACAACCCTTCCCTGCCCTCCTGGTACTTCCCCAGGAACTGATGTCACAGTACAGCACTCTCTGGACAGATTCTTTATAAATAGTGGGTGGAGATTAGCTAGTGGACATTGTACAGAGAGAGAGGCAGCACCATGCAGCATTTTAAGGCCTTCACTGGAGACTAGAACCCCTTGAGAAAGGCTAGTTACTGAAATACATCCTTGATCCTGGAATAAGATTCCTGCTATGCCAATGAAAATGAAAAAAAAAAAAAGAATTAAATTAAAATTTAAATATAAAAATGTTAGGCCACGTACACACGGACAGACCGGTCCGATGAAACTGGTCCGACGGACCGTTTTCATCCGACCAGACTGAAGTGGTCTGATGGTCTGATGTGTGTACACACCATCGGACCAAAAATCCAATCAGACCAGAACGCGGTGACGTAGAACACAACGACGTGCTGAAAAAACGAAGTTCAATGCTTCCAAGCATGCGTCGACTTGATTCTGAGTATGCGCAGGTTTTTGGTCCGATGCTTTTGTGTACTAACCATCGAATCTGTCCGACGGACAGGTGTCCGTCGGACAGATTTTAAAGCAAGTCTTAAAACTTTGGTCCGACGGACAACGGTCCGATAGGCCGTACACACCATTGAATTGGTCCGATGAAACCAGACCAGTTTCATCGGACCGGTCTGATCGTGTGTACGCGGCATTATACGTACCAGAAATCGTCCTAATCTGCCACTTCCTATTCCATGGTAGTCTTCATTCTTCTCCTCCTCGCGTTGACTTCTGGGCGCACTGTCTTTGTGTGTCCCAGAAGACAGCCTTGTGACTCACGCATGCACAGTAGGAAATGGGTAGTGAATCAGCGTTTACCCCTTTTGCTGTGGCATGCTTTTTGATTTTACAATAAAAGCAAATCATTTTTGGAGTGCGGCCGTCCAGAACATTTTTCCTTCATTTTTGCATCATTCCATGCATTGCCAGCACCCATGGCCCTGGATCTGGTGAGGAGACTCTTGATTAGTATCCGACAATGCAGGCACCCTGGACAGGTAAGTGTGCTTATTAAGAGTCAGCAGCTACAGTGTTTGTAGTTGTTGAATTAAAAAAAAACTATTTTACAGCTGGACCTCTTTAGGTACACACATGGAGTTAGTGGTAGGTGCAGGGCCCCATACCATTACTGGGAGTGAGGTAGCAGTGATACACTGGACGGGTGGAGGGGGCAAGGGCTCTGCATGTCCATCCTAAATGCACAAGTAACTGTCTTGATGTTTGGTACATCAAGAGAGTCTAATCAAGGTCAATTGTGTGTTTACCGCTTGCCAATCAGCTGCCGTGATTATATGGCAGCAGGTTGGCACGGCTGTGAGAATCGCTATTGCCGACGCACGTTGCCGGCGGCCGCGATGTCTGCCAGCGACCCACGATCGCTCCTCAGAGAGCCAGAACAGGGATCTGTTAATGTAAACAGACAGATCACCATTCTGTCAGGGAAGTAGAGAGAGATCTGCTGTTCCTAGTAATCAGGAACAGCAATCTCTCTCTACTCCCTGTCAGCACACTCCCCCACCTCCCTAGGGAACACTCAACCCCTTGATCACTCCCATGTTTGCTTTTGGTAGGGAAACCCAGCAGTGTGTATGCTCCATAGCAGTTTTCCTAACAGGAAAACTGCAAGGAAAAAAAAATTGAACTTGTTCTCTTTTTTCACACCGCGATTCTCTGCGTTTTTTTGCTCACCAGTTTTACTATGGGAAACACTGCAGTGGAGCACACACACGGCGGTTTTCCCGACCAAAGCTGTCATGGCAGTTTTTCTGTCGGGAAAACCTGTCGTGTGTACATGGAAAAAGCAACCGAGCAGGTTCTCGGTTTTCCCGGCGGACTTTTGCCTGCTGGGAAAATCGATCATTTGTACGAGGCATCAGTGTGTACAGCTGACCTGCTGTGTACCCTATAGTATTAGGTGATAATGTGTGCTATATTATTTATTTATTTTGGAACAGTAATATGTATGGAAGGTGAGCTCAAACTAGAGTCTGTGCAATGTGCTTTCAACTGCAAACACTTGTCAGGCACAGCATCTGGCTTGTTTCTTTTTACTGTTCACATTTTAGGTAGAGCTACAGTATGTGTATTAGTTTAGTTATATAGGGCCAGATTCTTAGCGGCGATACGACGGAGTATCTCAGATACCCCGTCGTATCGCTGTTTTTTTTGCCTCGTATCTATGCGCGTGATGCTTAGCATCACTTTTGCATAGATACGCTTCAACATCCGACAAGTGTAAAACCATTACACTTGCGGATCGTAGTTGTAATGACAACTCCGGCCACTAGGTGGCCTTTACGTTGTTTTCTCATTTGCATATGCAAATGAGGCTAGTACGCCGATTCCTGATCGCTTTTACGCCGCCCCGTCGTCGCGTACGTCGTTTTCAACCGCTTAAGGTTACCCCAGCTTCTATGTGGAGTAACCTTACGAAGTACCGTCGGATGCCGTCGGATGCCATGTTAAGTATGGCGTCGGGTCAGCGTCGGCTTTTTCCGTCGCTTACGTCGTTTTACTAACTCGTTCGCGAATAGGGGCATTGCGTAGTGACGATCACGTCGTTTTGACGTCGGTTTCAATGACGCTTTCCGACGTGAGCTGGAGCATGCGCACTGGGCTTTTTCCCCCGGCCGGCGCATGCGCAGTTCGTTCGACGCGGGGGCGCGCTTAATTTAAATACAAGCCTCCTCATTTGAATTACGCGGGCTTACGCTGGGCCATTTTCGCTACGCCAACGCAAACTACGGAGCAAATGGTTAGAGAATACAGCACTTGCTCTAGTACGATGCGGCGGCGTAGTGTAAATGGCTTACGATACGCAAGCAAAATTCTATGAGAATCTGGTCCATAGTGTACATTAGCTTAGATTGGCATGATGTTAGCTAAATGTCAGTCCTGGTGAGTGGGCATTACTGTGGTCACTGTGGTGATATACAGGCTCCACCTGACTACTCCAAAATGCCATGTAGAGCAAAACGAGAGGAAGATCAGGGCAGAAAACTTCTAATAAGCATGGATTTTTTCCCAGAGAATAGGTGCAGGCACTCCTCCCTTTTGACTCATCTCTCGTCTCTGCCCCCTGCCCACCCCCAAGCACTGTCCTTTGTTTCCACCCCCACCCACCTTCCAGTACTGCCCCTTTTAGAGAATACATAACCAAGTATAATTTTTCGAAATTGCTAATGAAAGGCAGTAAAATAGGTCCCCTGCAGCCAGCAATAATAGATCTCCCCCAGCAACAACAGACCCCCAGAAACAATAGACCCCATCAGCAATAATAGATCTCCTCAGCAACAATAGACCCACCTAAGCAACAAAATACCCCTATCAACAATAGATCCACCCCAGCAAAAATAGACCCCCCACCAGCAACACTAGATCTCACAGTAGCCAGCATTAATAGACTTCCTAGCAACCCAGACTCCTCCCTCAACAGTAGATCTCTCCTATTAACAATATATCCCCCCAGCAACAATAGATCCCCCACCACCAGTAATAGACCTGTCAACGAGCTTGAACTGAATTAAATCCAGCTGATTGACTTATCATTAGTAATAATTTTTTGGTAGAAGTATTTTTAAACTTTTTAGATGCTGTTCGCTGTTTACTAAGTAAATTCATATTACGTGACAGTGCACATGGATTTTCATCGAGAGTTACACATTATAAGTTCAAAGGTGGCATTTGGAAAAACAGCTTTTTTTAAAGTGAATAGGATTCTAGGATCTTCCAGCTGCATGGTGAGATCCCTCAAATACACAAGAAACTCTGAGAAAGCAACAGAAAAAAACATTAGTAGTCTAAAAAGTATTTGGCAACTAATATAATCTTTAAATAACTCTTCAGGGGTTAGATATGAGTTTGTGCCTTCTACATCATGTCTGTGAAAACAAACTGGACTGTATCCAAGCCAGTGTGTTCTTCACAAACAGACAGAATAAATGTTCTAAGTCAGAGGTGTAACTAGAACTTTCAGGGCCCCGATGCAAGAAACCATCAAGGGCCCCCTGACCCTGTCCCAGTTAGGTTAGTTAGCTGCTCTAATTGCTTTTAAATAAGAGCCAACCACTGACGCAGGGTCATGAGATGGGGTCCCAGTGCATATGCAGAGTCACCCTGAAGGGATAAGACAGTGTCAGGGTCCCAGCGCTCACATCGCTCAATCCGTGCACAGGCACGTTAGAATCGCGTCACTGCTCGTACCCGCGCATCTGGGGCGCGTGCGTGGCGCAGCGGCGCGGCGCGTGCACGAGTGCGGACGTGCGCGCCTCCTCCCGGGACCAATCACAGACCTGACAGGCCTATTTAAACCAGCCCCTGTCTTTGCACAGGTTGCTGGTTTATCGTCAGCTCTGAGTAAAGTTTTGACACTTTGACTTGTGCCCTTTGACCTGGATTTACTTCCCGACTCAGCTCTCACCTGGAAACCTGACCTCGGCCTGTTTGTGAACTCTGCTGCCTTCTTGAACCCCTTTGACCTCGGACCGTGACCTGGATTTGCTTCTGTCTCCTGCCCTTGAACTTCGGCTTACATACCTGGACTTGTCTTAGCGCTACCCGGAACCCGGACTTTTTACCTGTACCCGGATCTGCTTCCATTCGTCTGCTGGCTTTTGAACTGTGCCCTGGGACTTACCACTTCCACCTGCCTTGGTGACCCTCCAGCACCTGCTGCACATCTCAGCCTCTGACCTCCAGTGCCGGCATCCCATCTACCTACCTCCCCGGTACCGGTACCTCCTTGTGCCTCTGCCTCCTGTCTCAAATTCCAGGGGGCAGGTGCGCTTGGTCGTAAAGGTCAGCCGTCCTCAGCATCTCGGCCTCGGTAAGTACTTGTGTTCCTGACAGACAGGAGGATGTTAGTAGTGCATGTGCCCCTTGTGATTTCAGGATCATGGGGGGGACAGTCATGCCTGCCACCCATGTCACTCACCGACCAGCCAGCTGTCCCCATACATGTTCTGTTTGAAATCTGTGGGGATGGGGCTATGATTGTATATGTAGCTGTCATGGGTGGTGTCATGTGTTGGGCTGGTGATGTCCTCCTGCAGGGTTGTGGTTAATTCCAGGATGGCATGAGGGGTGAATCTGAAGATGCGAGACACCTCAGAATCACTCATGCCAAAGATGTCTATGCGTGTGTGATATATCAAGTATCAGATTAGATTATTGGCTTGTATCAGATTAGATTATTATGTCCATCAAGGTTTTAAAGGGCTATTGAAAGATAGTGAGACCGTGTTTGTAATTTGTATGTATGTTATGTATTGATGTATATATGTATGTATATTTTTTGTAAAAATGTTTCTTAAAGCAAAGAATTTTTTTTTGTAAAAAAAAAAAAAAAAACTCTCCCGTGCCCTCCTCCGTGCCCTCCTCCTTCTTTGCTCATCTAAAGTCAGTAGTATAGCTATGAGCATGGATGCCACTGGCATTTTGGCATACAGATTGTTGTGCAACACGTATGACTGCTCAGCTCCTCACTAACAGTGTTGCTTTCTCTGACATGTAGACGAATTGTCTAATTTTATACCACCTTTTATATGGTCTAATTTTAGACAGGCCGTGCAGCTGTTGCGCACAGTGCGTAGCCTGCGCTGCACCAACGTTCTTTTGTGGATCCCCGTAACTCCCTCATTAGCATATTTGAATAGCAAATCAATGGTGTGTCTAGCGCAGTTTTGCGCGGACGGATGCGCCTGTCTATCGAAATTACGCTGGACAAAAAAAAGTAGATTTCTTGCGGATCTCGTTTTGGGGATGCGGAGTATCGAAACGCATGCGCAAATTTAGACTTATGCCGCACATCTCCTGTTACGCCGGCGTAATCGCTCTGTGAATCTGGCCCAAAGATTTCATTTGGGTACAGTGTTGCATGACCGCACAATTGTCATTCAAATTGTGACAGTGCTGAAAATTTTAAATTGGTCTGGGCAGGAAGGGGGTGAAAATGGCCAGTATTGAAATGGTTAAGTGGTTATGCATACTTACATTGCTCCAAGCTGTACCAGTGTATCTATGTAATAAAAATCATACCTAAAGTTTACATTTTTAAAAGCCTATTTTGGAATAAGACCAAGAAGCTCAAATTACAGTTGTGTGTTATTTCGTACATTAAATAAACAAACTACAAAGACAAAATATAAAAGCAATGAAATGCAATTGCCGTAGCGGTCATCACCCCCACGAACAGCTGTTCAATGTCAACATTGTACATATAACATAGCAGTGTGATCACAGGGGTGCAAGACTACAAACAAGGCAAATTTATGTACCAAGCAAATCAACAATTTTTATTAATTACAACAAGCGAAGCATGAGAGAGGTTATAAATGTTTAAATATTACAACATTACCATTTATCAACAATAATTCACTGATGGAAAACTTCTCGTGAGGCACATTAAAACAGAATAGATCCGTTATTTAAAAGCTTATCAAATAAACTAATAAAATAAGTTATTATTCAATGTTAGCAGCACCATAAATACTGTATAAAATTACAGAAGCAGCATATTAATAAAGTCTAGCCTGCATGCACTTGCCTTTACTGGCATGATTTGTACTGTTCATGTCACAGCAAATGCTGGCATTCCAGTGGAAATGGACACACTTCAGAGAATCTGCTGGCAAACTTACAGTAATTGTGGATTTAAATAAATCAGTGGTGTCATTTCCTCAGGAAATGCTCAGGTTTTCCTAGTTCAGTGACAAATCTAAAGTTAATCATATGTGTTTTCTTTAAGATGCCCTATTCACCTATACCCACCACTAAACAGACAGTGATTTTTTTTTCTGCTTATCAGAATTTTAAGATTGCTGGTAAATTGGTTTTAATTCCTGTAATAATGGCTAATGCTTCGCATGGCCTTCACATCCTCTGTGGCCTCCCAGCTTTCCAGCATATCTCTTTCAGTAAGCGTGATCTTTGAAACCACCTAATGCACTCAAATTCACTGTTAGCTGTTTGCTCTTTGTTCCATGGATTAGTATCATGCAGTAATCAGCCAAACATTTAGGCTGGGTTCACACTATTGGGAATTGGATGTGGGTTTCACCACATCCAATTCGCATGTCAGGAGCCTGTGACCGGGTCTCAATGGAGCCGGTTCACATAGCTCCGGGATGGCTGCGAAACTAATTGCACAGGTGTCTGGTTAGTTTCAGGTGCGGAATCTGCTGCAAAATTCTGACCGCAATCGGAGCAGAAACGGTTAACAGGGGCACACCAGACTCCTGGTGTGAGCCACTCCACACAGATCAGTCTCCTCCCCTTGTGAGTCCCCTCCCCCTACAGTTAGAATCACTCCCTAGGGAACATATTTAGGCATATGTCTTGAAGTGTTGGGTGGGCAAAACAGGGATTTGAAAAAGGTTATTTGGTAGCGAGTTTATTGAAACTAGTTTAGAATCATTAAGAACTTTAACTGAGATTAACCCTTTTTTTGGGGAGGGGGGATCCGTGCCTTTTTTCTGACAGGTACTTGCTCCCACTTCCTTAATCCTCATCTAGACAAGGATGACATCACCTCAGGCCACACCCCGCACCCCCTCATTCCCCGCTCATAGCCTTCTAGAATCACACATACCTCCCAACCGTCCCGGATTTCGCGGGAACTTCCCGCGACTCGCGTTAAATCCCGAGGTCCCACGATCAGGGCTGGAGTCCCGCGATTCCGCAGTACCCACCCCCCGCGATTACCGCGATTTGCATTAATTCCAGCGTTCTCGCGATTCCTCCCCCCCCCCCGCCGCTCAACAACTCAGGCACGCGGATCGCAGCCATAAACATTGTCTAGACTCACTGCACATGTAAGCAGGTATACTAGGCCACACTTAAAGGGGGTGAGATGAGGCAGGTTTTATTGTGAAATACAATTTAGAGTATTGTACTATTTCTGAGACAAAGGCCAGAAATATAGTACTGACTCCATGCACACTATATCGGCCTTTTTACTAGGTATAATAAAACACTTTCAGCACTCCTTCATCACACCCCTCAGATTTTTTGGGGTCATTTATGAGAGCCAACAGAATTTTGCAACACAATAACTTGGTTAGAAAATAATTGGTTTAAGTAACATTAATAAGATTGCATCCAAACCTTGCTCTATATTTCTAGCTGCATCATAATCCTGAAGTCTGATAGCTGTACTGCTTCAGTGTATGTTGTGCAAATCAGACATTGACAGTGTTGGTGCGGGAATCCCTCCTGCTGGGCCACTGTCTTCTCCCAGCGAGAAGACAGTAATTATTGCTAGCGGCTATTGCAGCCACTAGTGATAATCAAAGGTAAAACCCAGCATACTGGTTGTACCCAAGTTGATCGATTAATCAACTTGGTATATTTTGGCTGCCCACACACGGTTCGTCCTGCTGTACTGGCCGAGATATGAACGGTGGATAGCCTGCCTTAGCCAAAATCTGCAAGTACAACTATGCTGGATCACTTCAAAAACTGAGACCGCACGCTCTAGAGCAGGGGTCTCAAAACTGTGGCCCGGGGGAGAGATGTGGCCCTCTGCTTGCTTTTATCAGGCCCTTGGGGCACTCTTTCATCCACTGATACCAACAATTGGGTGTAATTCCCCCTCACTGACACCAATGAAGGGGCACAATTCCTCCCAATGATGCCAATAATGGGGCAAAATTCCTTCCAATACCATTAACAATGGGAACCAATGACACCAATGATGACACAATTCCTCCTGCTGACACCAACAATAGGGCATTGTTTTTTTCCCCACTGCCTTCGGCCCTTTTCCACTCCCAGTGACCACAGTCCGGCCCCCCTAAAGTCTGAAGGACAGTAAACTGGCCCTTTGTTTAAAAAGTTTGGAGACCCCTGCTCTAGAGTAGTTCCCCTGTGCTGGTGACATCACCTCCTGCTTGTTACAATGCGCCAATTTCAAATGGATTCTGCCAATCTTTCTTAGGAACAGCTGGCCAGAGAATACTGCTTTCATTATATGCCTTCTCCCTCTGCTCTCTCAACATGGTCGCAGGAACCAAAGGCAAACTGTAGAGTTAACCCCCCCCCCCCCCACTCCCAATAAATATTTTAAATATCTGTTGATGTGAACATGCTTGGACTGATGCATTTTTAGTGATAATTTTTGGATTGAAGTATGTTTAGACTTTTCACATGCTACTCACTGAGTAAATTCAAACTGTTACGTGACAGTGCAAATGGAATTCTTTGAGAATTGCTAGTCATAAGTTCAAGGTTATGTGGAGAAATAATTATTTGAAAAGTGAATGAGATCCTGGATCTTCTGACAGCATGATTAAGCTCATCAAATACACCAGAGTACAGAAAAAGGAATACAAGCATTCAGGGCCGATCCACCCTATAGGCTCACTATGCAAGCCGCTTAGGGCCCCGCAAAGCTGCAGAGGGCCCCCCAAATTACTAGAGGCCCCACCTGGTGAGAAGTCATTTTCAGCCCCTCACTCAACTTGCTGGCTGCATGGGAGAAGAGGTAAGAAGTCAGCACCCCCCGCTTCTCACTTTAATGTAAGATGTCATTTCCGACAGCAGAACACCCCCTTCCTCCGCTTCTCAACTTTAATCTTTAATGTGACATGTCACTATCTGCAGCGCCCCCATGTGACATGTCATTTTGCTTAGGGCCCCAGGGAGGTCAGGATCGGCACTGCAAGCATATTATTAATTCTCAATAGGTCATATAGGAGTTTGTCCCTTATATCTCGTGTCTGTTAAAATGTGTCCAGTGAATTTAGCCTGTCTTTCACAACCAGGCTAAAAAAAATTGTTGTAGTACAGCCTGGGTGGCCACCATGGCTCGTTCCATAGAGACAATAGAATGAATGCAGGTAGCCACTCAGGAATAGAAAGTATGAAAATAAAGAAAAACACCTAAAAACTAAGGACTAGTAAGCTTCAATGTGTTAAATTTTTGTTCTTGAGTTTAGGCAAGCGTAAACCTGTGTCAGTAAAGAAAGTTTGTCCCCCTGTTCTAGTTATCCGTTTTAGGTGTACTGACAAAGAGTCGGCAAAAAGTCTCTACCAGCTAGCCTGATTGAGCTGGTGGACATCTTTGATGTGGGCAGTGCTTTTAAAAAGCGCTGTTCCGTTTGAGTTAGAATGCATTCTGCATAATGGGTAGCACAAGGACAGATCTCCTGCTGGCTAGGGACAGTTGGATTAGAGTAGGGTCAGATTACTGTGAAGGAGGGACAGGATAGGGACTGCCACTGTGTTTTGACCAGTAGCCTTCCTGTTAAAGGGCCCAGTTGCCGGTTTGCCTTCCAGTTGCCTCCTCTGTCAGATGCTGTCGGGTCTCTACAGTGTGCACTGCTACTCCTTGCCTGGTTCATTATGCTGTTTCTCTCAACATTACTATGTTAAAGCGGAAGTAAACCCATCGATTTAACAGTTTCAAAAAGCAGTTAAATTTCCGGCATGCCGGGATTGCCAACTGTCACATTGGTTGTGCTCTCAACTAAACTGTCAAACCATCCAATGGCTGGTGTCATAACTGATCACATGTGAAGCACCACGGCAGTTGAAGACTAAACATAGGCCAAGATGGCAGCTTCCTTGCCTGAAAATTATAGAAGGGTTTACTTCCACTTTAATATACTTTGCTGCATTAATTAGTTTCCATGTGAGTTCTCTTCCTCTGCAGGCAGTGAGCCTGGGCCACACTCATAAAGGTGTTGGTGGGTCCCTTGGATGGTTGCTGTCCTCTAGTTACCTATTTAAGTCACCCAGATGATGATATGCAACTGTCTCTTTGTGAAAATGACATTGGCCTGGCTATCATGCTGACGGGAAGTAAATCAAGAACATCTGAACCGCTTATTAATTCCATGTCAATTAAAAAACATATTGGAGCGAAAAAAAACAGCATGGCAACCAGGGAACTTCGTTTTCTTAAGTGGTTGTAATTCTCAGACATGAAATATGAACAACGCATGTCCCTCTATAGTGTATACTTATTTTAATTAAGAGCACTAAGTGTCACTTTTGTCTGCTGCTTCGTTCCTCTGCTATCAGCATGAATAATTTCTGACATGTTTTCCTGACAAGAGAAAAATGGTGACAAGGGAGGGACCGCTAGCTGATTGACAGCCTTCCCTCCAATCAGCTCTCAAAGCGCTCCTCACTGAGCTCTGCACAGTGTAACTTCAGCTCTCCTTCCTTTTTTTTCTGAACTCTCAGACAAGCTTTAAAATTGAGCACTTTGAATGAATATAGAGAAGAAAGGACTGCAGATAGACAAGTACAACTTATGGAGTAGAACTTGTTTCCTCTCTGTTTATCACCTGCGGTCAGTCACTTTACTGGATACATGTAAAGGTTTACAACTACTTTAAGGAGATAGGCAATGGCAGCCTAAATATTCCTCTCTTGACAGGCCTCCTTTAATTGTAATTGATGTGGTAAACTGAACAAAAATGTGAGAACAAACTACAATGCTTCCTGCACATCATTATAGGTTTTTATTGGTGTAGCACTCTCTGGTGTTTGCTAGAAGTGTGTGTAGAAAACCATACTCTGACTCATATTTAAGCTGGCGAGTCTTATGCCCCGTACACACGATCACTTTTTGTCTTGAAAAAATATGTAATTTTTCATCATGAAAAAAAATACATTTTTCCAACTTCATCATTAAAAATGAAATTGCCCACACACCATCGTTTTTGAAAATTGATTAAAAAAGCGATGGCACTCTAAAGGGGAAGTTCTATTCACCTTGAGGCTGCTTTTAGCTGGTTACTTGTTAGTAAAAGACGATTCCTGCTTTTTTGTCTGTTACAGCGTGATGAATGTGCTTACTCCATTATGAATGGTAGTTTTACCTCCCGTCTCCTAACTTGCTTCTGGGCATGTGCGGGTTTAAAACGTCGTTTTTGCCCACACACGATCAGTTTTTATGACACAAAAAATGACATTTTAAAAAATGACATAAAAAATTGAAGCATGTTCGAATTTTTTTTTGTTGTTTTTCACAAGATGTAAAACCCACACACGGTAATTTTAAATTAAATTTTTAAAAATTTCATTTTTTTTCATCACAAAAAGTGATCGTGTGTACGCGGCATTAAAGTGGATGTAAACCCACTTTCATCCTTTCTAAACTACTGCCATAGTGCTGATCTATAAGGATATACATGCCTCCTGCAAGTAGCCTTACCTGTCAAATGTCTCCCCTCTGTCTGTTATAAGAACTGAAAAACTGCAGATTCTGTGGGTGGATCTTACACTAAATTCTGTTATAATCACTAACATCCAGTCAAAATCCAGAAAAGTAACCACATGATTTCAGAAAAATAGTGGGGGTGAAAATTAAAAAATGCCTGTCTCCAGGCTAGTGCATGAGATATGTAAATAACCTGTCACTCACAGCAAGGGGGCGGAACGGACCAACGTTTTTCTCTGTAAGTCTGTTTTATTTCACTGAACAATAAAAGAGGATTGCTCATAACTGGATTAAGTTTGGCAAGACTGGGCACAGATGATAGGAAATCTTAGTGGAAAAAATTGTTAGATAGCACAAGATTATCAGAGTATAGACAACAATATAGGTATATAATATAGGTATATAATTAATGAGGTAATAATATAAAAATGAATTAATAATAGTAGTCAATATTCCAGAGAAATTCATTAAATAGTCCAAAGTAACACTAGCGGGAGCAATCCCAAAGCAGAAGCAAGCTCTGAAAATGTGTACAAAAAAGAAAGAAGGATGCGCCAATCTAAGTGCAATAGAATAAGAAGTTTAATAAAAATGTGTAAACACACAGCCAAATGGCTACACACAAAATATGGGAAGTATAAGGCATATATATTGCTGTGGTACGGTGTCACTTGGGTGTCTGGCAATCCCTGGTCCCCAGCAGAGTCTTCAGCAAATGGGGAGCTAATGGTAATAGCTAGGGTTGTCCCGATACCACTTTTTTAGGACCGAGTACAAGTACTGATACTTTTTCTCAAGTAGTCGCCGATACCGAATACCGATACTTTTTTTTAAATGTGTCCCCAAATGCAGCCATGTCCCCCACATATGCAGCCATGTCCCCCCCAGCCATGTCCCCCACATATGCAGCCATGTCGCTCCAGCCATGTCGCTCCAGCCATGTCGCTCCAGCCATGTCCCTCTAGCCATGTCCCTCTAGCCATGTCCCCCACATATGCAGCCATGTCCCTCTAGCCATGTCCCTCACATATGCAGCCATGTCCCTTTAGCCATGTCCCTCTAGCCATGTCCCTCACATATGCAGCCATGTCCCTTCAGCCATGTCCCTCTAGCCATGTCCCTCACATATGCAGCCATGTCCCTTCAGCCATGTCCCTCTGGCCATGTCCCTCACATATGCAGGCATGTCCCTTCAGCCATGTCCCTCTGGCCATGTCCCTCCAGCCATTTCCCCCATACCTTTGCCGCCGAAAGCCGCCGTGCCGTTGCATGGAGAAAATCACAGCATTCTTTCGAATAGCTGTTTTGCCTGCGTGTATAGACACTCCCCCTTGCTCGGGATTGGACAGATCATGATCACCCATCCAATCCCGGGCAAGGGGGAGTGTCTATAGGCAGCGGGAAAACTACAGCTATTCAAATGAAAGCTGTGATGTTCCCGCACGCCGTTTAACCCATGCGGCGGCTTTCGCTGCGGCGGCTTTCGATGCGGTGGCGCGATGCGGTGGCGCGATGCAGCGGCGGGGGGGGGGGGGGGAGTATTCTATTTAGGTATCGGGGGTATTTGCGGGAGTACAAGTACTCCCGCAAATACTCGGTATCGGTCCCGATACCGATACTGGTATCGGTATCGGGACAACCCTAGTAATAGCATTCCAATGTCCTGGATAACCACGGGGGAAGTATGAGCCGCCGTACTCAGGGTGGACCGCAGCACAGGGTCATCGCACCAGAAGTGACATGGAGTAGGGGAACAAACCAATTGGATAACGCATGTCACAGCCTCCGCTATTTCCTCATGCTATCCACGTTATAACCATTAGCTCCCCCATTTGCTGAAGACTCTGCTGGGGAGTGGGGACCAGGGATTGCCAGACACCCAAGTGACACCGGACCACAGCAATATATATATATGCCTTATACTTCCCATATTTTGTGAGTAGCCATTTGGCTGTGTGTTTACACATTTTTATTAAACTTCTTATTCTACTGCACTTAGATTGGCACATCCTTCTTTCTTTTTTGATAGGAAATCTTATACTGTACATTGTGACATAAAAAAATAAATAAATTCGGGTTTACATCCACTTTAATTGAATCAGGGTTTATTACAGGTTAGGGCTGGGTGACTCATCTTACCAGCTCTCTGGTGCCTCCCCCTGGCCTATAAGGTTGGAGAAAATTCTAGAACTAGAGGGTTGAGGTTAGGAGAAGCTGTTTTGAATATTTATGGAACCTTGGCAAATCCACAACAGTGGGCTGGTATGGGGCTTAGGCAGGGGCGGACTGACAACTCATGGGGCCCCCGGGCAATAGAAGATTATGGAGCCCCTGGCCTTACAGATGGCCACCACGCCAGGAGGCAGTGCAGAGGTGGGGCAGCTAAAATCTTGGGATTTTCACATCAAAAGCATGTCGGTTTCGGACATATCAGGTACAGATGTAAACAAAATCATAGATTTTTACATACTTTCCCTGGTTTTACTGAGTCTGGCAACCCCGATGGGGCCCCCTAGTGGCATGGGGCCCTCGGGCAGTGCCCGAGTGACTCAATGGTCGGTTCGCCCCTGGGCTTAGGAATACCTCTGAAATCAGACACAGGAAATGCACAGCTGATCAGCTCAGCAGTGCTTGGTGAGCTCACCATGTAAAGAGGAATTCCAGCATGAGTGAATGAAAACGTCTGGCCTATGTGCAGATGCATGTTCCACCACGTTGCTCCCCATCCCTGTAGCTCTGTTTACCAACAAACAGTAAGTCCTCTTTTCAACTTGCCGGAGCTCTGAATTACCACGCTACACTGCCAGCAGGTAGGGCCGCTAGAAGGGGCTACATATGAGAAACATTGTTATTATTATTACATATTCATGGAATTGTTTGGATTTAAAGCCACATTATGATTGACTCACACTTATCACTTACATGCTGTTTGGAGCGCTGGTCATCTACATGATACGCATGTCCCCTCCCCCGTGAAAGGTGCCAAATGTGATACCGGAGGGGGGCGTAAAAGTGTAAGTTCCACTTTTGGCTGGAACTCCGCTTTAAGTCTTCAGGCCTTTCCCCTGAGAGATCTCCTAAAGCACGGATGGTGAACCTTGGCACCCCAGATGTTTTGGAACTACATGATGCTCCAGTACACTGCAGAGTGCATGAGCATCATGGGAAATTGAGTTCAAAAACATCAGAAGTGCCGAGGTTGGCCATCACTGTCCTAAAGTGTCAGCCGAGTGGGCTGGTAAAGAGTCAGGTGAACAGGTGTAGAGAGACAGCCAGGAGGGCTGGTGAGAAGGGCAGCTGCAGCCAGGTGGGTTGGCGATGCCTGAAGAGGTGGTTCTGGGATCAGTGGCCACGGAGAAGAAGTTACATGCTGTTTCACTATCTGAACTACACATAAAAGAGGCCTGTAATCAGCTATCTGTAAATCTGACTGGGAGCCTGTCAAATCATCTTTGTGATTCAGCTGGAGCCAGCAAGTGCTTGTGCAGAAGGAAAGAGGAGAAGCGATTGTATATAGATGTATATAGGAAGTTGTCCCTGAAGTTGTTCAAGTGGGCATTACATTACCTCCCATCCCTATCTGAAGCCCCGTACACACGGCCGAGGTTCTCGGCAGAAACCAGCGAGAACCTCGCTGGGAGCCTAATTCTGCCGAGAACCTCGGCCGTGTGTACGGATTCGGCGAGCCCCGCCCGTCGGGAAACCCGTCGAGCAAATAGAGAGCAGGTTCTCTATTTGCTCGATGGCCCGTCAGGATGAATGACTGGTCGCCTTTCCCGACGGGCTGGTCGCCGAATCTGACGGCCGGCCGAGAACCTCGGCGGGCGGAACGATGTGTTCTGCCCGTTGAGGTTCTCTGCCGTGTGTACAGGGCCTGAGTTATTAACCCTCTAATAAATATCGAAAAAACAAAGCCACGGACTGTTCTCTAATCTGGGTGCTTGTGAAAATTTGGTGTGCCTGGCAGTGCAGTAGTGTAGGATCCCTTTCATTTGAAACTCCTACGGGTGTAGTGCTACATTAGCCTGTTCGTTGCTCTGGGTTACAGCAATTTGTACACTTCAATTATTGCATAAAACCATTAACATATACCAGTGGCAGCTGGTGCTCAAAATTTTTGGGGGGGGCGCAAATGAAAAAAAAAAAAATTGCAGCCTCACTGTGCCTATCAAACGCAGTCACTGTGCCATCAATTGTCACCACTGTGCAATGCCATTAAACACAGCCACTGTGTCATCAATTGTCACCACTGTGCCATGACATCAAACGCAGTCACTGTGCCATCAATCTTCATCACTGTGCCATGCCATTAAACGCAGCCGCTGTGCCATCAATTGTAACCACTGTGCCATACCATCAAACGCAGTCACTGTGCCATCAATTGTCACCACTGTGCCATGCCATCAAACGCAGTTACTGTGCCATCAATTGTCACCACTGTGCCATGCCTTCAAACGCAGTTACTGTGCCATCAATTGTCACCACTGTGCCATGCCATTAAACGCAGCCGCTGTGCCATCAATTGTCACCACTGTGCCATGCCATCAAATGCAGCCACTGTACCATGCCATCAAATGAAGTCACTGTGCCATCAATTGTCACCACTGTGCCATGCCATCAAACGCAGCCACTATGCCATCAAATGCAGTCACTGTGCCATCAATTGTCACCACTGTGCCATCCCATCAAACACAGTCACTGTGCCATCAATTGTCACCACTGTGCCATGCCATCAAATGCAGCCACTTTGCTAATTGTCACCACTGTGCCCATTGTTGCCACTGCGCTGTGCCCTTTAATTATTGCCACTGTGCCCATTGTTGTCACTGTGCTGTGCCCTTTAATTTTTGCCACTGTGCCCATTGTTGTCACTGTGCTGTGCCCTTTGTCGCCTCTGTGCCCATTGTTGTCACTGTGCTGTGCCCTTTGCCGCTCTCTGTGCCCATTGTAGCCCCTTTCCCTGTAAAATTAACTTACCTGAAGCTTCCATGTCCTCCTTTGATGTCTTGTCCCGCTTGGTGACGCTTCAGCCAATCAGGTTCCTGATAACCAGAATCCTGGAACCTGATTGGCTGAAACGGCTGTCATTCTTTTTCAAGGTACGCAGGCTGTCTGCGCTCTGAGAATAGACTTCCGAGAGCCGGAGGGCAGTCCTGGAAAAGCCTATCAGAGCCGCTGGCTTTGATAGGCAGTTCCCCTCAGCCAACCAGCTGCCGCTATTCGGGTAACCGGCGACCCATGTCCAGTTATATGAATAGACCAGGCAGCTGGCAACCAACAATAACATACATTCGTGCATTTATGCACGAATGTGTGTTATTTGCGAAATGGGGGTGGCGCTGCAGCGCCCTCTATAGACGGCCGCCAGAACTGCGGTTAAAATGTCAAAATTACATTTTAGCCGAATAAAAGTTCTTAAAGGGCCCGTTTTTTTTTTGTGTGACTGCGGGAGGGGGGGCGGCGCCCGTCCGTCCCTATGGACGGGCCGCCACTGACATATACTATGTATGTGACAGAGTTAAATTGGCTAAACATTCACTAAAAATGTTTAGGTGTGAAGAAAACAAATTATGTTGCTGGTATGCTTGGCAACCATCTACATTTTTCAAATGAATTCTTAGTTGTGGTCTACAATGATGGGAATACAATAGTATATTAGCTGAACCTAAATGGCTTATCACATCCAAAGACTTGGCACTAAATAATATAAACTTTACAACTTGATCTGCATGTACAATGTTATCTTCATTGTGTAATCTCCTGTGCCAGTCTTGATTATAGCTTATTATAGTTTGTTATTAAATATTCTCAGGAATATAAAATGGCATGCATAGTTTGCTGTGTTCTTTGGGGATTCAGCTGGTAGACAGACGACAATACATTTGTTCTCTTGTTCTTGACTTTGGAAGTGCAGCTTTGGTAATTTTCATCACAGGGATACTGTCATTAAAGGGGTGTTCCACCCAAAAAAATGACCTTTTCTCAATCCACTCCTCACCCCCATACATGCCACATTTGGCATGTAATTTTTTTGGGGGGGGAGTGGGGGCTTCAGTAGGAGTGGGACTTCCTGTCCCACTTCCTGCTTCCGCCGAGGGGCTGGTTAGGCGATTAAGCTTAATCGCCTACACCAGCCCCCTCCCTGTAGGCGATCACATGGGACACTGACAGGTCCCATGCGATCGCCTCTCCAATCAGCGGCGAGCCGCGCCGCGCACGCATGCGCAGTACGGCTCGCGCATGCGCAGTGGGTGCCCGGCCGTGAAGCCGAAGGCTGTCACGGCTGGGTGCCCACAGTCAGGATGGAGACGCCGGCCGGGGAGGGGGGCAGAGGAGCGGAGCCCCGGTCGGCGCGTCGCTGGAACGCAGGAGCAGGTAAGTGAGTGTTTATTAAAAGCCAGCAGCTACACTTTTTGTAGCTGCTGACTTTTAATAAACACAACTTAGGGCTGGAACACCCCTTTAAAAACAAGTAAAAATCTGCAAATCCCCCAATAGTAAATAAAAAAAAAGCTTGTATCACCTATTCTAAAGCAATTAATGCACAGCTAAGCCTAAAAGCAAATATTTAATACATTGCAGCTTAAAGGGGTTGTAAAGGTTCATTTTTATTTTCTAAATAGGTTTCTATTCCTGCATTGTTGGTTCACTTACCTTTTCCTTCAATTTCCCTTCTAAATGTTTTTTTTCTTTGTGTTCTTTGTTTGAATTTATCACTTCCTGTTCCTCCCCAGTAAGCTGTTTTGACTAACTAACCCCCATGGATGATGGGGGCAAGCTTACTGAGGAGAAACCGGAAGTGAGAAATTCAGACAAAGAAAAAAACATTTACAAGGGAAATCTAAAGAAAAGGTAAGTGAACCAACAATGCACTAGCTTAAAGGAACCTATTTAGAAAATAAAAAAACAAACCTTTACGACCTCTTTAGTGGGTTTTCGATGTGGAGGCTACATTATTTAATTATTTTTAGTTTTTCTACTAAATTATTACCTGGTAATCCTGAAAATAACACACTTCCTGTCCCTGCGTGGCTACACTCACTCTTCCATTGTATCTATAGGGGCAGCCACGGCAAGACTTCAAATCTGTTTTCTTCTCTTCATATCAGAGTGGCATCCTCTACTCTGGATTCAGTGCAGCATTGTTGTTTCACCATCAAAGGAAGCTGAATTAGGTGGACTTCACTGGCAGGCTTAGCGTGTATTTATGAGACCTTGCAGCAGAATGAAGAAAAAAAAACATAATTACAGATGCAGGTATAATTAGGTGCTGCAGTATGTAGCGCCCCTGTACTTCCAAGTATGGATGCTGTTGAAATTTAGTGGGAAAAGATCAGAGTGTAAACTTGATCTCAATTGTGATTGTTTAGGGCTCTCTGTTTCAGCTCGGCTGTGCTGTGGGCTCATTCTGCTGTCTCTGGGGTGTGGTTCAACCCCGGAGCAGCAGGTTAGCGGCAGTGGAAGCTGAGGTTCGGGTGCTCTCTTCAAGCAGCCAATCGGGAGTCCTGGGCCTCGCTGGGCATGCTGGGAGAGGGTACTTATGGGGCAGACGCCATTTTGGCTGAATTTGCATTCCCATAGACATCGAATGTGATCTGCACAGAAGTGTGGTGCAAATCACATGCGATGTCTGACATGGATATAGTGTGAAACGAGCCTAAAGCATATGTCAGGGAAAAATGAAAACGTAATCAGTACACCTTTGCAATACAAGCACATTTCGCTGTCACTTCCTTTTTTTGTTGTCACTTTCCAGGCCCTTTTAGCCAAGGAAAAAGCTAATAGAGCTCGATCTGTGCTCCATTCGTTTCAATTGAAGGCACCTGAGACATCATGGGTCTAAAAGACTCCTGATATCTCGTTACAGTGAACCTGTCCTAAAAAATAATAAATCGCATAGAGCACAGTAAATGTATGGTATGTATTCATAGCTAAAATGATACTACTTTTTTTATATAAATAAAAAACACGTTATACTAACCTGCTCTGTGATTTTGCACAGAGCAGATCCGATTCTCTTCTTTTCGGGTCCTCGCCGGCACTCCTGGCTCATCCCACTCCAGCAATTTCCACAGGAAATGCCGCTTGCCCTGGGGGCACCGCTGCATGCTTGCTACTGAGCCGCTGCTTTATGCGTCTATAAGACACATAGAGCTGTGGCTCGACCTCGCCTCTGCTCTATGCGTCTATAAGATCTCGCCCTGACGTGTTGAAATGGATGTTCTCTGGCACAATTCCAGAGCAAAAACCTAAAACTGCCTCTGATTCAAATTGTGAAAGCAATAAAAAGACAGTCTGCTTCCTTCTGTGTCCAAGCGTAAAGAAGAGGAGCCTTTATTGTTACTACAGCTTTATAGACAAAATTACATCATTCATGTGAGCACAACTGATTCGCTTATTCCATATATGGCTTTCCTTCTTGTGACGTTTATTCTTAGCACAAGGTCCTCATTCATTCCACAGTCTTCCACAGTCGCCATATTTGCTTCAATCGATGGAGGGGGTCATGGAAGGAGTGAGTAACAGCTGTCTTCACTTAATAGTTAGATCATCTGTCTCTCCGGGCTGAGATTTAACTCTATACTCTGTCATAACTTCTTTGAAGGAAAGTAATATTGTTGCATATACCCATACACATATATATGTATATATATATAGATCAAGAAATAAAATAATAAACAACAATAGTAGTTTGGGAGAAAAGTAACATAAACACAAAATAATCATTTTATTTAACTCCATCACAGTGTTTCGGCAATAGCCTTAGTTGTAAATTGTATATGTGTAATTATACCCCAAAACACATTCTGCTACTCCTCCCAAGTATAGGGACACCACATGTTTGAGACTTTTTGGGAGCCTATCCTCGTACACTCAGGCTTTCAATGAGTGTAATTTTCTTATTTTACTTCCTGACTACCTATCACAGATTAGCAGGACAGTTCAGACACCCCCCACATGCCCCCTATTTGCTAAGTAAACACTCCAAGGTATTGGATAAGAGGCATAGTGAGTATTTTGCAGACATATTTTTTTTTTTACAAGGTTTTGAAAAATGAAAAAAATAAAATAAAATACTATGGGCCAGATTCAGTAAGAAGTTACGCGGCTTATCTCTAGATACGCCGCGTAACTTCTTAGATGCGCCGGCGTATCTTTTTTCTGTATTCAGAAAACAAGATACGCCGGGATTGAGTTAAGATACGAGCGGCGTAATTGTATTACGCCGTCGTATCTTAACTGCATTTTTAAGATGGCCGCTAGGGGCGTTCCCGCTGATTTATGCCTAGAATATGTAAATCAGCGAGATACGCCTATTCACAAACGTACACCCGGCCGACGCAGTGAATTTACGCCGTTTACATAAGGCGTTTTCCGGCGTAAAGATAAACCACCAAAAAGATGGCGCATCCTAAGTATGGACGTCGGGACCGCATCTAATTTGGAACATGCGCACTGGGATACGTCCAAGGTCGGCGCATGCGCAATTTTTTTTTTTTTTATAAAATATCACGAATATTCGATATTAACGAATATTCGCGAATATTCTTCGAAATATTCGCGACATAGCGCGAAATCGAATATGGCGTATTCCGCTCATCACTATTCAGCACGTGGGCTAAACCGAAAAAAGAACAGATTCCTCAATTCACATCTCAGCCACCAAAAAAGTAAAAAATATTTATTTTGAAGCTTAAGAACTATACTGCCTGCTGACCACCCCATGCTCCTAATGCTTTGGCATACACATTCTTTTTTTTTTTTTTAACTGCTGATAGAGAAATCTTCTCCTGCAGTGCTGCAAGCACTGATGTATGCATTCTAAGATCAGCACCCTGCTGCTGTCAGAATACACAGATCAGTGATGTAGCTGAATGGGGTTCCTGCAAAGCAAGCAACAACGGTTAACAAAAACACACAGTAAAAATATGACATTAACTTATTAAACCCTGATGGGTTTTACTTCCTCTTTATTTCCCTGCAAATGTAAAGCATAATGGGATCCGGCTCTTCATGACTATGTTCCATTATTGTGTATGTGTGTGTGTGTGTGTATATATATATATATATATATATATATATATATACAGTATGTATATATATTTATATATATATATATATATATATATATATATATATATTGTGACAGGGTACACGATTGTATGTACACCAGTGAGAGACTGGAAAGGTCAGCGTTCCCTGCCCTAGAAGGGGTTAAGCCTGGCCAACAGGTAAACCTCCTTTCTTCCCCCTATTAATTATTAGTCACCTGGTAAGGAAGTGGGAAGTGAGAGCTCAGTGTGAGAGGTATGCTGAGCTGGACGGACAGGTTGGAAACTGTCTGCATTGGAGGAACAAGGTCTGTCACAGATAATTGTTTGTTTGGACTGTTATTCTGTTTGTTTTATACTGGAGGCTGGAATAGCCCCTCCAGTACAGTGTAGTGAGGGACACTACTGTTAGTTAGCCTCCTAAATTAGAGTAGGCCATTTTGTTTTGTATTAATTTTGAGTGCAATAAAGCCGTATTTATTGCTTAAGATCAGCAACTTTCCTGCATTACATTACCGCTATTTCTGCGACTTTGTCACAAGTGGTGGCAGCAGTGGGATGTTTGCTGTTGTACCGGTCAATTTACAGTTACAGTGGCCTTAAAGGTACAGGACCCAGAAATGGAAGATATTGTGAAAGCCCTGTTACAAGCTGTCTTTGTGCAGCAAGAGACTAATAGACAGGTAGCGGCCTCAGCTGCAGCACAACAAGAGACTAATAGACAAGCCGCTGCAGCGCAACAAGAGATTAGTAGACAGGCAGCTGCCGCAGCTGCAGTACAACAGGAGACCAACAGGCTCCTGACTTTGAAGATTGAAGCTTTGACTGAAGCACAAAAGTCAGACCATGCTGTTCTTAAAGCAACCCTGGATCAGATGACTACCCAAGGGTCTTCTAACCCACCAGCAACGGGGGTAAGCCAAATCCGTGCAAGCAGCTGTCTGCAGAAAATGACCCCGGATGATGATGTGAAGACTTATCTACTAGCGTTCGAACGGATCGCCACCCGAGAAGGCTGGGCCCCAGAACAGTGGGCTGGAATCATTGCCCCCTTCCTCCTGGGTGAAGCACAGAAAGCCTATTTTGATCTGAATGAGGTGGCTGCTGCAGACTATCCCAAACTGAAAGGAGAGATCCTGGCTCGCTTAGGGGTGACTTCCACAGTGAGGGCCCAGCGTTTCTACTGGAGGTTCAAAGAAGGAAAAGCGCCAAGATCCCAGATGTTCAATTTAATTCATCTGGCTCGGAAGTGGCTCAAACCAGAGACTCAAACCCCTGCACAGATTATAGAAGCGCTTGTACTGGACCGTTACGTGAGAGAGCTTCCAAATGGCCTCCGGGAGTGGGTCATTCAGGGAAATCCCCTGGACTGTGATAGTATGGCTGCACAAGTGGAGCGGTACCTGTCTACCAAAAATTTGGACCGATCTCTCTCTAGGACGATCGGGAAAATACAGAGACCAGGAGACCGGAGGAGTGGAGTGGAAGCAGACTTCGGATCGGGAGCCCGTTTTTCCAAAACAGACTTTAGAAGTCAAAACCCTGGGAAAGAGGACCACCCTAGACGAACCTCCATAACTTGTTTTGAGTGTGGCGCCAAACGACATGTCAGGGCGAGATGCCCCAATCTTCCTGAGCCAATGCAGTGTGGACTAGGGGAAGATTCCTCTGACTTTTGCGGGCTCATTTGTTTAGCAGGCCTGGTAGAAGGGGGACATACCTTCCGAGTACCTGTCCTGCTGGACAAACAAGAGACAGTGGCCCTGGTGGACTCTGGCAGTGCCCTGACTTTGGTAGCCAGTAAATTGGTAAAACCTTGTTGGATTCAGAAGCATAAACCATGGGGGTATTGTGTATTCATGGGTGTACTGTGCGGTATCCTACTGCCAACATAGAAGTGTTAGTACAGGGCAGTTTGGTAAGGATCGTAGCAGTGGTAGTTCCTCGTCTACCATATCCTTTGATAATAGGAAGGAATTTCCCTAATTTCCACGCTCTGTTACAGCCCCCTGTGATGGGAGAACAAGGGGAACCTGAAGTGGAGCAGAGAAATACAGGGGTCCATGAAGTATTTCCCTTTGCTCTTTCTGACTTGTATATCTCTAATCCAAAAAGAGGTAAAACAAGACGGGTACGCAGGGAGAGCAAGCTAAGATTTAATAGGGCTGTCAAGGAAGTCCTGTTGAATCAGCATGGGGAGCAGTCCAGGAGAGGCGGGTCCCACGACAGACAGAAGATGAGGCAGAGGTTGGTCAACCGGAACCCGCCCCAGAGGCTACCAGTGAAGGCGATGAGGGGGATACAGATATCCTGGATATTTCGGGTAGTGGCTTTGGCCATGACCAGGCAGATGATCCCCTGTTGCAGGAAGCCAGGAGTAATGTTGTAGAGGTTAATGGGGTACCAGTGGAAGGGGTAACGGGAAAGGCCTATCCCTATTTTATCCTTTAAAACGATCTCCTTTACAGAGTAACCTCCGATGAGGGACAAGAGCTTGAACAACTGGTTGTGCCTTCATCATACACCCGAAAAATCCTGGATTACTCTCACTCTCATTTTCTGGGGAGACACTTAGGGGTGGAGAAAACCCAAGAACGGGTGCTCAGGAGGTTCTTCTGGCCTGGGGTATATGAGGGGATTAAAAGGTATTGTGCTTCTTGCCCGGAATGCCAGTTGGCATCTCCCAGACCGAAGTTGAGAGCCCCACTCATACCTCTCCCCATAGTTGACGTTCCGTTTGAGAGGATTGGCATGGACCTAGTGGGTCCCTTAGAGAAAACAGCTCGAGGGCACCAGTACATCCTTGTCATCCTCGATTATGCCACCAGATACCCGGAGGCCATTCCACTACGTAAGGTGAATGCTAAAAGTATTGCAAAAGAGTTGGTTCAGATGTTTACACGGGTGGGGATACCCAGGACATTGCTCACCGATCAGGGGACACCGTTTGTCTCCCGTATTATGAAAGAGCTATGTCAGCTATTTAATGTACAGACTCTGAGAACGTCAGTGTATCACCCCCAGACAGATGGGTTGGTAGAAAGGTTTAACCGGACCCTAAAGGGATGTTGAGAAAAGTCGTTAGCAGGGATGGGAAGGATTGGGACTTGTTACTTCCTTACCTGTTGTTTGCAGTTCGAGAGATTCCTCAAAGTTCTACGGGCTTCTCTTGTTTGAGCTTTTATATGGTAGGCATCCCAGGGGTATACTGGATATCCTAAAGGAAACCTGGGAAGAACAGGGGGTAACTGGGACCAATGTCCTCCAGTATGTTGAAGATATGCGGGTGCGTATGGCTCAGATTGCCCCTCTTGTTCGCCAGCATATGGAGCAGGCGTAGAGTAGGCAGAAGTCCTACTATGACCAGAGTGCCCTAGTGAGACAGTTTCAAAGGGGGGACAGAGTAATGGTTCTAGTACCCACCGCAGAAAGCAAACTTCTAGCACAGTGGCAGGGACCCTATGAGGTCTTGGAAAAAGTGAGCCCAGTAAATTATAAAGTTAGTCAGCCGGGACGCCGGAAGAAGGAGGCCGTGTTCCACATAAACCTTCTTAAGCCATGGAGGACTAGAGAGGACTGCATGGCCGCAGTGGGGGACACCACACCTGGTACACAGGCACCTAGTCCTTTGGTGACAATCTCTCCAGAGCTGACACCTGAGCAAATAAAAGAAGCTAGAAGCTTGGTTGAGAGGAATATTGATGTCTTCTCCCCCAACCCTGGACAAACCCGAGAGATAACCCATGACATTATTACAGAACCAGGGGTTGTCGTAAGAATTAAGTCTTACCGCATTCCGGAGGCCAAGAGGGAAGCTGTAAGGGCTGAAGTCAGGAAAATGCTTGAGCTTGGAGTGATAGAGGAGTCTCACAGCCAGTGGTCCAGCCCCATTGTTTTAGTGCCCAAACCTGATGGGTCCATCAGGTTTTGTAATGACTTCAGGAAGTTAAACGAGGTGTCTAAGTTTGACGCCTACCCCATGCGTAGGGTGGATGAACTAGTAGAGCAATTAGCCAAAGATAGGTTCTTCACCACGCTGGATCTGATAAAGGGTTATTGGCAGATCCCATTGACAAAGCGCGCCCGAGAGAAGACAGCCTTTGCCACTCCTGATGGCCTATTCCAGTACAGGATCATGCCTTTTGGCCTCCATGGAGCTCCAGCCACTTTCCAAAGGCTAATGGATAAGTTGCTCAGGCCCCACACTGAGTATGCAGCCGCATACTTGGATGATGTGATCATTCATAGCCCGGACTGGGAAAGCCATCTGGATAAAGTACAGGCAGTGTTGGACACTTTTAGAAGAGCGGGTCTGACAGCTAACCCCTCTAAATGTGCCTTGGGTCTAGCAGAGGCTAGATTCTTGGGTTACCTGGTTGGCAGAGGACTTGTTAAACCACAAATGAACAAGATAGGAGCTATACAGAGCTGGCCCAGACCGTTGAGGAAAAAACAAGTCAGAGCTTTCTTGGGGATTGTTGGCTACTATCGGAGGTTTATTCCTCATTTTGCTACGAGGGCTGCTCCGCTCACTGACCTTATTAAAGCCAGAAGTCCAGACACTGTAAAGTGGAACAGCGAGGCTGAGGAAGCCTTTGCTGGTCTGCAGGCAGCGCTTTGTGCCCAACCTGTGCTTGTGGCTCCTGACTTTAGAAAGGAGTTCTTTCTCCAGACCGATGCCTCAGAGGTGGGTCTGGGTGCAGTTTTGTACCAATATGTGGATGGTGAGGAACACCCTGTGCTGTATTTGAGTCGGAAGTTGTTACCTCGAGAACAGCGCTATGCCACAGTGGAAAAAGAGTGTTTGGCGATCAAGTGGGCAGTAGAAACACTCCGCTACTATTTGTTGGGCAGGCGGTTTACCCTCGTCACAGACCATGCTCCGTTAAAGTGGATGCACACCAACAGGGACAAGAACGCTCGAGTCACAAGGTGGTTTCTGTCCCTACAGCCCTTTACTTTTGTGGTACGACATAGGGCAGGTCTCCTCCACAGTAATGCAGATGCTCTGTCCCGAGTACATGGGTTTGTAGAGGTGGCCGCTTCCCACCCAAGTGTTAAGCTGGGGGGGAGGATGTGTGACAGGGTACACGATTGTATGTACACCAGTGAGAGACTGGAAAGGTCAGCGTTCCCTGCCCTGGAAGGGGTTAAGCCTGGCCAACAGGTAAACCTCCTCTCTTCCCCCTATTAATTAACAGTCACCTGGTAAGGAAGTGGGAAGTGAGAGCTCAGTGTGAGAGGTATGCTGAGCTGGACGGACAGGTTGGAAACTGTCTGCATTGGAGGAACATGGTCTGTCACAGATAATTGTTTGTTTGGACTGTTATTCTGTTTGTTTTATACTGGAGGCTGGAATAGCCCCTCCAGTACAGTGTAGTGAGGGACACTACTGTTAGTTAGCCTCCTAAATTGGAGTAGGCCATTTTGTTTTGTATTATTTATTTTGAGTGCAATAAAGCCGTATTTATTGCTTAAAGCGGAGCTCCAGCCGCGATTTTTTTTTTTAAAGTCGGCAGCTACTAACAGTGTAGCTGCTGACTTTAAATAAGGACACTTACCTTGTCCTACTTGCCCGCGCTGATGGGCCCCCCGATGCCGGTCCCACGATCGCTCCGGGTCCTGCGCCGCCATTCACACTATGGGAAACAGGCAGTGAAGCCGTACGGCTTCACTGCCCATTTCCTACTGCGCCTGCGTGAGTCTCACGCTGGCTTGTGAATGGGCGAGCTGCTCTCTGAGAACACACACAGTTCCCAGAAAGCAGCGCGCCCCATTCACAAGGAGAAGGACAAGAAGAAAAGGCACCGCGGAGTGGAAGAGGCAGATTACGGACTTCCGCATAGCAACAGGTATTTTGGGTGAGTATTTTTTTTTTTTTCAGGTTTTTTTTATTGAATTTTTTTAACCACTTCAATACCCAGCCATATACAATTGACGGCCTGGGATGGGATTTACCATCCTAAGTGGCCGTCAATTGACGGCCTGGGTATTGCAGGCGAATATCTGGATGATGCCTGCAGCCAGAGGCATCATCCAGATATCCTCTTCTTCAGCCGGCGATTCTGCACAATGTAAGAACGATCATAGCGGCGGTTCCGCCGCTTGATCGTTCTTACAGGCCGCGGGAGGGGACATCCCCCCCCTCCCGCCGCCATCCGGTGTTTCTCCAGGCTTACCTGTACCTTCGGGGGCCCGGAGAACGAATCGTCGGCGGCGGCAGGAAGCATAGAGATGACTGGTGACCAGATGGTCACCAGTCATCTCTATGACCGTCGGAGGACCCGGGCGCGATCTGATGACGTCACGCCCGGGTCCCCGTATGTAAACAAAGCCGCAATTGCGGCTGTAAGTCACCATTCATGAGATCGGTGAATTTTTTTTCACCGATCTCATGGTTTCCAGCCTGGAGGTGAGATGTGAGGTCTTATTGACCCCGCATCTCTCCATAAAGAGGACCTGTCACACACATTTCCTATTACAAGGGATGTTTACATTCCTTGTAATAGGAATAAAAGTGAAAAAAAAAAAAATGAAAAAAAGTGTAAAAATAAATAAAATATAAGTAAAAAAAAATAATAAAAGATAAAAAAAAAATTAAAACGCCCCTGTCCCCGATAGTTCGCGTGCAGAAGCGAACGCACACGCAAGTCCTGCCGACATATGTAAACGCCGTTTAAACCACACATGTGAGGTATCGCCGCGTGCGTTAGAGTGCCAGCAACTAATCTAGCACTAGATCTCCTCTGTAAATCTAAACTGTAACCTGTAAAAAATAAATAAAGCGTTGCCTATGGAGATTTTTAAGTACCGAAGTTTGGCGCCATTCCATGAGTGTGCGCATAATTAAAGCGTGACATGTTGGGTCTCTATTTACTCGGTGTAACATAATCTTTCACATAATACAAAACAATTGGGCTAACTTTAGTGTTTTGTTATTTTTTTAATTCATAAAACAATTTTTTTTACAAAAAAAAGGCGTTTGAAAAATAATTGCGTAAATACCGTGCAAGATAAAACTTTGGAATGACCGTCATTTTATTCCCTAGGGTGTCTGCTAAAAAAAACATATATAATGTTTGGGGGTACTGTGTAATTTTCTAGCAAAAGAATGATGATTATTACATGTAGGAGAGAAGTGTCAGAATAGGCCCGGTATGGAGATGGTATAAAAGCCTAGTATTGAAGCGGTTAAACAACATGGGAAAATGTTGTTTTCCTGGGTGGAGCTCCGCTTTAAGATCAGTGACTTTGCTGCATTACATTACCGCTATTTCTGCGACTTTGTCACAATATATATATATATATATATATATATATATATATATATATATATATACACACACACACAATTATATACGCGTCCATATAGTTATAATCTACTTTTTGATTTGTTTTGGAAATTTTGGATGAATTTTCTACGAATTTTTGATGAACTTTACGATACTTAATCACAATTTTTTTACTACTAATTTTATTTTTTCCTCCCCTTTTTCTTATTTATTCTTTCATGATCTGCCTAATATATTGTGTGTTTATCCCTTCTGTACATTTTACAACACATATGTGTGTGTGTGTATATGTATGTGTACATATATATATACACACACACATATATGTACAGTAGTATTAATCTTGCCACTGGAATAATTGCAATTTTTTATCAATTTTTTACTATTTACATTAATCTTTATTAATTGGCTCCCATTTTATTCACACCTTTTTCCCTTTATAATGCACCCTCATTCCAAGCATTGCATGTATATTATAGAGTCAGAGTACCACCTCGGTGAGTCATGTGTCTGGGCGGTTTTATCTCCCCTGTACACATATACCACAATCAGATGACACTCTGTATGGTCTAAAGATAGGAGCACACATGCAAAGCCGCCTCCTCTCACCCTGCACCCAGAAGTGACGTCATCTCCGATCTCCCCTGTGTTCCTCGCTGTTCCCAGAGGCTGTGAATGCTGGATTCCACCTGCACGAGCTGTCAGCTGCTGCCCGGAGACACGGATGCTCAGGAGAAGACCACCCCTGGATTCCACTGCAGGATTACCACAATGCTTATAACCATGCTTCTTTTGTGAGTAGCATAACTTTTGCCTCAACGTTAAATGGTTTACCAATACTGCACTTAGAGGCGCTGTGTTTTTTTCCTTTGTTGCATTGCAGAGACTTCTTCTAGCTCTTTACACTGGATTCCATTAGTGCTGGAACGTGGATTCCTCTCCCCCTCATTAGAGACTGTTACCATAAACTTTGACGTTTTTAAAGCGGATCTCCACCCTAAAGTGAAGATCCGCTGATCCGAACACTCCCCCCCTCCGGTGTCACAATTGACACCTTTCAGGGGGAGGGGGGTGCAGATAGACAGGTATCTGCACCCACTTCCGGCCCAGCATTCACGGGCAAAAGACGGGCATTGCATCACATCCCGTCGCCCCCCCCCCCATTGTGTGCTGGGAACACTCGGCTCCCGGCACACAGCTGGAGCCAATCGGCGGGCGCAGCGCGACTCGCGCATGCGCCGTAGGGAACCGGGCAGTGAAGCCGCAGTGCTTCACTTCCTGGTTCCCTCACCGTGGATGGAGGGGGGAACAGCAGAGAGACGAGCGATCGCTCATCCTCTGCTGCGGACGGCGCTGGACTCCATGACAGGAAAGGGGCCTAATATTAAAAGTCAGCAGCTGCAGTATCTGTAGCTGCTGGCTTTTAATATACCTTTTTAGTGGGACATCCGCTTTAATTACATTTTAATTACATTTATTTAACTGCTTGCCGACCAGCTGCCGCAGTTATACCACGGCAGGTTGGCTCTGCTGGGTGAGAGCCCCATAGTCTAGGTCACCTCGCCCAGCAGCCACTAGGGGCTCGCCCCCAACTCGTTACAGAGCGAGGACCGGGAGCTCCTGTCAGGGAGAGAAATGCTGATCTTCTGTTCATACAATGTATGAACAGAAGATCAGTCAGTCATTTCCCCTAGTCAGTTCACCCCCCCTACAGTTAGAACACACCCAGGGAACATACTTAACCCCTTCCCCACCCCCTAGTGTTAACCCCTTCACTGCCAGTGACATTTTTATAGTAATCAATGCATTTTTATAGCGCTGATCGCTACAAAAATGCCAATGGTCCCAAAAATGTATCAAAAGTGTCTAAAGTATCCCCCATAATGACGCAGTACCGAAAAAAATAAATGATCGCCGCCATTACTAGTAAAATAAAAAAATATTAATACAAATGCCATAAAACTACCCCCTATTTTGTAAACGCTATAACTTTTACGCAAACCAATTAACCACTTAAGGACCCCCGCACGCACATATATGGCCACAGAATGGCTCGTACAGGCACAAGGGCGTAAATTTACGTCCCCGCCTTCGTGCGGTTCGGGGGTCCCATCGGGACCCCCTCCGCGGCGTGCGGGGGTCCCCCTGCCTCTGGGAGCGATCGCCGACGAGCGGGCGTATGTCCGTGATTTCCGCCCCCCCCGCGATCGCTCCCAGCCAATGGGAGCGCGCTCCCATCGTGTCAGTTCCTCCTCCTGTGTTTACACAGGAAGGAGGAAATGATGTAATCTCTCATCGCAGCGCTGTTTCCCAGCGCTGCTGATGAGAGAAGACATCACAAGTAAGTGTGCACCAACACAACACTGACACACACTCACATAGGCATATTAACCCCTTGTGATCGCCCCCCCCCACCCCCCTGTCACAGTGTCACTGAATGCAGTGATCTAATCACTGCATTTAGTGTCAGTGTGACAGGCAGTGTAAAAAACAGTTAGTGTTAGGTTCAGGATAGCCCCTCCACCCCCCCCTAATAAAGTTTTAACCCCCTGATCACCGCCCTAGTTAACCCTTTCACTCCCTATTGCCAGCATCACTAAGCGATCATTTTTCTGATCGCTGTATTAGTGTCGCTGTTCCTGCTAGGTAGCTATTTTTTTTTTTATTGCGATTTTTTTTTTTACTAAAGACATGTGGCTGAATTAATTTTGGCCTAAATGTTTTACTAAAATTTAGTTTATTTGATTTTTTTTATAACAAAAAGTAAAAAAATTGTGTTTTTTTTCAAAATTGTGGCTCTATTTTAGTTTATAGCGCAAAAAATAAAAATCGCAGAGGCGATCAAATACCACCGAAAGAAAGCTCTATTTGTGGGAAGAAAAGGACGCAAATTTTGTTTGGGAGCCACGTCGCACGACCGCGCAATTGTCTGTTAAAGCGACGCAGTGCCGAATCGCAAAAACACCTTGGGTCATTTACCAGCGTATTGGTCCGGGTCTTAAGTGGTTAATAAACGCTTATTGCGATTTTTTTTTTTTTTTTTACAAATAATATGTAGAAGAATACGTATCGGCCTAAACTGAGGAAAGAAATATTTTTTTAAACATTTTTGGGGAATATTTATTATGGTAAAAAGTAAAAAATATTTTTTTTTCTTTTAAAATTTTCGCTTTTTTTTGTTTATAGCGCAAAAACTAAAAACCGCAAAGCTGATTAAATACCACCAAAAGAAATCTCTATTTGTGGGAAAAAAAGGACGTCAATTTTGTTTGGGAGCCACGTCGCACGACCGCGCAATTGTCAGTTAAAGCGTTGCAGTGCCGAATCGCAAAAGTGCTCTGGTCTTTGACCAACAATATGGTCCGGGGGTTAAGTGGTTAATCTGTGCACATCTCCAGGTTTCCTCCCAATACCAGCACTGAGTTTATTTTTGTCTTCTAATACAGCACATGGAGAAGAGAAGATGGGCTGTAAATAGAGACAAAGTTCAGGGGCCTGCTAAAGAAATAAAATTCTTGGGAATTACGTGAACTGGGCCACAGAGGAAAATTCCAGAGACAGTTGTGTAAACCATGCAGGAACTGCTGCCCCCTACTACCAAAAATGAGGCACAGAACATGAGGCCCATTTATAATGGGTCCAGGTAAAAGACTGAGTTCTCACAGAGGTTTGGAACAGCAGACCACATTCCTCACTGCTAAAGAAGCCATTTTACAGAACCTGGGACTGGGACTGCTGAGACCAGGAGTACTATTCCAGCTAGAAATAGTGACACAGAAATAAACCATATCCTGTCATCTGTACAGCCAAATGAAAGGAAGGGACAACAGGCTTTTCCAATTGTTGTGACAGTAGGAGCTACTATTATGGTAAAATGGAAAGTTTGCTGGACACAGGGTATGCACATTTGCTGGGTGCAAGACTACATAGCGTAGATGTGGACTGGAAAAGACTGTTTTTGGAGCTTTCTCCAGGTTTTGGTAATTGGACATGGGGCTCTGTAGTTTGGAGATTCCACGGTGTCTGGGGTGGGACGGGATCTCCAACCCTGTATCCAGGTTTTGTTGATTATCAGCAGGGTGTGTACTCAGATGAGCACAGCCATTCTAATTAAAGAGTGGGAAGACCTCATAGCTCCCAGTTGGAGACAGCTCCACACTAAGGCCGCATACACACGATCGGTCAAAACCGATGAAAACGGACTGGAGGTCCGTTTCATCGGTCCCCACTGATCGTGTGTGGGCCCCATTGGTCAGTTATCTTTTGGTCAAAAAAAAGAACTTGCTTTAAAATGTAACCGATGGACGTCTAACCGATAGGTCAAAACCGATTGTTAGTAGGCAGACCATCGGTTAAAAATCCATGCATGCTCAGAATCAAGTCGACGCATGCTTGGAAGCATTGAACTTAATTTTTTTCAGCACGTCGTTGTGTTTTACGTTACCGCGTTCTGACACGATCGGTTAATTAACCGATGGTGTGTAGGCGCGACGGACCATCAGTCAGCTTCAGAGTGACACTCTACTCTGCCATAATAGCATTGAATGTGCAGTATATGTTATTTTCTATTTTTACTTATGCTTATACTTTTTGGTATAATTCATCCCTCCTTCATTAGGCATACACATGAGAACCTAATTGCTGATAGTTCTATCTTTGGGGGAGCACAGCCCATCCTGCCAGTTTGGTGTTGTTCCATCTAGGAGACCACGTCATTGCGGCTGTCTCTCTTCACGATCTTCCGTCCATTCCCTCTAAGGTAGGTGCGCTCTCTCTGGGTCCGCAGCACTCGCATTTATTTTGCCGATCAGTACTTAAAGTAACCAATCATATTATCATATTAATAAATATGATCGTTACATTTTGGTTTTGTAAAATGTTGTATAACTTTGTGTGTTTACTTATTCATATTTGTTATGGAATTTAACCATAATGATGCCTTACTGTGTACTTTTCATTTACATAGAATACTATCCACGGTGGGTTCCCGATGAAGCCCCTATAGGGCGAAACTAGTTGAACCTCCAACACGTGTGGCATGAAGAAGACTTTTGGCAGTTTACTGCACATATAGTACTTTTTCTCTCTCACTATGAATGTTTTTAATATTTATATAAATATATTTATCCCTAATTCATTTGTATTAATACATTTTTCTTATTTTTCTATGATATACCCATTGTTTCCATGGCTCAGATGTTTGGGGTTTAATCAGACTTATACACATACAGATTTACTATTTTTATCCATTATGCATCTCCAAAAATTCCTAAACCACACCCCGATATGGGAAATACTTCTAAGAGACAGGAGGTCTCCAGAAGTCAGAGATTGCTGTATTAGGCAGCCAGAACGTTGGTGACTGCAAGAGGCAGAGCTGTAGACGCTGAAGGGAAGCTGTCTACGTTGAGGTGTCCACTGGTCTGGGTGACCAGGATAAAGTGCAGAGGTACTGCTACAGAGAGCCAGGTGGGCCAGTATTTTCAGTTTTGTGTATTTGATGGAGAAGAACCCCCTGCGTGGGAAACCTTTGTTTGGACTTTTATTTTTGCCTTTTTAATAAAATGGGCTACCATGCCCTTAAATATAGTTCCTGACTGACGTGAATCACTGGAAAAACGCATATACCACGAGAGCTAACAACCCCCAACCTTACATTGTATATACCATGTATATTTTTCACATACAAATTTACTATAGGCAGCACAAATGACAGCAAGGCACAGAGAATTATGAGTTTTCTAAAGAGAGAGCTATACACACCATCACAAAACAAAAAGAAAGAAGAAATGAATCACTCCTTTAATAATGTGTGTTTAAACTGAGCTTATGCTACTGAACATTGTAACAGGCCTTTACAGCAAAGCAGCTAAGATTGGCCCAGTAATCAAAAAGAGTACAAATGGCCACCTAGTTGAAAATCATAAATATAAATATTTTTTATAAAATATTTCACATTTAGGGCTAAAAAAATTAAATTATATTTTCAAAAATGTTAGAAATTTAAATGCTGAAAATATAAATATGAACATTATATAATAGCTCTAGTAAAACAAAAATTCCTATTTTGTACATTGAAGCCCACCTCTCCTGAATAGTCTGGTAAATCTCATCTGAGTGTAAAAAAGACAGAATCCAGTGACCCCCCCCCACCCACAGATTATGTCACCTGCTATAATATTCAGTTGCCAACCACCTCTTTATTCAAAGCTCACTGCACCAGGTAGACAGTCAGTCATCATACTGAGAGTATACTAACACAAACCATCTGTATCGTTTTTAATTAATAAGCAGTTTAGTATCTCATACAGCTAACCACACAGCATATTATTCAGGTCAGTTTTTAGCATATACTTCCTGCATTCACAAATATGCTCCAATTATGTCGTTGAAAAACAATAGAAGACGCCTAAGTTTTTCATCAAGTGCAAACCACAGGAAGTTCGAAATTAAAAAACTGATCACGTGTAATAGTACTCATGTCACTTACGTGATAGAATGCCCCTGTAGGTTGCAATATGTGGGACGGACCACCAGACCCCTCAAAGTTCGCATAAGGGAACACAAAGAACATCCGAAAGGGTTTTCCTTATCATAGCCTATCCAGACACTTCAATGAACATCATCACAAAGATCCGCCACAGATGACATTCTATGGGATAGATATGGTACAAGACCACTGGAGAGGAGGGAACAAAAAGATCCTAATATCACAAAATGAAACCGAATGGATCTACCGATTGGGGTCTTTGGCACCAAAAGGGATGAACCTGGACATAGACCTCAACTGTTTTATAACCAACCGATAGAATTTACCTAACACTGAGACCACTCTTCAGAACTACCAGTAACATTACCATCAAAAACTCATACAGAGGTCCCAAACATATTAAAGAGGAAAAAATTGGGAGAAACACTAATTAAAGGATAGGTCCAATTTAGTCATCAAACAAAATATCTCCTCGGATATGCGAAATATTCCCCTTGTAATAGAAACTAAAAAGTTGAAAGATCACCAGAAAGTATGGATCAGAGATTAGCCCCTCCTTTCTAATATAAGATTATAAATAGGGGGCATAATACATTTGAAAAATAGGACCATAACATACAATAAAAAAAAACATAGGGCTTAGGAGCTGATAATAAAATCTTGCAATTTGCATTTAAATAAATAAAAAACTTTCCAATATAATTTCCTCAGGCTAAATTTTATACAGATGGAACAATTCACCAATTAAGAACCACAGGTCCTGCACATATCGGGAAACATGTAGTTCAAGGGGCTTTACCAAGTAGCCCTTTCATTATTATTTTTTATTTTTATTTATTATTTCCATATATTTTCAATATATCTTATAATAACCAACACTCTGATGTACCTTCATATTCCTCTCTCCCACACCATGCAATATAGCTGTGCATTTGCATACAATTATACATACACTTGGCATTTGTATATTATGTATCCCTCACATGTTCCACTGTTCTTACACCAATATCGTGCATAATGTAACATGTTATGTTCAAAATATTAATATGTCATGCTACAAGTAGCATCCGAGATCCGTGGCTCGAAATTAACATGGGAACCCCTTTTGCTATTGAACTGGCTGTGTATGAAAATAACAAACCTTATACATAAGCCCTTTAACTTAGCTCATCGTATTCTCATAGCATCCGTATTAACCAATCAGGCACTAGAACAAATCGCCCATAGGACATTAGATTAACACGCCCACATGGTTTTGATTGGAATGTGGGACATATCCACTCCCACAAAGGCGGATAACGAATGACGCTTGCACTATATAACACAATGTGACGAGAGAGGCGGGTATTTAAATTAAGCGCGCCCCCGCGTCGAACGAACTGCGCATGCGCCGGCCGGGGAAAAAAGCCCAGTGCGCATGCTTCAGCTCACGTCGGAAAGCGTCGCTGAAACCGACGTCAAAACTACGTGAGCGTCATTTACGCAACTCCCTATTCGCGAACGAGTAGCCGATGGGTTTTCAAATAAACCCATCGGCTACAAGTACCCGACACTAGTTATTAGGATCACAAATATTTAGCAGCGCTAACACCTGTAGATAAACTCTATTTCATTTCCATCAATCTCTCTCTGAGAGATTACACAGGGGGCAACAGCTCATATACCCAGTCCTAGCGCGGATAATCTCCATAACCATTTTTATATACTTGAAAATGGCACCCTGACAGATGGTAAATGGTAAATGGCTACTTGATCATAGCATATATAGTCAAACCTAGGAGCATACAATGGCCCAGATTCAGGTAGAGTGGCCTATCTTTTTGCGGGCCCAATGCAAATGATGGCCACAGCTTCAAAAAATGAACTGCGCATGCGTCATCTCTTGAACGCATCCCAGTGCGCATGCTCACAGTTACGTCGAAATAGCTGCCTAAGATACGTCGAACACTGCCTACGACATGAACGTAACCTACGCACAGCCCTATTCACGTAGTACTACATAAACAGCATGAGCGACGTAAAATTTGACGGCGTCGTTCCCTGGCCTATACCTTTGCATTACCTGCGCCTGCTATATGAGGGGTAACTTTACGCCGGACCTAAGCCTTACACAGATCGCGTATATGAAGCGGCCGGGCGCATCTACCGTGTTTCCCCGAAAATAAGACGTACTCCGAAAATAAGCCGTAGCGGGATTTCGACGCAAGATAGAAATATAAGACACCCCTCCGAAAATAAGACGTAGCGATGTAGTGTCGAGTCTCCGAAAATAAGATGTAGTGTCGAGTCTCCGAAAATAAGATGTAGTGTCGAATCTCCGAAAATAAGATGTAGTGTCGAATCTCCGAAAATAAGATGTAGTGTCGAATCTCCGAAAATAAGATGTAGTGTCGAATCTTGTAGTGATATCTTGTAGTGGTACAACCAGACAAGATGAGTGCAAAAAGAAAGAGTTATTCTGTTGAGTACAAGAAAGGAATTGTGGAGGACTCCCGAGGCAAGAATCTTACGGCTTTTTGCAAAGAGAAGAAGTTGGATATCCGAATGGTCCAAAAATGGCGTGCAGAATACGATAATCTCAGTCTACAGGTGGACAGAGGAAATGCTAAGAAGCGCAAGTGTGGTTCAGATAGGCAACCTTTATTTTCTGTAATAAAAATAAGACACCCCCCGAAAATAAGCCATAGTGTGATTTCTTGAGGAAAAAAAAATATAAGACGGTGTCTTATTTTCGGGGAAACACGGTACGTTCGTGAATCGGCATATCTTACTCATTTGCATATTTAAAATGCACCGTAACTATGCGCCCACGATACGCCGGCGTAGGCAAGTTACGTCAGGCGGCTGAAGCCTTGTTTTACGGCGTATCTAGCTTCGCGAATCGGTGTAACAATACGACGGCACACATTTGTACTTACGACGGCGTAAAACGTTTGTGAATCTGGGCCAATGTGTCTAACATCTGTTATATAGGATCAACATATATTGTATATTATAAACACTGAAAACCTCAATCCAGTTCTGTTTTCAACTCTGCCCATAATCTTTCAGCAACATATGCAAATTGCTAAGGCCTGGTTCACACCTATGCAGGTTGCGGTTTGCATATTCCTGGTGCATTTTGCATTTTTCAATACACATTTTTTATCCATTGAGGTCTATGGAACCAAAAAGCAGAAACAACTATTTGGTCCTTTCCATACAATACACAGATGTGAACATGTGTGAATAGGGGAGTAACTGTGTTATTCCCTACCTGAGCAAAAGGTGTGTTTAAATAAAAAATATATACTATTAGGGGCTGTCTATTGTGAGGTTTATCCTCTAAATTGAAAAATTGATGATGAACCACACACCCTTAAAGTGGATGTAAACCCTTCATACACCCAGTGAAGTGAACAGCCTCAGATGATACACTGAGATGAACCAAATCTCCCTACATAGGTCTTACATGTATATCTGCTGTCTTCACATTTATATACTGTTTAGAATGTTCAGATCCTGTTAGGAAATTTTACCTTCCTGTTTAACACAGAGTGTGATGTCTGGGTATACAGCCAAGATAGTTAAAATTGCTGATTGGAGGAAAGGCAGACACCCCCTCTCATAATAGGCAGAAACTCTCAGAGGTGTTTTGTAACAGGGCTATCTCCCTGCTAATCTATTTATAGCAACCTCCTCTGACAGAAATGTCAGGCTGCTTTTATCTGATGTGTCTGAGAATTTGTCAGGAGTTATCAGGCTGATAACAGAGGAAAGGGTCAGGAGAGAGCTACAGGGCTTAGCGCTTTGAAGGGAGATAACAAAACACTGCAGGGATATGTGCCCAGCTCAAATTTCATAAATCAGGTTTACATCCACTTAATAAATCCACAGATAAATACTGTATACAATAAAGTGCAGAGTGCAGCCATTGGGTGTCCCCAGTGGGTGATGGCAACAACAATGCTATGTAAATGTGCTAACAATTACAAATAAATGAACATGAAAATGAACATAAAAATGACCACCTAGTATTCTGGTGGATATAAAAAATATGCAGTGTACAAAAAAAAATCATCAAATGGTTTCCAATAGTGTGGTGATCTGAAAAATCTTCCTCCACCCACACCGTTCACTCAGCCTAGTCACGAGATATACATGACCCCCATTACAGAAATCATGTACAGCATTGGGGTGATAGATGTTTCCATGATCCATCCACAGTACCCGGTAATGGAGCCTCTACAAAATCATCAAAAGGATACCCGCCAAATCAACGGACAGCAGGATCAAAAAGTAAAAAAGAAACAATCTCCCATGGTGAAGTATGTTGGTGTTTATTAAACAATAAGCTTTAAAAAACCTTTACAAGTATGCAAGGTTAAAAAGAAGCAAGTGGATGCAGGGACGCTGTTGTGCGCTCCACCTGTGTTCCCCTGGAGGCAGAAGTGACGTGTCACACTTGACCTCACCCAATGTGTTTCATCAGCACGTCTGACGTCATCAAGGGTCACATGACCAGACACATCACCTCTAATACTGCCACCCAATAAAGGATCTCCAACCCAATTCAATCCTCTTGATCCGTGAACAGTTTGCTTATACTTAAATGAGCAATATACTACATGACCCAATTCTCAATCAATTCATTCTGAATTAAATTAATATACAAAAAATATCATATGTAAATTATTACATATACCTGGCATGCGACACCTAATGGTGTCAGGGGGTATTTTCCATTACAAAATTTGATTTTCCATATAGTTAAATTGAATATAAATAATATTATGATATATGGAAAATTGTTCCCATTTAAAGTGGTTGTAAAAAAAAAAAACACCTGCAAAACAAAGCCATAATGAGCAAGTTTGACTAGCATACTAGCTCATTATGCATTACTTACCTTAGAATCGAAGCCCCCAAAGCCGTCCTCGTCTCCCTCTCTGGCCACAGAGATCTCTTCACAGATACCCACAAGGTTACTTCCGGGTATCGCCGCTCCGGTGCTGTGATTGGCCGGAGGGGCGATGACGTCACTCCCACGCTTGTGCGCGGGAGGCGTCAAACACGGCATTGGCGTTTTTATGAATAGAGCTTTTTACATGCATGCACCGTAGACAACGGTGTATACCTATTGGCAAATATCTCCTAAACCGTGTAGGTGTAACTTCTGGGAGGGGGTTTACAACCCCTTTAAAGGGGTTGTAAAGGTTCGTCTTTTATTTTCTAAATGGGTTACTTTAAGCTAGGGCATTGTTGGTTCACACCTTTTCCTTCAATTTCCCTTCTAAATGTTTTTTTTTTCTTTGTTTGAATTTCTCACTTCCTGTTTCTCCTCAGTAAGCTTTCCACCATCATCGGAGCAGTGGAAAGTCATTCAGAACAGCTTACTGAACACCTTACTGAGGAGGAACAGGAAGTGAGAAATTCAGACAAAGAAAACAAAGAAAAAACACATTTGGAAGGGAAATAGAAGGAAAAGGTAAGTGAACCAACAATGCACTACAGTAGCTTAAAGGAACCTATTTAGAAAATAAAAAACAAACCTTTACAACCCCTTTAAGCAATCATAAATTGGAGTAAGGTTATACCATGAACCACCATATGATGGCAATATTATTTACACTCATTGCTTCAAGATGAGCGTTATATCAAATTTATGAATGGGAAATACCTCCTGATTCCATTAGGTGTCGCATGCCAGGTATATGTAATAATTTACAAATCATATTTTTAGTATATTAATTTATTTTAGTATGAATTAATTGAGAATTAGATCATATAGTATATTGTTTATTCAAGTATAAGAAAATTGTTCACGAATCCAGAGGATTGAATTGGATTAGAGATCCTTAATTGGGCGGCAGTATATAACCATTGGAGGTGATGTGTCTGGTCATGTGACCCCTGATGACATCAGACGTACTGACGAAACGTGTTGGATGTGGTCGAGTGAGACACGTCACTTCCACCCTCAGTGGCACGCAGGTGGAGCGCACAACGGTGTCCCTGCGTCCACTTGTTTCTTTTTAACCTTGCACACTTGTAAAGTGTTTTTAGCTCTTAATTTTAAATACACACCAACGTACTTAACTATGGGAGATTGTTCCTTTTTTACTTTTTGATTCTGTTGTCTGGAGATTTGGTGTGTATACCTTTGATAATCATTTGGAGGCTCCATTACCGCCTTCTTGACGATCGGAATTCCCGACAACATTTGTTTGACCGTGTGTATGCAACACAAGTTTGAGCCAACATTCTGTTGGAAAAAAATCCACGGTTTTGTTGTCGGAATGTCCGATCGCATTTTATTCCTAAAACTTCCCTCTTAAAGTTATGGTGCGTGTTATACGCCGATAAATACGTTATTCATCTTATTGCTTATGTTGAGAATATTGTACAGTTAATAATTAACCTTCAACTTTTGTGGTGGGAAAGGCTCCACTTCTAAAGAGCCACCTTATTGATGTTGTTTCTTAACAGTTATAATTGTCATTAAATAAATGTGGCTGATCTCTGCATGATAATATTTGTGGAATTGTTGGCTTCAAATTCATGGGAAACACTGAAATTCATAATATGAAAGTCGTGACTCTGTATAATTTGTATACTTGTTAAAATAAATACTGTAAATATGTCACACAAATTAGTGAGAACAGGAAGATTTTGTCAACCATGTGAAGATAAGAGAAGTACTGGACATACACTGTTGCCAATGAAGGCCTGAGTTTCAGGCCAAATAATTTTAGAATACAATAAAAAGAAACAGAGCACATGGCATAGTGTAGTAAAAACTAAATATCTACACATATTTCACAGATTCTTACCTGATCAGTCAAACTGGCCACAATCTTCATATCACTTTTTCTGAAGTTCCAACCAGAATTAAGGCATCAGCTGATCATTTGTCTATTGGTTACATAGTTACATAGTAAGTGAGGTTGAAAAAAGACACAAGTCCATCAAGTCCAATTATTGGAAATCAATACTAAAAAAAAAAAAAATCAATACTAAAAAAAAAAAAAATAACCTCCTCACTACAGGCCACCGTGAATTGACGGCGGCACAATAGCTCTCTTGTTCTGAGAGGACGTCTTTCAGAGACACTAGGCAGCGCGCATGCACACCCGCCACGTTACTGCGAACCCGATGGCTGCCAGGCAACCGCGATTGCCTAGTAACTGAGCAGGACCGTGGATCTCTGTGTGTAAACACAAAGATCCACATCCTGTCAGGGAGAGGAGACCGATGCTGTGTCCCTTGTACATAGGGACACAGACCGGTCACCTCCCCCAGTCAGTCCCCTTCCACCACAGTTAGAAACACTATGCAGGGCACACATTTAACCCCTTGCTCGCCCCCTAGTGTTAACCCCTTCCCTGCCAGTCGCATTTATACAGTAATCAGTTCATATTTATAGGTCTGTTTGGCTCCCCCGCTGGTCAATCAGCACGCGTGAACACCCACATAGGGCCATGCACGAGCCAACGTACAACTATGGTAATTCGAGCAGCCAAGCCAGCTTGCGGCAATATAATTGCGGTGGCTGGACGACAAGCGGTTAAAGTGGTCAAATCGTTTTTACCTTAATAAACATATAAATAACGGCCTTTTAGAATCAACATTAAGGTAAAAAAAAAAAAAAATTGTATCCACTGTTTCTCCTCTATGGCTGGATCCAGATTTAAATTGCCCCCCAAGCCCCCACCCCCAATAATCCCTGTCCTCTGCTCTGACAGTGGTAATTCCTGCTCTCTGCCTTTCCAGTGCTGAAAAAACAATTGTCAAACTCACTGTCTCCAATAAACTTAGCACTGAACCTCTTAGACCGTGTACACACGATTGGTTCAAACCGATGAGAATGGACTTAAGTCCAGTTTCATCTGTCCAAACCGACCGTGTGTACGGCCCATCGGTCCATCGTCCGTCGGACCAAAGTTTTAAAACTTGCTTTAACCACTTTGCAACCGCCCTATACCGAAAGTACGGCTATAGGGCGGTTGCTTGATTCTAAGTGGCCGTTAATTAAGGGCCTTTTAGAATCGCGCTCCCGCGCGCCCCCTGAGGCGCGCACACGGGAACATCCGTGACCGCCGGGTCCAGAGGACCCGGCGCATCACGGATCACGGTAAATCGCCGCTGATAGCGGCGGTTTACCACGTGATCGCGCCGTCCAATGACGGCGCGATCACTTGTCAACAAAGCGGCGTCATGTGCTGACGCCGGTTCCTCCCTCCTCTCTCTGTACCGATCGGTACAGTGTGAGAGGAGAGGGGAGGGAGCGTATGGCAGCGCCAGTGCCGCGGGCTGGATCTGTGACAAATGTAGTCACAGATCCATCCATCCATCCCTCCCTGCTCAGCCATCCCTGCTGCATATACTCTGCAATACTGGGCAATACCTCAGCTGGGCATACTCTGCAATACTCGGGCAATACTCGGGCAATACTCTGGGCATACTCTGGGCATACTCTGGGCAATACTCTGGGCAATACTCTGGGCATACTCTGGGCATACTCTGGCAATACTCTGGCAATACTCTGGGCATACTCTGGCAATACTCTGGGCATACTCTGGCAATACTCTGGGCATACTCTGGGCATACTCTGCAATACTCTGGGCATACTCTGGGCAATACTCTGGCAATACTCTGGCAATACTCTGGCAATACTCTGGGCATACTCTGGCAATACTCTGGGCATACTCTGGGCATACTCTGCAATACTCTGGGCAATACTCTGGGCAATACTCTGGGCAATACTATGGGCAATACTCCGCAATACTCTGGGCATACTCTGGGCATACTCCGCAATACTCTGGGCATACTCTGGGCATACTCTAGCAATACTCTGGGCAATACTCTGGGCATACTCTGGGCATACTCCGCAATACTCTGGGCATACTCTGCGCATACTCTGGGCATACTCTGGGCATACTCTGCAATACTCTGGGCATACTCTGGCAATACTCTGGGCATACTCTGGCAATACTCTGGGCAATACTCTGGGCATACTCTGGGCATACTCTGCAATACTCTGGGCATACTCCACAATACTCTGGGCATACAGCGCCCCTGTCCCCGTGAGCTTGCATGCAAGAAGCGAACGCATACGCAAGTCCCGCCCACATATAAAAACGGTGTTCAAACCACACATGTGAGGTATCTTTATATCATGTTTTGGGGTTTTATGTAATTTTCTAGCAAATAAATGATGATTTTTACATGTAGGAGAGAAATGTCAGAATTGGCCTGGGTGCTCCCTGCATGTTGGGCCTCTGTATGTGGCCTCACTGTGTAAAAGTCTCACACATGGGGTATCGCCATACTCGGGAGGAATAGCAGAAAGTGTTTTGGGGTGTAATTTGTGGTATGCATATGCTGTGTGTGAGAAATAACCTAATAATATGAAAATTTGATGGAGAAAAAAAAAATCTTGATTTTGCAAAGAATTGTGGGAAAAAATGACAACTTTAAAAAACTCACCAGGCCTCTTTCTAAATACCTTGGAATGTCTTCTTTCCAAAAAGGGGTAATTTGGGGGGTATTTGTACTTTTCTGGCATGTTGGGGTCTCAAGAAATGAGAGAGGATGTCAGTACATTAGGTGTGATGAAATTCATCAATTTTCAGTAATTGGTACCATAGTTTGTAGACCCCATAACTTTCACGCAGACTAAATAATATCCAACATTTTTTATTTTATTTTACCAAAGATATGTAGCAGTATACATTTTAGGCCAAATTTATGAAGAAAAATTACTTTTTTGCAAAATTTTATAATAGAAATGAAGAAAAATTATTATTTTTTGCAAAATTTTCATTCTATTTTCATTTATAGCAAAAAAAAAAAAAAAAAACGCAGAGGTGATCAAATACCACCAAAAGAAAGCTCTATTTGTGGGAAAAAAAGGACAAACATCTCATTTGGTTACAGTGTTGTATGACTGAGTTATTGTCATTCAAACTGTGAGGGCACCGAAAGCTGAAAATTGGTCTGGTTATTAAGGGTGTTTAAGTGCCCAGTGGTCAAGTGGTTAAAATCTGACCGATGGACGCCTGACCATCGGTCCAAGCCGATGGTTAGTACGCAAAAGCATCGGTCCAAAAACCCACGCATGCTCAGAATCAAGTCGACGCATGCTTGGAAGCATTGAACTTCCTTTTTTCAGCACGTCGTTGTGTTCTACGTCACTGCATTCTGAACCGATCGGATTTTGGACTGATGGTGTGTACACACATCAGACCATCAGGCCACTTCAGCGGTGAACCGATGAAAACGGTCCGTCGGACCATTCTCATCGGTTTGAACCAATCGTGTGTATGCGGTCTAACAGGTCTGCACCATTCCTGTAAGCCTGGGCATTAAAGGACACAGACATCCTGAGGGCTATGCCATCAAGCTGCCCTGGGCTCACAGGAGAAAACTGGAGGAAGCAGAGAAAGAGGATCCACAATGTCACGTTCCTGGACCAAAGACCCAAGATATGTATATACAAAAATAAATAACGGTGGGAAGGGGGGGTACCCAGTTGGAAAGGAAGGGGGGGCTGTCAATTTAGACAAATATATGTAAACCCAATCATCAAAATCTCATATAGTGGTCCTACTGATGAATCTTAAAAATGTATTTCTTAAAACCACTGTATGGAAGGAGGACACCAAAACTGTGTTCACTACTTTGGGGTCAATTCACAAAGAGAAACGTTATTGGTTTTCTTCAGGTGTTAAATTAGCACTCCTTATTTAACGCTAGCAAACATGGTATTCACGAAAGCTATAATCGTTATTTAACATAGTCGTTATGGTTTTCAACTGACTCTTTATCCAAACGTTATGCTAACTACTCAGACGTTATTATTAACATGTGAGACGTTAAAATAACTCTTAAGGTCGTTAAATAATGCTGGAGAGATGCATTCTGGGAGCAGAAGGGGAGGAGAACAGCTGCATGTGGAAAAGAGCAGATTCAGAGAGAGAGAGACACACAAGCAATACACATGGAGATTGAGCATGTGATGTGCAAAATTTCTAGTGTGTGCTTTTCTAAAGCCATGTGTATTTCCTCATACAGAGAATAAATCATGGGAGATGATAATCGGAATTTAGCTATCACCTGGGTTTCAGAAAAGTCATCCAAAATAGTATGTGAAGGGAATACACGTTTATAAATCTAAACAACCTTCTAACGTGTTCTTCTTCGCCTCTGGATAATTTTAAGTTCAAATAGAGCACGGTTCTAGCTTGCCCAACACTACACTACACTACAAAAATCGCCAAAAGCTTCCTCTAACAACAAAATATCGCCTGGGAAATGTCATAACGCCACCCTGAGGGAGGTGTTAATTTAACGATTGCTTAACGATTGATAACTGTCAAAAAAATCTTTGTGAATTGCACTTCTGTACATATTTAACGATTTGACTCTTTAAAATAACGTTTTGAATCTTTAAAATAACGATTTGACTCTTTAACACGGATCCACACCTTAAAATATCGATTCTGTGTAGGGAAACGTTATTTGATGATTTTTCAAAGCGTTAAATCGTTTAGTGAATTGAACTAGCTTCAATAACGTGCAGAATCGTTAAAATAACACTCGCAATCTGAAAATAAAGCTTTGTGAATTGACCCCTTTGTATTATATAACGTCTAATTACTTCCTCTGTTTTTCTAATGTTGAGTATGTCATCAAAGTGGGTTTCCCTCCGATGAAGTAGAATGTCCAAGGGCTTTGGCCACACTAAATTTGCATCTCAACTTCAGAGACTTTTATTTATTTGCTACAGTTATTCGCTACAGTTTATTATTCAATGATTTTTTTTTTTTTTTCAAAATTGCTATAATCTGAACAATAACTTTTTATTGTTCGAAACTGAAATTCCATATTTTGCTTATATCATATAGATGTTATATATAAAATCAATACTGAAGCAATGAATTCTAAAATCTCATGTAAACTTAATGATGGTAATGCATTTTCAAAAGTAATTTTCAATGGTTTATTTTGGGGTTAGTCTAACCATGAAGGTATGTTTTTATTAAGAGAAGAAAATAAAATGTATATAGCCATAATAATGCAAGCAAATTCGTCATAGAGATCAATTTACTATGTGCATAATAATATGAAAACATAGGGTCTGATTTACTAAAACATTAGAGTGCAACATCTGGTGCAGCTCTGCATAGAAACCAATCAGCTTCCAGGTTTTATTGTCAAATCTTAATTGAACAAGCTGACGTTAGAAGCTAATTGGCTACCATGCAGAGCTGCATTAGATTTTGCACTCTGCAATTTTAGTAAATCAATCCCATATTATCTCCTGGACAAGGCGCAGCTTATTAGAATTCAATAAAGATGGAATGGTATCTATGGCTGACATTAAATAAGCAATATTGAATATAAGAAAAAAACAATGCTGAGATCATGCTCATAATAAAACCACACACAAAAAACAACAACAAGCACCAGTACTCTAGACTCAAATGATCATCTAGTTTTACAGCAGAAATAGATTAAATATATGATCCCTGTATTCCCATTTGGCATGGAAAGTTGTGACACCCTGACTGTTATGGGCTAAAAAAAAAAAAAAAGTACGAACTCTACGGATAACATCTGGAATATTAAATTATTTGGTAGATTTCCAGTCATTTGTTAACATTAATCTGACAGCTATCAAAGTATATGGAATGGGAAAAGTTTCATCCTAAGGCTTAGTAGAGCCAAATATGGTGTATTTAGCTCTACTGTCACTACACTGTCACATGGGAAATAAGAGAAACAGAATTCCCAAAACTTTGCAGGAGGAGAGACAACCCAATATCATTTAGATAATCTGTATGGTGTTAAATAACCTCTATATAATAATTGAAGGGCATTGTCCCACTGGTTGACACAATGGGTAACACTAATATTAGTAACAGAAAAAATTGCGCTTATCACAAAAATAGTTGTCAATGGCAATCGAATAGCATATCACCTAGACACAGATAAATTAGGGAGGCAGCAGCTCTTGTGCAGATGTACTAGAGAAATTTAGGGGGGGAAAAGGGGGGGTTTAGAACTGCGCCATAGCACCCGGACTCAGTATGATCAATAGTCCATATATATAATATTGGTCCTCTACAAGGACTGTGTAGATGAAAAGAAAGTCTATAATACTTCCAACTTAGGCATAAGTCTGCTACACATGGAATATTTCAGTCACCAGCGTGATTCCACAGCACACTTCACTCTTCAGTGAGAGCCCACCACCAATAAATTAAAGCAGCTTACCAGATGGGCTGTAATATACAGCAGTCGGCTATAACCCAGCCGCGGCCTTTGGGGAGAGATCTCACTCCCTGGATCAGAATCTACACCTTGGCTCCAGCAGACATAACAGAACACCACCGCACGATCATGCACAGAAATAGCAAATGTAGTGTAATTCCGCAAAGGACTTTTATTAAAACAAGCAAAGGAAAACGACTCACATTTTAAAAGAATAAACGAGCATCTAAAAATTGTTGTTGCCGGCCGGCGAACACATGAACGGAGCCCTTACTCCTGAACGTGATGACGTCACTGCACGTCCTTCCAGACGCGTTTCGTCATTGGACGTTGTCAATGTCCAATGACGAAACGCGTCTGGGAGGACGTGCAGTGACGTCATCACGTTCAGGAGGAAGGGCATCACGTTCAGGAGGCCGGCAACAACAATTTTTAGATGCTCGTTTATTCTTTTTATTTATTTTTTTCCCTTTTTTTTTTTTTCAAAACATTTTTATTAAACATTTTTCCACAGCATACTTATATAAAAAAAACATAAACATTGGTACAATAACATACTGACAATAACAAACATAAACATTGGTACAATAACATACAAACATCTACATATACATGGTCTTCTTGTAGTCCCCTTATCTATTAGTCTATAATGGCTATCTGCCTGGCGTACCCCTACCTTAAACCAATTCCCCTAATTAACATTGTTAGATCTCCAGGTCTGGGGGAGTGTAAGATGGAGGGAGGGAGAGAGAGAAAAAAAAATTGGGTCTGGCTGGGACAGGAGAGGGGACCGAGACAGGGCCGGGCAGGGACGGAGAGAGAGGGTAGAGGGAGAAAAAAAAACATTGTGTGATCTAACCTTCCCTGTGATTTTAGGGGGACCCTACTGTCCCATATCCCTCCTCTAGACAAAATTAGATAGATATAAAACGGAGAGAAGAAAAAAGAAAAAAAAAAAGGGGAGAACTCCCCTTTTTGTTTGTGTGATGGGGTCAGTCTGACTCCCACAATCCTATAAGAGTGTAAACTTGTGTGATATATTTAGGTGACTATTCTTGCCTACCCTATATAATGGGAATTTTAAAACATTGTGAGTTTAAGGGGACTATATTGTCCCTGTCCTCATCCTCTTAGTGCGAGGAGAGGCAAAAAAAAAAAAAAAATGTTTGTGAACTATCTTAAACCCTCTTCCATCTTCCATATAATTCACCCACTTATGTGTATGTACCTATCAACCAACAAACAAAACAAACAAAAAAAAAAGACAAAAAGGGGGGTAGCTAACCAGTGTGTGTGTGTAAGTGTGTGTAACTATCCAAAAAATCCCCCAGGTGGACACAAAAAAAAAAAGGAGGAAAAAGTAAATAAATAAATAAAAAATAAACAATTGTTAAGCAAGTGAAGACGGGAGGCTTCTCACGTTCCCCCTCCTCAGTCCTCCCCTCCCCCCTCCATCTCCCTGAACATCCCCCATCCCTCCCAGATCCCCTCCTGTCTCAGCCTGGAGTTACCGTGGAATGACCACAGTTCCTCCATCACTTTAATTCTATCCATCTCCCTAATCCACTCCTCTATCGAAGGTGCTTCCTTTTTCTTCCAATTCCTACAACAATTTTTAGATGCTCGTTTATTCTTTTAAAATGTGAGTAGTTTTCCTTTGCTTGTTTTAATAAAAGTCCTTTGCGGAATTACACTACATTTGCTATTTCTGTGCATGATCGTGCGGTGGTGTTCTGTTACGTCTGCTGCAGCTAAGGTGTAGATTCTGATCCAGGGAATGAGATCTCTCCCCAAAGGCCGTGGCTGGGTTATAGCCGACTGCTGTATATTACAGCCCATCTGGTAAGCTGCTTGAATTTATTGGTGGTGGGCTCTCACTGAAGAGTGAAGTGTGCTGTGGAATCACGCTGGTGACTGCAATATTCCATGTGTAGCGGACTTATGCCTAAGTTGGAAGTATTATAGACTTTCTTTTCATCTACACAGTTCCTGTAGAGGACCAATATTATATATATGGACTATTGATTATACTGAGTCCGGGTGCTATGGCGCAGTTCTAAACCCCCCCCCCCCCTTTTTTTCCCTAACACTAATATTATTGGTCATTGCAAATTTACATTCATCATCTGAAAATGTCCTACCAAAATCCTTTTCCCCATCTCAATATATGGGAGGACTTAGAAAAACTGGTATTGTATTGTAGATAATTGTAGAACCACAAAATACCCCCCTTGCTAGGAACTTGATATTTCAAGTAGTGCCAGATTAGTGGATCAACGTCAATATACAATACTGTCTACAATCATGTGGAAGTTTCTGACCTGTAAATAGGGAGAGATATGTTTCCCCACTCGCTCTACTGTAAGGTTACTCAGAATAGAAAGATCGGACTCTAACCAGAGTGATACACTAATATAATGCACAGCGTGTTCATATACTTTAAGAGGGGTATCCAATCACAATTTGGGTTGGTTAGGCATAATTATGTGGAACTTTAAATGAGGTCACTTACCTCCATCCCTATGATTGAAAGAGAACAGAAAGGGCAGGACTTTAAATGAAGCTTGTGTGGGAAAAAAAATCTAATGCCGCATACCACGTTTTTAATGTCCTAGAAAAAAAGTTTTTCTCAACATGATTCTTGTCAAGCCTGCTATGCACACACATGATCATGAAAAGCGCGGTGATGTACAAAGGGAAGTTCCAGTCAGATGGTGCCACCCTTTGGGCTGCTTTTGTTGAATTTGTGTTAGTAAAGTTTGGTGAGAGACAATTTGCGCTTTTCAGTCTTCGTGCTTTTCAGTCTGTTACAGAGTAACGAATGTGCTATCTCCATTACAAACGCTAGTTTTACCAGAATGAGTTCTCCGTCTGAGGCCGTGTACACACGGCAGAGAACCTCGACGGGCAGAACACATCGTTCCGCCCGTCGAGGTTCTCTCCCGGCCGTCAAATTCGGCGACCCGCCCGTCGGGAATGGCAACCAGCCATTCTTCCAGGCGGGCCGTCGAGGAAATATAGAGCGTCCCCATTCCCACACGGTACATGCACATTCCAGCGAGGTTCTCGCTGATTTTCAGCGAGAACCTCGGCCGTGTGTACGGCGCCTCATAAATTGCTTCTGAGCTTGTGTGTTTTTTTCCCCGTTCCCGTTAAAGCCTCCACACATGACTTCTTTTCACGATGTGAAACACGACAACGTGAAAAACTACGTGAAAAATTTGAGCATGTTCTAAATTTTTAATGCCTATTTTTCACGTTGAGAAAAATGCTCTTGAGCCTACACACGATCGTTTTTTATTACATTTAAAAAAAATTGCAAAATAAGAGCGACAATTTTAAAAATAACACAATATTTTTACTTTTTGATTTAATAAATATCACAATTAAAAAAAAAAAATGCTTTCCTCAGTTTCGACCGATACGTATTCTTCTACATATTTTTGGTAAAAAAAAAATCGCAATAAGTGTATATGGATTGGTGTGTGCGCAAAAGTTATAGCGTCTACAAAATAGGGGATAGATTTATGGCATTTTTATTTTTTGTATTTTTTTACTAATAATGGCGGCGATCTGCGATTTTTATTGTGACCGTGACATTGCGGCGAACATATCGGACACTTTTGACACGACCATTCACATTTATACAGCGATTGGTGCTATAAAACTGCACTGATTACTGTGTAAATGTGACTGGCAGGAAAGGGGTTAACACTAGGGGGCGCTAAAGGGGTTAATATGTTCCCTGGGAGTGATTATTACTGTAGGGGAAGGGGGACTCACAAGGGGAGGAGACCGATCTATGTTCTTCTGTATGCAAAACAGAAAAATTCCAAGGGGTGAAAAAATCCTGAAGATAAAACAGAAGCTACTATTGGTAGTAATGGACAATACTCATGTAAATAGAAAATGTATAAATGTATTGAATAATCTAAAGGTTCCCTCTTCATATAAAATCACAACTAAGGCTACAGATAGCCTATCACTAAAACTGGTCTCTAAATGACAGACAATGTTACACCAGTAAACTGTGAAGTTCACTGTATATGTGTAAACAAACAACACAAAAGGACATAAATAGTCCTAAAACAAGTACAAAAACTGTCCGGACGTCTTAATAGTCGCACTTATTGGGGTCCCCAGCGGTAAAACACTGCATACAATGATACAATTTAACAATAACGTTACTATAGGGAACAAAACCAATTAGTGCGTCCCCGCGGGGGGTAGTGGAGAAATAGCGGTAGATGATACTAGTATTATAGGGGGGCTGAACCACTAATGGCCATGTAGCTATTCTATGTTCCGTAATACGGTTGTGATAAAGCCCTTGTAATTTAGCACTCTGACTCTTTGTGTATGGCACATTCCAGGGAGCTTAGATCGCTGCAGGACTGATTGTCATGTATAGTTAGCGATACTCCTGTGCAACATTGAATGGTGCAACTCGAAACAGTCCGCTGTGTATTGATATGCTGTTAGAGTCTTATTACTATCAGCGATAGTCCAATTGGTTGTTCCAGCATACCTTTGTCTTTAGGCAACACCTCTTAGCAATACCCAATGCAGTCTTAGACCCAACTATACCTAAGATCTCCAAGAACTACAGGTGCATTCCACCTTACCATCTCCGTCGTTATGGAGGTATGTTGGGTTGACTTATCCTCTACTCACGGAATGGCGTGTCTCTCATGTACCAAGTTTTTTGTGGACTTCATGTCTCTCTGTTAGGTACCAGGTGTGCGAGTATGCTAATCAGCGGGTGTTTTCATAGGGAAATTGCTTGCTTAATTGCAGTATCCCCACAGCGTTCGATCGATGTACATCTCTGTGTAACATCCACTAGGTCCCGCTAGTCTGGGGAATCGGAAGCGACGTCTGGAAGCTGTGACGTCAACGCGTTTCGCAAATGTAATCGCGTAGCTTCATCTGGACGGTGAGAAGGGGGCGCGCAGCGCTCCCATATATTCCATCAGTGCACGCCTACCTCTCAATGTATAAGATCTTATTGGTTTTCAAGGAGTTATGACAATGGATTTCTTCCTCATGTACTGATTGAGTCATCTCTTGTGAATGAATCCAGGGCTTTTCTTGATTTTCAATATCGTGTCTATTTCTATGGTGTTGCTAATATAGCTAGGGGTAAAACCATATACAAATGCCCTAAGCTTTTAGCCATCTATGCGCTATTTCAAGTAAATAGGACAAATGGAAAAGATTAATGAAAATAAACATCAGAAGAAAAATTGAAAAAATTCAACAAAAATACATATATAAATATAAACATGAAAGTGAAAATAAAAGTGAACCTAAACCTTACAGTTAGATGACTCTTCTTACATAAAGGCAAATCTATATTCACATGGCTGCTCACCATGGAAAGCCCATTGTGGTTGTCGACACAAGTGTTTCCAACCTCCCAAAATAATACTCATTTATTCTCAGGTATCACTTTGAATTCTCTCAAGAGTGTATTTAGGAGGTGAACTATGTGTCGGACTGCAGCACATAGACATTATATGATGCTATGTTCTTCTGTACTGGGAACACCAGTCTCCTCACCTCTGACAGGAGGTGGATCTGTGTAGAAAATGGGAAAGGGATGGATAGCCGCACTCCAAGGAAACTTCAATCAAGTCTTTATTGGTAAAAAATGGGCATGCAAAACAAAACACCGCCACAGGAAAGGACAGCCAACGCGTTTCACACTATATCAGTGCTTAGTCATGGCTGAGCACCGATATAGTGTGAAAGGTGTCGGCTGTCCTTTCCTGTGGCTGTGTTTTGTTTTGCATGCCCATTTTTTACCAATAAAGACAACTTGAGTGAAGTTTCTTTGGAGTGCGGCTATCCATCCCTTTCCCATTTTCTACATTTGCTTCATGCGTTGCCAGCACCTTGGTTTCCTGAGAGGTTCCTCAATCACTTGTCCACCGCCCATTGTCAAATGATGGCGGGCGAAAGACTCCATTGTTCTGACAGGACGTCATATGACGTCCTGTCTTTTAAAGCCGCTAGGGTGCACGTGCACCCGTCGCTTTGCTGGGATCACGATGCGCGTGCTCGGCGGCAACGATCACGGCCGGTCACCCGCGATTGCCCAGTAACTGAGCAAGGACGTGGAGCTCTGTGTGTAAACACAGAGCTCCACGTCCTGTCAGGGAGAGAGGAGACCGATCTGTGTCCCTTTTACATAGGGACACAATCGGTCATCTCCCCCAGTCACCCCCCTCCCCCTACAGTTAGAATACAAACTAGGCTACACATTTAACCCCTTCTCCGGCCCCTAGTGGTTAACCCCCTCCCTGCCAGTCACATTTATACAGTTATCAGTGCATATTTATAGCACTGTTCACTGTATGAATGTGATTGGTCCCAAAAATGTCACAAAAGTGTCCGATGTGTCCGCTATAATGTCGCAGTCCCAATAAAAAATCACAGATTGCTGCCATTACTAGTAAAAAAAAAATAATAATAAAAATGCCATAAAACTATCCCCTATTTTGTAAACACTATACATTTTGCGCAAACCAATCGATAAACGCTTATTGCATTTTTTTTACCAAAAATAGGTAGAAGAATGCGTATCGGTCTAAACTGAGGAAATGTTTTTTTATATATATTTTGGGGAATATTTATTACAGCAAAAAGTAAAAAATATTGCTTTTTTTTCAAAATTGTCGCTCTATTTTTGTTTATAGCGCAAAAATAAAAACCGCAGAGGTGATCAAATACCACCAAAAGAAAGCTCTATTTGTGGGAAAAAGGACGCCAATTTTGTTTGGGAGCCACGGCGCACGACCGCGCAATTGTCAGTTAAAGCGACGCAGTGCCGGAAGCTGAAATTTCCCCTGGGCAGGAAGGGGGTAAAACCTTCTGGGGCTGAAGTGGTTAATTGTCTACAAGACCCACCTGGAGCGGTGACTCCCTTCCTTTGTTCATTTTTGGAGGTGGATCTGTGTGTTTTTACACACACAGATCCACAGTCCTGCCGTGATCACCGGCAATCGTGGGTGCCTGGCGGACATCGCGGTGGCCAGGCACGTGCACCCGGTCACGAGCGGTTCCGCGGGCGTGCGCACCGTAGATTGCCGGGAAGAAAAGACGTAATATGACTTCTACCCGGAGGGAGGGTTCCTACCGGCAGTATCATTTTGTTACGGCCCGGTAAACAAGGGGTTAATCTATTGAGCAGTAAGGTGACACAGGAAGCTGCAATTGAAATAATAGTATCACACTGGTGGCATACACTGTATGACAAGAGGAACTGAACAGAATTATCAATATTTTGTCAAGTTAAGTCTTTTAAAAACAATAATTTCAACTGCAAATGTAGCTTTTTGTCTGGAGTTCCTCCTCAAATGAATGCATTTCATATGAATTCCGACCATTGTTGCTTCCTGTTGACATTTAGCTTTAATGCTGCTTTCTCCCAAACTGACAATATCCTTTCAGGAAAGGTTGTACAATTTTCATTAGCCTGTAAGAATTTCCCTGGTAGTCCAGAGGAAACATAACACGTTCCTGATTGCTTTGACTAAAAAAAAAAGAGGTCTTATAATAACACAGATTGAGCAAATGATGGTAAATACATATATATATATATAAACCATTCACAGCCGGCTTAGAAACATCATTTTGAAAAGATGGACTGCTGTGATTTCTGAGAATCTTTCCTTGGAATTTCAGTAATAACCAATTTAACCATGTAAATCCCAGACCATTATGCAGCTAAAGGACCAGGCCCCCTTTTGCGATTCGGCACTGCGTCGCTTTAACTGACAATTGCGCGGTCATGTGACGTGGCTCCCAAGCAAAATTGGCGTCCTTTTTTCCCACAAATCGAGCTTTCTTTTGGTGGTATTTGATCATCGCTGCGGTTTTTATTTTTTGCGCTATAAACAAAAATAGAGCGACTATTTTGAAAAAAATGCAATATTTTTTACTTTTTGCTGTAATAAATATCCCACAAAAATATATAAAAAAAAAATGTCCTCAGTTTAGGCCGATACGTATTCTTCTACATATTGATTGGTTTGCGCAAAAGTTATAGCGTTTACAAAATAGGGGGTAGTTTTATGGAATTTTCATAAATTTTTTTTTTTACTAGTAATGGCGGCGATCAGCATTTTTTTTTCAGTACTGCGACATTATGGCAGACACTTCGGACACATTTGACACATGTGTTCTAACTGTATGGGGGGGTGGACTCACTAGGGGAAATCACTGATCTTCCGTTCATACATTATATGAGCAGAAGATCAGCGTTTCCCCCGCTGACAGGATCGGGAGCTTTGTGTTTACACACATAGCTCCCAGTCCTTGCTCTGTAACGAGCGATCGCGTGTGCCCGGCGGCGACCGTGCCCGCCAGGCACGTGCCCCCTAGCGGCCGCAGAAGTGCCGACGTAGAGCCAACCTGTCGCCGTAAAATTACGGCGACAGGTCGGCAAGCAGTTAAAGGGGACGTACCTGTACGTCCATATGCCCAGCCGTGCCATTCTGCTGACATATTTAGTCGTGTGGCAGTCCTTAACTGCTTAATTGTATAGTAATAAATAAAATTATTCAGTGAGATCTGGTATCTATGAAATGTTACAACTCTGCTGGTGTCAGAAAGTCGTTCAATTTAACCTAAAGTGTATTTATAGCCAACTTTTTTTCTTTTGCAGAAATAGGATAATGTTGAGCCCCTTTCAAGTTTTTATTGCAACCTGTGTTCCCATTGTGTAAACTCTCTATTTGTTCTGGTAAACACTATGAACAAGACAGAAAGTGATGGGACATTTAAAGTTTTAGAGCCGTCACCAGAACAAAAGGTGAGGAAAAGATCTCATTTGTGACTAGGGTTGCCATATGTCCTGGATTCACCCGGACAATTTGGGTTTGGAATCATGTGTCTGGGTTTCAAACTGCCTGAAACCCGGACACATTATTCAGACTGGACTATGGCCTCCCAGCAGGGTTGCTGTCTCCAGTTGTCCAAGCTGAGAGTGTCTGTTACACTCTTTTACACTGCCCAAAGCCAGCACTAACAATCCCCCACATGGAGAGGAGAGAGGGATCGATCTGCTTCTCTTCCTCCCACCCCTACCTCTCTGTCTCACACTCCAATCCCCAGTGCTGTGCCTCAGAAAAGGAAAGTGGGGGCCGGAAATCTATCCCTGTCTGTGACTCTGGCTAGAAGTGTAGTGCCAGTCTTATGGGGCAGACTGGGCAGAGAGGCAAATTAATCTAGTGCCCCAAGAAAGTGGCTGCATTGCTTCTGGCGTGCAGGCAGTCAGCATTCCGCAACAATTGTGGGGGGGGGGGGGCGATGCTTCTACTTTTGCCTGCCCTATAATTCTGGACCACAAACCTTCCTTACTGTGCTATGTATTTTCTTCTGCACCATTGGCATGGTTATATCTTCTTAGTCCTCTCCATAAAAGTATCATAAATTTGTGCCTAAAACTATAGGCAACCTTTTTTTTTTTCATTTTGGATAGAGTAAGGGAAGGTTATAGCCCCTGTCAATTAATTTTTTACTATCCCTGTCCCATTGCAGAGATTTCACTTCACTTCCTGTCCCATAGCCAAACAGGAAGTTAGGGGAAATCTATGCAAATTAAGGGACCACCCCCCAGGCCCTCAGAACTAGTGTCCCCACTCAGGGCGAGTCTTAAACATTAAGGGGTGTGAACTTGACAGGAAGGGGTGGATCATATTTAAATTAGGGGGTGCATGAGTTTAGTCAGGACTAAGGCACCACAAAACCTAAATACACTACTGGTAAGTGAACTGCGGATTCAGATGAAAACGGGGAACTCTGCGTATTTAAATGTAAAAGGGGACCTCTGTGGATTCAGATGTAAAGGGGGAACTCTTCAGATTCAGATCTTGTGGTTAACTTCATATGATTAGAAATGTTATTTAATTGAAAAATATTTTAATACTTTTATACTATTAAAAAAATTGCTGTGCGCTGCTTCGGGTTTGACTTGAAGAAAAAGTGGCAACCCTACCTGTAACAGTGATAACTAGGGATGAGCTTTGCGTTCGATACGAACGTATGTTTGACTTGAACATTGTCTGTTCGTACGTTCGACGAAATTCGAACAAAAGCAGTCGTTCACGCCAAATTCGAGTGACGTAAAACGGCCCATAATTCACTGCGGCATTGTGCGCTGATGATTGGCCAAGCATGCTGTATGTGCCGCATGCTTGGCCAATCACAGCGCGGAAAAAATGAAGAGCCATAATTGGCCAAAGCCTGGGTGGCTTTGGCCAATTATGACTCAGGGCTTAAGCACACGCCCCACACTATATAAGGCCGCCTGCTGGGCGGCCTCGTGTAGTGTGTTCCGGCTTGTTAATGAAAGCAGTCAGAGAGACAGAGAGATTGTCTTTTTAGATAGCTAGATAGAGCAGGCAGGCAGGCTAGTCAGTTTCGCTTAATTTACAGTGTGTAGAGAATATATATACATCCCTAGGAGTTGTACATATATTTATACACTGTATAGCTTAGATAGATCAGTTCTTCCTAATTTAATGGCAGGCAGGTGATTGTGCTATTTAAAGACGTTATCACATGTATAAGACACCCAGCAGGTACAATATTTAAAGGAATTTTTTTTTTTTTTTTTTATTTAAGCATCAATAAAATCACTGCTCCTGAAGCAGTGATTTTAATGATGCTTAACTTAAAAAAAAAATGAAAAATTTCTTTAAATATTGTACCTGCTGGGTGTCTATAGTTTGCCTGTGAAAACGTCTTTGAGAACCCGGGTCTTGCCCGAGGGAACATGTATCAATGGAAAAAAAAGTTTTAAAAACAGTCATTTTTTCAGGAGTCCCGCTCCTGAAAAAACTACAGTTTTTTAAACTTTTTTCCATTGATACATGTTCCCTGGGGCAAGACCCGGGGTCTCAAAGACGTTTTCCAACAATAACTTGAATATTGGTCTTTAAAATTAGCGTTTTTGAATTTGAACGTTCGAGTCCCATAGACTTCAATGGGGTTCTAAATGTTCGCGCGAACGGTCGGTCTGTTCGACGGTTCTGGTGCGAACCGAACGCGGGGGTGTTCGGCTCATCCCTAGTGATAACTCTTTAAGATGGGAATTCCCCTCACTATGTAGAGAGTTATATTTACTTCCTGTTGTATCCACAGGACAGGCAGTAAATAGAACTCTCTCCTTGATGGAACACAGACAACAAAATATAAAATCAAAGTGGTTTCTAGGTCTTCCATACTCTATTTAAAACCATAAAATGTGTTCTTGCTATACATACCCTTTAATCAGAATTATGTTTAATTTAATAAAAAATAGAAATAAAAAACATACAAGAATCCGATTCACTTAGTATTGAAAAAAATTCAATCATCATTTATAGATTACTGATTTATCTAAAATAGATGGGATACCTCCAAGGCAAGGGAAACAAATGAAATAATTTAGAAGATGGAGCAAAGGAATGCCCCGGAAAAGCCATCAGGAGAATCAACCACGGTATACCATGCATTGACAAATAATGATAATAAGCTTTATTAACGCATCAAAAGTAGGTTACAATCAAATAAATGTTAATTCACACAGATAAGGAATTAATTCCTATCATACCCAGATATTTAAAAAAAAATGACAAGGTTGTCACAATATGGCGCCAGACCTATTTAATATAATGAATAAAAAAGTGATCAGCGCAACTTTCTAATAGTAAAAAATCACATGTTTGTGCTAAACTGACTAATAAATCATATGCAAATATCTGTTAAAATTAGGGGAAACTAATGCACAAACCAACAAGAAGGTGGGGTGGGAGGAAAAAAATAAACAAATGTATAGCAGCCACCTAGTAAGTGTTCACACACTGATAGCAAAAGGAATATAAGAAGGGGGTATAAGGGCGCTTACTCTAAAATTACTATTAAATTAAGATAAAAAGTGCATATATCTTAATGTTCTTCAATAATACATAAATAAATATGACTTCCTCTACAGTGCACATAAATAACAAGTGCAGCAATCCAAATGTGAAAAAACAAATCCTGTGTAAAATATCCGTGTAAACCAATGAGAAAAAACAAAAAAACTGATAAGACTGATAAAAACTAATATAAATATTCAGTGATATATAGTATAAAGTGCACCAAACAACAACATTATGTGCAAAGTAGGCAAATCTAAAAAAAACAGCAACATGTGCAGATTCAAGTCCCTTGTGCTGGAAAATTTCTATAAGTGATCCACAGCAATATGCCAAAAGTCCAAAGCGAATCACAGGCAATCCAATTTCAATTGCAGTGTCATACAAAAAGTGCAAGTGCTGATCCTCCAGTGCAGGTGCCAATCATTTCCCCCAGCCTCTCACCTTAATAGGCTTAAAAATAAGCCTTTCTGTTGTTTTCCTTTAAAAGATCCCTCCACTCTTACGGACCTCCTGGTTTCACAATCTCAGACAGGCACATAAAGGAATAAATAGGCACACCATAGTGTAGTAATTCCATAAAAATAATAATTTTATTTACGGTAAAGCACTCACATTTAAGAAGAGTAGTTACAGCATTAAAACAACAGTCTTGTATAATGTTAACTTCTGTGTTCGGCAGTATACCTGGAAGTGATGTCACCACAGGTCTTCCTGTCCTTGCGCGTATCGTGACTACCTTGTCACTTTTGAATATCTACTGTGCAGAATGAGCAATAATCATACTGTGCAAAATAAGCAATACTGTACACAATACTATACACAGTATATATACCAAATACTGCTGATTTTTTTAGATTGCATTAACCTCTTCCCGCCCGGTCAATAGCAGATTGACGTCCGGGAAGTGGTTCTGAAATCCTGACTAGACGTCTATTGAGGTCTTGCAGGATTTCATGCTGTGGGGGGGGGGGGCGCAGCGCAGTGATCGGTGATGCGGGGTGTCAGCCCGATGTAAACAGGAAGAGCCGTTGATGGCTCTTCCTCACTCGTGTCTGACAGAGGCGAGCACAGGAGAGCCGATCGGCGGCTCTCCTGACAGGGGGGGGTTCGCGCTAATTGTTAGCGCAGCCCGCCCTCGGATGCCCACACTGGACCACCAGGGAAGCCCACACTGGACCACCAGGGAAAAAAGTCAGTAAAAAATAAAAAAGGGCAGTAAAAAATAAAAAAGATGTCAATCAGTGCCCACAAATGGGCACTGACTGGCAACATGGATCCATCAGTGCCACCCCTCAGTGTCCATCAGTGCCACCCCACAGTGTCCATCAGTGCCACCCCTCAGTGCCCATCCATGCCCAGTGCCCACCTATCAGTGCTCATTTGTGCCGCCCATAAGTACCCATCAGTGCCATCATAAGTGCCGCCTATGAGTGCCCATCTGTGCCGCCTATGAGTGCCCAGTGCCGCCCATGAGTGCCCATCAGTGCCGCTTATGAGTGCCCATCAGTGCTGCATACCAGCGCCGCCTATCAGTGCCCATCAGTGCCACCTCATCAGTGCCCATCAGTACTACCTCATTGGTGTCCATCAGTGCCACCTCATCGGTGCCCATCAGTGCCGCCATATCAGTGCCCATAATTGAAAGAGAAAACGTACTTATTTTACAAAAAAAATTACAGAAAAAAATGAAAGCGTAATTTTTTTAGTTGTTGCGTAAAAAATAAGAATCGCAGAGGTGATCAAATACCACCAAAAGAAAGCTCTATTTTGTTTGGGTACAGTGTAGCATGACTGCGCAATTGTCATTCAAAGTGCGACAGCGCTGAAAGCTGAAAATTGGCTTGGGCGGGAGGGTGCGTAAGTGCCTGGTATGGAAGTGGTTAAAGCTGTTGTAAAGGTACAATTTTTTTTTTCCTAAATAGCTTTGTTTACCTTAGTGCAGTCCTCCTTCACTTACCTCATCCTTCGATTTTGCTTTTAAATGTCCTTATTTCTTCTGAGAAATCCTCACTTCCTGTGCTTCTGTCTGTAACTCCACACAGTAATGCAGGGTTTTCTCCCTGGTGTGAAGTGTCGTGCTCGCCCCCTCCCTTAACTTGTGTTAACGTACATAAAACTGCATGCCAATGGAAGGCAATGCACATACATTTTTTAAGCACGTTCGTGCATTTTAGTGCATGTTTATGTGTGAACAGAGGTATTAACTTTAATTTGTCTTTTTCTTTAGTCTCGCATACATTAAAATCTGGTGTTACATTTTGTAACTAGTATTCAATAGGTTGCTGTCAATCAAACTGTGGATTACACTATAGAATCATGTGTAATTGAAATCCCAACGGGTATTATTTTTCAATTCATGTAAAAGATTTTTGCAAATCCAAAGAATTCTGCAATGTACATTTCTCCCAGATGTTCTACCAAGCGTTTGTCCCCTTGTGTGGCTTCTACTGCCCCCAGGTGGCCAGCAAACAGTAGACATTCAAGGCATTCTGTATAATAGGGACTGACTTGTGGTTATTGTAAATAAACCAAAAAATAAACAAAAAAAAGGCCTCAACAATGAACATATGGAAAGAAAGATGTATCGAGGCCTATAATACACCTCCCAGCGCCTAGCAAACAACACTTGCAAACCACTGAATATACAAAAAATAATAAACAATTAGAGATAATATAAACTGGATTGATTGGCTGGAAACCCCAGTCAAAAACCAGAAAGAAGCAGCTATTTAAAACAAAAGCAAGTATAAAAAAATGGTAAATACACTATATAATAACATTAAAATGTCACAACAGTTAAAACCATAAACAGCGCTAATGGTGATAGTCCAGTGCAGATCCCAGAAAGAGATATCACCTCTACACTTAAGTGCAGTATCAATGATAGAGTGTATCAATGGGAAAGAGGAAGTCCGTAGATAGCAAAATTTGAAAAACAGGACAGCAAGCACCTTCCACCCAAATCTTCAATCACCTTGTGGGACTATAGATCCCCCTCTGGGGTACGCACTCACCGGAAAACCCAAAGGGTCAGGCAGTGTATGAATATCCACAGAATGATACAGCTCTTCACATCAGAAGGGATCAGGTCATCTGTCTACGGGTCTCCAGATCGTACAAAAAACACAGGAAAGGGGCATATAGCGTAATTCCGTTTTAATGTGACATACAAGAGAACCCACAGATACAAAAACCCTTCAATCAATGCACGTACATTAGATAAATCAAAATAAGCGCATATAGTCACCCTCTCCTGCAAGGGAGACGAGCCGTGCTGTCCCGATGGATGAGCTGACTGCCAGCACTTCCTGGTTGCAGACGTGACTCGCACGTGTCACGTGTCACCTTCTAGCGTCGTAGAAGCCCCTTACTGACGAGTTTCGTCATAAGACTTCGACAGAGGGAGTGGCTTCACGACGGCACATTGAGATTTAAAAAGCAAGTCCCATCAGAGCCGAACCAATCAGCACAGAGCAAGGGCGGACCGTAGTGCTTGCTCCGCCTCAACTCTGAAAGCCAGCGGTAGTTCTTTGCAGACTGTGACGGGACTTTAAACATTCTATGCCGCATACTCAAAACGAGCACCTCGGTAATGCAGGCATAACCCAGGGAAAAACCATAACATATAATATGCATAGTAAAACATTTTCAGTCATCTTATATCTTGATATTATACAAAATAGTTAAAATACAAATCAGCAGACTTTTTTTCAAAAAACGTCATGGATTATTATATTCGCATATACTAATCAAAATCACTTGTATTCTAACGCAGCTAATAAGCTGAACATAAAAGGAATAAAAAAATTATAATTTTGTTTATATATATATATATATATATATATACTAGAAAAAACGAGGAGCAGTCTCCATGATGAATTAAATATAAACCACGTATGAAAATGGATAATCACAGCAAAGTGACCCACAGACTCTATCTAGTGGTAAATTCATAGAACTGCATGCCTAATAGGCAGAAATATAGATAAACTATTTATTTAAACAGTCTGAGACTCGTTTCTAAAAATCACTTAAGATATTAGGGTGAGCACAAAGCACAGGAGAATATAATAAACCATATGTTACACATGGGTCAAAGACACACAGCTAAAAAGAACCATTAGTAATTCATAATTGATTATATACCAATACTCCTAATTTAAAAAAAACGAAAAAAAATCAAATCAAAGTGCCCCACAGACTCCCTCTAGTGGTGATCAAATAGATTGTAACACCGACAAAGGCTTAAAAAAAACTATTTGTAAAGGATAAACATATGAAACGTAACATAATAGGTGTACACCCAATGGCACAATCAATAATCGCTAATAAAGCAATTTATATCTAATTCGATGTTCAGGCCCCTAGGCGCAAGTGTATCAGCTGAGAAGATCCATTGGGTCTCTCTTTTGGATAGGTCTCTCACCAAATTAGATCCTCGCCAGGTAGGCTTTAAATGGTCAATGCCCCAAAATAATAGACCACTTGGGTCCTCATTATGATGTAGTTTGAAGTGTAGGGATAAATTGTGGTCCTTATAACCTAAAAGTATATTGGCGATATGTTCTCCAATGCGCACTTTTAATTGGCGCTTGGTACGTCCAATGTATAACAGCCCACAGGGACATTGTAAAGCGTACACTATATGTGTAGTATTGCATGTAATAAATTCACTAATAGTGAACTCCTTGTTATTGGAGCTAGAAGTGAATTTCTTAACTGCTCTTAGAGGGCGGGTTATTTCATGACAAGCCCTACACTTTCTGCATGCATAAAAGCCATCACAATCCCAAAAACTGGATGGTCTGGTAGGGGGGTCTAGAATCTTCCGTACTAGTTTATCTGAGAAACTCTGTGCTTTTCTATAAATAAAACCTGGTTTAGCCGGTAATACTGCCATTAAAGTTTTGTCCATCAGTAGGATGTGCCAATGTTTAGAGAAGATTTCCTCAATCTCCTTATATTGGGCATGATAGCCAGATAAAAAATTCCATTCCCGATTATTGGAGGGCCTTATAGTTTTTTTATCCAAAAGGAAGTTGGCTCTCGGTTGCGACACTAGGTTGCTTATAATAGCATCCAACAATTCCTTTTTATAGCCTTTCTCCATATAAAGAACAGATTGTCTATATATCTTTTATAAAACAACAACGATGGGCGTGGTATCGAGAAGATGACCTTGTCTTCCCACTCTCCCATGAACATATTAGCTATACTAGGGGCAAAACGAGCCCCCATAGCTACTCCCCTGCATTGTGAATAGAACTCCCCTCCATACCAGAAAAAATTATGGCCTAGACAGAAGTCTAACGCATTCCTTAGAAAAACTTTTTTATTATGAGAGATGTCATCACGACGGCTGAGCCCCCAATTAAGTGCTAACAGAGCATCATCATGTTGAATGACCGTGTATAAGGACGTGACGTCTGCCGTCACGAGATATACCTCCTCTCTCCCCGTAAGGTCAATGTTTTGCAGCATTTGTAAAAGGCTTTTTGTGTCTTTCAGATAGGCTCGAGTATGTATTACGCATTCTTGCAGGTATAAATCTAAATATTGGCCCAACCTCGATGACAATGATCCTATCCCATTAACAATCGGTCTACCTGGGGGGGCCTGGATATTCTTGTGGATCTTTGGAAGTGTGTAGATTGTTGGAATTCTATTTGAACTCGGTAGTAGATATTTTCTTTCTCTACTGTTGAGTACTCCTGACTTGGAGCCCATATTGATCAGGTGTTCTAGATCCCTTTCATACTGTGATGACGGATCCATGTTCAATTTCACGTATGTACTGTTGTCACTTAGCATTTCTGTCAGCTGATTCTCATAGAACGTCTTATCTAAAATGACAACTCCCCCCCCTTTATCAGCTGGACGGATTATTATGTTCTTTTTTTCTTCTAACATCTTTATTCCATCCAGGATATATTGGGGGTTGACGTTCTTTCTGGGTACTATGTGTTCAAGATCTCTCAGAACAAGCCCCTTAAAGACCTCTATTTGGTGGTTCCCTTTATTCAAGGGATTAAATAATGACTTATTCCGTAACCCACCATCTAGAGCCACCAATGATGAGCCAAAAGACGACTCTGAGTACTTATTCAAAAAATACTTTTTCATATTTATTTTGCGTACATATTTATGAATGTCATCGAAGACATTAAACTTGTTAATAGGTCTTTTAAGGCCACATTTCAAACCTAAATGCAATATGTTGGTTTCTTTGGGGGATAGAGAGGTCTTACTTAAATTAAAAATACCACCTTTATTTATACTCTCCTTTTTCTGGACCCTTCGTCCCGATCTACATCCTCTGGGTCTTCTCTCCTTATGTTGGCGTGATACACAAGAATATCCAGGCCCCCCCAGGTAGACCGATGTTAATGGGATAGGATCATTGTCATCGAGGTTGGGCCAATATTTAGATTTATACCTGCAAGAATGCGTAATACATACTCGAGCCTATCTGAAAGACACAAAAAGCCTTTTACAAATGCTGCAAAACATTGACCTTACGGGGAGAGAGGAGGTATATCTCGTGACGGCAGACGTCACGTCCTTATACACGGTCATTCAACATGATGATGCTCTGTTAGCACTTAATTGGGGGCTCAGCCGTCGTGATGACATCTCTCATAATAAAAAAGTTTTTCTAAGAAATGCGTTAGACTTCTGTCTAGGCCATAATTTTTTCTGGTATGGAGGGGAGTTCTATTCACAATGCAGGGGAGTAGCTATGGGGGCTCGTTTTGCCCCTAGTATAGCTAATATGTTCATGGGAGAGTGGGAAGACAAGGTCATCTTCTCGATACCACGCCCATCGTTGTTGTTTTATAAAAGATATATAGACGATCTGTTCTTTATATGGGATGGCCCACTCTCCTCTTTACAACTATTTCTAGATGAATTGAATTCTAATACTAGTAATATAGTTTTGACCAGTACTATTAGCAATGACAGTATTAATTTTTTTAGATTTAGTGATTTTTAGATCCAATATTGGTTTGTCCACAAAAGTGTTTTTCAAACCAACAGACTCGAATAGCTATCTACCTTTAAGCAGTGGGCATCACCCTATGTGGTTAAAAAATATTCCTAAAGGCCAACTTACACGTGTAAAGAGAAACTGTATGGATACGTCAGATTTCATGGTGCAAGCTGAACTTATAAAACGAAAATTTATGGAGAAAGGCTATAAAAAGGAATTGTTGGATGCTATTATACGCAAAATATTGTCGCAACCGAGAGCCAACTTCCTTTTGGATAAAGAAACTATAAGGCCCTCCAATAATCGGGAATGGAATTTTTTATCTGGCTATCATGCCCAATATAAGGAGATTGAGGAAATCTTCTCTAAACATTGGCACATCCTACTGATGGACAAAACTTTAATGGCAGTATTACCGGCTAAACCAGGTTTTATTTATAGAAAAGCACAGAGTTTCTCAGATAAACTAGTACGGAAGATTCTAGACCCCCCTACCAGACCATCCAGTTTTTGGGATTGTGATGGCTTTTATGCATGTAGAAAGTGTAGGGCTTGTCGTGAAATAACCCGCCCTCTAAGAGCAGTTAAGAAATTCACTTCTAGCTCCAATAACAAGGAGTTCACTATTAGTGAATTTATTACATGCAATACTACACATGTAGTGTACGCTTTACAATGTCCCTGTGGGCTGTTATACATTGGACGTACCAAGCGCCAATTAAAAGTGCGCATTGGAGAACATATCGCCAATATACTTTTAGGTTATAAGGACCACAATTTATCCCTACACTTCAAACTACATCATAATGAGGACCCAAGTGGTCTATTATTTTGGGGCATTGACCATTTAAAGCCTACTTGGCGAGGATCTAATTTGGTGAGAGACCTATCCAAAAGAGAGACCCAATGGAACTTTTTCAGCTGATACACTTGCGCCTAGGGGCCTGAACATCGAATTAGATATAAATTGCTTTATTAGCGATTATTGATTGTGCCATTGGGTGTACACCTATTATGTTACGTTTCATATGTTTATCCTTTACAAATAGTTTTTTTTAAGCCTTTGTCGGTGTTACAATCTATTTGATCACCACTAGAGGGAGTCTGTGGGGCACTTTGATTTGATTTCGTTTTTTTCAAATTAGGAGTATTGGTATATAATCAATTATGAATTACTAATGGTTCTTTTTAGCTGTGTGTCTTTGACCCATGTGTAACATATGGTTTATTATATTCTCCTGTGCTTTGTGCTCACCCTAATATCTTAAGTGATTTTTAGAAACGAGTCTCAGATTGTTTAAATAAATAGTTTATCTATATTTCTGCCTATTAGGCATGCAGTTCTATGAATTTACCACTAATATACACAAAACAAGTCCGCGCTCTTAAATGTTTGTAAAATATATATAAAATATATAAGCCCAATGTTGTTGGGATAAAAGAAAATAATCATATAAATATAGAGAAAAAAGAATCCATTTATTGCAGATCCACTTCTAAAAACAAGGGAGAAAACAGTCCATATAGGATAATATACAGGGCTGTAGAGTAGTAAGCAATGTGCACAAACAGTTCCACCAGCAGACACCAGCAATTCATGGGGTTAAACCTCAACGGTTCCATGCACAGGCCATCATGAGGACAAAAACACACGCTGACAGTACCTTGATGGTAGATGGTATAAAGTGGTACACAGAGAGCCGCCGTCAGATCTTAGGATGAGGACCTGACATCAAACAGTCCACAATGCTGGAGTGTCACCACAAAGAGAAAGGGACGGTGCCATCCGACGGGACCATCCGACGGGTCTTACAGCCGGAAATGCGGCGCAGTAGGCTCTGCGGGGACACACGCTCTTCCCGTCCGATCGCATAGACGTCACACGTCTGAGACGCCACTTCACGTTCAGACCAGTGGAGCTGAAGTATCCTGGACGCCCTCTGGTGGAAAATCCAAAAATGGCATGTGACTAGTATAGGATGGTGGAAGCTGTAAGCAAAAAAGACAGGATATAGTCTATCTTCTTTTAAAAGGTGTGTAATAAAATCCCATAAATAAGGGGATCAGGGGGGTCTTGACGACGCGTTTCGCGCTTCCAGGCGCTTTTTCAAAGTCAAGGATATAAGGGTTATATCCTTGACTTTGAAAAAGCGCCTGTTTGTTTTACAAACATTTAAGAGCGCGGACTTGTTTTGTGTATATTACTTGTGTTGGGTACTTCCGGGTACCATCATTCCCGCTGCACTGAACTGTTTATATGATACCCTCTACAGAAATCACCAAAGGGTTTGTTTTTTGCTTCATTGACCGGCCTATATCCCTCCTAGCGCCAGTGACCGTTTGTGAATTTACCACTAGATGGAGTCGGTGGGTCACTTTGCTGTGATTATCCATTTTCATACGTGGTTTATATTTAATTCATCATGGAGACTGCTCCTCGTTTTTTCTAGTATATATATATATATATATATAACATTTTTTATAATTTTTTTATTCCTTTTATGTTCAGCTTATTAGCTGTGTTAGAATACAAGTGATTTTGATTAGTATATGCGAATATAATAATCCATGACGTTTTTTGTAAAAAAGTCTGCTGATTTGTATTTTAACTATTTTGTATAATATCAAGATATAAGATGACTGAAAATGTGTTACTATGCATATTATATGTATGTTATGGTTTTTCCCTGTGTTATGCCTGCATTACCGAGGTGCTCGTTTTGAGTATGCGGCATAGAATGTTTAAAATCCCGTCACAGTCTGCAAAGAACTACCGCTGGCTTTCAGAGTTGAGGCGGAGCAAGCACTACGGTCCGCCCTTGCTCTGTGCTGATTGGTTCGGCTCTGATGGGACTTGCTTTTTAAATCTCAATGTGCCGTCGTGAAGCCACTCCCTCTGTCGAAGTCTTATGACGAAACGCGTCAGGGAGGGGGTTCTACGACGCTAGGAAGTGACACGTGCGCTTCACCAGAGTCACGTCTGCAACCAGGAAGTGCTGGCAGTCAGCTCATCCATCGGGACAGCACGGTTCGTCTCCCTTGCAGGAGAGGGTGACTATATGCGCTTATTTTGATTTATCTAATGTACGTGCATTGATTGAAGGGTTTTTGTATCTGTGGGTTCTCTTGTATGTCACATTAAAACGGAATTACGCTATATGCCCCTTTCCTGTGTTTTTTGTACGATCTGGAGACCCGTAGACAGGTGACCTGATCCCTTCTGATGGCAAGAGCTGTATCATTCTGTGGATATTCATACACTGTCTGACCCTTTGGGTTTTCCGGTGAGTGCGTACCCCAGAGGGGGATCTATAGTCCCACGAGGTGATTGAAGATTTGGGTGGAAGGTGCTTGCTGTCCTGTTTTTCAAATTTTGCTATCTACGGACTTCCTCTTTCCCATTGATACACTCAATCATTGATACTGCACTTAAGTGTAGAGGTGATATCTCTTACTGGGATCTGCACTGGACTATCACCATTAGCGCTGTTTATGGTTTTAACTGTTGTGACATTTTTAATGTTATTATATAGTGTATTTACCATTTTTTTATAATGAACATACCTTGTTTGTTGCCTTTTCATCTGTTAAATAGACCTTTGAAAGGGTTTTGGTATATCTGTTTGATAAGTGATACTTAACCCACTTTACCTGCGCTTAACTCTACTTCCCCAAGACACTGGTAAAATAACACCCTCCGGTGTTTCAACTTCTAAACATTTAAAAAACAGCTTTAAAATATAAAAAAAAAAAAAAAAATGTACATCTTAAAGTGAAATAAACACTGTATAAATAGGTGAAATACAATAATAATCAAGTCTCAAAAAATGTTGATTCGTATCCAAAAGAGAATCTCATCTATATCACCACAATAAAAGTCTGTGTTCTCTTGCCAAAACTTCAAATATATCAATCCTTTCACCACCTTTATCCCTCAAGTGGAAAGGAGGATTACCAGCGTTTAACAACCCCTTATAAAAAGTGAGTCATACAAAATTTTCCGCATAGTCTCAGCTTGCTTCAAACTCTTTAGGAATCCTTTCTTTAGGGTACATCTTTCTCGCTTCAACTCAGACATAGTGGAAGGTATTATAAGAATAAAAAGGACCTCCTAGTGTAATAAATACATTTTAAAATAAATAATAATAAAAAAAAAATCAAACATACGATTTACTCACAAGCATAGCTCATTCACAACTTTCAACATTTTTATATAACCAAGCAGGTAGAACGCTTACCAAAAAAAAAATTAAGCCACTGGACATGCATGGGTTAAAGGGGTGTTTCAGCCAAAAAATGTGTTCATTAAAAGTCAGCAGCTACAAAAAGTGTAGCTGCTGGCTTTTAATAAACACTCACTTACCTGCTCCTGCGTTCCAGCGATGCGCCGACCGGGGCTCCGCTCCTCTCCCCCCCTCCCCAGCCGGCGTCTCCATCCCGACTGTGGGCACCCAGCCGTGACAGCCTTCGGCTTCACGGCCGGGCACCCACTGCGCATGCGCGAGCCGCACTGCGCATGCGCGCGCGGCGCGGCTCCCCGCTGATTGGACAGGCGATTGCCTAGGACCTGTCAGTGTCCTGGGCCATCGGCCTACAGGGAGGGGCTGAAATAAGGCGATTACGCCTCTCGCCTTACCAGCCCCTCGGCGGAAGCAGGAAGTGGGACAGGAAGTCCCACTCCTACTGAAGCCCCCACTCCCCCCCCCCAAAAAAAATTACATGCCAAATGTGGCATGTAAGGGGGTGTGGAGTGGATTAAGAGGAAGTTCCATTTTTGGGTGGAACTCCTCTTTAATAATGTATTTCATCCAATGTTCATTCATAGAATCCCCAATTATGTAATTACACAGATTAAATCCTCACCAGAAATATATGACTCACTTTTTTTTATGTAGGTCAAGCTAGCATTTTAACATAAGTCCCCTGTAGTCCGCTCCAGTTCCTTCATATGCAACAACACCTCTAGTATTTTTTCCACTACTCTATCTATCAGGACCATAAGCCAAATACAAAAAATAGATTATCTTGCAGTGTGTTTAAACCCAACATCCAAAAGCATGCATAATATACACTTACACCATACTTTTTTTTTTTTTTTTCTTTTTTTTTTCTTTTCTTCCACATCAGACATAACCCAAGGTTTTGAGGTGTTGGAGGGGTTCATCGTTAATCCGCCCTTCATATTTCCACCTCAGATTTGCATCATTTGTGGTTGTTTCTGTATATTTTTATTATTTGATCTCTTTATTTCTTTTTTTTTTTTATATATTCTTTATTTTTCAAACAAAAGTATATTTTGCCACTAACATCACATAGTCTAAATGATGGCTCTTATAAACTCCCGTTGCTCCCCACAACACCTACCTCCCTGGGTCTCTATATCCTCCCACTCCTCTCATACATATTTATTTGTCCCCCCCCTAATTGTGTCCCTCCCCCTGCTTCTTCCCCTCTCTGCCTTATTGGATCGGGTCGAGAACTTTTACTGATTTATTTCTGTTAGTGTTAGGGAAAAATTTTCAGATGTTTTATAGGTTCGCCACTGATCCCAAAGCCTTCCACCCCTGTCTCCCTCCTCCTCTCCTAGATCGGCCCTTCTTAGGTACTCCATCTCTGCAATATGGTCGACCCTGTGTATAAGTTCTTTTAGAGGTGGTTTATGTGGGTAGAGCCAGAATTTCGGGATCAGCCCCTTTGCTGCATTTAACAGCACCGGGGCCAATGTTGAGGCATATTTTTTTGTCCCTTTTATTATGCCCTGTCTGTGGAATAGGCAAGACAGGGGGTCTAGTGGGATCTTTTCTCCGGAGATTTCCTCTGTTAATTTGACAATCTCCTTCCAATATTCCTGAATTCTCGGGCATTCCCACCATATGTGCAGGGCGGTCCCTGTTTGGTTACAATTCCTCCAACAAAGGGGAGAGTTTACTAGTTTACTTACACAATACTAATCCACATACAGTGTGCTGTCTCTTTAAGGACCAGGTCCATTCACCTTTTATAAGGGGTTGTTAACCTCCCTGGCGGTATGATTCTTTCTGGATTTAGGTGCTGAAAGCGGTACAATTATTTGCAAGGAAATTTGGCGTTTTATACTGTAGGCCTGTAATTCTTAGGAATAACTCACTTAAATCTGACCAAACAAGAGTCTAGTAGGCATCCCGGGTATGAATTAAAAAAAAAATTATAATATAATAAATAATTATAAATAATTATAACAAATAATAATATAATTATAATAAAAATTATTCAATAATGTAATCAACGCAAAATCACTGAAATTTGCTCAGTTGCAGAATTGTCGCTGTCATTACTTTTATTATTTTATGACGAATTTCCCCACAAATCGATATCGCTCAATTCGGCAAGTGATTATAATTTATTATCGCTGTTTTCTAGCTGATCTAAAACGATTTTTGACATAAAGGGACACTTTTGGTTGCTATGGACAATCTACAGTTTGTAGGCAGAAAGAACAGTTTTTATTATGTAAAAGAACATGTAGGACACTGGGCAGACCACTAGGGACAAAGGGTGTGTGTGTATTTTTTACATACAGTAGTGTAATCTACAGCCCTCAAAATTTCCACTCGCCTACTAGCATTTGGCGAGTGGATTTAAGTTGGGGGTGAGTGATGACAGGGCTGCATGACCAATCTCCCTCCAATCTGTGCCTACACTTATGGCCCATACACACAATCCGAATATCGGCCGATGGATCGTACGACTTTTTTCGCTTAATAATCGCAAGTAAAATAACATAGGTTATTAAACTCACGAAAATTCTCGTACGACAGAAAAAAAAGATCGGAAGTGATGTCACGTGTTGTAATGTATTTGTATTGTATTGTCGGACGACGGCTGTACTGACTAAACGAAAATCATATGATCTGACATCGTACGAGGAAAATTTTTGCGCTTGTCCGATCGAAAAATATCGGATGAACGGTCGTGATCGGCTCTCGAAAGTAGTGTACACACGATCCGAAAATCATACGATCCATCATCGGACGATCGTTTTCGTCCGATATTCGGATCGTGTGTATGGGCCATTAGAGTCCCGATGAGATTGGCGGCCGAAAAGGAAAGGTGCATGCTCAGGAAAAGTAGTCTGGTGAGCCACGCACAGGCAGAGCAGTACACAGGTGCTCTTCTTACAATTCTCATTAAGCCATGGGACCTAACAGTATGACCACTCTGAGCCTGCCCCCCTTCCCCACGACCAGCTGGAGAGCAGAAAGTAATGAGTGAGGTGGAGGATTGCGAAAATTACCACTCCGGTGCAGCGCTCACTGAAAGTTGACCTGACATGAGAGCGGCAGCCTTCCAGTTTGTGCAGTTTTCTTCTCCTTGTGCTCTATGTAAGTGTCCAGCAGTTCAACCTGATTACTGTGAACAGACTGGTCTCAATGTGTGCTGTGCGGTGTCAATGTGTGCCGTGCTATGGTGTCAATGGCTGTGCAGTTGTGTGGATCTCAGTGCTGGATTGTACTCCCTCCCACTGTGCTGCAGCTCTTCTCCTCACTGCCAGCCTGAATAAAAGGGAGAAGTGGGAACATGCAAGTGTGGAGCCGCACACACAGGCTCCAGATGATGAGATGAATAGGAGAGAGAGAGAGAGAGAGAGAGAGAGAATGGATGGGAGTTGCAGAGGAGACAGCAAGAGAATGGGGAACAGACCCAGTTCTAGTGCCCTGTCTCTCTGGTCTGCCCCCAGTGCCATGTCCCTCTGGTCTGCCCCCAGTGCCCTGTCCCTCTGGTCTGCCCCCAGTGCCCTGCCCCAATTTGTTAAAGTTGTTGTTGGTAATATTTAATTTTTTAACTTGATTCTGCATAAAACAGAATCATGAGATAATCTACGAGGGCGTGTTTACGGGTGCAATTGGGCGCAGGACAGTGTATGAATTAGGTGGGGCAACTGGTGGTGAGTAACTCTTGAGGCCTGGCTAGTAGCTCAGGACTTGAAATTTTGAGCCCTGATCTATAAGATTACAGTATACTGTATGTAATGTGTTTGTTTACGTTTTTGAATTTGGCGGCGTTCTCCACTCCCGTGCGTCGTAACGATGCAGGGAATGGAGATCGACGGCACACAGAGGCACTGTGTGAATTGAGCGAGCACCCGCTCGCTCACACAGCGTGGATGCATCGCTGGATCCAGGGACAAGGTAAGAAAACCCATGCTGTGGATGCTGCGAGGCGAGCCCGAGTCTGACTCAGGGTTACCGATCCCAGCACAAAAATGTAACCCCGACTCGGGAATACCGGCAGGGAGGTTAAACTCTGGTAAGCCTCCTTTCCACTTGAGGGATTAGGGTGATTAAAGGGTTGATATATTTAAAGATTTCTGGCATAAGAGAAGACAGGACTTATATTGTGGTGATGTAGGGGAATAATTTATGGGACTTGATTATTATTAGGGTTTTACCGATACCTATACTAGTATCAGTATCAGTGCCAATACAGAGTATTTGCAGGAGTATGTGTGGAAAAGTGTAGCGCTAATAATGACACAAATAATGATAATACAATAAAGATTAAATCATGCAACACCACATGTGAATTAATGGTATTCAAAAGTCCATAAATGTTTTGAATGAATCGGTGAGTCGGTTTCTTTGAGTAAAACAGATACACAAAATCCAGTGCATAAAGAAGTGAAAAATCCACCACCGCTTATGACAAGGGGCTTACCGGACTGATTGGACCTAGACAGGCATATACCCCCTAGGCCAATCAAGCTTTGTTAAAGTTGATATACTGAAGCGGGTACACCATACACGTCATGCGATTCGGTATCAATGAAGGCAAACCTCAGACAGATGATTCAAAAATACTTCCCAGCAAGCAGCAACTCTCAACAGATCACTCAGACGGCAAATCAGTACTCCAACCGATAAGCATGAAAAAGAGAAGGCAAGGCGTACATAGCGTAATTCCGTAATAAAAATCAATATTTATTATAAAGAGAAAAACTCACATTTTGCAATGGTCAATAGAGCTTATAGAAAAAGGGTAGCAGGAACAACAGTAGTCCATCCCGACATGTTTCGTTACAAAAAGAACATCATCTGGGGTGCTGTCATCATGCTACACTTACCCTTATATACAGCAAAAGGTCCCCACACTCATATCAAAGCTCCCATAGGCAGCTGATGGTAATAACATGGCACTTCCTGTAAATTGCAATGGAGGATATGGTGTGCGGGTCAAGCCTCTCTTTCAGTACAGGAAGTACATCGAGAGGGTAATTATTCAAACCAGACCTCAATGAACAGAGCTATAAGCTCATAAAATGGCATCCGCTCTGATAAAGCGGAGAATTAGCCATGCAGGAAAAAATAAAAACACAGGCACCTGTATTAATAAAAAGATGTGCGCTCCAAGCTCAAACAGCATGTCACAGCACATCACATGATATTAAAACCAAGCCTCGTTCTGAGGATGAGAACGAATCCACATTATTTTCCCCCTATTGGTAGATTGCGGTCACATGACCGCACTACCAAGCCTCATAGTGGATCCCGGGCTATGTGTTCCACAGCAGGCTCACCGATTCATTCAAAACATTTATGGACTTTTGAATACCATTAATTCACATGTGGTGTTGCATGATTTAATCTTTATTGTATTATCATTATTTGTGTCATTATTAGCGCTACACTTTTCCACACATTTTCTATTAGCAATTTTTTGATCTCTCTTGCTGTGTTAGCGGCTTTTTGTATTTTAAGATAGCGCAGTATTTTTTCTTTTTCGTATTTGCAGGAGTACTTGCACTCCTGAAAATGCTCCTGATGCCTAGTCCTATACCTAGACACTCAGAGATGATCAGTGCTGTGGCGAGGGAAGTTATAATCACAATCTCCCTGTGTGGCTTTCAATAAAGCAGCTGACAGCTGCTTCTCCTCCTCTCCCTTGTGTGGCTTTCAGCTGCTTTTTTAAAAAGGGAGATCAATGATTATAACTTCCCCCACTGCCACACCTATCATTCCTGAGTGTCCCGTGTATCCTACTTTGGCTCCCCTCTGTGTCCTCCTCTGTGCTCCTTCAGCCTCCCTGTCCTCCTACAGTCCTCTTCTGAGTGCTCCTCCCATCCTCCCATCCTCCTCTGGTTCCCCTCCGTGTTCCCCTCTAGTTGACGTCCCCTGTCCTCCTTCAGCCCCTCCCTGTACCAGATCTTTCAGGATGGAAAGCTGAGGAAGGAGTCGGTAAATATGTAATTTACCCGCTCCTTCCTTTGCTGAATGAACAGAGTCAGTGATCACTGACTCTGCCTATTCATAACTGAGCATTTTGATGCTTCAGTTTATTAATGGAGAGAGGAGCCATGTCTCCTGTCAATTCATCTTCAGTGCAGCTGAGACTGCTGAGAAAGAGACTGAGAAAGAGACTCTATCCTCAGCCCCTTTCCATGTCTCACAGGGGAGATGTCAGAGGTCTGTTTAGACCCCTGCCATCTCACCATAGCCCCCCCCCCCCCAACAGGATTGAATTAAAAAAAAATTAAGTAAAATTGTAAAAATAATAAAAAATGAAATAAGAAAAAACACTGACACTGATGGCTTAAATGAGGTGTGATAGTTGACTGGCACAATGGTGCACAATGGTACAACTGACAAGTGAGAAACAAGGACAATTGGCCAAACAGAAAACATCAAATGTAAGCATAGCAATTATACAATCAAAATGTAAACTTTTTAAATGCTAAATGTCATCTTCTTTTGTTGCAGTGGACATCACAGGGCAGCTTCAAACAGGATGGACGAGGGGAACGCAGTCCCATCTGGATCATCTGTCAGAAAGAATCGATTGGTATGTGAACATCACTGTATTTTCAACATTTAAAAGTATCCAACAATAACGATTTATTTCTTTTTAGGGTTACGGTCAGATAACGATAAGCAGTAGTGAAAGCAACAGCACTGAAATTGATGATGTTGTAGAAGATAAAACATACAAACCAGTGGAAGAAGAGGCCAGTGATAGCAGTCAAGAAGACGGCAAAGTGAAGTACCTGAAGAAATTGATGAAAAGAAGACGGCAGTGCAAAAGCAGCGACAGTGCAGGGGAAAGGAGTATTCTGTCACAGAAAACTACAAAGTAGGATTATTATTTTATTATTATTATACAGGTTCTATAAAGCGCCAACAGTTTGCGCAGCGCTTAACAAAATGAAGGCAGACATTACAGTTACATTACAATTTATTATTATAACCTTTGACATTATATTACCGTTTTATTTTGCCATTTTTATAAATATATTTTTTTTTAATGTTACCTTTTGTACAGGTTTTTTTCACTAGGAGGCATTACAATTTGAACAACCTTTTCGAATTAATGTCTCCAGAAGCTTGGTCCTGCAATCTGTGTCATTACCATGTGCTTGCTAATTTCCAAGTCGTCATCACTGGTCTCTTCTGTGCTGTCAGGTAAACAGTTTTTTTTTTTTTACAGCTTTTTGCCCTAGGAGGCATTCAAATTTGAACAACCTCTTCATATTTATGTCTCAAGAAGCTTGGTAAACCCCCTGGCCAACCGTGCTTCTGTCTGCACTGCGCTCCCTGTTCCCAACTCCAGGGTCGCGCTGCACTCAGCAGCAAGGGGAGCCCTTTTAGCATCTCGATCTCCATACTCGTTCCTGACACTGTGGGTCCTTTGTGGGTTCAATTTTGGCCCCTGTGGGTGGAATAGTGCTCCTCACTGTGTGTGTAATTTGTCCCCTCTCTGTGGGTTAAATTAGGCCCCCTTTGTGTGCATCATCTGTGGCTGGACTTGGGTCCCTCTGTGGGTGAAATTAGGCACCTCTGTGGGTGCAATTGGGCTCCTCCATGGGTGGACTTGAGCCCCTCCGTGGGTGAACTTGGGCCCCTCTGGAAGGGTAGTATTGTACAGCTTTCTGTGGGTGGAATTAGGCCCCTCTGTGAGGGTATTATTGCATCTCTTTATGTGGGTGGAATAGTACACCATTCTGAGGGTATTATTGCACCTCTTCCTGTGGGTGCAATAATATGCCCCCTTTTATGTGGGTGTGATCTGTGGGCAGCGCAGCCATCAGAAATATTGGGGATTGACAACCGGGGGGGGGGGGGGGGGATGGGGCGCTACCTTGAATTGAGAACCAGGAGGGAGGGGGGGTGGTCGAGAATTGAGAACTGGGGGGGCTCGGGTTGCTGAAAATTATACTTTGCATCTCACTCACCTCTTCCTCCGGCCGCAAAGTGAAAGTGTTTTATCTCCTCTCGCCGCGACATGAGAGGGGGAGGGGGGACTACAGAAATTAAAGGTTCTCCTCTCCTCTCAGCCGTGAGCTGAGAAGGGGAGCGGCTTACAGGTGTAATGCCTGTACCACCCTGATGGTGGCCCTGTCTGTGGGTAGTATTGTGTCCTTTTCAATGGGTAGTTTACTGTGCAATATTTATTATATTTGTGAGGAACATTTCTTAAACTGACTAGTGCACTTTAGGTGGTTTTATGTTATAATCCCCATTTGTGTAGGCAGGGTCGGTGCAAGGATTTTTAACAACCTAGGCATAACCTAATTTTGCCACCCCCTCTGGGTCCGCCCCTGACTCCACCCCCTTTTCCAGTGTTAAATGGTTTGATTCAACCCTCTAACTGCTACATCTGCAAGACAGCTTGTTCTTTTGAAAAACAACAGACTTACTAGCAGGATCACCAGGTGAATCTAAAAGAGAAATCCTAAAAACCAAACTAATGCAGCCACCCAACTATAAATTGATAATCTGCAGTATAATAAATATTTTGCTTTGCTTTAATACCACTTTAAGAGGATAAAGTTAATCAAGTAATTCTGTTATACATCAATGTATAGGCAGATGATGGTAAGGAAGAAGTTAAAACAAGAGAGAGGGGGGATTGGGGTTGGAGAGAGGGGGTCAGGGAGATATAGGAGGTCAGGGAGAGATAGGGGGGGTCAGGGAGAGAGAGGGGGTGGTCAGGGAGAGAGAGGGGGTGGTCAGGGAGAGAGAAGGGGCGGTCAGGGAGATTGAGGGGCGGTCAGGGAGATTGAGGGGCAGTCAGGGAGATTGAGGGGCAGTCAGGGAGAGAGAGGGGGCGGTCAGGGAGAGAGAGAGAAAAGGGAGCAGAGTCTGGTCAGTGAAAGAGCTCACTCACTTGGATTGGTCCCCAGGGGCTCACTGGTTCATTCAAAAGTTTTTTGTGTGGCTGTTGGCTGCTTGTTTTTAATCTTACCGCCCACCTCCCCTTCACAGACGGAGTGCACAGGAGGGAAGGGACAGGGGAGAAGTCTGTAGCTGCTTGGGGGAAGACATGTTAGAGGTGGATTGGACGGAGCAGACAAGAGGGGCAGGACTCAGGATAAGTGTGTAGCTCATGTGACATCATGAGAGGGGGAATTTCTGGACACACCAGAGCGGAGAGCGCCCTGCTGGGGGAACTGGATGGTTGCTGGACACATGATGTCAGAGCGGAGAGCCCTGTGTGGGGGGGGGGGGCAAGGCACCCTAGGCAGCAGTGCGTCCTAGGCGGTTGCCTAGTCCGCCTAGTGGTAGAGCCGGCCCTGTGTGTAGGTATGCAGGGGTAACAGGGTGCCCCTTTTTGAATGTTGCATGTAAATTGTTCTATACAGTATTTATGCATCTCATGGTAGTACTGCTATGTAAAGAACACACGTGTCCATATTTGTGTTGGTTGTAATTTGCTTACTGTATGAGTACTCAACATTTGATCACACCTCGAAAAACGCTCCACCCTTATTTCATGTGCACTGTAACACAGCAGAGGTGTTAACTGCTGCATAGTACCAATTTATACAAGGAGTGGAAGTCCCAAATAAATGTTCCTGTTTCCCATTAATTGAATATCTGCATTTACTGTACGAAGACACGGTGGATTTCTAAAGGGTGTTGTAGACACCCTTCATGAATTATCCTAAATATACCTCTTTAACTAGACATTGTCGGGTTCATATTCATTAAAAACAGTCACTAGGGATGAGCCGAACACCCCCAGGTCCGGTTCGCACCAGAACCTGCGAACACACATCAAAAGTTTGTCTGAACTTTAGAACCCCATTAAAGTCTATGGGACTCGAACATTTGAAACCTAAAGTTCTAATTTTAAAGGCTAATATGCAAGTTATTGTCCTAAAAAGTGTTTGGGGACCTGGGTCCTGCCCCAGGGGACATGTATCAATACAAAAAAAGTTTTAAAAATGGAAGTTTTTTCGGGAGCAGTGATTTTAATAATGCTTAAAGTGAAACAATAAAGTTGAAATATTCCTAGTTTCCCGTGCTTAGAACTGTCCCTGCACAAAATGTAATTTTTGAAGAAAAAAATTAATTTAAAATTACTCGTGGATATAATGAATTGTCGGCTCCCGGCAATACAGAGAAAAGTCATTCATAAAAAAAAATGCGCGGGGGTCCCCCCAAATTCAATTATCAGGCCCTTCAGGTCTGGTATGGATATTAAGGCGAACCCCGCATCAAATAACAAAAAAAAAAAATGATGTGGGGTTCCCCCCAAATATCCATTCCAGACCCTTCAGGTCTGGTATGTATTTTAAGGGGAACTCCACCCCAAATTAAAGAAATGCTGTGGATTTTCCCTCAAAAATCCACACCAGACCCTAATTGAATTTGGGGGGACCCCCATGCTTTTTTTTTTTTTTTATGAATGGCTTTTCTCTGTATTGCCGGGAGTCGTCAATTCATTAAAGCCGCTAGTGATTTTAAATTACTTTTTATCCTTCAGAAATTACACTTTGTGCAGGGACAGTTCTAAAGTGCTACTTTACGGGCATAATATACACCCCCTTCCAGGTAAAAAAATTAAAGGAATATTCCAATTTTATTGTTTCACTTTAAGCATTATTAAAATTACTGCTCCCGAAAAAACTGCAGTTTTTAAAACTTTTTTTGCAATGTTCCATGTCCCCTGGGGCAGGACCCGAGTCCCCAAACACTTTTTAGGACAACTTGCATATTAGCCTTTAAAATTAGCACTTTAGATTTCAAACGTTCGAGTCCCATAGACTTTAACAGGGTTCTAAAGTTCACAAGAACTTGCCGCGACCACCCCAAATTGTTCGCTGTTCGGCGAACAGGCAATGTTCGAGTCGAACATGAGTTCTACTCGAACTCGAAGCTCATCCCTAACAGTCACTACAGAGCTGTAAGCAGACTTCTTGCAGCTTAGTATATACAGGCATACCCCACGTTTAAGTACACAATGGAACCAGAGCATGTATGTAAAACGAAAATGTACTTAAAGTGAAACAATATATTTTTTCACTTCTAGAATGTAGTGGGGGGTCAGGGGCTGTAGTGGGGGTGACAGAAGCTGTAGTTGAGGTCCCAGGGGCTGTAGTAGGGGTGTCAGGGGCACACTGGAACAGGGTGGGCTATGCTCTCGGAGCTTCAGCTCCTTCTACTGTGGCTGCAAAATGTCTGTACAGTACTTGGAAGGCACTTTACATACACTCGCAGGTATGTCCTTACTCGCAAGTGTATGTAAAGTGAGTGTACTTAAAGCGGGGTATGCCTGTATAGTACCATTTCAAATTACCCTCATTAATGTTTACAGGTTGAATATGATGCAGTATAAGTATACACCACTAGATGGCAATATTGCAATGCTATTTTCTTTCCCTGCCATTGTGTGTAATCTATAATGGAATCTATTTTTTTTTTTTTAAGTAAACCTCAAAAAATATATATTGTAGGCTGATGTTGCTATCTTTGTGAAAATGTTTGTTGACTGGATATCATGCTGACCCACTAATTTTAAAAACAACATTGTTGCTAAAAAATTGCCAAAAGCAAAAATGTTATTCGTTCAACGTGTTAAAACTTTGTCCTCTTTTACATCTATGGCTACCACTGCTATCAGCACTTAAGGTGTGTTGGATAGTTTGTCCCAGCAACATGCTGTAAAACCTTACACAGGGTGCTACATCAATGTTGTGTACTTTATTCTTCACTGTACTAAATCTGTGTGTTTGTCTGTGTCCCCACTTTAGAGATTTCCCATTACTTCCTGTTCTCACTTGAAGCAAGGGGAAAATCTCCTCAATAGATATACAGTAGGCATTGAAAACATGACAGGCTTTCTCACCTTTCCCTGTTCTATCTAAAACAACATTAAAGTTTTGGCTGAAGCAGGGCCATCAAATGTGTCTAAACCCAAAACCAATTTTTTTTTTTACTATTGCAGCTTGCCTGCCCTTAGATGTGGTGGCTGCAATAGTTTTCTTATTTTTAAACTTTTTTGTTTTAGTTTAACCTGGTAATCCTGACATTAACACACTTCCTGTACAAGGGTAACAACTGTATTGAGCAGCATTGTCACCCAAGGACAAGTCTGTAAGGACTCAATAACACCTCCCTTTCTCCTCCATAACAGGAGGTGCTGTTTTGTAGTATATATATTTTGATGTTCTGTAATCTTTAAATACAAAGTGCTCAGCATAAATGAGTGCACCCCTTTTGAAAAGTAAGATTTTAATCAATATCTCAAAATATATTGGCCCAGATTCACAGAGCGATTACGCCTGCGCAACTCGTGTTGCGCGTGCGTAAGTCTAAATGTGCGCGTGTGTTTAGATGCGCGCGATTCAGAAAACGATTTACGCCAGAAATCTACTTTTTTTTGTCCGGCGTAATTTCGTTAGACAGACGCATCTGTCCGCGCAAAAATGCGCTAGACACACCATTGATTTGCTAGTCAAATATGCTAATGAGGGAGTTGCGGGGATCCACAAAAAAACGCAGTTGCTGCGCAGGCTACGCGATGTGCGCAACAGCAAAATGTCCTGTCTAAAGTTAGAGCACCTAAAAGCTGGTCTAAATTTTGAAAAAACGTCTACATCTCACAGAAAGCAACACCGTTACTGAGGAGCAGACCACACACACGTGTTGCACTACAATTTGACTGCCAACATGCCAGGGGCATCGTCGCTCATAGCTGCACTAGTGAATTTAGATGACCAAAGAAGGAGGAGGGCACAGAGGATGGCACGGGAGAGGATATACAGCACACGCATAGACCTCTTTGGCATGAGTGATTCTGAGGTGTATCGCATCTTCAGATTCCCCCCTCATGCCATCCTGGAATTAACCACAACCCTGCAGGAGGACATCACTAGCCCAACACAACGCTCACAAGCAGTGCAGCCACTGGTGAAGGTACTGGCAACACTCCATTTCCTTGCCAGTGGCTCTTTTCAGCGTACAAGTGGAGTGGTGGCTGGGATGTCACAATCCACCATGTGCAGATGTGTGCACCAGGTTGTCCCTGCAATCCTCACACGCTTGGCCAACCAAATTATCAAACCCACCACTGAGGACCTGCGGCTGAAGGCAATGACAGATTTCTACAGAATTGCCAGATTCCCACGCACCATCGGGGCCATTGATTGCACACATGTGGCACTCCAGCCCCCCCAGGAGACAGAGCACATATACCGCAATCGGAAGCATTGGCATTCAATCAACGTACAGGTGATAGTTGATGCCCAAGGCCTCATATGGCACGTCCGTGCCAAACACCCCGGATCCACCCATGACAGCTACATCTACAATCAATGCCACATCCGAATGGAATTCGATCAGAACGTGTATGGGAACACCTGGCTGGTTGGTGAGTGACATGGGAGTCAGGCATGACTATCCCCTCCCGTGATGCACACCTCACAAGTGGCACATGCATGACTAACATTCTCCTGTCTTTTCCCTTCCAGGTGACTCTGCATATGCACTGGGACCCCATCTCATGACTCCTATCCGGAACCCCAGGGGAGGAAAGATACAATCAAGCACACATCAAAACCCGAGCAGTGGTGGAGCGCACCTTTGGCCTCCTGAAGTCACGTTTCCGATGCCTGGATAAGTCTGGGGGTACACTGTTGTATTCCCCAAACTTCGTGTGCCATATCATCGTTGCATGTTGCATGCTGCACAATCTCGCAGTGAGGAAGGGCCTGCAGGTTGAGCTACGTGATGACCTGACCCCCCAACCAGACAATCAACCCCTAACCGAGGATACCCCGTCTTCTGAGGGAAGAGCAGTCAGGAGGCAGCTCATATTGGGCATCTTTGCACGTTAAACACACACATTAATCATGGCACAATGAGAATGCATGCATGCACACCACTATGGTCCCTAGCACACACACCCCACATCCTCATCAAATTGGATTGGCACCAGTCCACCATGCAGGACTTGTGAGCAGCAACGCCACGCCAAGGCTCCAATTATGTCACTGTACATTCATACACCATTCACACGGACCTGGGAATCACTTCTCCCTGGTCCTGGGGAACCCTTCTCCACCAAAATTGAGGATGACACCCCTTTTCCAGCAGGAATGTCACCCCCACATTCAAACAGCATGCACAACCCAAAATTTTAAAAAAATGTCAGCAAAAAAAAAATGCAAAAATGTCAGCAAAAAAAAAAAAAAAAAAATGTCAGCCAAAAAAAAATGCAAAAAATGCAAAAAATGTCAGCAAAAAAAAAAAATGCAAAAAATGTCAGCCAAAAAAAAAAGGGGGAAAAAAAAATTAGTGCCCTCTGCGTGAGCCACGCCTGGGGCGCCCCCGGCCACGGCCCCGGCCCCTCAGGGGAGACTCATGGGGGAGGGGCAAACCCGGGGAAGGAGGAGCAGCCCCTGATATCTGCCCACCTGGCGGCCTGCCCTCCAAGGCCACGGCAATTCTGTCCAGGGAAGCACCAAGTGTTGCCGTGTTGGCCTGGATAGCCTGGGTAAGGGCCCTCACATCCTGCCCAACGCCTGCTGCTGTAGTCTGCAGTTCATTTAGGCAGGTTGTGAAAGCCCGGGAGTGGGAGTCCAGGTTACCCAGCGTATCCTTCATGGAGGACAGGCTCTCCTCCACCCGCCCAAAAGTCTGGCAGAGCTGTCCCAGATGGCGGGTCTGGAGGGCCTGGTCCCTTCGCAGACTGGCGGGCAGGAGATTGGGCGCCCCCCTGGTGCTCTGGGATGACATCCTGCCTCCAGCTGATGGTTGTGGGCGGGGAGAAGGGGAGGCCCTTGTGAGGGGAGCCATGTTGGGGGAGGAGGGGGGGGCTCCCCCTTAGGGATGGCAGGCTTCTGCCAGCCAGAGGGGAAGAGTCCGCACAAACCACTCGTCCAGTGCCTGACTCCTCCTCCTCATGATCCTCCTCCTCCTGATCGTCCTCCTCCTCATGATCGTCCTCCTCCTCTCGAACCTCCTCCGCGGACTCCGGCCTTGTTGGGGGGGCCTCATTAGGCTGCTGTCCTGGTGTTGGAGCGGTCAGGCCAGATGGCCCTGCACCCTCCTGCACATCTGTGGATGACACAAACCATTCACAGGTTGGAGGATCCACACACTTGCCACATATTCCCTTTCACCCCTCCCCCACACATGCTACACACCTGATAGAAAAAAAAACCTTACCTGGCACCGCGGGGACCGGACTTGTGTCAAAGCCTGGCAGGCCCTCCACTTCATGCCGGTGAAAGGTCAGGGCCACCACATGCTCCGTCGCTGTAAGCCTAATACAGCATGGTGGGCCCCCTCCTGTGCCCCTGGCATGGGCATGCATTGCGGCCAGTTTTTTTTTCACCAGACGCCGGAGATCATTTATTTTTTTGTCGATCCCAGACCAGGTCCGTGTCTCCACCTCCCCCGATGAATTCACCTGCTCCGTGATCCTATCCAATATCTCCCTCCTCCTGGCCGGGGTGGTGGTGTCACTTTGCGGGCCGTGGAGAAAACGCCCATACTCGCTAATGGCCCGGGCAAGAATTCTTTTTTCCCCCACAGTAAAATTGAGCTTTCTTTTTCTCTCAGTCATACTTCCAAACAAACCCACTACCAGTCACCAAAAATCAGTCACAAATACAAGCACAACCAATCAGGCAAGAACACACACAAAGAGAAAACGAACACTCACAAATCACACTAGCACTCAGCAAGAAACAGTCACAAAAAAAAAAAAAAGAAAAAATAAAGCAAGAAAACAAACGAACAAAAATATATCAATCAAACAAACAGTCTCTCAAACACTTATCAAAAAACACTTTCACAAATATACCAACAAGAACTTGATCACACAGAACCCTAATCTGACAACTACAAGACACACTGCAACGAACAACAGGAACAAAAGCACTTGGTTAAATGGGAAGGGACACAAAGGGATGTACTTTTGCAATGCAAGTGCGTTTGTGTGTGTCTATTTATGCTGTCTGCGTAGTTCACAACGTTGCCCTAGTCCATTTCCAATTTCACTGATTGCGCCGCTCCCGAGTTGTGAGCATGCGCACAGCGGAGCTGACATGGTCTCGTTCAAGCGCGCATGCGCGAGCCGGCCGGCCCTTCATTTGCATGGGGTCACGGCTCATTTCAATGTAACACGCCCACGTCCCTCCCAATTTGTATTACTCCTCCTTACGCCTCTGGAAAAAACCTTACGCTTGCGCAATTTCCTGCGCAAAAGCTACGTGAATCGGGGGATTACGCGGCTAGATGGCGCAAGTCTAACGTAATGGCGGTGCGCTACGCCGGACCGATAATGCGCCGATGTACGTGAATCTGGGCCATAGTGTTTACAAAATAGGGGATAGTTTTATTGTATTTTTATTATTTTTTTGTTTTTACTACTAATGGCGGCGATCAGCGATTTTTTTTGTGACTGCGACATTATGGCGGACACTTCGGATAATTTTGACACATTTTTGGGACCATTGTCTTTTTCACAGCAAAAAATGCATTTAAAATGCATTGTTTACTGTGGAAATTACAGTTGCGGTTTGGGAGTTAACCACAGGGGGCGCTGATGGGGTTATGTGTGACCTGAAGTGTGTTTACAACTGTAGTGGTGTGGCTGTAGGTGTGACGTCATCGATTGTGTCCCCCTATAAAAGGGATGACACGATCGATGCTGCCGCCACAGTGAAGAACGGGGACCAATCGCCCCACTCCAGCGGCGATCGGGTCCGCGAGTCCCGCGGTTCCGGAGCTTCGGACCGGGTCGCTGGAGCGGGCTGCGGGCGCGCGCCCACGACCCACGGCTGGGTACTAGTACAGGACGTACCTGTACGTACATGTGCCCAGCCGTGCCATTCTGCCGACGTATATGTGCAGGAGGCGGTCCTTAAGTGGTTAACCTATGCTAGCCATACACTATCCAAAAAATCGGCCAAATGCATATTTGAAAAACGAACATTCGACCGTGAGAGAAAACAATAGTGCTATCATATAATGACCGATAAATCGGTCAGTAGACATAACTGTAAATGAATAAATTTTTTGTTCATATTTTTTACATGTGTAGCACCCTGCATGGGTAGGCGCTATATTTAAATTTAGTGTTATCTGAGCTGTAGTTAGCAGAATGACTATGTTAATTGCTGGTGTCTGTTTCAGTTTGGCTGCGCTGTGCATTTTTTCCACTTGACCCTGGGTGTCGCTGTCATTTTTGGTCAAGGTTGGAAATACAGCATTCTGGATGTATTGAGTGCTTTCTCCTCAGAGACAACCCAGTGGGAGTGTTCCTGTCGCTGGGCATTCTGGGAGAGGGTACTTAAGGTACAGACACTGTTTTATTGGAGTTCTGACCTGATGGCCCTCCTGGCCTAAGGTGCGTTGTGGCAGTTCTTCTGCCTCGGGGCCTGCTGGCCCGAGGCTTCGTTACTGAAAGTAGGCTCAGGAATTCTGGGGCCTACTGATCCAGGAGTGGTCCTGTGCTGTCTTGCCTGCGGGGAGAAGCCGATCAATTGGAGGAACCAGGGGAGGACTTTTCCCAAAGAGGACCGAGCAAAAAGGCTGGTATCTCAGGAAGAGCCTGGAAACTCAATTGGAGGACGAATCCCGCTTCACAGTATCGCCGGATGGCTGAAAGAAACTGATACTGTCTATGGTCGGACTTTACAAGAGATTATTTGGTTGATCAGTTCTGTGGCAGAGGATTGTACAACAACCTTACTATATTCATCAAGTCTGTGGCAGAGACTTTGACCGAGCGATGCACCGACTGCTAGGTCAGTGAGAGAGGCCTATCCGGTAGTTGCTATATCCAGTGTGGAGACGGTTTGTCCTCTGAATTCAAGAGAGTACCCGTGATCTGCAAAGCAAAGTATCTGAATCTCCCCTAACCCTCCATCCCTCTTCTTGAAGTTATAATAAAGGCATTGGGAAAAAGAGACTGAGTGTTTGGTGCAGCCATTTGTCTCCAACTCTCCAATGTAACCCCTAGCGCTGATGGCGAACAGCGGGTTAGTGGCAGACCCAAAAACTAACTAGCAGCTCCTACGGCGGTAGTGCTACACATGTAACTAGTGCAGACAGTTCGGACAGGAAACACATTAACCTTTCAATTTATCGTTCGTTCGGCAGAAAATTTCCAAACTTCCTTTTTGTCCACTCAAGAACGTCCCAACACTTTTTGATTTTGTGCCCATTAACTGGCTTAAAAATTAATGAACGGGCCAAATGACCGAACGGGCCAGCATAAGATTACAAAATCTTCAGTTTAACTTAATTAGTTTATGCAAAAATGAATACACCCCATTACAAAAACATGCATGGAATGAACAAGTTGGCGACATATTGCAACATCTATCTTTTTCCATTCTTCAAGAATGGCCTCTTTTAGAGCCTGAATGCTGGATGGAGAGTGATGCTCAACTTGTTTCTTAAGAATTCCCCATAGGTTTTCGATGTGTTCAGATCAGGAGACATGCTTGGCCACTGAATCACTTTTACCCTGTTCTTTAGAAATGCAACTGTGGTCATAGATGTGTGTTTTGGATCATTGTCATGTTGAAAAAGTGCATGACAACCAAGTTGCCCTTCTCTGCACTTTCTCCAGTTCCCAGATATCCTTTTTGAGAACTGGTGCCCAAAACTGAACTGCATATTCCAGATGAGGTCTTACTAATGATTTGTACAGGGGCAAAATTATCTCTCTCTCTCTCTCTCTCTCTCTCTGTAGTCCATACCTCTCTTAATACAAGAAAGGACTTTGCTTGCTTTGGAAACCGCAGCTTGGCATTGCATGTCATTATTGAGCTTATGATCTACCAAACCCTCCAGATTCTTCTCCACTACAGATCCCTCGATTTGTACTCCTGGTACAGTAGTATGTATGATGCAAGCATATTCTTAGCCCCCAAGTGCATAACTTTACATTTATCAAAAATAAACCTCATCTGCCACTTAGTCGCCCACTACAGACAGAGCATTGAGGTTGGCTTGTAAATTGACGACATCCTGTAAAGACGTTATTTCACTGTATAGCTTGGTGTCATCTGCAAAGACAGAAATGTTACTTTTGATCTCAGACCCAATATCATTTATAAAGATATGAAAAAGTAAGAGTCCCAGCACTGAACCTTGGTAACCTTCGACCATTCAGAGTAAGAATCATTAACCATTACTCTCTGAATTCTGTCTTTTAGCCAGTTTTCTATCCATTTACAAACTGATATTCCCAATCCTGCAAACTTTACCTTACACATGAGCCGTGTGTTGGGAACTGTATATAACGCTTTTGCAAAATCCAAGTATACCACGTCCACTGCCACGCCTCTGTCCAAGGTCCAAATGATGCAAATCCATGAAACAAAAAATGCCAAGGGGGGGGGGGGGGAATGAATATCTGTGCAAGACACTGTATTTTTTTTTTTAATAAAGGATGATTTAAAGTGAGAAGATAAAAATCTGATGATCTGTTTTTGTTTTATGAGTTTCAAAACACTAAACCTAATTGGTCACAGTGGGCAGCAGCTTTAATTAGGCACTATTCTTTTTTCTTTTAGTCTTTATCATGGCTCCAATGTATAAAACTTTGCTAGGGTGGATTAAAATGAGTTCCTATACTCTATGCAACCTTTTTGAAACTACATTACATTTAAATTTGCCTGGCCAGTCCAGTCTAGTGACATCATGGATTATTGTTGCTGCACTAAATACCGCTAACAAGATGAGGTCCAGTCAGGGCAGTTATACTCTGATCCCAGGCTGCATGATTGCGCACACCCAGGGGGTGGGTCGTGGCCCGCCTGGGCTCGGGGCATAGTTTGTTTTAAAAGACTATGGTCTTCATTCAACATGAAAAACTGAGGACCTCTATTGACAGAACAAAAGTACTGTGGAGGACAGCTCCAGACTGAAGAGGATAAGCAAAAACTAAATTTTTTCTTACTGTATATCTTTATTGGTCTATGAGTTTCTTTCTTAAGTTACATATTGCCATCCATGGTTGCAAAGAAGATAAATCTAAATTAGATTTTGGGATTTTAATAAAACAAGAGATGGCTACAAATTGAAATGGAAGGGTCATCTTAATAGCACTGTATACATCTAATTTGTATAACTATAAATATATATATAATTTCATTTCACTAAAAGTGAAGTTTTTTTTTCCTTTAAATTTACTTACCTTATTTTTTTTACTAAAGAGGTGGATAACCTAACCCTTAATTTTTTTTTTGTTTGTTTGTTTTATACAAATAACCCTCTCTTTTTTATCAACAAAAAAGGAAACACAGTCTAATCGGACATGAACGCCCCTCTAACCTAATGTTTTGTTTTATACTGCTAATTCAGTTGACCATTATTCGATTCTAGATTCGATCTCTGTATTAGCTAATGTCTGCCTGTCGTGTGCTGTTGTAAGATAATGCTCTATGTTTGTATTTTCTTTTCCTTCTCTCAATAAAAGCGTTTGTATTAAAAAAAAAAAAAAAAAAAAAGGAAACGCAGCTTCACAATCCACCCGAATCCATTCGACGCATGCAGGAGATTTCGGTCCGCTGGTTAGGCGTACTAACCAGCGGACATATCCGACAGACGGCTTACCAGCAGACAGGTTTTAAAGCACTCCATATGGCCCCTCTACTTGAAGTACAATACTCTGGAAGCAATTGGAGAAGTAGTTTTTTGCAGTTGTTGTATCACCCGTAATCACAAGAGTGAACTTCCACTCGCTTTGGAAAGATTTCCAGTTACTTCCCGTTAAGGTTCTGGGACAGCAAGGGAAAAGTATTAAACTGTGCCTATGCTGTTCAAAGTAAACAAACAAACAGAAAAGCTTGGGTTATACACTTTTTTTTGTTCACATAAGTATGGATTGATTTGAAGTCTTCTGCTACAGTATTGTGTATAATATGCTTAGTTACAGTGGCTCAGCAGCATAGTATTGTTATTGTTTTTAAAATGTTACTATGATGCCCAGAAAACTACATAGCTATTTGACTCTGGAGGCAGTGAGCACATTACATGTTAAATATCCCGTGGGCCCCCAAAAGTAAACATCTGCAAATGACCTTTCACTTGCATCTTGGAAAGAATTTAGAGACAGTACTTTTCTGGTCAGGTTTGCCTAAATCTGCCACAAAACATTTCTCTTTGGTGCATTTTTGAAAAGCTGTAAGAAATGCCAGTTAGAGGAACATCTGAAAATTGGAACATGCTATTTTGGGGAACCTTTTTTTCCCAGTCTCATAAAAAGAATCCAAACGCTTCATAAAGAAATAAGCGGCTAGCACGCAGGGAGTCACAACCAAAAGATGAGAAGCAGATGTCTTCAACAGCTGCATAAAACAAATAGCAAAGAAGGAAGAAGGAAATAAAGAAAATACAATAGTGCTGGCCATCTTCTGGTTACATGCACTTATAGTGGAAACTATAGAGCAAGCTGCTAGCTATTAAAGCAGGAGAAATGATCTTACAAATTATATAAAACACAATGAAGTAGGATCTTTGAAAAGGTAAAGCAGACTATTAACTAAAACTTATGCCACGTACACACGATAGGTTAGTCTGATGAAAACGGTTTGATAGACCGTTTTTATCAGACCAAGCTGATCGTGTATGGGCCCCAACGGTTATTTATCCATAGGCAGGGCCGGATTTGCTCTCCCTGCCGCCCCAAGGCCAGGTTCCACAATGCACCCCCTTCCTCACCAACCGAACCCCCCCCCCCAAATTAACGGAGAATAGCAACCGGAGGGGACAGGGGCGGCACAGTTAGTTCAAATATTTTTTGTTTCTTTTGTTTTACCCTTTTTAGCACTTTTTTTTATTTGTATTCGTTTTAAGCTTGTCGTTTACTTGTTTTTATTTTTGTGTAATATTCTTATTATTTTGAATATTATTTTTCTTATTCTTTACTTTTTAGTTACTTTTTTAATTTAATTATTATTATTTTTTATCATTTTTTTTCACTTAACTTTATTGCTATCACACAGGAGAAAACAATTCCCTGTGCAATAGCAATTGGAGGTGACAGGTTCTCTTTATTGACCTTGTCACCTCCAAAACAGAAGTCCTAGCACTGTGCTAAAACTCCTGTCACAGCTGAGAAGGGAAGAGCACAGCTCACCCCTTTCACTGTGTACATCGGCTGCAGGGACAGGAGACAGACTCGGCGGCTGGGGGGAGGACGGAGGAGTCCCAAAGGCAGAGCAAGCCGAGAAAGGTATGTGGGGGTAGGGGAGAACGGACAGCAGCACACATTTGACAAGTGATTTTGACGACATCGCCGTAATCACTTAACGAGCGAGCGGATTCCCACACAGCAACTTACTGCCCTCAACTGTATGTTACGGCCGTCGGGGGACTCCATGCCACTGCCGCCCCTTGGCACCCTGCCGCCCTGAGGCCTGGCCTTGGTGGCCTTGTGGGAAATCCGGGCCTGTCCATAGGTTAAAAAAATAGGAACTTGTTTTAAAATTATCTGATGGATAAAAAACCTATAGAAAAAAACGATTGTCTGTGGGTACGTCCATCGGTTAAAAATCCACGCATGCTCAGAATCAAGTCGACGCATGCTTGGAAGCATTCAACTTAATTTTTCTCAGCACGTCGTTGTGTTTTAGGTCACCGCGTTCTGACATGACCGTTTTTTTAACTGATGGTGTGTAGGCACGACTGATCATCAATCAGCTTCATCGGATAACTGATGGAAAAATCTATCAGATCGTTTTCATCAGACTAACCTATCGTGTGTACAGGGCAATACAGTATGTAAAGTAAAAACATAACTGTCTGTCTGGAAGGTTAAAGTTCCAAAAAAGTTTTGGGACTTTAAATGCTAAGTTCACTTTCTGGAGCATGTTACATGGTACACCCATATTTAGTGCTGGACTACAAGAATATGGAGAAAGTTTCCTTATAGTTAGTTACTTTACTTTTCTCTAATAAACCTGACATTGCAACATACTATTCCCCCCAGCCAGCAGGGGGAGAACTTCACAGGAAAACCTATGGACTTAACAGGGTGCTGGGGATCATGAAGCTCGATGTCAAAGATTAGGACATCCATGGCATTATACTGTATATTCTATTGGCACACATACTCCAACTTCCATAGGACCCTGAGATGGAAGGGCAGACACTTTAAAAGGGACTGAAGGGAGGGCTTCACTCTCTTTGCCAGAGACTCATAGTAAGCACATCTGCTTGCATGCCCGCAGAACACTAGTATGCCAAGCCAGCGAGGACCGAAGTTCAAAGCCGGAAGGTGCCAGCAGCTGAGAGGGGGAGCAATCATCAGCACTGCACTTGTCATGCAGATAGCAGAGCATCAACTCATCCTCCCTCCCATCTTTAAAGTGGATTTAAACCACAATGTAGAGCAGGGGTGGCCAACCAGTGGCCCGGGGGCCACAAGTGGCCCGCGGAGCCCTCTGATGTGGCCCACGACCTCCTGCTCTGGAATGGCAGGTTAGCAAGCAAAGACTGCAGGTTGCCGACCCACCATACCACAGCATCAGTGTTGTGAATGAAGCTTGTGGTAGAGGAAGAAAAACGGCTGTGGAGCAGAGCCCCATAAGCCGATGCTTCCTCTACAACGCCAGCTTTTGCCACGGGCGGAGTCTATGGCAAAGTTCAGCTAATCCGCAGGATAGATGCAGTGGCACTCACGGTGTGGGTAAACTGCAGCACAACAGTGTGAAAGCAGTCTTGGGCCCTTTTCACACGATCAGCCAGACCAAATGGGACCCTCAATTCACCTCTACAAAGCGACAGATGTCCGTTTATGCCCTCCTACCTCCAATCTGAAAAACATTTTGTCCCCTTCCATCTGGGCGGATCAGGGGGCCTATAGAGTAGCCGTGACCTGTCATCCGTCCGCTCTGCTCATTGTGACCCTTGACTGGTTACCAAGTTGCTTAAGTGGCTCTCACTCTTCAAAAGGTTGGGCACCCTTGATTCAGAGTATAAGCTTTCCTATCATCTGTGCCCAGTCTTGCCACAAAAAGTTAATGCAGCTCTGTGCAATCCTCTTTTCTTTTTTTCAGTGAGATAAACGGATGAACAGTAGAAAACTTTTGTCCGTTCTTCCGCCTGGCTGTGATGACAGGTGATTTACATATCTCATGCACTAGCTTGAGACTGGCATTATTTTTTAATTCCTCCCCCACTCCTTTTCTGAAGTCATGTGGTTACTTTTCTGGATTTTGACTGGATGTTAGTGATCATAGCAGGAGGAATACACAGGAGAAAATGCATGTTGACAAGGGGAGTGTAGAGGTGGGTGAGGAGTCTGACATCACGACTCCACCCACCGAGCTCCAGACAACAGATCCACCCACAGAATCTGCAGTTTTCCAGTTCTTATAACAGATAGAGGGGAGACATTTGACAGGTAAGGATACATGCAGGAGGCATGTATATCATTATAGATCAGCACTATGGCAGTAGTTTAGAAAGAATGAGAGTGGGCTTACTTCCACTTTAATCACTGGGACCATTTACACGCAGACATAAAGGGGCCCCTTCTACCACAGAAACATTGCATCTCTGTCACAATGATTGGTAAAAGGGCAGATTGCCCACCCTTATCATACTGTTAAGCTGGGACTGAATCACTGAGAGCAAGACATTAGACCATCTAGACAGTTGTTAGACACACTGACATTATTAACCACTTAAAAACCAGGCCATAGCTACAGCGTAGTCAGATAACTCTGGGAGGGCGTACTATGACGTCCTCCCTGAATCGCCCCCGCAAACTCTTCAAGCTGGTCACTCAGACCATGAATCCAGGATGTCTTAAAGCCCCCAATTCTGACTTTTGCAATGATTTATCTGATTACTTCATTAATAAAATCGAGGGAATCCGGCCTCAGCAAAACAATTCCCCCTATAGCACCCCCTGTGATAATTTACACAACACCTGTAGTAATTCACCCCAACCAGGTAAGTTCACGCTGGAACCCATCACTATCCAAGCCACAAAACATATCATCGGTACTCTGCGTAACAGCACTGCGCCGAATGATATCATCCCCACCAAACTGCTGAAGGAATGCGCCGACATCCTGGCACCTCCTATCACGCAGCTTATTAACCAATCTTTACCAATCTTTACATATCTTAACCAAGCATAGTGCCCTCCCAGTTGAAGGAGGGTATAATTAGACCCATCTTGAAGAAATCTACCCTGGACCCCAAGGATCCACTCCACCGCCGCCCCATAACAAGCTTAAACACTTTCTCCAAGATCATGAAGAATGCAGTGGTGCAACAGCTGCAACAGCATCTAGATACCCACAACCTACTCGACCCATTTCAATCAGGTTTCCGCCCCGGACACGGGACGGAAACAGCATTGCTCAATATATGAGACGACGCCCTCGAGGCCGCAGACGAAGGAGAATCTTGTCTTCTGGTTCTGTTAGACCTGAGCGCAGCTTTCGACACAGTAGACCACAAGCTTTTATTGACCCGGCTAGCTGAAGTAGCCAGAGTCGCAGAAGGCGATTTATCTTGGTTCTCCTCTGTCTTGGAAAACAGATCGCAAATAGTGAAGTTAGGACCTTTCTTTTTTGAAAAACGCATGGTATCATGCGGAGTCCCTCAAGGATCCCCGCTGTCGCCGGTGTTATTCAACATTTATCTCCGTCCTCTTTTTGAGATCATCAGCAGTCAAAAACTGCTTTATCACTCATATGCAGACGACACGCAACTGTATTTCCACATTTGCAATAAAAAGGATCACCACCTCAATCTAGAGACATGCCTCTCTTTGATAGAGGACTGGATGACAAAGAGTTATCTAAAACTCAACGGAGCGAAAACAGAACTCCTTCTGTTTCACGCCAAACGTAAGAATCTACCTGTAACAACGTGGAGGCCCCCACCCATTCTAGGTAAAATTATCACCCCTAGCGCCAAAGTCAAAAGCCTCGGGGTCATTTTCGACTCCTACATGACTATGGACGCACAAATAGGGTCAGTAGTCAGCGGATCTCACCATCTGCTGCGCCTACTACGTAGGCTCATCCGTTTCATCCCCAAAGAAGACATAGCGGTCGTGGTGGGAGCAGTTGTAAATTCAAGATTGGACTATGCAAATGCCCTTTTCCTCGGACTCCCTAGGTACCAAATCGCTCGTCTACAAGTCGTTCAAAATACGGCCGCTAGACTTGTGACTGGAAAAAAACCTTGGGAATCAATCTCACCCTCACTGAGATCCCTTCACTGGTTACCAGTAAAAGACAGAATTACTTTTAAAGCACTCTGTCTAACACATAGATGTATCCATGGGAATGCTCCCCATTATTTATGCGAAAAAATAAAAGCCCATAACCCCAATTGCGTCTTGCGATCCACTAATCAAAATCTCCTGCAGATACCGAAAGCCGGATACAAATCCAAAGGAGATAGAAGATTTGCGGTCCAAGGTCCCAGACTATGGAACGCTTTGCCAACCAGTATTCGGTTGGAGGAGAACTACTTAGCATTCAGGAGAAAGATCAAGACTCTTTTGATACCAAAGGAGACAGGAACAACAAGCGCCCAGAGGCGATTCAGTTCGCATGTGCTGCGCTATATAAGTTTTTCATTCATTCATTCATGTGCCCCCTGGGTGATAAAAGGGTAAAAGGGTAAACTATTTGCCTAGCTGGTGTTTTACTGTAGTAGGGGAGGTGCTTTTACTCGAAGGAAGAATAGCAGACTGGTTGGTGAGTTGCGCTATGGAATGTTCTGTTTTTGTCTTTTATGCCTAAACCAAGTGCTTAGTAAAAGCCCAATTTAGAGTATATATATAGCAGTAACATAAAATAAACGCATATGTTGTGGCCTTCATATGGTATAGGATATTACCAAAGGCGGCATCATGCCTATTTATGTAAATTAAACCCACAAAAAACAAAGCAAGGGAACTTTACTTATGCCTCCAATTGCAAACTCAACTTGGTTAAAAAAGAGATCATACAGTTTTATTAATTCATGTATTAAAAACAATTGACACATAAAAGTAAATCATCAATAAACATTTGAGGTCACGATTAGTGTTGCTCACGAATATTCGCATTGCGAATATTCGCTACGAATATTGCATATTCGAGTATTCGCGAATAACTCGAATATCGCGGAGAATATTCGCTATTTCGAATATTCGTATTTTTTCGCAATTTTTTCGCAATCAATTTCGCATTCGCACTAGCGAAATTTGGCATTTTTTTTTTATATATATATATAAAAAAAAAATATATATATAAAAAAAATATATATATAAAAAAAATTGCGAAATTTCGCATTGGCAAAATTTCGCAATTTTTTTTATATATATATATATATATATATAAAAATATATATATATATATATAAAAAAAATTGCGAAATTTCGCATTGGTGAAATTTTGCAATTTTTTTTTTTTTATAAAATATCACGAATATTCGATATTAACGAATATTCGCGAATATTCTTCGAAATATTTGTGAAATATCGCGAAATCGAATATGGCGTATTCCGCTCATCACTAGTCACGATCACACAACCAACCAATCCCTCGATTGTCAAGTGTCAAGTAAGTTGCTGTGATAGAGTCAACATGCTTCGCAGGAACTCTCACTTCTTTAGGATCTCATGGACCGCATAAGCATTCCCATGTAATTGCAGTGCCATATAAAAGGCTGAAAGACATGTAAAATGCTGAAACAATACATGAATGATTATGACAATGTAACAATGTGAGCACCCCTGGAGGTAATTTTTGTTTTATATTATTTTAGCAGTGCAGCATATTTTTTTTTGTAATGTACTTAATCAGTATAAATATAACAACAATATATTACACCAAAGTGTAACCTCTAGGGAAAACAAAAATCAGGGGAAAAAACATATCGAAGTATATGTATATCTATATATTAAGTTAATTAATTAAATTATTAAGTAATCTGTATCATTGAGAAAGTTCTGTATCACTTTAAAAATATCATGGAAGATCATGGAGTCCTGATGAAGCCCTGGGCAGCCCATGGGGGAATAAATGAGCTTTAATATAGTAGTTGTTAGAATCTAGGTTTCAGAAGACTTGGGTGACATTTGTACTAACATGCCTCACCTTCCTATGCATTCATGTTGCCAATGGATGCTTCGGGCAAGTGGCAGAAGTTAGGGACAGGAGCTTGCTATCAAAGCAGTCATCTCCTTTCTAGCTGTGGTGTTGAGATGCAGTGCGCCAAGGGGGGTGTACTGCTTGACATTGCAGCTAGTGTTACAGGGTACCTGGGAAGATAGGGAAAAGTGCACGTCCCATCAGGAACTGAGTAATGTAAAAAAAAGTAATAGCGTTAAGAAGACACAATCATAGAGGTAAAGGAGACTCGTCTTGTGAGCACAGAAGTATGATTAGAATACATGTATGCATGTATATATCTGTACAAGTATCTTCACTAAAATTTGGTCATATGACTACCCAATCTGGCACTATAGCGACTCCCCAACCAAACGTGCTAAGGGGGTCGCTATAGGTTTTGCTAGAGGAGTAAGGTTCACTCCGGTTGATAGAATGGTGGACCCAGAAGGGCGCTATCTGCTCTTAAGGGGCAGAATAAATGAGGTGGAATACTCCATAGCAAATATATACAGACCGAACAGGAACCCAATGGAATTTTTGAAAGGGGTGGTGGAGAAATGTATGGATTTTAAGATTGGAGGAGCCATCATGGCCGGAGAGTTCAATTTTTTTATGGACTCTGAAGTGGACAGTCCGTCTTGGGCATAGCGGACTGGGACAGTACAGCGGAAGTTACTTAAAAAGAAGTTACACCGACATCAATTCATGGAGAACGCAACACGCAAAAATATGTGATTATACATTCAACTGTGCATGGGATGTATTCGAGAATCTACCTATTTTTGGTAGAGCACAGAATGCTCAACACAGTGACGAAGTTCACATATAGAAATTGCGACCTTTTCAGACCATGCCCCAATATCAATGAAACTAAAAATAGAGGGTGCACAAAATAGGACCCATGTATGGAGACTGAATGAAGAACTGATACAGGGTATAAAGGTCGTAAACAGGATTAAAAAAGAGCTAGAGCTGTACTTTAAAACAAATAGTTTAGACGAGATATTAGAAGCCACCATATGGGAGGCCCATAAGGCATATATCAGGGAGATCTTGATTGCAATAGGAACAGCAAAAAAAAGAGAGCAGACAAAAGAGCGAGGTGTTATATAAAGAATTTCATGACCTCAAGCAGAATCACAAAAATACAGGAGACCACCGAATAGCACTGGAAGCTGTCAGAAGAAGAAAGGAATTTAAAAGACCTGATTGAGCAGGAAAACAGAATGCTGTTTTTTCGGCTAAAGAAAGACCGATATCAATAGGGAGACATGTCGGCCAAATATTTATCCAAATTGTTAAGGAAAAAATTAGGGCAAATTTTATTGAAAGTGTACAAACAGGTAATGGGGAAAAGGTATTCTCAACCCCTTTTCAAGACTATTATGGGAAATTATACTAGATAACTCAAAAAGATCCCCCGAAAAGGTTAAAAAGAGACTAGATAACTCCAGAGTTTTGCTAAATGAAGTAGGCCTTAAAGAAATACCGCCAGACAAACGTAGTTCTTTAGAGGATCCCATAATGGAAGCAGAGATATTTAGAATCTTAAAAAAATCACCAGTTGAGAAAAGCCCAGGTCCTGATGGGTTGTTGACTGCATATTATAACAAGTTTAGCGACATTTTAGTCCCCAAGATGTGTTCATACATGACTGGAATAGGGGCCAACTGGGACATACCACGCAAAGCACTTGAGGCCGCGATTACCATCACCCCAAAAGAAACCCCTCACTGTGCCCAAGCTATCGGTCTATTTCTTTATTGAACTCCAACGTAAAAATTGTTCGCAAAGGTACTAGCCAGTACACAGTAATGAATGACTTGGGGCATACAGATCAAGTGGATTTTATCCCAGGTAGGGAAACCAAGAATAATGGCATCAAAACCCTTTTACTAATACAAAAGATAAAAGATAGTAAATCCCCAGGAATGCTACTGTCTATGGATGCTAAAAAAGCGTTTGACAGAGTAGACTAGGGATTTATGCAGAATACATTGGAGGCATTTGGAGAAGCCCCACGATGATTCGATGGATAAACGCCCCATATATAAACCCCACAGCAAGGGTTTAAATCAATGGGATAGTGTCTGGGTCCTTTGAAATGTTTAATGGAATGCGACAGGGTTGTCCTCTGTCCCTGTTATTGTTTGTTTTAGTATTGGAACACTTGTTGGCTGGGATTAGACAAAACCCTGATATCAGGGGAATTTCGAGGGACATAAACTTGCGGCCTACGCTGATGACATTTTGTTCTATATCACAAGCCACAGGACAACTCTCCCCAACCTTATGAAAGCCTTAAAAACCTATGGCGAGGTAGCAAATTTTAAAATAAATCCTTAAAATTTGGAAATCCTCAATATAAATGTGAAGTTACAGGAGGAGCGAATATTCAAACAAGACTTCCCATTTGTTTTGAGGGACACTGAGTTAAAATATTTGGGAGTTAACATTACATCCTCATTGGAGACCACTTTCCAGCTGAACTTTATTCTTCTGCTGAATGACATGAAAAACGACTTAAAGGGATTGTAAAGGTTCCTTTTTTATTTTCTAATAAGGTTCCTTTAACCACTTGAGACCCGCGCTGTAGACGAAAGACGTCCACAGCGTGGCTCTCAACTGCCGGGTGGACGTCCCTGGGCGTCCTTTTATGTGCATTCCACAAGCGCGCCGCTGGGGGCGCGCAGCGGGGAAAGACTTGCCTGGCACATCGCTGAGATGCCGATGCGCGTGCCTGGTGGCCGCGATGTCCGCCAGGTACCCACCATCGGCGGTGACAGCAGGGACGCGGAGCTCTGTGTGTAAACACAGAGCTTCACATTCTGTCAGGGAGAGAGAAGACCGATGCTGTGTCCCTTGTACATAGGGACACAGCATTGGTTACCTCCCCCAGTCAGTCCCTCTCCACGCACAGTAAGAATCACACCCAGGGAATACATTTAACCCCTTCCTCCCCCCCTAGTGTTAACCCCTTCCCTGCCAGTCACATTTATACAGTAATCAGTGCATTTTTATAGCACTAATCGCTGTATAAATGTGAATGGTCCCAAAATAGTGTCAAAAGTGTCCGATATGTATCGCAGGCCTGACAAAAAATAAATTAAAAAAATCGCAGATCGCCGCCATTACTAGTAAAAAAAATCATAAATCTATCCCCTATTTTGTAGGCGCTATAACTTTTGTGCAAATCAATCAATATACGCTTATTGCGATTTTGTTTTTAACAAAAATTGGGATATTATTATAACAAAAAAGTAAAAAAATTGTGTTTTTTTTTAAATGTCTTTTTTTGTTTATAGCGCAAAAAATAAAAACCGCAGAGATACCGTATTTATCGGCGTATACCGCACACTTTTTTGCCCTGAAATTCAGGGCAAAATCGTGGGTGCGCCATATAAGCCGATACCCGCTTCCCGCACCGAGTTTGAATTACTGCGCTGGCATATACCGAGCGCAGTACACTTGTGTATAGTCAGGCAGGCTCGGCTTCTCTCGCTGGACGTACAGGACGCACAGGACGTGACCGTGAGAGGAGCCGAGCCTGCCCGACTATACACGAGTGTAGATATATGGAAAGGCTCCTGCGCTACCAAGGGGGATGGGTTGGGGTGAAGTGGAGCTGGGAGGTGGACTGGGGATACTGCAGCAGACCCCTAACACTCTGTCCTGGGCAGAGAGAAATTGGCATATAAAAAGGGAGGGGGTGGTGTCTGCGCTGAAATAGTGAAAGGGGGGGGGGGGGAATGGGTGAATATGTGTGAGAATGGGGCAGGAGACTGGTGGGGTGGATGGTGAATGAAGGTGAATTTAGGACAACATAATAACCAACATTATACAATGAACAATGTGAATGGTTGTACACATTAAGGGTGATTACCAATAAGTATTGTGACAACAAAGAGAAAAAAAAAAACTAGCCGGTGCAATGTGAAACCAAAAGAACTATGAATAAAACACAATACTAGATCCAAACAGACTATAAGACCAGAGAAAAATCCATGGGGGAATGCCTCTGGATACACAAAATAATGAATGAATAAATAAATGAATAGATAAAGTCTCTGGTGAAAAAAACAAAATGTCCAGGAAAGTCCAGAGTGAAATAGTGGTGCCAGGAAAGGGTGACAACAGAAAACACCTCGGGTGGTCCCCAGCTCCTCACCTCAAGGCTATTGCACGGATAGCCTACAACAGCACCTCCCGGTGGAGGACAGTGATCCCTCAGCAGGGCAAGCAGCAGAAGCACTCCTCAGCAGTAAAAAAATGAAGCAGGTAGAAGCGGGTGAGTGACAATACAAAAACTTCTATGTGGACAACTTGTGTCACTCATGCATCCACTCACCACAGGGTGATGGATGATGGGCCTATCTCCCACGAACAGCGAGTTCGTTCTTGATCAAGTAGCAGGTACCCTCTTCTAAGATGGCCAAATAGTCACTCAAAGCAATGGACCTCTCAGGTAGCATACATGATGAAAAAGAAACAGACCATAGCGCAATCCCGCAAGGTAAAAAACACATTTAATAAAAAATAACACTCACATTTAAAACGATCCAATGGGCATAAAACAAACAGACGTCAGGTGGAACACTCTGCGTCAGGCGTCTGGACTCTGTGGCTCCTCGATCCCTACGCGTCTCGTCACCCCACGTGACTTCCTTAGGGGATAATGCTGGTGAGACTTCCTAATCTTATATACACTGCCCAAATATCCGCTTTACTGGGCACATGGCAGCCATTTTCCTGTAGCCCGCACTCGTGATTGGGTGATAAAGGTATACTATGATGATCGCCATCTTGCCTGTGACACTTCCTATTTACAAGTAGGAGTGGCTCCAGGGATGGGCGTAGAGTGATAGGGTATAGAGCGGACTGGGCGGATCAGTGTCTGGTGTAATAACACCTGAGTAACATGGGCATATAAATACACTGTCCGGATGTCTGCTGTGCTGGACGCATGGCGGCCATTTTCCCGTAGCCTACACTGATGATAGAGTGTGGAATTATCATCCTATAGTGGTCGCCATTTTGCCTGAGACACTTCCTGTTTAGGTAGGAGTAACTGCTGAAAGGGACATACTAGTGATGGGAATAGGTGAAACTTCCTAATCTTTAAACACTGCCCGAATGTCCACTTTACTGGGCGCATGGCGGCCATTTTCCTGTAGCCCACACTCGTGATTGGGTGATAAAAGTATACTATGATGATCGCCATCTTGCCTGTGACATTTCCTATTTACAAGTAGGAGTGGTTCCAGGGATGGACATGGAGTGATAGGGTGTAGAGCGGACTGGGCGGATCAATGTCTGGTGTAATAACACCAGAGTACCATGGGCATATAAATACACTGTCCAGATGTCCGCTGTGCTGGACGCATGGCGGCCATTTTCCCGTAGCCTACACTGGTGATATAGTGTATAATTAACATCCTATAGTGGTCAACATTTAGCCTAGGACACTTCCTATTTATAGGTAGGAGTGATTGCTAAAAGGGACTTACTAGTGATAGGATGTGGGGCAGAATGGGCAGGTCAGGTGTAATTACCATATAATAACAGCCGAGTGACATAACCAAATGGCCAATTTCCAATCGAGGACTGGAGAAGCATGGCAAAAAATATTAAAAACTAAAAAACTCAAAACGAGAGGAGGGAATGAATGATCTCAGATCGATTCCTTGATTCTAAAAATTGGAGATAAAAAATGAATATAAACGGATGGAAGTGGATCTATATTATATTATATAGGGAAACCATATATAACACACTGCCCGGCAGATAGGGCAGGAATAGTAACATGGGTTTAAATGGGTGTCTCTTATGGCATACTACAGAAAAAAACTGGGCTCTGACAGGAGCTGCAGAGACAACACACATGACACATATTAGGCGGTTTTACTATAACCGTCGGCCTGGTTGGTATAAGCATATACATAGTACTCCGAATGTATGCAAAGTAAATACATATAATGTGCACATATATATAAGAAACAGAACTGGGTCTAGCATATGAGGAAAGGGGGAGAGGGAAGGCTGGTCCTAAAAGGTAAGTGCTCTTAGAAGTCATTAAGAAAGCAATTGAGATCAAAATCTATATGGAGTCCTCTTTGGGCAAAGGTATCCATGGAGAAGATAAACTTAGATTCTAGTTGGCTAAGCGACCTAACTTTATGACCCCCCCCGCCAGGGTCTGTTATAGGGTGCTATCCCCCAAAATTTGAGATAGGACGGGTCTTTGTTGTGAACTGCCTCAAAGTGTCTGGAGACACTATGCTTATCGAACCCTTTAATAATATTTTGCACATGTTCTTTTAGCCGTATCCTCAATAAGCGTTTAGTGCGACCTACATACTGTAGGCCGCAGCTGCACTCAAGCACGTACACTGCCCCCAACGTATTGCATCCAACAAAGTCCTTAATCTCATATTCTGTTCCATTGCTGTTGGATATGAATTTTGTTTTCTTTTCATTGGGGCGCTTTGTGCGTGTGCAAGCATAGCATCGCTTGCAGGGATAGAATCCTTTTCCGGTGAAGAACGTGAGCTGTTTCTTGGGCGGGTTAATGACTCCCTTCACAAGTTGGTCTCGAAGGGTAGGAGCCCTCTTGTAGATACATTTTGGCTTCTCAGGCAGAATCGTTCCCAGTTTAGTATCCGTTTTTAAAATGTGCCAGTGGCGGGAAAATATTTTTTCAATTTTCTTGTAATGGATATTATAATCTAATATGACTGGGACCCCATCTATTTTACTAGTAGGTTTCTTCTTAGTAACTAGAAGATATTTTCTTGGGATGTTGGTGACTTCCTGGATCTTCTCTTGGATAAACGTGTCGTCGTAACCCTTTTGTGTAAACCTTTCTCCTATTAGGTTGGCTTGAACTTTAAACTTCTCTATTTCTGTACAATTCCGTCTTAGTCTTAGGATTTGGCCTTTAGGGATGTTGAATAGCCAATTCCTATGGTGGCAGCTGGTAATGGGGAGGTAGCTGTTCCTGTCGACGCTTTTGAAGAACGTCTTTGTGATGAACCTTTCATTTTTTCGGGAGATCTCTAAGTCTAGGAAGGGAATTTTCTCTTCCTCAATTTGCCATGATAGGACAATATTCATGTCATTATTGTTTAGTTTTTGGCAAAAAGCATTGAGTGGTTCTCTGTCTCCCCTCCAAATTATAAAAATGTCATCTATGGATCTCCTGTACATGATGAGGTTCTCAGGTTGTTCTTGGAATACAGCTTCTTCTTCCCATCTTGCCATAAAAAGTCCTGCCACACTGGGAGCAAACTTGGCTCCCATCGCCACTCCAGTTCGCTGTTGGTAATGTTTATTATTGTACCAGAAGTGACTGTGTTTGAGACAGAAATCTAGGCATTTGATAATGTATTTCCTCTGGGAGTTTAGTATGCCTGCGAAGTCCCCATTTTGTGGCTTCGCAGGCTAGGTAATGCGGGATGATAGTGTATAACGATGACACGTCTGCAGTTGCCATTAGTAGAGGACCTGGATCGTTTCTATCTTCTAATAAATTGAGCATGTCTTTGGTATCTTTGAGATAAGCCTTCGTTTTTTGTACGGCTGGCTGGAGGAATCTGTCAATATATTGCCCCAATCTTGCCGTGATGGACTCTATCCTATTCACAATCGGCCTAAACGGCGGGTTACTCTTATACTTGTGTATTTTGGGCAGGGCATATATGATTGGGGTCCTGCATGCTTCAGGTATGAGGTACTTGGCTTCCTTTTTATTCAGAACTTCTTTTTTGAGTCCTAAAAGTACCACTTGTTCCAGTTCCTTTTTCCATCTGAAGGTGGGATTACTTGCCAATATGCTGTATGTGTTGGTATCTCCCAGCATCTTCATCATTCCTTTGTGGTATTGTTCAGAGGTTTGAATAACAATACCCCCCTCCCCCCTTTATCGGAAGGTCTAATCACTAGATCTTTTCTTTTCATTAGTTTCTGTATTCCTATTTTGATACATTTCGGTTCTTCAATCTTTTTCACTGTAAGGCCTCGGAGTTCTTCAGTAACTAGTTTTTTGAAGACCTCTATGTGTTTGTTGTCTTTTATTTTAGGATTGAAGGTGGATTTATTTCTCAAATTGCTGTGTACCACTGTATTTTCTTCTTCGACTCGGACTCTGATAGGTTTATCTAGAAGATATTTCTTAATGTTCAGTTTCCTTATATATTTCTGAACTTTGATATATGTTTGAAATTTGTCTAAATTCTTTACAGGTGCATATTTCAATCCTTTGTCCAAGGTCATAAGTTCTTCTGGGGTCAGTGGTACCTCAGTGAGATACATCCGCAGCAGACATCCGGACAGTGTATTTATATGCCCATGTTACTCAGGTGTTATTACACCAGACACTGATCCGCCCAGTCCGCTCTATACCCTATCACTCTACGCCCATCCCTGAAGCCACTCCTACTTCTAAATAGGAAGTGTCACAGGCAAGATGGCGATCATCATAGTATACCTTTATCACCCAATCACGAGTGCGGGCTACAGGAAAATGGCTGCCATGTGCCCAGTAAAGCGGATATTTGGGCAGTGTATATAAGATTAGGAAGTCTCACCAGCATTATCCCCTAAGGAAGTCACGTGGTGTGACGAGACGCGTAGGGATCGAGGAGCCACAGAGTCCAGACGCCTGACGCAGAGTGTTCCACCTGACGTCTGTTTGTTTTATGCCCATTGGATCGTTTTAAATGTGAGTGTTATTTTTTATTAAATGTGTTTTTTACCTTGCGGGATTGCGCTATGGTCTGTTTCTTTTTCATCATGTATGCTACCTGAGAGGTCCATTGCTTTGAGTGACTATTTGGCCATCTTAGAAGAGGGTACCTGCTACTTGATCAAGAACGAACTCGCTGTTCGTGGGAGATAGGCCCATCATCCATCACCCGTGGTGAGTGGATGCATGAGTGACACAAGTTGTCTACATAGAAGTTTTTGTATTGTCACTCACCCGCTTCTACCTGATTCATTTTTTTACTGCTGAGGAGTGCTTCTGCTGCTTGCCCTGCTGAGGGATCACTGTCCTCCACCGGGAGGTGCTGTTGTAGGCTATCCGTGCAATAGCCTTGAGGTGAGGAGCTGGGGACCACCCGAGGTGTTTTCTGTTGTCACCCTTTCCTGGCACCACTATTTCACTCTGGACTTTCCTGGACATTTTGTTTTTTTCACCAGAGACTTTATCTATTCATTTATTTATTCATTCATTATTTTGTGTATCCAGAGGCATTCCCCCATGGATTTTTCTCTGGTCTTATAGTCTGTTTGGATCTAGTATTGTGTTTTATTCATAGTTCTTTTGGTTTCACATTGCACCGGCTAGTTTTTTTTTTTCTCTTTGTTGTCACAATACTTATTGGTAATCACCCTTAATGTGTACAACCATTCACATTGTTCATTGTATAATGTTGGTTATTATGTTGTCCTAAATTCACCGTCATTCACCATCCACCCCACCAGTCTCCTGCCCCATTCTCACACATATTCACCCATTCCCCCCTCCCCCCCCCCTTTCACTATTTCAGCGCAGACACCACCCCCTCCCTTTTTATATACACGAGTGTACTGCGTTTGGTATATGCCGGCGCAGTAATTCAAATTCAGTGCGGGAAGCGGGGATCGAGCAGGGAGGACACCGCAGACGGACGCTGGACCCGACAAGGCCACCGATGGACGCCGCACAAGACACCAAAACTGTAAGTACTAAAATCTTTTTTTTTACAGGAATGCGGGTCCACTTTAGGGGTGCACGCTATACGCCGGAGCGCAATACCCCGATAAATACGGTAATCAAATACTACCAAAAGAAAGCTCTATTTGTGGGAAAAAAATGATAAAAATATAATTTGGGTACAGTGTTGTATGACCGCAATTGTCATTCAAAATGGGTCAGCGCTGAAAGCTGAAAATTGGTCTGGGCAGGAAGGGGGTTTAAGTGCCCAGTAATGAAGTGGTTAAGCTGGTGCATTGTTGGTTCACTTACCTTTTCCTTCCATTTCCCTTCTAAATGTTTTTTTCCCTTTGTTTTCTTTGTCTGAATTTCTCACTTCCTGTTCCTCCTCAGTGAGGTGTTCCGTAAGCTGTTCTAAATGACTTTTCACTGCTCGGATGATGGTGGAAAGCTTACCGAGGAGAGACAGGAAGTGAGAAATTCAAACAAAGAAAAAAAACATTTAGAAGGGAAATGGAAGGAAAGTGAACCAACAATGCACTAGCTTAACCACTTAAGACCCGGACCAAAATGCAGGTAAAGGACCAGGCCCCTTTTTGCGATTCGGCACTGCGTTAATTTAACTGACAATTGCGCGGTCGTGCGGCGTGGCTCCCAAACAAAATTTACGTCCTTTTCTTCCCACAAATAGAGCTTTCTTTTGGTGGTATTTGATCGCCTCTGCGATTTTTATTTTTTGCGCTATAAACAAAAATAGAGCGACATTTTTGAAAAAAAAAACAATATTTTTTACTTTTTGTTATAAGAAAAATCAAATAAACTAAATTTTAGTCAAACATTTAGGCCAAAATTTATTTAGTCACATGTCTTTAGTAAAAAAAAATCGCAATAAAAAAAAAATATAGCTACCTAGCGGGAACAGCTACACTAATACAGCGATCAGAAAAATTATCACTTAGTGACACTGGCAATAGGGAGTGAAAGGGTTAACTAGGGCTGTGATCAAGGGGTTAAAACTTTATTAGGTGGGGTACGGGGGCTACCCTAAACCTAACACTAACTGCCTGTCACACTGACACTAACTGCAGTGATCATACATATGATCACTGCATTCAGTGACACTGTGACAGGGGGGAGGGGGTGGGGGGGTGATCGCAAGGGGTTAAGTCTGCCTGCGTGTACTGGTGTCAGTGTAGTGTTGTGCAGACTTACTGTGAGATGTGATCTCTCCTCAGCGGTGGTTGAAAAAATAGCAGAGAGCAGAGATCACATCACTTCACACAGGAGGAGGAAATGACACGCAGGGGGAGCGCGCGGATTGGCTGAGAGCGATCCGGAGGGGGCGGACAAAAACGAACCACCGCCCCCTCAGCACGGATCGCTCGGTCAGGTAACCGGACTGCCGCATGTACCGGGGGGGGTCCCGATCGGACCCCCGACCCACGTCTAGGCACCAACGTATATATACGTTGATGTGCATGTCGGTGCCATTCTGCCGACGTAAATGTACATGCGGCGGTCCATGGTCCATAAGAGGTTAAAGAAACCTATTTAGAAAATAAAAGACAAACCTTTACAACCCCTTTAAACAAAATAGCCTCTAGACAAAGGTCATGGATAGGTAGGATAAACTGTTTTAAAATGGTAATCCTTCCTAAAATATTATATAAGATGCAGATGTTACCAATCCCAGACACATATTTTAAAATACTAAATATGGTATTGCGTAGGTTCATTTGGCAGAAAAAAAAGCTCTGTATAAGTCTGGAGGTGTTAATGAGAGATAAGGCACAAGGTGGGTTGGGGCTACTACATATAAAAATGTATTACACTGCTATTCTTATGTCACAGGTGGTTGAATGGGTAAAAAAGAATAAAGAAAAAATGTGGGTTAGATTGGAAAGTCAGATTAGTAAGGTCACCTTAAGGAAAGTGATATTCCCAACACATATAAGAGATTTAGATGAGCACACTCACACGTATAGCAATGGCAGTGTGGGACACGGTGCACAAAAGGGAAAAATGGGGATTTAATTCCCCTTGAATATCATTATGCGACACTTATTATTTTTCTCCTGAGAAAGAGAGCCTGTTTGGGAATTAGATCAAGCAAAAAGACACACAATTTAAAGATATCACAGTGGGTGGCAAAATATGCACTTTTCATGAATTGATTAATAAAAAGGTAATGGTAGTAAATAGGTGAAGGTATGCACAGTTGAAACACTTTGTGGAGTCCCTCCCCCAACCGATTAGGTCTGAAGGCAGCCTGCTCCCTTTAGAGTGGCTGTGCTCAGCTTCAGACAGAAGGAAAGGGATCTTGAAGATATACAGAATTTTGACTGCTCTAAAGATATTGGTTCCCCCCCCCCATTTATTAAAAAATGGGAGGAAAAGATGGTAACAGGGGATAATGAAATAGATGTCGGTAAAATTTTACGGTTGACACATGCTATATCACCGGATTTTAGTACGACAGAAATGAATTATAAGTGTTTGGCACGCTGGTACATAATACCTGATAAATTACACCGGTACCAGGGGGACACCTCCAACTTAGGGGATTTGTGGAAACTAGAACCATGTTGGCCTGCTCCTGTTGAACAGGCGCTGCTGTAAATTTAGAGGGGGCCTGAGTTATTTGACTCAGACATGTGTAATTATTGGCAATTTTGACCGCTGTTCTGGCCATGGCTGTGCTGGGAGTGGCCAAGGGTGGCAGAGGCGGAGTCAGGGTGTCCCCCTCAGCAGCAACTCAGTGGGGGTGATCATCCCGCTGTATATGCTGGGGAGGTGTACTTAAGGGACAGACGCCACTGGACTGGGGTCGTCGGTCTGTTGTCCAAGCGCCTCGTGGCCCGCCTGGCCGGGGGTGTGTGCTCCGGAAATCCTTAGGGGATTCTGGACCGAAAGTGTCTCCTCATAAGGGAAGGTCTGTGGCAGTCACAGACTGTACTTTATTCTGTGCACCATTCCAGCTGCTAGGCCAGTGAGAGGGACCTATCCGGGTGAGCAATACCCTCTCTGGTTAGAGTGGCGACGAGAACTGTTTGCTGGAAGCAGGAGTGTTTCCTAATTGAGATTATGCACCTGAATCTACCTATTTACCTTTCCACCCCTTCAACCACCTTTTTTTCTTACCGAGTTCTGCAAATAAATCTTAGAAAAAGTAGTGCAAAGTGTGGACATTGAACTTTTTCAACTCTCTTCTATTACCCTGGACGGTGAGAAAATAGAGGTAACATGCCGCCCAAAATACTCAGCAGCTCTTGTGGGGGTAGTGCTACACATATATGGTGGACATGTCCCAAAATAAAAGCATATTGGAAAGAAGTATTAATAACAATAGAAGAAATTACTGGCACTAAAATACCAGAGGAGCCATGGGTGTGTCTGTTTCACGGGGTCAGTATGTCTATTAAACAGTATAAGAGAACATTGCTTCCCCATCTCCTAAATGCAGCAAAAAGTACAATCCCTAGACAGTGGACAGATACTGAGAGCCTTTCGCTGAGGAGTTGGTTATGTAAAATCAATAACATTAACTATATGACATTTTTAAAGGTTTATCGGCGAAACAGGAGAAGAAGGTTTCGTAAGGAGATGGAAAGATTGGTTAATATATGCTGAAAGGATGGTAGAGGGAAGGGTAGAGGAGAGAGTCTGAGAAGGTTGGAACAAAAGACTGGTATTTGGAAAGATCCGGGGTGAGGTAGGGTGCCTTGGGGGTGGGGTTTTCTTCGGGGGAGGAGGGTATTAATTTTAGACATTTATGTTTTCAGGTTAGTTGCTGCTTATAACTAGAGCTTTAGGCATAGCGCAATTTCTTTTTTTCTCTTTTATTTAATTAATTTTAGACTGTTTACATTTTTTTTGTGGGGCCGGTAGTGGCATCCCGGCCCCGCCTGAATTTGTTCTGTTTGAATTTTTGTCTAAAATGTAAAAAAAAAATCTAATAAAGAAATTGAAAAAAAAAAAGGAACACCCCTGCTCCCTCCTCAGTGGAGTTTGACTGAGAGCAGCAGAAACCTATATTTCCTGCTGCTGTAATTTTCTCCTATGAAATTAGGATAAAGAAAGCAGTGCTCCATCCATAGACATACACAATGTGAATAGCCCCACCCCCTCCACACTTCCTCCCAGCATTTGATTGACAGCAGCAGGAACCACTGGATCCAGCTGCTGCCTCAATCCTTGTGAGTAGAGGGAGAGCGTTGAGAAGAGATACAGCTGTGCAGAACACTGGATTAATTGAGGACTCAGGTAAGTATATGTAGATAGGGAGGGGGAGGAGCACAGCAAGTTGTAAAACTTTTTTACCTTAAGTGCATCGGGTCAAGTGACAGCTATGATTAGCAAGTATGCATCAAAAGCTTTCTGGTCCCTGCTGGTGACTATGCTGGGAGTGCACATGGTTGTTTACAAACTGTTTACATAAGCCACATATATGTGGCCCTTCGCCATTAAAGCCCAACCACCGAGAGGCTGCACACATCAGTGAGAAGTGGTTATACCCCAATAATTTCCATTATATACATCTTTGGAATAGATGTGACTCTGAAGCCTCATACACACGCACGGTTTTCTTGGCAAGAAAGCTTCTGGGAGAGCTTTTTGCCGAGAAAACCGTACAAGTGTATGCTTTCTCGGCGAGAAAACTGCCAGGAATCCTGACTAAAAAAAATGAGAACCTGCTCTCTATTGCCTCATCGGGATTCTTGCAGAGTTTTTTTCTGCCGAGAAAGCCGTTTGTGTGTATACTTACCTGTCCCAGGAAAAACCCACGAATGCGCAAAGAGACTTTGACGCATGCGCGGTAGCATACAAGGGACGTGTTGGGTGTAGCAAGATGGGGCGATGGCATCGAATGTAACAAGCACAGGCTCGTCGTAGTCGATGATGTCACTGCGTTCTTGCCATTCAAAAGAACATTCTTTTGAATGGCAGTGTGTACACAGGGCTTGGCAAGGCTAGCTTGCCGGGAATCCTGTCAGAATCCTGTCGGGAAAACCATTTTTTTTATTATTTCTCTAGGAAATACACATTTATATATAAAAACAAAATTCTATACTATATATTACAGTTTTAACTATTGTTATTTGTCTTTTTAGGTACAGTATATCAAAACAGGAGTTAGCTTCAGCTGGTTTGTGGTTACTTCTATAGGAGAACCACAAGACAACATATGCAGAGCAACATAAGGAGAAAAATAACAAACTTATGGTTTGATCGAGCGATCTGTATTTATTGTATGCACTGTGAATGCTCATTCTTCCTGCTTCCCCGACACAGACTGCACTGAGAGAAATTGGACCTGCATGTGTCTACTTTGAAGTACTGTTATATTTGGATAACAATTGCTTATTTTGCATGATGGATTAACACCTTCGCGCCCGGCCTATTAATATGACGGCTGGACGGGAGCACTGTTCTGGGAGGATGTCATATGATGTCCCCCTTGGTTCACGTCTCGTGATCTGTCACCAGGACTGGACTGGGACAAAAAGTTGGCCCTGGACTTCATCCAGACTGGCCCACTTTGACAGGTCTCTCCCATGGCGGACGGACAACTCCCGCACCCCCCCCTGCACCCTCTCTCCCCCTTTACTAGCCATTCTACTTTATTAGAGTAGATCGGCTGGTACTGGTACTCTTATAGGCATTACCAGTGGGGACGCTAGACGTTATTTCACCCGAGGCAAAGAATCAGTTCAGTGCCCCCCTTATGGGACAAGATTAGGCAGAAGTGAGAAACTCCCAGGCCATAGCTGTTGAGTCAGCTTCCTGTCCTCTCCCCCATGCTCCTCTGCCGTCCCTTCTGCTCCTCTGGTCCTCCCCCTGCTTCTCTGTTCCCCCCAGGTGAGCGTTGCGGGGAGGAAGAGGAGGTGAGCGCTGCAGGAAGGGAGAGACAGAGGAGCGGAGGGGGGCGGCGGTCCGCTGTCACTGAAGCTGGCCCACTGAGCCATCAGCCCACCGGGAAACTCCCTGTAGTCCCAATGGCCAGTCCATCCCTGCCTGTCACCCTCTATGTCCACAAGACACGGCCAATGGCAGATCCCCAAAAGAAGGGGGGGAATTAGCCCAACATATTAATCCTATTAGGTAAACAAATACTTACATTGCATTGATCTACATTTATTACTGCATCTGGTCCTGTAAGCACCTGGTCCCATTTCCTTGCTCCATCTCCCCCCCCCCCCATCCCGTTTATTGTTACTCTATATAAAGTATCAAGTGTCCTTGAAAGGAAATCTATAAGTGGCGTGTTTTGTATCTTTAACCACTTAAAGACCCCCGCACGCACATATACGGCCACAACATGGCTCGTACAGGCACAAGGGCGTAAATTTACGTCCCCGCCTGAGTGCGGTTCGGGGGTCCCATCGGGACCCCCTCCGCGGCGTGCGGGGGTCTCCCTACCTCTGGGAGCGATCCGGGATCTGCGGGCGGATGTCCGTGTTTTCCGCCCCCCCCGCGATCGCTCCCAGCCAATGGGAGCGCGCTCCCAGCCTGTCACTTCCTCCTCCTGTGTTTACACAGGAAGGAGGAAATGATGTATTCTCTCATCGCAGCGCTGTTTCCCAGCGCTGCTGATGAGAGAAGACATCACAAGTAAGTGTGCACCAACACAACACTGACACACACTCACATAGGCATATTAACCCCTTGTGATCGCCCCCCCACCCCCCTGTCACAGTGTTACTGAATGCAGTGATTTAATCACTGCATTTAGTGTCAGTGTGACAGGCACTGTAAAAAACAGTTAGTGTTAGGTTCAGGATAGCCCCCCCACCCCCCCTAATAAAGTTTTAACCCCCTGATCACCGCCCTAGTTAACCCTTTCACTCCCTATTGCCAGCGTCACTAAGCGATCATTTTTCTGATCGCTGTATTAGTGTCGCTGTTCCCGCTAGGTAGCTATTTTTTTTTATTGCGATTTTTTTTTTTTACTAAAGACATGTGGCTAAATAAATTTTGGCCTAAATGTTTGACTAAAATTTAGTTTATTTGATTTTTTTTTAACAAAAAGTAAAAAATAGTGTTTTTTTTTCAAAAATGTCGCTCTATTTTTGTATATAGCGCAAAAAATAAAAATCGCAGAGGTGATCAAATACCACCAAAAGAAAGCTCTATTTGTGGGAAGAAAAGGACGCAAATTTTGTTTGGGAGCCACGTCGCACGACCGCGCAATTGTCTGTTAAAGCGACGCAGTGCCGAATCGCAAAAACACCTTGGGTCATTTACCAGCGTATTGGTCCGGGTCTTAAGTGGTTAATTTATTATTTATTATTATGTCACAATTGTAAATACTGAAAAAAAAGTTTGAAAGGGCAATAAATATTTTATCCGTAGTTCTTGAAATGTTTTTAAAAGATTATCAGTATATAATTGTATATTGTATCCCCAATTCTCTCCACACCTCAAATCCCTGCAATTTACATAATCCCTCATCATTTTTTATTTCCCCATAAAGGAGAACAAACTGATATTTTCCCATAATACGTCTCATTTCCTGACACACTTTATGCATATGTTCTAGGGTAGGACCTTGTGGATGCAGATTCTAACTTAGATGGTAGCGGGAATAGCGACTGAAAAAGATCTGCCTATTCTACCAATCTCCATCCTGGGTATGGCTGCTAGAAAGTACAATTTAACATTTGGCACAGCCAAGCCCCCATACATTTAGGAAGCTGTAATGTTAAAATCTTAATTCTAGAGTTTTGCCCTTTCCATAAAAAGAAACCACTTAAGAGGTATCCACATTGAGAGTTACATAGTTACATGGTTACACAGTTACATAGTTAGTCAGGTTGAAAAAAGACATAAGTCCATCTAGTTCAACCATAAAAAAAATAATAAAAATAAACATATCGTACTGAGTTATGTAGCTGCGGGGCCCAAAACATTTTTATTAAAATTTGTACCAAAGATAGGGGTAATTTAGTCCATACTCTACTCTTCATCTCAAACGTATCTAATACAGGGGTCAAGTTGTAGTTAAGGTATTCCTCTATTTTAAGGGAGAACCATATGCCCAGATATTTAAAATGTGTCACGATTTTAATCTGATGGGCTCTCTGTGGTAAAATTGATGATGGTTCATCTACTGGAAATACAGATTTTATCCAGTTTATCGCAAATCTCAGAAAAAAAAGTTTTTATCAGTGTCATAACAGAGATCAAAGATTGGTTTGTATCTCCTAAAAACAATAGAGCATCATCAGCATATAGGGAGAGTTTTTCCTATTTCTACATAAAAAAATGAAGCTATCAGCATCCAGTAACAAAAAGAATTCTAATGCCGTGTACACGCGATCGGATTTTTTGTTGGAAAAACCTTGGATGGTTTTTCCAAGGAATCCCGCTCAAGCTTGGCTTGTGCACACACGGTCACGCAAAAGTTGAGCCTATCCAATTTCCTGGCTGAAGGACACACAGCATCATCAAACATTTTCCTCCCTAGCCTTACTGTACCTGTTCTATCCATTTCAGTTTTTAATAATGGAGGCTCGGCATCACACATGGACATTTCCTAAGACAGTCTGCACACTGAATTTCTCACAGTGTGCAATGGAGGCTGCAGCAAGTCAGGTGGAGCCTATCCAATTCCTGGCTGGAGGACATCCAGCATCATCTAGCTTTTTCCTCCCTAGCCTTACTGCCCCTGGTCTATCCATTTCAGTTTGTTTAATAATAGAGGCTCGGCATCACACATGGACCTTTCCTAAAACAGCCTGTATCCAAATTCAGACTTATGCCGCGTATACAGGCTCCGAATTTCCAACAACAGATGTTCGATGGGAGCTTGTTCTGACCATGTGTAGGCTCCATCGGACATTTTCTGTCGGAATTTCTGACAACAAAAATTTGAGAGCTGGTTCTCAAATTTTCTGACAACAAAATCCATTCTCGTAAATTCGGATCGCGTGTACACGATTCCGACACACAAAATTCCATGCATGCTCTGAATCAAGTTATGAGACGGAAGCGTTCGGTCTGGTAAAACTAGCGTTCGTAATGGAGATAGCACATTTGTCGTGCTGTAACAGACTGAAAAGCACAAGGCTGAAAAGCGCAAATTATCTCTCACCAAACTTCTACTAACACGACTGGTATTGACCTTCCCTAATAGTGCTGTCGTACGTGTTTTATGTCACCGCGTTCTTGGCAATTGGAATTTCCAACAACATTTGTGTGACCGAGTGTATGTAAGACAAGTTTGAGCCAACATCCGTTGGAAAAAAATCCACGGTTTGTTGTCGGAATGTCAAATCTTCTGTACACGGCATACGAATGCTCATTTTTCCAGGCTGACACCTGCCCCTATAGGCATTTTAATGTTTGTATAAATCTCCCCAACCTCACTGCTTGCATCAGGGCTGATGTTTTTGAGAGAAGTACCAAGGCAGGTTGCTGTGATGTTTTCAGAAAGCCATGAACAAAACCCTGCTAGAACCTTCAACAAGCCATGATGTGTCTTCAAGTGGTGGTTAGGTGACCACATTTTCAAACTACCATTCAGGGACACCCTCCCTTCCCAAAAATCTTGGACACAAGAGGCGGGATTCATGATTTCTCCAATCACAAGCAGGGGGCGGGATTGTGCTCCTCCAGGCATTCCCGGCCAGGACAAGTACTGTCAGTAAGTAATTTCATGGACACCACCCACCATCCTTGGACAGATGATCACCCCGAGCACCAAAGCCAAAATTCTCATCTTTGACTCTGAAATGTCGATGGATGCACAAATAGGATCAGTAGTCAGCGGATCCCACCATCTCCTCCGGCTGCTGCGTAGATCCATCCCCTTCATCCCAAAAGAAGACATAGCAGTAGTAGTTGGAACTATCATCAATTCCTCGACTACGCAAATGCTCTCTATATTGGCCTACCTAAATATCAGATTTTGCATCTACAAGTCGTCCAGAACAAGGCAGCCAGCATGGTAACGGAGAAAAAACCATGGCAATCCATCACCCCATCACTGAGGACCCTTCATTGGCTAACCGTAAAGGATAGGATCACATTCAAGACCCTCTGTCTTACCCACAAGAGCACACAAGTAAACACTTCTCAATACTTGCGCGAGAAAATAAAGCATTACACCCCTAATCGCATTCTCCAATCAACTAACCAAAACCTCCTTCACATCCCCAAGTCCTGCTACAAATCAAAGGGAGAATGAAGATTTGCAGTCCAAGGACCACGGCTATGTAACGCTCTGCCCACAAACATCCGCATGGAAGAAAACAATCGGGCCTTCAGAAAAAAACTTAAGGCCACGTACACATGATCAGTCCATCCGACGAGAACGGTCCGAAGGACAGTTTTCATCGCTTAACCAACGAAGCCGACTGATGGTCTGATGTGCCTACACACCATCGGTTAAAAAACCGATTGTGTCAGAACGCGGTGACGAAAAAACACACAACGTGCTGAAAAAAGTGAAGTTCAATGCTTCCGAGCATGCGTCGACTTGATTCTGAGCATGCGCGGCCTTTTGACCGATGCCTTTGCATACCAAGATCGGTTTTGACCCATCGGTCAGACGTCCATCGGTTCAAATTTAAAGCAAGTTCTCTGTTTTTGGACCGAAGGACAACTGACCGATGGGGCCTACACACGATCGGTTTGGATCGATGAAACTGAACTTCAGTTTGTTTTCATCGGTTTTGACCAATCGTGTGTACGTGGTCTAAGGCCGCGTACACACGACCAAATAAATCCGATCTGACAGACCGTTTTGATCGGATTTGTCTGCTGGGCTATTTTGGTTTGATCGTGTACACACGATCAAACCAAAATCCCCGCCGGCAGACAGCGTGGTGACGTGGCGGTGACATTGACGCCGCCACGTCACCGCACCAGGAAGTAAAAAACGTCCACGCATGCGTCGAATCCATTCGACGCATGCGCGGGAAGATATGTCTGCTGGTTAGTGTACTAACCAGCAGACATGTCGGACGGACGGGTTCCCAGCAGACAGATTTTAAAGCATGCTTTAAAATCTGTCTGCTGGAAAAACCTGTCTGTCCGCCCGTATACACGATCGAATTTGTCTGCTGAAACGGTCCGTCGTTGAGGCAATTCAGTTCGCATTTGTATCGCAATTCACACACTCACTCAGTGAGTAAAGCGGTGATGTAGTGGCTTTTTTTGGGGGCATCAGATTGGCCCGGGGGTGGCTGTGTCAGTTTTAATCCGGGACACTGAATTGTCCTGGAATAAAAGTGCCTGGGACAGACCGGCAAAATGTGGCAATCCGGGACACGTGGTCACCCTATGTGGTGGTGATATCATTGGATATAATGTAAAGTATGTAATGAAAACAACATTTTTTTTTTTAAATCGTTGAGAGGAAAGAAGGAACAAAGGAAATGTAAAATATAAGCAGATTAATCATCAGCTTTATTAGATTCAGATACCTTCCCATCTCTTTGAACTAAGTATTAGATTTGTAATGTTAGTAGAAATAGCTGAATGCTGAATATTTGTGTAACACAGAAGCACCTGCAGGGCCGATTTCAGACCAGGACTTTGTACAGGAAATGGATGTTTTCATAGCCTGCTGATTTCAGATACCCTTTCAATGGCAAACACTTATGAGGCAAACCACACACTGAGAAATGTCCTGGTATTAAGGTGTGGACTTCGATTTCTCTTGAATCTGTTAGTCTTGAGAAAGAGAAAAGGAAATGTATTGTTTGCTCTTTGTATCTTCCCCCCCGGACAATATTATTTCTAGGTAACCTGGGTGAAAATTTCTAACTGTTCAGATTTTCTGAATTAAAGCTCTAACTTAAAGCGGAATTAATCTCAAAAGCAAAGTTTTATTATATTATACTTTGCATTCCAATTCATAGATGTGACGGCTACATTCGATTTACTTTTTAGGCTTTCTTTAACTACCTCAATACAAGGCAATTACACCCCCTTCCTGCCCAGGCCATTGTTCAGCTTTCAGCGCTGTCACACTTTGAATGATAATTGCGCGGTCATGCTGCACTGTAACCATGTGAATTGTTTTATCATTATTTTCACACATTTAAAAAAATCTTTGTTTCTGTTAGTACATTTTGTAAATAAGCAATTTTTATTCTTCAGTGATGGGATCTGATGAGGCGGCACTGATAGGTTGCACTGATGGGCACTGATGAGGTGGCACTTATGGGCACTGATATGGCGGCACTTATGGGCACCGATTAGGTGGCACTGATGAGGAGGCACGAATATGCCGCACTTATGGGGCACTGATTGGTAGCACTGATATGTGGCACTAATGAGCACTGATAGGCGGCACTGATGGGTGGAACTGATGGGCTCTGATCGGCGGCACTGGTGGGCACTGATAGGCGGCACTGGTGGGCACTGATAGGCAGAACTGATGGGTGGCACTGATGGGCATTGATGTGTGGCATTGATGGACATTGATAGGGAGCAGTAATAGCCAGCACTGACTGGCATCACTAAGGGTCAATGATGACTGGCAATTGTGGGCACTGATGACTGATAATTGTAGGCACTGATGACTGGCACTTGTAGGCACTGGTTGGCACTGATTGCTTCCAGTGGTGGGCACTCATTGCCAGCACTGGTGGCAGATTATTGTAATCGGGGCACTGATGATCAGTGCCCTGATTATATACCTAAATGTCCCCCTGGGAAGAGATGCCGCTGATTGGCTCTCCTCTCCTCACACTTTGTCAGTGTGAGACGAGAAGCGCCAATTACCGCCATCTCCGTGTTTACATGTGACCAGCTGTGATTGGACACAGCTGATCACATAGTTAAAGAGCCGCAGCAGCCGCATGTGGCGTCCACCCAGAACGAGTGCCGTCATTTGACGGTGGGCAGGTTAATATTACCTTCACCTGTGATCCTGCCTGTAAGTCTGTTGTTTTTTAACTGAACAAGCTACCCTGCAGATGTAGCAGTTAGACAGTTGAGATGAAACCATTTGACAGGTGTACTTATATAGTCAGCTTTTATTTATTTATGTAAAACCTTTATCCCAATATGAGAAAACTGTTTGCATAACTGCTTAAAAATGTTAGCTGAAGTTTAGCTTTAATTTGTTAGTGTATTTAAATCTACTAGTACATCTAACACTCCCCTACACCCGGACTGCCAATGCTACTGTCCAAAGGTGCCCCCTGTGCTCCTTCATCCAGGGTTGTAGACACCCTAAGGCTTCATTTCCATGGACGTTTTTACAGCCAATTTTCTGAGCGTTTTTTGCAGCTTAAAAACAGCTCTCCATGTTAGTCTATGGCCTCATGCCCACCATGACGTTTTTGAGCTTTAGATGGCTGAGCCGTTTTTAAGCTTCAAAAAAAAAAAAAAAAAAAACAGGACCAGTGCGTTCTGAAGCTCCAGCAATAGAGATGTAAAAATGCCAGACATTAAAAAACGCTCAAAAACGCTCAAAAACGCTACCTGCCACGTTTTTGAGCTCCAGCTCAAAAAACATGGACAGGCGTTTTTAAGCTGTAAAAAAGGCTAAAAAAAAGTGGCTGTAAAAACGTCCATGGAAATGAAGCCTGATACAGGAGGTAGAAAATGAATGCAACTAATGCAACAACCACATCTAATGATTGGGAAGTTGAAATAAAATAAATTTTTGGTTTTGGGTTTATTACAATTTCAAAAAGCTTGGCTTTAGTGAATTTGAATTGGCAAATGTTAAAATTAAAATTTGCTTCTTACTTCTGTGAAAACGAAACTCTATATAACATGTTCGATAAAGGGATAGGATACATTTTTGTAGAGGATGTACAAAATTGCAAGAAATAGTGAATAACCAAAAAGCTAACTGAACACTTAAAGTGGTTGTAAACCTCAGTCATGGAATCTGAGCGAAGCACATACAGTATATATGTAGTGTTTACTTATCTCTCTCCAAAGCTCTAAGTGTTGTTTCTCTCTGGTGCTTTGTTCCTCTGTTCTCAGCATGAGTCACTCCTGAGAAGTTTTCCCAACACATGAGATACATTTTTGTTGGGGGGAGGGGAGCTCAGAACAGAGCTTGTCTGTTCACAACACAGTTCTTCTGATGTGTGGAGGGGGAGGGTGTTCCCTTTCTCCAATCAGTCTTCATACAGTGTACCTGCAGCCTCTCCGTCACCCTCCTCTGTGCTTCTGACAGATGAAGAAAGATTTTTAACACTTTTCTGCCCTTTTGAAGGGGTGTGGGAAAGAAAAGACCGCAGATAAAAAAAGTAAAACCTATGTAGGAGTATTTGTTTCATCTATGTTCACTTCACTGGGTATATGTGAGGGTTTACAACTACTTTCACTGCCTTTGAGAAATTTACATCTAATCAGTAATATTTATTTCTCAGGGGGAGCAATTGTCCCCCCGGATCTGCCCCTGTGTTAAATTAGTAATGTTGAAAAGGAAACATTGGTTTTCTCTCACTACTATATTGTCTGACATTGGTTACTCTTGTGAAGATAGATAAAAGAAAATTAAATCATAACATACCACAAGGCAAGGGTAAGTGAATGATTAAATCAAAAGTCTTTTTTTTTCCCACTGACAGTAACAACCAGGTTCCTCCATTTATATTTTAAGGATGGAACAGTAAATGACATAAGTTATAAATATGTTACAGGCAAGGCAGTGTTTTAGAATTTGCAGGCCTTTTTAAAAAATAGAACTTTGACTGGGCAGAGTAACTTTGTGGGAGGAACAGTTGTGGGAGGAGCTACAATTCCCCCTCAGCATTGTGTGGGAGGAGCTATAATTACCCTCAGAGCTGTGTGAGAGGAGCTACAATTTTCCTCAGAGCTGTGTGGGAGGAGCTATAATTACCCTCAGCATTGCCAGGAAACCAATGTTTCCTGGCAACGCTCATGCCCTGTTTATGCAGGCTCTAACACAGGTCAGAGTATTTTGCCTCTACTGAATACTTTTTATTCTTCAAACAGTCGTATTTTAAAAACTATAAATCCTACAGTGAAGAGCTTTATATTGTGAGAATCACAAGACCCATACCTACTTTTGTTTGCATAGTATTTTTCTGAAATATTAGGATTGAAGGCACAGTCGCAGTTTAGACATTGCCCTTCAAATGTCAATGGATAGCGTGAGTTGCAAACAAATGGTCATATTGTGAAAACTATCAGGACTATGGCTTAGCCGTGTGCAGTGGCAGCAGGGATAGCTGAACGTTTTGATATAAGATTTGTGTAGGTGAGCTTGAAAATGAGGGAGTGGTGGCAGTTTAGAAATCATGTCCTGATTTTTCAGCTTTTGTCAGCTCACACTCTAATTTCGCTATTCATTCCTATGGGCAGGGCCGCCATCAGGAGAAATAAAGAAAAATATATATAAAAAAGGGAGTAGCCACCCGGGGCCCTGGGGACCACTGGGCCCTTTAATAAAAAGAAAAAAAGAGAGAAAAAATATGTGTATATATACATATATATTTATATATATAAAAAATATATATATTTTTTTTTAAAAGGATGGTTGCCATGTGGGGCCCTGGGGACCTCTGGGCTCTTTAATCATTTTATTTTTTTATATAAAAAGAAATTACCAAAAAAGGGGGCTTTCCTCTGGGCCCTTTAATAAAAAAGAAATAAAAATATATATATATAAAAAAGAAATAAACATAAAAAAAAACTAGGGGGTTGCCTTCCAGGGCCCTGGGACCTCTGGGCCCTTTAATAAAAAATGTAATAAAAAATATATATAAACAAAAATAAAATAAAAACATTTATCAAAAAAAAGGGGGTATGACACATGGGCCCTGGGGACCTCTGAGCCCTTTAATAAAAATATATATATATATATTAAAGAAAAAGAAATAAAATAATATAAAAAAAATGTAAAACATTTTTATATAGAAAAGGAGGGCCCTGGGGACCTCTGGGCCCTTTAATAATATATATATTATTTAAAAAATAAAGATAAAAATATATTTTTTATAAAAAAAAGGGGGGTTGTCATCTGGGGCCCTGGGGATCTCCGGGCCCCTGGGGACCTCCACACCCCTAAAAAAATGGCCCTTTAATAATAATAAAAAATATATATATATAAAAAAAAAAGGGGGGTTGCCATCCAGGGCCCTGGGGGCCTCTGGGCCCCTGGGGACCTCCGGACCTCTAAAAAAAAATAGAACAAAAAAAATTGGCCCTTTAATAAAAAATAAAATAAAAATATATTAAAAAAATATATATTTTTTTAAAAAATAAATAAAAAAAGAGGGGGTTGCCATCTGGGGCCCTGGTGGCCTCCAGGCCCCTGGGGACCTCCGGACCCCTAAACCCTAGGGGGTTCCCATCCGGGCCCTTGGGGACCCCAGGGCCCCTTACAGGTGTACTGCCTGTACCCCCCTGATGGCGGCCCTGCCTATAGGACCAATTCCACCGCAAAAAAACAACGATATTTTGTGAACCATTTTGGTATATTACTGTCTATGTAGTGTAAAAGCTGTGGGAGGAGTTAGGGTGGTAAATTTGGCTATAATAATAATAATATATGTGAGATAACAGTAAGTGATCTTGCTGTGCAAGAACACTTGAAAATATATATGTGAAATAACAGTAAGTGGACTTGCTATGCAAGAACACTTAATAATTAAACTTTTGCACAATATTCTAATCTTTCAAGTTTCACCTGTAATAGCGTCATGTCACATCTGCGTGTAAAAGAGAAGAGAGGCGCTTCTATGGTTAGATTTAATGAAGGTACAACATTTAGCAAGTCATATGGTTGATGATTAAAAGAGGCACATCTCAGTATGCAGGCATCCAGGGTAAAGCTGTTCACATAGACGGTCCTCCTCACCGTTATCGACGTCGTCCCTTCCACGCTTCGCTCCATGAACATGCCAAGTCTCGCTTTCAGATCACTCTAATGCATTTTAGTCACGATTACAGACTGACAGCGGTGAAAATCTGCAGTGCAGAGGATGGTCTATGTAGACAGTTTTACCCCGGATGTCTGCATACTTAGATGTGTCTATTTTAATCATCAATCATGTGAGTTGCTAAATGTTGTACCTTCATTAAATGTAACCATATTGCCACACTTAAAGCAGAAGTAAACCCATTGATTTAACAGTTTCAAAAAGCAGTTAAATTTCCGGCATGCCGGGATTGCCAACTGTCACATTGGTTGTGCTCTCAACCAAACTGTCAAACCATCCAATGGCTGGTGTCATAACTGATCACATGTGCAGCACCACGGCAGTTGAAGATTAAACATAGGCCAAGATGGCAGCTTCCTTGGCTGAAAATGATAGAAGGGTTTACTTCCACTTTAAAGGAGCCTCTCTTCTCTTTTATACTCTGTAGCTCCTACTGGATTTTACTTTTAATCCCCTTGTGGAGGCTTCCATTTGTGGATGGACATTTTATGGTTACACAACCTATCACATTGCTATAATCTTTTTATATGGACTATAAACTCAGGACTTATGAATAAATGATTGTGGAACAAATCATTGGAGTTTCCATTATTTCTTATGGGGAAATTTGCTTTGATATACAAGTGCTTTGAATTACAAGCATGTTTCTTGATGGAATTATGCTCGCAATCCAAAGTTTTACTGTAATTGGCTTATGTGAAACTTTAGACATCTATGTAACTTCTTTTGTCTAAGCAAAAGTAAATTTATAGATACATGGTCAAACTAAGAAGCAACACCTTTATCTTAGACATGCCACGGTGTATACAGTGTATACAGCTAATGAAGCTGCCTTGGCTTTAAATTGGGCACTTAGAAGCTAATCTCATCTTGGCTTTATTACCCCATATAAATCAAATCAATATGGTTTCTATAGAAAGATTTTCATAAACAACAAATGTTCTATGTGAAATGGCTGGCAGAGTAATGGTGTGGGTTGATCTTTACCAGTTTTGACTATTTGGTCACTCGCAAGTCACAACCAGAGAGAGAGGGGACTTCCAAATTTTCTGTAAAATAGCTATGCATTATTACCTGCTTTGAAGTACTATTACAATAAAACCTATTAATACACTACTAATCCTACCAAGGAGTAAGAAAAATAAGAAGTGAGAAACATTGTGGATGTGCGTATCCAACGCTTCAATCTTTCTCTGAATAATATTTTATATTATTGTTAATACACACAGTGGTAGGGAAATGTTTCAACCAAAGTTTCAACCTTGGAAAGAGTTATACTAAATGACGTAAGAATCTGCAGGGAACGTTAATGACCCCTTTTATCTCTACAATTCTTTAAGTATTCAGTGGTTGGACAATAAAATATTTTCACCATCTGTAGCAAAGCAGTTTTGCAACAAACAGAACATTTCAAAATGTTACAACATAGCCTGATCCAAATACTAAATTTAGCCAATCCCTCAACCCTACATCTTCTGGAGCCCCTCCATGAACCACAGTTTGGATCATACATATGGTGTAAATAATTCCATAAATCTCCTTCATACTCAAGACTGGAAATAAATTATATAGTGAGGTTGGAGGGAAAGCAAAGCGACAATCATCTGAAGCATTCAGTGCATGTAAAATAAGCAAACATGAAAGCACAAGAGGTCATGGAAACAAGACTGATCGACTTATCCAAACCTTCATTTGTTTAAGAATCCAGAATCAACAATATGAAAACTCCACAGGACTCTATATCACAAACAGTTGGTGTTGCAAAACCATGAACAGAGAAACACTGGCGTAGCGAGGGGGGGGGCAGGGGGGGCTCCTGCACCGGGCGAAAAATTGCGGGGGGCGAAATCCTTGCGTCCGCGGAATGCGCCGCCGCCGCCGCCGACCGCCGCCGCCGCCGCCGCCTCAGGAAAGGCCGCGGCTTGGGCCTAGCACTGGAGCTGTCGGCCATCTTGGCACACCCGGCGGCGGCGCGCCTGGTTGGCTGGTGGAACTGTCTGTCTCCCTTGATGTGGGAGTGGCGGGAAACACCAGCCAACCAGACAGAAGGGCGCGCTGATTGCCTAGAACATGTGTTTACAGCGCGGCGCGGCGGCGGCAAGTTTCTCCAGCAAGGTAAGAAGGGGGGGGGGGGGGGGTGTCGGTGTAAATCTTAAGGGGTGCTCTGCCTGATCCCCACCTATCCACCTCAGAGCCTGTTATTTTAGTAAGACTGCTGGGACTTGTAGTTCTCCTGGGGCTCATGGAGATTGGAGAACTACAAGTCCCAGCAGGTTACACATTATCATACAATAAGGCTCTGAAGTGGATGGATGTCCGGACACCCATCCATCTCGGAGCCTTGTATTATAACCTGCTGGGACTTGTAGTTCTCAATCATCTCCTGGGGCTCAGGTGCATGCGATCCACCATCTATGGGACTACAAGTCCCAGCAGTAAGAAAAACTGAACAAAGATGGTGGATTGCATGCACCTGAGCCCCAGGAGACGATGGAGAACTACAAGTCCCAGCAGGTTATAATATAAAGCTCCGAGGTGGATAGATGTCTGGACAGTGACAATTGGTGGCTCAGTGGTGACAATTGGTGGCTCAGTGGTGACAATTGGTGGCTCAGTGGTGACAATTGGTGGCTCAGTGGTGACGATTGGTGGCACAGTGGTGACGATTGGTGGCACAGTGGTTACGATTGGTGGCACAGTGGTGACGATTGGTGAGACAGTGGTGACGATTGGTGGGACAGTGGTGACAATTGATGGCACAGTGGTGACAATTGATGGCATGGTACAGTGGTGGCAATTGATTGGCATGGCGCCCTGTGATTGGTCATGCGCTAGCGCCGGGGGGGGGGGGGGGGCGAAAAAAAAGTTTTGCCCCGGGCGCCAATACCTCTGGTTACGCCACTGCAGAGAAAGTCAGGTCTTGTCTTTGGTTACCACTAGTGCTGTTTAAATAATTTGCATTGGGGACAGATTTATATAATCGTTTGACTTTGGTTTTTATTACTCCATTTACCATTGTATTTAATAAAACTTTGCACACCTGCTTTGAAGACATAGCACTTCATTTTTTAATGATTTGAGTTATTATTGAATCCTCATTTAACTGCTTGCCGACTGCCTAATGCAGATAAACATCGTCAGAATGGCATGAGCAGGCAAGGCAACGTATATATACGTTGCTTTGAATCCTGCCCCCTAGCGGGCGCACCCGCGGTGGTCTCCGTGACCGTGCTAGCGGGACACGCGGACTCGATGTTCGCTGGTGTCCCACGATCGGGTCACAGAATGGCAGAATGGAGGGATGCCTTTGTAAACAAGGCATCTCCCTGTTCTGCCTGGTGACATGTCACTGATCGTCTGCTTCCTCTCATCGGAAACGGCGATCAGTGACGCGTCACAGTAAGCCTCACCCCCTAACAGTTAGAATCACTCCCTATGACACACTTAACCCCTTCCTGCCCCCTAGTGGTGAACCCCTTTACTGCCAGTCACATTTACACAGTAATCAGTGCATTTTTGTTTCAAATATTTTATTGAGAATTTTCATAAATAAATACAGAATACAATACATGTACAAATAGTTGAATATGCACATCATATAAAACAGACTTCAAAAGGCAAATTCAAGCAATAAGCAGATATTCATGAAGTCTATAGAGGACAAATGTAAGGAGAGTATGAGGGGTGGGGGTGAAACAAAGGGGGATAATGGAGGGGGGGAAGAGAAAAAAAAAGGGGGAAGAAAAGAGGGGAATTTCCATATGCGAAGGAAAATGCATGCATTTCATTAGGTAATAACCTTCTATTGAGATTGTAAAAGAAGGAGAGTGTGGAGAAGGTGACATAAAACAACTTTATAAAGAAGCTATCCTTAATGAATGAAATTCAGCGGAGCTTTTGAAACAAATCCAACATACCCATTTTTCATAAAAGGCCTTAGGTGAGTCTTTGGATTGAGAAATAAGCTCTTCCATATCGGCCATGTACCCAATTTTAGTAAACCAATCCGAAATGGTAGGAGGTGAAGACTGTGTCCATCTAATAGGTATACATAGTTTGGCTGCATTGATCAGGTGAAACATCAATGATTTTTTATAAATGTATTGAGGAAGCGAGGAGTGGTGCAGCAAATATTGGGCAGCCGTGAAGTCAGGGGTATATGATGTAATGTGAGAAATCAGTCGGTGGACTTCCTTCCAGAAGGGTTTGATCAGATCACACTCCCACCAAATGTGTAGGAGTGTGCCCCGATCACGGTTGCAGCGCCAACATAATGGTGAAATGTTTACATTATATTTATGAATGATGGCAGGAGTCCTATACCATCTAGAGTACAATTTGTAATTGTTTTCCTGGGTCAATACATTCAGGGAACCCTTATGGATATGCTGAAAAACATGTTCCCATTCATCATCAGAGAGGGAGATGTCCAGATCACTTTCCCATTTGACATTTGTTACGTCGTTTTTGACGTCATATGATGTGAATAAAGACGCGTACATTTTTATAGCACGGATCGCTGTATAAATGTGAATGGTCCCAAAATGGTGTCAAAAGTGTCCGATGTGTTCGCCATAATGAATAATAAGGGAGAAGATAAAGCACTCACAATGCCACATCCGTATATTTAAGGGGAAAACATAAATGATTACTCAGAGGGAGTAACCAATGGTCGGACTTTAAAGGCGACGACACAATAGAAAGATATTAGTCAATGGACGTGTGTGATATGCCCCTAGCACTAGGCTGTCTCCTGGGGCATATCACAGACCTCCATTGACTAATATGTTCCTGCTGGTATCCACATAATAGGCGGATTCCACTTTCCTATACCAGTTTATATATTGACATTCGTGGACCTCATACGCCTTTCTTTTTGGACACTTTGGCTGTTGGCTGTTATTTTGTGAACTTCCCTGGAAGCTTTATCATCAGACTGGGACTGCCCTGCCACTGGAACATCTTCTGCACACACTTACCTGCTACATGCCTGTTTCATCCACCATCTTGTAAGTGTTTTTAACCCCTTTAGGGGATATTAAAAGTTTTATACTTCTGCACTTAAAGGCGCCTTGTTTGTTTTTCTTTTTGGACACTTGCCTCCATCAAACGAGATATTTGCTACTATCAAAATCCAGGACAACATGATTTGTTAGTGTGTAGCATACGGCATTTGCTATATTGGACATCTCCCACATAGGGAACTTTGCCCAATCCTGTATTTTATCAGCTAGCAGAATCTCAGATACGCACGTCATCGATACTACATTTCCTATGGAATTTTCTCTGCTCTGCTTATATAGATCTTCTAACATTTGGATATTTATATTTCAGATCCTGTCCATCTCAAGATAGCGAGACTTGCTCTCTGTTCTTGCTATTTTTTGTTGTTTGTCCTGAAGAAGCCTCACGGCGAAACACGCAGACTCACAAGAGACCGAATCTATACTTTGCAATATCTTATCATTTTAACTCTTGAACACTGTGCTAATCAATTTGTATTTCTCTTTAACAAATATATATTATTTGCTATTTCTATTGTGTCGTTGCCTTTAAAGTCCGACCATTGGTTACTCACTCTGAGTAATCGTTTATGTTGTCTGCCATAATGTCGCAGTCACAAGTAAAAAATAATAATAACAATAATGCCATAAAACTACCCCCTATTTTGTAGACGCTATAACTTTTGTGTAAACCAATTAATATTGCTATTTTTTTTTACCAAAAATATGTGGAATAATACGTATCAGCCTAAACTAAGAAAGATGTGCTTTTAAAAAAAAAAAAATTGGGGGGTATTTATTATAGCAAAAAGTACAAAATATTCATTTTTTTATTTAAATTATCGCTTTATTTTGTTTATAGAGCAAAAAATAAAAACCGTAGAGGTAATCAAATACCACCAAAAGAAAACTATTTGTGGGAAAAAAAGGATGTAAATTTTGTTTGGAAACCACGTCACACGACCGGGCAATTGTCATTTAAAGCGACGCAGTGCCGAATCGCAAAAAGTGGCCTGGTCATTTGGCAGCCAAATGGTTCGGGGCTGAATTGGTTAACTAAGTGATATACCTACTATAAATAGGTCAATCTGCCAACTGCTTACAGGGGAACTATAGCCTTTAAAGAGATATACATATCCTTTTACATTTTTTGACAGATAAAGGCAAGAGTAGCGTAGCCTCTATGGCGATTTTCCCGAGTGTACCATTAGTGGTAACCCCGACCCACCCTTGGGATTGCATTGCAGGATCCTGGTGCAGTGTACTCACCTTGTCATTTGTCCGATGAAAACCACCCTCCAATGCTCTACTGACTGACACCCTCCACTGTGCTACTGACTGACATTTTCTACTGCCACTTTCCACTGCTCTACTAACTGCCACCTTCCACTGCTCTACTGTCACCTTCCACTGCTCTACTGCCACTTTCCACTGCTCTACTGATGACACCATCCACTGCTCTACTGTGACTAAAGCTGTGTGAGAGCTTAACCACTTCAATACCGGCCCATCATCATATGACGTCCACAGATGGGATCTCCCATCCTGGGTGGACGTCATATGACGTCCTGGGCTTTGCAGGGGGATATCTGAATGAAGCCTGCAGCTAGAGGCATCATTCAGATATCCATGTCTTCAGCCGGCGACCCTACGCACCATAAGAATGATCATAGCGGCGTTTCCGATGCTTGATCGTTCTTTTGGGCGCCAGGATGGGACATCCCCCCCTCCCGCCCACCATCCCGTGCTTCTCCGGGCTCTCCCGTGCCATCGGGGGCCCGGAGAAGGAATCATAGAGATGACTGTCACGGTCAGGTACCCGTATGTAAACAAAGCCACGATTGCGGCTAGTGAGCAACACTGATCATGACATCGGTGAAATTTTTTTCACCGTTCTTATGCTTTCCAGCCTGGAGGAGAGGTGCGGGGTCTTATTGACCCCGCATCTCTCCATAAAGAGGACCTGTCACACACATTTCCTATGACAAGGGATGTTTACTTTCCTTGTAATAGGAATAAAAGTGATTAAAAAAAAAGTAAAAAAATAAATTAAACAATAAAAAAAAACTAAAACGCCGCTGTCCCTGGTAGCTTGCGCGCAGAAGCGAACAAACACATAAGTCCCGCCGACATATGTAAGCTCCGTTTAAACCATATATGTGAGGTATCGCCGCGTGCGTTAGAGTGCCAGCAACAATTCTAGCATTAGATATCCTCTGTAAATCTAAACTGGTAACCTGTAAAAAAATTCAAAGTGTTGCCTATGGATATTTTTAAGTACCGAAGTTTGGCGTCATTCCATGAGTGTGAGCAATTTTAAAGAGTGACATGTTAGGTATCTATTTACTCGGTGTAACATAATCTTTCATATTTTACAAAAAAATTGGGCTAACTTTACTGTTTTATTATTTTTTTAATTCATGAAACAATTTTTTTCCCCAAAAAAGGCGTTTAAAAAATTATTGCCAAATACCGTGCAAGATAAAACATTGCAATGGCCTTCGTTTTATTCATTAGGGTGTCTGCTAAAAAAAAAACAGATATAATATTTGGGGGTTTTGCGTAATTTTCTAGCAAAAGAATGATGATTTGTACATGTAGGAGAGAAGTGCCAGAATAGGCCCGGTATTGAGGTGTGTATAAAAGCCCGGTATTAAAGTGGTTAAGAGTAGTGTTGAGCGGAATACGCCATATTCGATTTCGCGATATTGCGCGAATATATAGAAGAATATTCGCTAATATCGAATATTCGTGATATTTTATCCAAAAATTTTTTTGCTAATGCGAAAATGATTGCGAAATTCTCATAAACGGAGATCATTTCCTGTATTACTAAACTAATATGCACTAAACACTAACTCTACACTAACTCTACTTAAAAGAAAGGAGAATAAGGGGGCAAAAGAAGGGAGGAGAAGATAATCGCGCAATATTCCTTTTGCCGAATATTCAAGTTATTCTGATTGGCTCTGATGCAAAAGGGCCGAGTAGCTGATGCGATTCTTTTATCTTGCCGAAAATTCGCATGGAGATCACTAGGATGTGATCTGTTTTAAAAATACATTTGAAAAAATACGAATATTCGCCATAGCGAATATTCGCCGCAATATTCGAGTTATTCGCGAATACTCGAATATGCAATATTCGTAGCGAATATTCGCAATGCGAATATTCGTGAACAACACTAGTTAAGAGCCAGGTGGGCTAGCATTTTCCATTTATTTGTATTTACTGGAGAAGAACCCCTCTGTGAGAGACATCATATGTTGGACTTTTGTTTTTGCCTTTTTTAATAAACATGGGCTGCCTGGCCCTTAAAATATAATTCCTGACGTGCATATCTTAAAAAAAACCATCTATCACTAGAGCTAATGATCCCCCATATTGCAGTAGGCTATTTGTATAATATCTGACTTAGGGATGTTACTGATTACAATTTTCGTGTTCAACTAATCAATTTTTTTTTAAATCGATTAATCGACTCATTTCGATTAATTATAACGCACATACATTTTTCGGATCACCACCATATATAGCCCCCACTGCATCTCCCCCACTGTAATATCCACAGACATCTCCCCCACTGTAATATCCACAGACATCTCCCCACTGTAATATCCACAATCACCCCCACTGGAATATCCACAGACATCTTCCCCACTGTAATATCCAAAGACATCGCACCCACTGTAATATTCACAATCACCCCCACTGTAATATCCACAGACCTCTCCCCACTGTAATATCCACAGACCTCTCCCCACTGTAATATCCACAATCACCCCCACTGTAATATCCACAGACATCTCCCCACTGTAATATCCACAATCACCCCCACTGGAATATCCACAGACATCTTCCCCACTGTAATATCCAAAGACATCGACCCACTGTAATATTCACAATCACCCCCACTGTAATATCCACAGACCTCTCCCCACTGTAATATCCACAGACCTCTCCCCACTGTAATATCCACAATCACCCCCACTGTAATATCCACAGACATCTCCACACTATAATATCCACAGACATCTCCCCACTGTAATATCCACAGAAATCTCCCCCACTGTAATATCCACAGACATCTCCCCCACTGTAATATCCACAGATATCTCCCCACTGTAATATCGACAGACATCTCTCCCACTGTAATATCCACAGACATATCCCCACTGTAATATCCACAGACATCTCCCCACTGTAATATTCACAATCACCCCCACTGTAATATCCACAGACGTCTCCCCCCACTGTAATCCACAGACATATCCCCCCACTGTAATCCACAGACATCTCCCCCACTGCAATCCACAGACATCTCCCCCACTGTAATCCACAGACATCTCCCCCACTGTAATATCCACAGATATCTCCCCACTGTAATATCCACAGACATCTCTCCCACTGTAATATCCACAGACATATCCTCACTGTAATATCCACAGACATCTCCCCACTGTAATATTCACAATCACCCCCACTGTAATATCCACAGACATCTCCCCCCACTGTAATCCACAGACATCTCCCCCCACTGTAATCCACAGACATCTCCCCCCACTGTAATCCACAGACATCTCCCCCACTGCAATCCACAGACATCTCCCCCACTGTAATCCACAGACATCTCCCCCACTGTAATATCTACAGACATCTCCCCACTGTAATATCTACAGACATCTCCCCACTGTAATATCTACAGACATCTCCTCCATTGTAATATCCACAGACATCTCCCCACTGTAATATCCACAAACATCTCACCACTGTAATATCCACAGACACATCCCCCACTGTAATATCCACAGACAGATCCCCACTGTAATATCTACAGACACCTCCCCACTGTAATATCCATTATCCACAGACATCTCCCCCATTGTAATATCCACAGACATCTCCCCACTGTAATTCACAAACATCTCCCCACTGAAATATGGTCCACATCTCCCTTACTGTATAGGAAGATTAGTCCTTGCTTAGTCTTACCAGACAAGCCGGCCGAACACGAGCAGTTGAGGCTGGGTGATGATGTCAGCGCACCGCTCTATGCTCACCTATGCCGCCGCCGGGTGGACCAAGATGGACGTTGCTCCGGGAGCTAGGCCGAAGCCGTGGCCTTTCCTATGGCCGAGGCAGCAGTGGAGCTCTGCGGATCACATGGTGTGCCGATCCAGATATGGTGACCCGTTTCGGATCACGGATCATTTACGATTCGTTGCACCACTAGTACCAATCAAAAGAATTTTGATCGATCAAAAAAATTAACGATTAATCGAGGAATTAATCTTTAATTTCCACAGCCCTAATCTCACTGAATATTTATTTCTGTGTCTGCAAATAGGATTTCAAATTGTAATATATTGCAGCTTACTAGTCCTAGTTACAACATTACATAAGTGCAAAAATAACCAATCGATCTTGCCAGACATGCAGTATTTTTGTAATTTCCTGTGAGATGAAAAGACAGCAAAACAATTAAATTTATAATTTCAACAATCCGGAGATAAACAAAGACAGACCTATATGAAGTCCAAAACAGTGGAAAATACTGCGCAGGTCTAATATAAAACAAAAATTGGATTGGTGGCAAGACCAAACAATCTTAAATAAGAATAAACGTGAATGCTGCTGCAGCACAAATGTCAGATAAACAAAATGTAAACAATAGGTAGGGTGTGCTGCGCAGCACACCCTACCTATATGAAGTCCAGCCTGTGTAACAACAATGGCTGCCTCTACAGATACAATGGAGAAGTTAGTGTGACCACAAAGGGACAGAAAGTGTATTATCTAGGATTGCCAGGTGAAAATAATGGAAACAATGGGAAAACCAATACAGCCATTAGGACTGGTAGGGTGCAATATATTACATTTTTATTTTGAGGCTTGGATATGTTTTAAGAACGGGCTTACAAAAGTCAGAAAAAAAAAAGAATTGGCATTGCTGACAGCAAGCAGTAGGCTGTAATATTTCTGGATGCAATTTATGTTCCTGTACTGCCAACAGCAAATGCGTACTGCAATGGTAATATACTGTACACCTCTCTCCCTCCCGTGAATTGTTTTGATTTTCCTCCACAAACTTACATCAAAGCCACATTCTTGCCGCCCATTACAGAGTGCTTGAAGACAGCTGTACGTATAAACAGTCCTTTTTAATTGATATAGCGTGATACACCATTGATGTAAAACATATATGCAATACGATCCAAGCAGTCCATTTTCCATTCATTTAACAAGATGCTAAACAAAAGCAGAACTGTAATGGAAAATGTCAGAAATAGTAACTCTTTGGTGCTTGGGGCTCTGTTTTGTTTTTAAAGACAAACCATTAACCATTCACCAGCAGCAAATGATTGTTAAAGTAAGCACCTACTACTATGGTGCAGCTCCACTGCTGGCTAAAGCTCTAAAGAATATTGTTTGTCAGGAAGAGAGTGGCATTTTGCCGATTCAGCCAGTAAGGGAAAGACTTTGTGGGAACAGGTAGGTGATCTTGTAGTAATTCTGTGACAATGCCCTCCAGAAAAGACCATGCTTCACTGCTCCGAGGCAGGGGCTCTCACCTTTTCGAGACTACGGCCCAGTAATTTCTTCCCAAGCCTTCCAACAGTAATGAATACAGTTTAAAGACGTTGTAAAGGTTCATTTTTTATTTTCTAAAAAGGTTCCGTTAAGCTAGTGCATTGTTGGTTCACTTACCTTTTTCTTTGATTTCCCTTCTAAATGTTTTTTTTCTTTGTCTGAATATCTCACTTTCTGTTCCTCCTCAGTAAGCTTGCCCCCATCATCCAAACTGTACAACGTCTCCCCGCAGGGATGTAGTCCCAAAGAAGGGACTAACCCCCAGCCAGAACGGCTCGGATTATGGGGACAAGCTTACTGAGGAGGAACAGGAAGTGAGAAATTCAGACAGAGAAAATAAACATCATTAGATCTGGGAGGAATTTCTATATTTAGCATAAATCTTACTGTAAAGGAAGCTTCATGCTTCCACGTAATATGTGAGGCTTGGCGAAGGGAAACCTGGGTGTGTCAATAGGACAAACACATGTGAAGTTGCCACCAGTAGGGTTGTGGTTAGATTTTTTTGCGAAGGGCTGATCCTTGAATTTTTACTTGTTGTTGTCACCCTTAAAGTGAAGGTTTATTGCCTGAGTCTGTCCGTGTGCAGTACAATATCCATTAAATTCTTTAGACAGTTTGTACTCTAATATACACTGCTACAGAGTATGAACTTTCCATAGAATTCAGTAGTGTGTGTATACAGTGAATGCGCAAGCCCAGCCGACAGGATTTTGCCAAGTAGCTGTGCAGCACAGATGAGCTGCACAACTAATATTTTGCAAGATCAGGGACAGGTAAATATAAGACTGAAATGTATGCCCTAAGTAGATAGATAGATAGATAGATAGATAGATAGATAGATAGATAGATAGATAGATAGATAGATAGATAGATAGATAGATAGATAGATAGATAGATGTTGGGCGTGTTGTATGTAAACTAATCGTGACCCCACGTAAATGACGCACCGAACGAACTGCGCATGCACCGGCCGTGGCCGTATCCCAGTGCTCATTCTCCAAAATCACGTCGGATTATTCATTGATACCAACGTGAACGTAACTTACGCCCAGCCCCATTCCCGAATGACTTACGCAAACGACATAAACGACGTACAATTCGACGCTGTTCCGACGTCTATACTTAACATGGGCTGCGCCTCATATAGCAGGGGTAACTTTACTTTACTACGTTCGTGAATCGGTGTATCTACCTAATTTGCATATTCGACACTTAAATCTACGGAAGCGCAACCTAGCGGCCAGCATAAATATGCAGTTAAGATCCGACAGCGTAAGAGACTTACATCGGTCGGATCTTGCCTAAATTCCAGCGTATCTGATTCTTTGAATCAGGCGCCGAGATACGACGGCACTCATTCTGACTTACAACGGCGTATCTGGAGATACGCCGTTGTAAGTCCTTTCTTTATCTGGCCGACAGACAGACTTCTTCTATAATGCCTTGTACACACGATAGGAATTTCTGATGAAAACAGTCTGATGGAATTTTTTCATAAGAAATTCTTATCGTGTGTGGGCCCATAGGATTTTTTTCCATCAGGGTAAAAAAAAAACATGTTTTACATTTTTCTGATGGAATAAAATCTTATGGGAAATTTTGATCGTCCTACGCATGCTCAGAATCAAGTCGATGCATGCTCGGAAGTATTAAACTTCATTTTTCTCGGCTTGTCTTAGTGTTGTACATCACTGCGTTTTGTACGGTGGGAATTTTGTCTGACAGTGTGTATGCAAGACTGATGGAAGACAGCTTGATCGGAAATTCTGACGAAAAATTCCATCAGATTTTAGTCCATCAGAAATTCCTATTGTGTGTACAAGGCATAATAAAGTACCACACATTCACCACCAGCCTTTTTCATGAAGAATCTTTGTTCATTATTCTGTTTGTATTATTTATTGGTTTGCATGAACTTTTGTATGGTAAGTGTGTTTTTTCATCAGATTGTTTTTGATAAAGGTAGCACATTATATAAGCTGCAGCTACTACTATGGATATTAAAATTGGTAATATCATCGGAATATTGCACAGGTTTTTTCTTCAGATTAGTGTGACCAGTCATTCCCGATTTCCGGGGAAAGTCCCTGGATTGAGGACACTGTCCCCTGACCAAGTCTTTCCCCAGTTTTGTCCCCAGATTGCATTTGAACAGGGGCTGGGGCAATTTCAAAGACAGTCAGTGCAGAATAAAAAATAATAATTCTAAATTATGTACCACCCCCCCCCCAGCTCTGCCACTTCTACTAACTTAGGGGGGTGTATTTTTTTCCATTATCTGTGCCCCTTTCTGATGATCATGTGCTGGTCAGAGTGGAGGCAATATTTCTTCAGTTTCGGGCGTATGCCCATTCAGCTCCGCTCACATGTTCTTCTGCCTTGGCTCACGTCCCGGCCAGCCGCCTGCCTGCTTATCTCCTTGTCTTCCCTGGTGGAGTGATCTTCCTCCACTCCCCACCCAGTAGTAGCCCAGGGAGTGAAGCCTCGTACACATGCTCGGTTTTCTCAGCAAGAACCAGCAAGAAAATTGCTGTCAGAGCTTTCTTGCCGAGTAAACTGTGTGTGTGTACGAGGCTTTCAGGTTTCTCTTCAAGAAAACTGCCCAGAATCTCGACGAGAAAAATAGAGAACCTGCTCTCCATTTTCCTTGTCGTGATTCTCGGCAGTGTTTTCCTGCCCAAGAAACCCGAGCATCTGTATACTTACCTGTCGCCGTGGAAACCCGCGCATGCTCGAAATGACTTTGACATATGCACGGTAGCTTCCAAGGAATACGTAGGGTGAAGCAAGATGGCGGCGACAACATCAAATGTGAAGAGCGCATGCTTGTCGTACTCGATGACGTCACTGTGTTCTTGACATTCAAAAGAATGGCGGTTCTTTTGAATTGTGTGTGTGTGTACACCTGGCAAGAGATTCTTGGCAAGAATCTCATCAGGAAAAACTACATTTTTTTCCTGACGAGATTCTGGCCCATGTGTGTTAAAGACTTGACGGGCTGTGAGGCGGGCAGCGGCGATGGGCAGAGAGTGGCTGATTGCTGCCATTGGTAGTAAAAAAAAATATCTCCCCGGATTTCATTTTAAAAATCTGGTAACCTTACTTTGTGTGGTATGCGGAATCATGCTCTGTAAAATGTTGGCCATTAACTTTGTTTTCACGCTCACACTTTGGTGGCATTTTGAAGTCGTGTATGGGTTAAACAGAAAGCTATTAGAGATTGCCTTCTCATAGGGAGGTAAAGAAGAGGAAAATAACTGTGACAGATTAAAATGTTATCACACTGCTGAAATCTTGTTATTATGCATGCCAATAGACAAATCATATTTTCCAAGACACATAATACAATGTGCTGTGAAGCTGTAATTATTGCTCAAAATCAGTCCTATTAAAGAAAAAAAACAAGAGTGTAAAGAATGTGCATAGTCATACTAGGCGGTGGATTTCAAGGCTGAAGGGCAAACTAAACTCTCTACACTAAAAAACAGCACTGATAAATCATAGAGAGATTTACAGCATTTACGTTTCTTCTTTTTCTCACAGTGGTCTTTAGTCGTAATTACCATTTCGAAAGAAGAATATAACTTCTAAAGAAACATTTAGAAAAACGAGATGAACTGCTTGACAGAGCAGGGAAAATAAATGAGAGGTTGTCAGAATTTGTGCATACGGGGGTTATTTACGAAAGGCAAATCCACTTTGCACTACAAGTGCAAACTATGGGTCAGATTCTCATATGAGATACGACGGCGTAGCTCCATATACGCCGTCGTATTTCTGTTTTTTTTGCTGGGTATCTATACGACTGATTCTTAGAATCAGTTACGCATAGATTTTGCTTAGATCCGACTTGCATAAGTCACTTACACCGTCGGATCTAAGTTGCAATGTTACGCTGGCCGCTAGGTGGCGTTCCCGTCAATTTCTGCAAATGAGCCTGATACGCCGATTCCCGAACGTATTTGCGCGCCGTCGTCGTAGTTTACGTCGTTTGTGTAAGCGTAAGGTTACTCCTGCTATATGAGGGTAACCTTGCGTAGTCCGGCGTACGCCATGTTAAGTATGGACTTCGGGACAGCGTTGTGTTTTTCCGTCGTTTACGTTGTTTACGTAACTCGTCGCAAATAGGGCTGTGCGTTAATTATGTTGACGTCGAAACCAATGTATTACGGCATACTATGAAGCATGCGCACTGGGTTACATTTAGGGCCGGTGCATGCGCAGTTTGTTTGGCATGGAGGCGCTCTTAATTTAACCACCTGTCCTTTTAAAGCCGCGGGCGGGCGCGCACAACCGCCAATCTGCTGGGATCCCGGTGCGAGTGCCCGGCGGCAACGATCGCCGCCGGGCACACGCGATTGCCCAGTAACTGAGCGGGGACGTGGAGCTCTGTATGTAAACACAGAGCTTCACGTCCTGTCAGGGAGAGAGGAGACCGTTGCTGTGTCTCTTGTACATAGGGACACAATCGGTCACCTCCCCCAGTCACCCCCCTCCCCCTACAGTTAGAACACTCATAGGACACACATTTAACCCCTTCCCCGCCCCCTAGTGGTTAACCCCTTCACTGCCAGTCACATTTATACAGTAATCAATGCATATTTATAGCATTGTTCACTGTATAAATGTAAATGGTCCCAAAAATGTTAGAAAAGTGTCCGAAGTGTCCGCCATAACGTCGCAGTCCCAATAAAAAAATTGCAGATCGCCGCCATTAATAGTAAAAAAAAAAAAAATGCCATAAACTATCCCCTATTTTGTAAACACTATGGCCCAGATTCATAAAGCAATTACGCCTGTCTAACTGGTGTTAGACAGGAGTAATTTCAAATTTTGCGCGCCGTATCACTAGTTTGAATCCTCAAACCATGATACGGTGGCTTCGGGCTTTGATCCGAGAGGCTTACGTCTTCGTAAGCATTCGGATCTACGCTGCGATATTTTTGCGGCCGCTGGGAGGAGTTTGCGTAGTTTTCATGCGTCGGGATATGCAAATGTGTTTTTACGGCGATCCACGAAGATACGAGCGGTCTTCGCAATCGCTTACGTCTGTTTTTTTTTACGTACTGTTAGACCAGCTTTTTGCTGGTCTAACGGTGCGTAGCCCATGTTAAGTATGGCCGTCGTTCCCGCGTCAAATTTAAATTTTTTTTTTTTTTTTTGCGTAACTCGTTCGGGAATAGTAATGTCCGTAAACGACGCTACTCAAACAACGAATGACGTAACGACGTGATTTCGCGCAATGCACGGCGGGAAATTTGCGAACGGAGCATGCGCAGTTCGATCGCCGCGGGAACGCGCCTATTTTAAATCCTTCACGCCCCCTACTCGTCTATATGGATTGCGACGGGAGAAATACACTACGCCGCCGTCGTTTACTGGACAAAATCTACCTGAATTCCACGTAGAGCCAGGTAAGAAACGGCGGCGTAGTGTATTTCTGATACGCTACGAGAATCCAATTCTCTCTGAATCTGGGCCTATAAATTTTGCGCAAACCAATCGATAAACGCTTATTGCATTTTTTTTTACCAAAAATATGTAGAAGAATACGTATCGACCTAAACTGAGGAAAAAAATATTTTTTTTATATATTTTTTGGGTTATTTATTAAAGCAAAAAGTAAAAAATATTGCATTTTTTAAAAAATGTACGCTCTATTTTTGTTTATAGCGCAAAAAATAAAAACCGCAGAGGTGATCAAATACCACCAAAAGAAAGCTCTATTTGTGGGAAAAAAAGGACGCCAATTTTGTTTGGGAGCCACGTCGCACGACCGCGCAATTGTCAGTTAAAGCGACGCAGTGCCGGAAGCTTAAATTTTGTCTGGGCAGGAAGGGGGTGTAGGTGCACAGTAGGCAAGTGGTTAAATACAAGCTGCCCCGGGGATACGCCGGGCCATTTACACTACGCCGCCGCAAATTACGGAGCAAGTGCTTGGAGAATACGGCGCTTCCTCCTGTAAGTTGCGGCAGGATAGTGTAAATAGCATACGCTACGCAGCCAGATATGAGAATCTGGCCCTATAAGTGCGAAGTGCACTTGAAATTGCACTGTAAGTGCACTTGGAAGTGCAGTTGCTGTAAATCTGAGGGGTAGATCTAAAATGAGGAGAAGCTCTGCTGATTTTATCATCCAATCATGTGCAAGCTAAAATCCTGTTTTTTTCCCCTTGCATGTCCCCCTCAGATCTACAGTGACTGCACTTCCAAGTGCACTTTCAGTGCAATTTCAAGTCATTATACTCTATCAGTGTGAGGGGAGGAGAGACGATAACTGGCATTTTCTTGTTTACATGTGATCAGCTGTGATTGGACATAGCTGATCACATGGGGAAAAGAGCCTCGTCATCGGCTCTTTACCGAGATCGGGTTGCGCCGTGTCTCAGGAAACAGCATGCCAGCGATCACTGCGCGCCCCTGCCCACCACCATTAGGCTATACGGCGGGAGGTGTTTAATTAATTTGTCACAACCATAGTGACATATTGGGAAGGTGACACAAATGAGTATATGTGAACCCACACCTTGTAAAACCCATTGAGTTTAAAATAGAAATGCAAGGCAAAACATTTGTATTACGTGATTGTGTGTGTGTGTGTGTATATATATATATATATATACAGAGCTTTTTTTCTCAGAAAATAGGTGCAGGAACCCAACCACGACCCGTTCAGATTTCACAAACAGTAGAAGGGTCTTAAAGGAGCATTAAATACCAGAAATGCATTACATACAGTGTGCAGAGTTCAGGGGGTTACAAAGCAGTCACTTGTAAACACAGAAACCAGACTTCTGTGTTCACAAGTGATTGTGGTGAGCGGGCACCAAAGGGTCTGAGCCAAAGGTGGTGGAACTGAGTTCCCCCAAGTTCCCCCAGAAAAAAAGCCCTGTATATATATATATATATATATATATACACATAAGGCAGTGGAGACTGCAAGGGGGTGTTTTATCAGGAGGCAAAAAACTAGCAGTACACTTCCCAGTGAAGAGCTTTGGGGGTTTGGGGGCGTGTCAGCACAAGTCTTGGATATTGAATAACAGGAAGGCTGTGTGCGTGATCTTGGCTCCCAAGTAGAATGCAAAAAAAAAGAAAGCAAATTGACCATGCTAGGATGGATTAGCTCTCATGCCTAGCCTGGTCTGTTGGACATAGAAAAGAGGGGGACTGACAAGATCACCAGATATATAACACAAATAAAGAAATACAAAGTGAACAGTATACGTTTTAAGACAAGTACATGGGGCAACAGACACATCAAGAATATAAAATGTTGCAGTAACAAACTTTTTTTTTAAATATGACGCAAGTGTTTCAATTAGCTGTGGAATTGACACACATCTGTTATGAATTTGAAACATGAGTTCATGTACAGCTATAACGCAACAGTTATGCTTTTATTGATTTAGCCCCAATGTCTTCTTTTCTGGATAACTCTGGATATATTATACCGTATTTTTAGCCGTATAAGACGATCCGGCATATAACACACTCCCAATTTTAAAGGAAGAAAATCTAGAAAAAAAAAGATTCTGAACCAAATACTGTAGTAAAATATTTGCCCCCCACTCGTTATCACCATCACACCACCCCCACATTATTAAAAGCCAGTAACATTGCCCCCACATTAGTAATACCCAGTAACATTGCCCCCACATAATAGCCAGTAACATTGCCCCCACATAATAGCCAGTAACATTGCCCCCACATAAAAGGTAGTAACATTGCCCCCACATTAACCTCCAACTCACTGTTGCAGATCACTCTGGTAGGAATAGAAGATCCCACGAGCCCTCTGCTCAGCGTGCACCGCCGGCTGTACCAAGATGGCCGACCGCTCCGGAGCTAGGCCAAAGCCGCGGCCTTTCCTAAGACCGTGGCGGCGGTGCACTCCACGGATTGGATCGGTTAGTCAAAAAAAGGTATATTCGTCGTATAAGACGCACCAACTTCCCCCCCCCCAGTTTTGGGGAAGAAAAAGTGTGTCTTATATGGCGAAAAATACGGTATATAATTTTTATATATTTTTTTGATTAGATTTCCTTAGGTGACGTTTTAAATTCCAGATATTGTCATTTTCTAAAATTGTTCTAAAAAAAAGTGTAATTTCCCCAGAAGTCTAATTTCCTCAAAGGGTGCTTATTTTTCTGTTTTTATTAGACTGAGATACACAATAAAATTCAGCCATCTATAGCTATAAAGGTTCTATGTGGTTATAATGAAGGCAGACCTTATTATTCAGCTTTCGTTCGTGCTGAAATAGAAAAAAAAATTTAGAACAGAGGTGAGTGTATACTAAGAAAAAAATGTTTACTAAAATCCCTAGACTTTACCTAGCCCTAGAGGGAATTTTTTGAAGAAAAAAACAGTGCACACAGCGGGGAACTGTCAGAAACCACAAATCAGACCTAGACAGAAGTACAGCTAAATCACACTTGATAATAATAATAATAATTATAATAGTAAAAGGTAAACAGAGCAGTGTAGTTAAATCATAGCCAGAGCTCGGTAAATGGAACGGATAGTTGGACAAGCCAGGATGTCAGGAAGCCAGAAGATCAGCGTATTTCAGGACTGGAAGGAAATCAGGAAAGCAGAGAATCAGCGTAGTGGAACAGCAAACAGGATCAGGAACCAGAAGGGACATTAGCCAAGCAAGTCTTCAACGGGGGTACACAAGAGAGAGTCTCTGGATGTGTTTGACTAAGGGACTGAACTAGGGTTGCCACCTCATCCCACAGAACACATATGAATTACACAGGTTCTGAGGCTCAGGCTAATGCAGATTAGGCACCGAGTGAGTTTAATTACCACCATAATCAGCCACAGAACCTGTGTAATTCATATGTGTTCTGTTTTAAAGCGATGAGGTGGCAACCCTAGACTGAACTGAACAGCTTAAGTAACCAGCAGGACTGATGAACAGGATATCATCATCAGGTGAGTCAATGTGGAAAAGATTGGAGCTGGCAATTAACCGACAGCTGAGTGGCTTGCTCTGATCAGGAAGGGCTGATCCCAGCCCTGACAGGAACTCCCAGTCCAATTTCTAAGCTCCTCTTGCAGGTGCCCAGGTTCAGTGTGTCCTTACACACAACCACAGGAACAAGTAAAAGGATTGAGCCAGCAACTCTGTAGTCCATATAGACATTTTAATAGTTGGTTACAAAAAGTGATAAGCAAAACAGCTGACGCACTTTGGCAACATCCTTAGTCGTAGCAATTGCTATATGGAGTACAGAGTTGCCGGCTCAATCCTTTTACTTGTTCCAAGAGGGAATTGTATTCTCAATAAAACCTGGGTTACATTAATCTTCTGCTATAATCAGAAATAATTGCCACAATAGGGAATTCCACTTTATACATAATCATTGTTTTTTGCAATGTTTCATGAAATAAGCCCATTAGTCTTTGGGTTTAGGCCCATTTACATTGTTGTGGCACACAAATTATAACAAGTTTTTTCAAACAATGTAGTGCCATGTTAAGGCAGCCATTTATTTTGACCACACTGCATTGCACCCTTGTCTTTGAAGGGCATCCCAATATACTCATGCATTAATGTGTGCTTTTACTGAACACTATTACAAAGCACATACCTATTACAAATGCCTCGTATACATGACCAGTTTTCCCCCCGGGAAAACTGCCATGACAGCTTTTAGCCGGGAAAACTGGCCGTGTGTATGCTCCATGGCAGTTTTCCCGACAGGAAAACCGCCAAGAATCCTGGCGGGAAAAAAGAGAACATGTTCTCTTTTTTCCTGCCACGATTCCCGGCGGTCTTTTTCCCGGCAGTTTTGCTATGGGTAACACACGGCCGGGTTTGCTGGCAATTTTCCTGCTAGGAAAACCGGCTGTGGGTAGGGAGAGAAAGCTGCCGATCAGGCTCTCGGCTTTTCCCTCAGTTTTCCCGGCGGTAAAAAGTCCGCCGGGAAACCCGAACATGTGTATGAGGCATTAGACCACAAAATGTATGTTGACCACATATTACTTGCAGTTTTACATGCTACCTAATATCACTCTATGACAGGGGTGTCAAACTGGCGGCCCTCCAGCTGTTCCGAAACTACAAGTCCCATCATGCCTCTGCCTGTGGGAGTCATGGTTGTAACTGTTAGCCTTGCAATGCCTAATGGGACTTGTAGTTTTGCAACAGCTGGAGGGCCGCCAGTTTGACACCCCTGCTCTATGATCTACAAAAAAAACAACAACTGTGTATTCAACATGTTTCTGCTCTTTCTTGGATGTTATTTATCCTGTAACATCTTTCAAGTGTTCAGAACTTCCCAAACTTTTTTTTATATATTGAATATGCAATCTATATATGCCTCTGAAATTAGTAACAAATACAACATTCTAATGGTTTCCTAGTAAATGAAAGGAGATGGTGTTACATATTTTAACCACAAACTACTTCTCTAATTTCTACTTTCTTCTAGGTAGAAAGTTATGCCAGTAACAACATTAGCCACTAGACTAGGGTTTCGTGACATGGTATTTCCACAGCAGTCCTATAGATCTATAGTTGATGTCTTGGTTACTTTGCTAACTTTAGTAACTGTCATTTTGCAACTCCGCTGGAACAATTACCTACCATAACCTTTTCATCATCCATTCAGCTAAACCTAAAAGGACACTAAGTAATTCAAGTATAACTCCACTTTTTTTTGAGGAAAAAAAACATTCCACTCTGGCTGATTTATGTACATTACAAGGATTTTAACAAACTTTGTTGCACATTTTTCTAAATGTTGTTTTTCTGAAGAAATCCCTGTGTGCTTGTCTGTGCCTCTGTTCAGAGTGAGTCTAATGGGAGTGGTTTCATAATTTACTGTCAGGTGTGGAGCTGTGGGGCACTAATGAGGAAATCTGCTGGGCCTGCATCCCTTTAAACGTGTGCCTATTAAAAGTATCTCTCAAAAAAGGACATTTTTGTTCCAAGGGATGCCTGAAATCTGATTTGTATCTTAGGCAGACTTCGGGAAAATTCAATCAAAAGCCAATCATACAAGCAGGAAATTATCTTTCTGAGGAGTGGTCAGTACACACAATGGGGTAGATTCACATAGAGATAGGACGGTGTATCTACTGATACACCGTCGTATCTATGAGATCCGACGCTCGGATCTATGCGTCTGATTCCTCGAATCAGGTTCCGCATAGATCTCACTTAGAGCTGACTGGTGTAAGTGAGTTACACTGTCGGATCTTAGGCTGCAATCTCCCGCCGTCCGCTAGGTGGCGCTTCTGTTATTATACGCGACGAATATGCAAATTAGGAGAACCGCCGATTCAGAAACGAACGCCCGGCCGTCGCTTTTTTTTTACGTTTGCGTTCGGCTTTTTCCGGCGGATAGTTACCCCTGCTATATGCGGGGTAAGTGCGGCGTATCCTATGTTAAGTATGGCCGTTGTTCCCGCGTCGAGTTTTGAATTTTTTACGTCGTTTACGTAAGTCGTTCGGGAATACGGCCATACGTTAATAGCGTTAACGTCGAAAACAATGACGTCCTTGCGACGTCATTTGAGGCAATGCACGCTGGGAAATTTAGCTGGCGGCGCATGCACAGTACGATCGGTGCGGGGACGCGCGTGATTTTAATAGTAAACTCCCCCTAGCCGCGGAATTTGCATTCCGCCGGGGGATTTACGATCCGCCAGGGCAACTTACGAGGCAAGTGCTTTCTGAATACAGCACTTGCCTCAAAAACTGGCGCAGGCGGATCATAAAAAAGATAGATCACGCGGATCAAAAGATCCGCTGATCTATGTGAATCTACCCCAATGTGTACAGAATAGCTCCATGTAGCCATATTGCAATGTATTCTCAGAAAATTACATTGACTGCAGATTGAAAAGGAAAGGTAATTTTTAATAACATTCAATTACAATATGATTAATGTTGCAATTATATGCACTATATTACTTTTTCTTTATTTGGCTGTACACATGTCACTGCCATGATGCTTCACTTCATTGCAGCAGCATTTTTAACTTGAAATGCAGAGTTTGACAGGTGGCACTGCCTGTCAAACTCACCTACTGAGTTTAGTAGGTCCACACCACAAAGCTCAGGCTTGTAGTTGCAGCGCAGTCCCACAATGTAAAATTTCCATAAAAAAAAAAAAAAATGAAAGAAAAAAAGAACACAAAAGCATTGAGGAGGTGACTGGCTTTTCAGCCACCTATCCCTATAAGAAGTACTGAAAATCTGAAAGAAGCCTTAGGTAATATGCTTTCTGGGGTGTGGTGTACCAAAATGCTAAATAGAAGTTGAAAACCTAACTTCAGCTTTTTGCCATTTTTAAAATAGTTGATTTGGACCAACAAACTATTACCTTCACTAACAGATATGCCTGCTGGGAGCATTACATAAACTGTTGCATCAGCATTTCTTCCTAGACTTGTCCTCAAATCCCAGCAGTAGTCAAAGTTTGTGCGGGTGGCGTAATTGTTGTCTTCAAAATGCGATGTGTAACGTGTTGGACATCCACAAGACAAAGTGCTGGTGGGACTTCAGGCCAAGTTTGGGAAAGAGTGACATAGAAACACCTGATAACTTCACTAAGTGGAAAAGACAGGAAAATGGACACAGAATCTGAATATAAGGCCCAAAACGAGTATGAGGTTATTGTGGTCAGTGTATGCATTTTGTTCCTAAGCCATACAAAGGTCTTAAATGATGACAACAAGGTGTATAAATCTGTTTAAAGATCATCCCCTAAAATCAGGTCTGTCGACCATAACTATCTTCGGACAGCATCAAATATGCTGGTCACTCTAATAATTCATTAACAGCACATATGCCACGTACACACGGTTGGAATTTCCAACAAGAAAAGTTTGATGTGAGCTTTTGGTTGGAAATTCCGACGTGTGTAGGCTCCATCTGACTTTTTCTGTTGGAATTTCCGACAGCAAAAATTTGAGAGCTCGTTCTTAATTTTTCTGAATTTTCTGATCGTCTGTATGCAATTCCGACGCATAAAAAAACACGCATGCTCGGAATCAAGTCGACGCATGCTCAGAAGCATTACATTTAATTTTCCTCGGCTCATCGTAGTGTTGTACGTCACCGCGTTCTTGACGGTCGGAATTTTGTGTGACTGTGTGTATGCAACACAAGTTTGAGCCAACATTCCATCGGAAAAAAAACCCACGGCTTTCTTGTCGAAACCGATCCAGTTTCATCGGTCCAAACCAACCGTGTGTACGGCCCATCAGTCCGTTGTCCGTCGGACCAAAGTTTTAAAACTTGCTTTAAAATCGGACCGATGGACGCCTGACCATCGGTCCAAACCAATGGTTAGTACGCAAAAGCATCAGTCCAAAAGCCCGCGCATGCTCAGAATCAAGTTGACGCATGCTTGGAAGCATTGAACATTTTTTCAGCACGTCGTTGTGTTTTACGTCACCGCGTACTGACACGATCGGTTTTTGAACTGATGGTGTGTATGCACATCAGACCATCAGACCATCAGTCTTTGAACCGATGAAAATTGTCCGTCAGACCATTCTCATCGGGTTGGACCGATCGTGTGTACGCGGCCTAACAGTAAAATTATTTTCGTACATCGGTTGTCAGCACCCAAGGCAAGACAAGTAATTTGCGCCGCTAACCCATGTATATTTAGCATCCCTGAGTCTCATCCACTCACACAGTATTAAAACCCCTTATGGTACATTTTAGGATGTACCACACTCTCACACTCAGCCTAGGATTCAGTGACCCCTGGCAAATCGTCATTCGACCCCCAGGTTGAGAACCACTTACCTCTACTGTGCAGCTTGTTTTGCACAGAGTGGCCCCGATCCTGGTTTTCTGGGGTCTCTCGGCGGCTGTCTTGGCTCCCCTCGCATGGACTCCACACCTTCATGCGAGCTTGGTGTGGAGTTATTGCGGGCACGCTCCCGTGATACAGCGGCAGCCATAGCCGCTGACTGTATCACTCGGTCTCGCCCCCAGCGCTCCGCGTCATTGGATGTGATTGACAGCAGAGTCAGCCAATGGCTGAGCTGCTTTCAATCCATCCACTGTAACCAATGAACGGCCAGGCTCACGGAGAAGAGGATGTAGGGGGCGATCGCGGGACTTTCAAGGTAATCATGTAAGTAAAACTGGGTGGCTGGGGGGGCTGGGGGGGCCGGTATTGTCAGATGTTTTTTCACCTTAATGCATTTACCTTTACAACCCTTTTAAGGTATATCAGTTCAGCAGCATGAAAGCACACAGTGAAGCTGCACAGAATTGTTGCCAAGTCCCATTACTCAAAAACAAGAGTCTTTTATTGATGATGCTGGGAGTTTGACTGTTTCTAGGAAAATAGCTAGCTAAAAAATATTGGTTTTGGAATTTTTCCTAACTTGGATCTAAGCGATTGATAAAAGCTCCCATCTTATATCCCCTTATAAAATGATGTAATATAGTGATATTGTTCTACATAAATAGTCACAACAGGGTTGCATTGGCTAGTTTTAGCAAGGGGTTATGCAGTCCCTTCCAGTATTCTGGATGCTAGAGTTTAATGTTCATGACAATTAATTTTGCTGTGCGGATGCAAAACTTTATCACAGTTTTCTTGGCAAATGTAGTTTCTGCAGGTGTCCTATGACTAAGAGGAAACACAAAGCAATTTGCAGATTTGCCCAAGATTTTCTTTAGGATGGAGAAACCGTTGCCACAACCTTACTTTTTGTTTATGTGGAACAGCACGTAATGCAAACTAAATATGACATTCATGATCTGAGCAGCAAAGAAGCACAGTTAGGTTTCCTATTGATGTTGCCTGATTAGATCTAATTATAAAGTCTTACTGCCCCTTGACAGGGCCATTGCTAAAGCAATACAGCCAGCCCTCCCGTACAGTGCCTAGGCCCGATTAGTTCAAAAGGGGGGCACAGTGGTTTTCTAAGGTGAACGAATTGAGGGACATTGAGGATCTCACCGCTACCCTACACAACAGGGATGAGACCTTTCGCGAGATCTGGCGACCCTGAAATCACTTTATATACACTGACTGCTTATCTACAGGAGGTGGCTCAATAGAGCTAAGCTTCCTGGTTCCAGCCTTACCCTCTGGGCGAGAGGCCCTTTCTGCTCTCTGCTTTCTCTCTCCTTCCTTTTTCCTTTACTCAGTGCTTCTCTGTTTTGGGACGTTCTCTCCGTCCCCCCTTTCTGCAGACACCAATCCTCTACTGCCTCCCCCCTGAAGCCCTATCCTCCATTTCCTCTGCTCCCTCCCTCCAGCTGTGCTGCAGGGGCATCAGCTGTAGCATACATACCCCCCATTCCCTGCTTTCAGGTCCCCCCTGTAATGCATGCAAAACAATTGTATTACTGCAATGCATTCTAATGTATATTCTGTGCAATGGTGCTCGCCGTTGCCATTCTTTGGTAGTGGCATCCCAATGCACTTTCAAAAAGCACATGTGCTACAAAACAAGGTGTTCCTTGTACAAATACCAGATGCAGGTATTGTTTGGAGGAAAAAATAAAAAACAGGACAATTGTATGCAAGTATTTACCGATCACTATGGAAGAACTTTAGTACTAGAAAAAACATATTAAGATCAGTAAAAATTTGCAGGCCCATGAAAAAGTAATCTTAAAATACAAAGCGCTGCGTAAACTGTTGGCACTATATAAATCCTATATAAAAATAATAATAATAATAATGTGCATGGCCGTATAGGCGCTATTGCGCTAAAAATAGCCAATATCCACATGTTTTGACAGCCCTAAATACCTGCGGTGAGGTGTCCTTTATGCCCATTAATTCTCCCCCTTTTAGGTACATCAGTCCTCTGGTAGGACTTGGTGTCTTATTTTTTTGGATATATTCCATTTCCCTTTGTTTTGGGGGGTGATTCAGGTTTTTTTTTTTCTCTGTTATCACCACTTTTATCTATTTCCCCTGAGTGTTTATTTGTGTGTGTGTTTTTTTTTTCTCCCCTTTGTTATCACTTTTGTACTCTTCTGGTAGTACGAAGAGTTTGGAGAGGGAGCCTCTCTTTTTATTAATTTTTCCCCCTTTTTTTTTTTTCTCTTCGTTGTTTATGTGTTTTTGTTTATGACAGCAACTTACTCTTCCATAGCATCTCTGAAACTTTGTACCTACAATGTTAAAGGTCTTAATAATGAATCAAAAAGAGGCCAGATTCTATATAGTTTGCACAAAGCCAAGGTAGATATTATACTCCTCCAGGAGACTCATTTCCGTACTGGTGGTATCCCTGTGTGTCCACGTAAACATTACTCTCAATGGTTCCATAGTTCTACGCCGGGTTCAAAAGCAAGAGGAGTGTCAATAGCACTTCATAAGCATATGCCAATACAATATTTGAATCATATAGCTGACCCAAATGGTAGATACATTTTTCTTAAAATTCGCTTATGGAATAAGATTATCACCATTGCAAATCTTTATATCCCGAACTGTGACCAAACGAAAAAAATCTCACATTACCTAGATCTGTTAGCAGATTTTGCAGAAGGAATTATTATTGTGGGAGGAGATCTTAACTTAGCCTTAGACCCCATACTAGATAGTTCTACTCAACGATCAAACATCTCATACTCTCGTTTGAGGGCTCTTAAAAAGAAATTCTATGAACATAGGCTATTAGATCTATGGCGGATCTTATACCCTAAAGATCGTAACTATACATATTTTTCATTGGCCCATAAAACATATACTAGACTGGACTATTTTTTAACTGGACAAAAGGTATTAGAATGGGATCCTTCAATGGAAATAGGCTCATTTACCTGGTCTGACCATTCTCCAGTATTTTTAACAATAAATCCACCGCAGACCCATCGAACAAATTGGTCTTGGCGCTTAAACGGTACACTTATGTCAGATCCAATATGTCATAAGGCAGTTATAGAAGCGATTAGTAACTTTATTTCTGACCATGCCCAAGATGAAACAGCACTTCCCTTAAAATGGGAAGCTCTAAAAGCAGTATTACGGGGTCTGTTTATTCAACATGGCTCACAACTTAAAAAAGAAAAAAACATAATTATCCAAAATACTCTATCAAAGCTTCAATCTTTAGAAACTTTACATAAAACCAGTCATTGTGCAGAAATATTAGCTAATATTTCATCTACAAGGGCCTCTCTTCTGCAGCTATTTGAAACATCCCATAAATCATACGAACAGAGAAGAGCACTGGAAAGATATAGATCAGGGGATAAATGTGGGAGACTATTATCACGAACATTACATCCCCGTCCATCCCAGACCTTTATACCCAGTATAAAAAAGCCATCTGGAGAAATTACGTCAGACCCACAATCTATTCAACATATTTTTAGAGATTATTTTTCAGGTCTCTATAATTTGGCTCTATCACCATCCTCGGAAGATGTAGTTGGAGTCAAACAACAAATTGAAGATTATGTACAGGAAACAGCTATTCCAGTATTAGATGATGACAAAAAAAAATTGTTAGATCGTCCTTTTCAACTTGAGGAATTATTAGTCGTGATTGCCGATATTCCATCAGGAAAGAGTCCAGGCCCAGATGGATTCACCCCAAAATTTTATAAAACCTATAAGGAATATTTATCCCCATTTTTGCTTCAAGTATTAAATTCTATTTCCCCTAGGAACCAATTCTCAACTCAGACATTAGAAGCTCATATCACCCTGATTCCAAAACCAGAAAAGGACCTAACATTATGTTCCAGTTTTCGCCCGATCTCGTTAATTGGAATTGACTTAAAAATCTTTGCGAATCTAATTGCATTACGTCTCCAACCTCTCATTCCAAACCTGGTACATTTAGACCAGACGGGTTTTGTACAAGGTAGAGAAGCACGGGACAATACTATAAAAACCTTTTTATTAATGAATTATGCCCAAACAGCAAAAATACCAGTATGCCTCCTTTCAGTTGATGCAGAGAAGGCCTTTGATCGGATTGGATGGCCCTTCTTAAAACAATCATTAATGCAAATAGGTCTGGGCTCAAATTTACTTCACAAGATCCTGGCATTATACACTAAACCTGAGGCTAGGATAAAGATCAATGGATCGTTATCAACAAGTTTCACTATACAAAATGGTACTCGACAAGGATGCCCTCTATCACCCTTACTTTATGTCCTGGTAATGGAGCATCTAGCAATAGCAATTAGACAGAACCCTTTAATTGCGGGCATACAGATAAACCAAACGGAAATAAAATTAGCCTTGTTTGCCGACGATCTATTGCTTTATGTCACTAATCCATATGTTTCCATACCCGCTATCTTATCTGAATTTAAACGTTTTGGTACCCTTAGTAATTTTAAAGTAAATATATCAAAATCAGTTATTCTCAATGTGTCACTCAGTCCACAACAAATGACGGTACTGAAAAATAGTTTCTCTTTCAAAATTTGCTCTTCGGTATTGAAATACTTAGGTATTTTAATCCCCTCCGACTTGAACCATTTATATCTAACAAATTATATTCCTCTTATGCAACGAACCTTACAGGATCTAAAAAAATATGATCACAATCAATATTCGTGGTTTGGGAGGATTAATATTCTAAAAATGGATATATTACCTTGGTTTCTGTATCTTTTCCAAACCATGCCTGTCTTTATTCCTAGATCTTATTTCTCTACTTTACAGTTGGCCTTTACAAAATTTATCTGGGGCCATAAAAAACATAGATTAAAAAAGAAATTACTATCACTGCCCAAAGTGAACGGAGGAGCGGGTGCACCTGATCTTTACCATTACTATGTAGCAGCAGTATTAACAAGGATAGTGAACTGGTTCCACTCCTCCAACACTAAACAATGGGTACTAATAGAGCAAGGGTTAAATCAATTTGATCTTACCGCTCTTCCTTGGTTCGATTTTGGGAATAGTGATATCTATCGAGATTCATGTTTTACTATGCCCTCTCTAACATCCCATCTATTAAAAACTTGGACTAAAACAATCTTAACATTGGAATTTTCCTCATTAGTGGGACCTATGACACCTTTATTTGGTAACCCACAATTTCCGCCGGCCGTAAAACGTAAAGATTTCCTCATTTGGAACAAAGAATCACATCGTAGAGTGTGCCAAATTACTTGCCAGGCAGCATTCCCACCTATATTAAACCTAATCTTTACACAGAAACCCTCACTTACGCAATGGTTGGAATATCAGCAACTATTATCTTTCTTATCCTCTCTTCCCTCAAATACATGTTTGTATAGAGACACAACTCAATTTGAACTTCTGTTGCTACAAGACTCAAAACCAAAACATGTCTTATCTTCAATCTATAAGATATTAGCCATTAAAAAAAACCCTGAACCTCCTGAATACACAAGGAAATGGGCGAATGAGTTAAATGTTCAAATTGAAGATGCAGAGTGGAAGAAAGCATTTAATTTAACACATTGTATGTCACTAACAATTAAAGCTCAAGAGACAAATTATAAACTTCTTTCTAGGTGGTATTGGAGCCCAATGTCATTAAAGCGTATATACCCAGATAAATCAGACATATGTTGGCGATTCAATTCATTTAAAGGTTCATTGCTCCACATCTGGTGGGAATGTCCCCAAATCTTAAATTTTTGGGAAAAAATTATGCAGCTCTATACTTTAGTTACTGGGGAACCAATATTAAATACACCACAAATCACTTTTCTCTCAATATTACCAGGATCATATAAGAATATTAAAAGGGGTCTTTTGAGACACTGGTTGACAGCAGCAAGATTAGTTATACCGCGGCACTGGCGCTCAATACAAACTCCATCAGTTAAGGAATGGGCCAATGAAATGGATGGTATTGAGAAGATGGAATCACTTTTAGCAATTGAATTGGATATACATGAGGAGCACCTTCGGACCTGGGCCCCCTGGAGGGTATATAGAGAAACAACAAGAATCTAGAAATCACTTGTAGGAACAAAACAAATTAGCGGGGCGTGGTGTTTTTTTTTTTTTTTTTTTGCTGCCAATTCTTAATTCTAAATTTTTTAACCCTGTCTTGTTTTTTTTTTTTGTCTTGCCTCGTCTTGTTATGTCGTGACTTGTCTTGTCTAGTCTTGTCTTGCCTTGTTTAGTTCGGTCCTGTCTTGTTTAGTCCTGTCCTGTCTTGTTTTGTCCTGTTTAGTCTTGTCTTCCCCAGTCTTGTTTTGTATAGTCTTTTTGAATAATGTATGGAAACAAAAATATACCCGAAAGTGATTAGACAAAATAACTGTATTACCTATATGAACACATCATTGCCTGTATTATAATCTATAATGTATTGTCATAATATAATAAAATCAGAATGAACTAAAAATAGCGCCTGCAAACCGACCCTAAACAGCATCTGCTGTTTCTCCAGTGTGAAAGCCTGAGGGCCTTCACACTGGAGCGGTGCGCTAGCAGGACTGCTTCAAAAGTCCTGCTAGCAGCTTCTTTGGAGCGGTGAGAGAATCGGTGTGTTTACCGCTCCTTCACATTAATAGCAATGGGAAACCGCGCCTATACCGCCGGCAATGCACCTCTGCAGAGGCGCATTGCCGGCGGTATTAACCCTTTTTCGGCCGCTAGTGGCCGAATGCCGCTGCAATTCCCATGGTATAGCGCCGCTAATAATAGCGCCGCTATACCGCCACCGCACCTTCCGCCCCAGTGTGAAAGGGGGCTAACAGTAAAATTTTTGTACTGTGGGTTGTCAGCACCCAAGGCAAGACAAGTAATTTGCGCCCCTAACCCATGGACATTTAGCACTCCCTGAGGCCTCGTACACACAACGGTTTTCCTCGACAAAATCCATCAAGAAAATTGGTGGCAGAGCTTTTCGTTGAGAAAACTGTTGTGGATCTCGACGAGAAAAAAAGAGAACATGTATTTTCTCGTGGGGAGTCTCAATTTCCTTGTCGTGTTTCTCGTCGGGCTGGTGTTTGACAAGAAACACGTTCGTGTGTATGCTTAGTAAAGCGCGCATGCTCAGAATAAAGTATGACATGGGAGAGCACCTTCGGTAAAAGTAGCGTTCGTAATGGAGATAGCACATTCATCACGCTGTAACAGACTGAAAAGCGTGAATCGTCTCTCGCCAAACTTTTACTAACACACGGTAACACGAGATTAGCAAAAGCAGCCCCAATGGTGGCGCCAGTGGAATCAAACTTCCCCTTTATAGTCCTGTCGTACATGTTGTACGTCACCAGGTTTGAGAACGACAAGATTTTGTCTTGACAGTGTGTATATGCAAAGAAAGCTTGACAAGATTCTCGACAAGCCTGACAAGAAACTCGTCGAGGAAAAGGATGTTTCTTTTACGACGAGATTCTCGGTCATGTGTACGAGGCCTTAGGCTCTTCCATCCGTTAAAACCCCTATGGTACATTGTAGTTCTCCTTTCTTTCCCTTTAATCTCTCTCTATCCTAATTTCTTGTTTTTTTTCCCCCTATCCCATTCTCTTGCCACCTTTCTTGTTTTTTTTTTCTCATTCATTCTCTCCCTTTTTCTTTGTTCCTCCCCCTCTTTTCCTCTCCCTTCTATATGTAGCACCCTCCTCCTGTTCAACAGGCGCTGCTTTAAATTTTGGGGGTCTGAGTTGTTATTTGGCTCAGACAAATATGATTGAGGGCAATTTAGCCACTGTTCCAGCCATGGCTGTGCTGAGAATAACCACCATTGTTCATCTGGGGGTGTTATTACCACCCCAGGCAAAGGGTGGCAGCAGCAAAGTCAGGGTGTATTGGATGTCCCCTTCGGCGGCGAGTCAGTGGGAGTGATCACCCCGCTGTGCATGCTAGGGAGGGGGACAGACACCATTGGCGCAGATCAGTTGTTCACGCCTCATGGCCCGCCTGGCCAGGGGTGCGTGTTCCTGAATCCTGACTCAGGGAACACGTTGGTCTGGGGTCGCAGGCTTCGCCTGGTACACCCAGTAGTCAGACTGTGGCCTGTATTTGCAAGGTGATCCTGTGCTGTTAGTCCTGCGGGAGGAAGCCACTTGATGAATTAAGCTAGGGGAGGACCTATCCTAGAGAGGACCATGCAAGAGGCTGGTATCTTTTGAGAAGGCCTGGAAACTTCATCAAAGGATTCACCATATTCTGAGAGGCTTGACGGTGGTCACTTGTTGCATCTGAAAGCAGAGGCAGAGGATTCTGGAATGCCCACTCTGGCTAGAGTGGCGACGAGAACTGTTTGCTAGATGCAGGAGTGTTTCCTATTTGTGATTATACACCTGAACCTACCTACCTACCCTTCCACCCCTCCAAATTCTTTTCTACTAAGTTCTACAAATAAATTCCAGAAAAAGAAGTGTATCGTGTGGACATTGAAATTTTTCAGACTCTCTTTTCCACCCTGGACAGCAAGAAGATAGAGGTAACATGCCACTCAAAAATACTCAGCAGCTCCCCTGGGGATAGTGCTACATATGTATTCGCTATTTTTATTCTTTATCTTACTCTTTGGTGGTGGAGGGGGGTAGTGGGATGAGTGGCAGTGCTTATGGGAGTTGGAATCAGTGGCAGTGCTGGGGGGAGTTCTGATCAGCCAACTTAGGTGCTCTTGATCACGGTTGTCTGTTGATCTGAGAACTGTAGTGGGGACTTTTAATGGCAACTATAATCACAGGTAGTGTTACTCTGACTTTGTGGTGTCTCGCAGCAGTGATACCTATGCCAAAATCAGGGGATAGGGTCTCCTCCAGCCCCTCCCACTACACATTTTTCACCAGTAGATATGTGCAGTCTCGTTCGTAAAGAAAGAATGGACTTTCGTACGAATTTCTTAGTAATCATACATTCGGATCAATTCAAACATCTGATTAGCTGAAAGTACTAAAATACGAAAATTACGTAATTACGAATAACAAATGAATGAAGAAGCAAAAATACGAACGTACGATTAGACTAACTTACTAAAATACAAAACAGCGAAACAGCAAAAGAAGGAAAATTACATTATAACGAACGATTTGCATTCCGTATTTTAAATCCTTTGTTCATAATTTCGTATATTCGTATTTTCATTTGTATGTTTGTATTTTTATTAGTGTGTCTTGTAAATCCGTTTCTTTGTCTGTTTGTAAATTTGTGTACTTGTATCGTTCTTTCAAATGGGCACTGGGCAGTGTAGTTAGTGAGTGATGTATCTTACTTAATATCTTAGCCAATCAGCTTATCTCTTTTGTGCTGAGTCACTTTAGACAGTTTTTGGAAAACGCTCATTTTAAAATTTGTTGGCAAAAAGTCCGACCGTGTGTACAGGGCTTAAGAGAAAGTCTATCTTAATATGGATTAGCAGCGTGTTGAAAATTAAACTAAAATATGAGATTGCGAATGACCACGCCATAATGTATTTACGAAAGTACAAAATTACGAATCCATTAGACAAAAATTATTATCTAACACAATTAAGGAATTTCGAATCAACGAGAGAGAGGTGTGGGCTTCAGGAACAGCCCAGGATTCGGTGACCCCTGGCAAATCATCATTGGACCCCCGAGTGGGTCCCGACCCTCAGGTTGAGAATCACTACCGTAGATTAATGATTGTAACGATTATTATTTTCTTTTGTGTTTGGTGTTATTTCTCCTTATTTAGCACACCTGAAATGTATTACTAGGGTAGTGCAGTGTAGAACGATTAATTGGTTTGTTTTACATTGGACACTGAACATGTTGATACATTTTACAAACTGATTTTGATTTATATTGCATCAAAAGGTTAAATGAATGTTAATTTATTGAAATGACTTACTTTAATGTGTTTTTTAAAAAGTAGAGCTATACCGTATTTGGATTATTTGAGGATATCAGTGGAAAGCAGGCTCTTCACTGCATTTGGAATTTATTTTAGAATGTTGGTTGTTCTAGCCATCTACACTACTTTGTGCGTTATATAGAAGGGCAGAAGGGGAACAAAGAAATTAGAACATATTGAAGGTGGTGAAGTTATATGAACCATATTTAAATGTTATCTGGTCCATCTACAGATGTTAGTGTAGAGAGTCTCACAAGCTTGACATATTTGTTTTAGGTTACAGGATGGAAAGATCAGAAAGGCGTTACGTTTGGCAACCGTGTATTGTAGAGACAAACAGGAAATTCTATACAGCTGCCTTCTTAAGAAACAATGAAGTATCTCATACATTCCAGAATTGCATTGTTATAATTGTTCCCTTAAATCACAGCAGTGGGGCTTTCCAATTTTTCCACAATATCCAAGGGCTGTTTGTTCTAAAATAGATACAGTAAAGTCAGCCTGCTATAAGATTGTCTTTAAGAAGTCTAAACTCCCTAATTCTCTGCCGCGTACACACGATTGGTTCGTCTGATGAAAACGGTCCGATGGACTGTTTTTATCTGACGAACCGATAGTGTGTGGGCCCCATCGTTTATTTTCCCATCGGTGAAAAAACTTAGACCCTGTCTTAAAATTATCTGATGGTTAAAAAACCGATAGAAAAAAATGATTGTCTGTGGTGCCCATCGGTTAAAAATCCATGCATGCTCAGAATCAAGCCAACGCATGCTCGGAAGCATTGAACTTTATTTTTCTCAGCACATCGTAGTGTTTTACGTCACCGCGTTCTGGCACAATCACATTTTTAACTGATGGTGTGTAGGCCAAACTGATGAAAGTCGGCTTCATCCGATATCTGATGAAAAAATCCATCCGTCCGCTTTCATCGGATGAACCGATCGTGTGTACGTGGCATCAGCTGCTTGTCTGGGAGTCTGTCCCTTATTTGAGCCATGTCTAACTGGCAGAATATTGCCAGCCACCAGGATCACCAAGGACCACTCAATTGTTCCTATGGTGTTGTATCTTCATTGGCTGAAATGCTAAATCTCTTCCGTCAGTGAGGCAGGAGCAACGAAGTGACACCATGCTGGTTGGTTTGACCAGCTCGTTACAGGCGCTGTAGGAGTAAGTTAATGCCATTTTTGTGATTCTGCTGATGGCAACTTGCTAGTTGATACCAGCGACACCATCGTTAGGATATAAATATAAACAACTATCTGAAAAAAAATGGACATAAATTGATGATCAGAGGTTGCTGAAGCAAATTCTGCATGTATCTAGAACAGTCCTGCGCCCAGTAAATTTAGGGTTAATTTAACACTACAGGGAGTTCCCTTGCTGTGGACACTGGCTGTTGTACATTATGAATGAACATACTCTCATTGAACCCTAAAAGTAGTCAGTGGCAGGCACCCCCTTTCCTGTTCAGGCTGCATTAAGAGTGTCAAAATGCAAGCAGAGCTTGGACATCTTCTGTTACCTATGTGCATCTGCCTTTTTTAATAGAATGCATATAGGCCCGGATTTACATACATTGGCGCATATATATGCCGCCGTAGCATATATGTCTTTTGCGCTACGCCGGCACAGCGTGGAGAGGGAAGCATGGAATTCACAAAGCACTTGCTCCCAACTCTGCGCCGGCGTAGCATATATTCATAGGCGTAAGTCAGCGTAAGTGGAAGTAGGTGGAAGTGGGCTGAAAGTGGGCGTGATACATTTAAATGAAGCGTGACCCCATGCAAATGATGGCCCGAGCGTCAGACAAGTACTTAAAACGAACTGCGCATGCGTCGTGCCTTGGGCGCATCCCAGTGCGCATGCTCACAATCACGTCGAAACAACTGCCTTAAAAAACGTTGAAACACTGCCTACGATGTGAACGTAACCTACGCCCAGCCCTATTCACGTACAACGTAAACTACGTAAAATTTGACGGCATTCGTTCCCTGGTCCATACCTGTGCATGAGTTGCGCCTCCAATATGGGGAATAACTTTACGCCGGGCGTACGACTTACGCAAACTGCGTATATTATGCGTCTGGCGTAACTACGTTTGTGAATCGCCGTATTTGACTCATTTGCATATTTGCATCAAAAATCAATGGGAGCGCCACATGCGTCCAGCGTAAATATGCGCCCACTATACGCCGGCGTAGGAAAGTTACGTCGGGTGGCTGAAGCTTATTTTTTGACGGATCTTGCTTTGTGGGTCGGCGCATAGATACGATGGCGCACATTTGTACTTATGTCGGCATATCTGGAGATACGTTGGCGTAAGTGCTCTGTGAATCCGGCTTATAGTGAGCAAAGAAGTGTCACTTTTGGTACTCCTTTGTATGAAAATATGGGGACGTGCTATCTGGTACAATGAGCTCTAAGGGAGTGATGATTTAACACACCACCTGACTGGCAATAATAGAACTTCTCTTTTTTACAGTGGATCCATTTTTTTGGGGGGGGGGGGGCAGAAGGATAACTTTAAATCTACTCTAAGGGCTCTTTCACATGGGCGGACCGTTCAGAGTGCTCCGTGCTCCTCTATGGAGCCACAGATGTTAGCGGTGACATGCCCGCTGACATCCAACCCTCTCCGATCCGCCAAAGTGTGACGGAGGAAAAACCTACATTTCCATCCATCTGCGGATCGGATCTGGTGAGCACAGACAGACGGTCCGTGTTCATCTGATCCCCCCATTGGGGAGAGTGGAGAAAAGACAGGACACTGTGCAGGGACCGCCCTGTCATCCGCCGGTTCAGCGGGGATCAACGAAGCTTCTGTGTGCTTCACACTTCCTGTGTGTTATATGATGTAAAATTATAATTTCGTGCTGGTGTTTCTGGAGAGCTGGATTTGCTTGGAATGCAGGTCAGTTGTAGGTCCCCAATCACCATTCTGAGATGGGCCCAATTCTTGTGCATCATCTTTAGAAGATACTTCCTTCTGGGACAACAGCCATGCAGACCAATTTGGTGCAGTGTGCGGCATATGGTCTGAGCACTGACAGGCTGACATCCCACCTCTTCAACCTCTGCAGCATTGCCGGCAGCACTCATGCGTCTATTTCCCAAAGACAACCTCTGGATATGACGCTGGGAAAGTGCACTCAACTTCTTTGGTCGATCATAGCGAGGCCTGTTCTGAGCGGAACCTGTCCTGTTAAACCTCTGTATGGTCTTGGCTGCAACTCAGTTTTAGGGTCTTGTCAATCTTCTTATAGCCTAGGCCCTCTTTATGTAGAGCAACAATTCTTTTTTCAGATCCTCAGAGAGTCTTTTGCCATGAGGTGCCATGTTGAACTTCCAATGACCAGTATGAGAGCGTGAGAGCGATAACACCAAATTTAACACACTTGTTCCCCATTCACACCTGGGACTAAGTAACACTAATGAGTTGGGCGGCGTACACACGACCGAGGTTCTCGCTAGAAACCAGCGAGAAGCAGGCTCTCTATTTGCTCGACGGCCCGTCGGGATGAATGGCTGGTTGCCATTCCCGACGGGCGGGTCGCCGATTTCGACGGCCGGCCGAGAACCTCGACGGGCGGAACGATGTGTTCCGCCCGTCGAGGTTCTCGTACATGTGTACGCCGCCTCACAGGAGGGAAAATGGCTAATTGGGCCCAATTTGGACATTTTCACTTAGGGGTGTACTCACTTTTGTTGTCAGCGGTTTAGACATTAATGGCTGTGTGTTGAGTTATTTTGAGAGGACAGCAAATTTACACTGTTCTGCAAGCTGTACACTCACTACACTACTATATATATATATACACACAGTATATATTTTTAGGAATGCAATCTCTAGGGGTGATGTCACTGGGGAGCTCTTCACCTTTAAAATAAGGTTTAATTGTACAGGTATTAATACAATATACAGATTATTGCTTTCTGGTGTCCTCTAGTGTCCTCTAGATGTAACTTGTAGCTATTATCACAGAATTATAACACATATTTTACATGGCATAGTTGTTTTTCACAGCTAACATCAAAATACAGTGATGGAAATGCTATGATCCTAACTATGAATGATGTATGATCATCATTAACCCTTAAAAACTTTAGCATCCAGAGGATTTATAAGTTATACTGTATAAAGAACTAACTGGGCAGAGACGGTAAAGCCACTGGTGAAAGCTGCTATAGTTTTAGTTGCTGCAATGTTCATGCTGATAATAAATTACTTCACTAGTTTTAAAGAGACTCTCACTATCACCACCTTAAAAAAAAGTTTCACGGAACAGTGAATCAAACATTTTAAATGCTTACTTGTAGCATTTTTCTATCCATAAAGTTTTTTCTTTTTTTCAAAGCAGAAATTAAGCCAGCAACTTGATAACTCCTTGGTATTATCCTTTATTTGGCTACATCATATACACAGGATCAATGCTGACATGTTTCGGCCATTGCAGCCTTACTCTTATGCCGCGTACACACGATCATTTTTCGGCATGAAAAAAAAACAAGGGGCCAGATTCAGATACAAATGTGTATCTATCCGGCGGCGTAGCGTATGCTCTTTACGCTACTCCACCGCAAATTTTATGGGCAAGTGCCTTATTCAGAAAGCACTTGCTCCATAAGTTGCGGCGGTGTAGCGTAAAGTGTCCGGCATAAGGGCGCCTAATTCAAATAAGTAATGTGGGAGCGTGATTCATGTAAATGAATCATGACCCCACGCAATTTACGTATTTTCTGAACGGCGCATGCTATTGCGCATGCGTGAAATCACGTCGCAACTAGTCAATGTGAACGACGTGAACGTCAATTACGTCCAGCCCCATTCCCGAACGATTTACGCAAACGACGTAAACGACGTACAATTCGACGCTGTCCCGACGTCCATACTTAACATTGGCTGCGCCTCACTATAGCAGGGGTAACTTTACGCCGGACTAACGCTTACAAAAACGACGTAAACTACGACGCCCGGCCGCAAGTACATTCGTGAATCGCCGTATCTAGCTCATTTGTATATTTTACGCGTAAAACAACGGAAGCGCCACCTAGTGGCCAGCGTAAATATGCAACTAATATACGACGGTGTAACAGACTTACGCCGCTCGTATATTAGCTGAATTCTGGCGTATCTTGTTTTCTGAATACAGAAAAAATATACGCCGGCTATTCTTAGTATTTACGCGGCTTATCTCTAGATTTAGATCACGTCATTTAAAATGATCGCGTGTGGGCTTCATCTTCTGAAAAACGACAAAAAAATGTTTTGAGCATGCTGCATTTTTTAACGTCGTTTTAAAAAAATTTAGTTTTTTGGGTTGTAAAAAATGATCGCGTGTGGGCTAAAACGACGTTAAAAACAACGTTTTCAACCCGCACATGCTCAAAAGCAAGTTATAAGACAGGAGCTTGAATGGAACTTCCTCTTTAGAGTGCCGTTGTATGTGTTGTATGTCATCGCGCTTTGCTCATCATTTTTTTAAAACGATGGTGTGTTGGCAACGTCGTTTTTAATGATGAAGTTGGAAAAACTTCGTTTTTTTTCATGCCGAAAAGTGCCGAAAAGCATTTCTTGACTTTCAAGGTGTCTCTGAAGTTTCTGTCAAATTTGACTTCTTCAGAAAGAGTCAATTCCCTAGCACTGTCTCCTTGCACATTAAAGTCCCCTCCGCTTCTGGAAGTGTCTAAATAATCATTGCTGGCCCAGCCCCTCCACATACTGCTTTATCTGTATGCTCTGAGAGACAATCGGCCCACTCCGAAAATCACAAGCGCTTTTGGAGTAGTGAAATTTGTTTTCTAAATTACTTTTGCCAAAACGAATGGCTACAGCTGCTGCCTAAAAAACAAGCTCAAAGTAAGCCAGTTAACATAAATACAAACAGTAAAGTCTAATAGATTCATGCAGTGCTAAGTATAAGTATGAGAAATCTAATCAATATATCTGACTTCTGTAAAGTCCATACATGATTGCTGTCACAAGTGAAAAAACGCAAAAACAGTCCTTAGCGATCACATGAGTTGATAATGCTGACAAAGGAAAACACCAAAACACGTGCAGAGAAGGAAGAGGGGGGTGTGTGTTGAGAAAACTTTTACCAGAAAGAGCCTAATCACTTGCATATAACACAGGATATTTAAGCTGCCTCCATGGGTGAATTCTCTCCCAGATCGATTTGCGCCAGCCACTGCAATCACTCAGATTTTGAGTGTTCCCGAAGCTGCTGACGCCACCACGCTCGTTGTATGGCTCCACCCTGGCGCATTTTGTCATTCACAACACCTCAGATGATGTTGTGAATGATGAAATGCGTCTGAGTGGAGCCATACAATGAGTGTAGTGACGTCAGCAGCTTCCGGAACACGGCAGGGAACCTCCGCCGTCCAGGCGAGCTGAGCGCGGAAGAAGATACCGTACAGTATCTGCCTGTTGAATCTGCCGCACTTTACAAGACTATTAAAAATAAATAACTTATTACCCCGAAAGATATTTACGAATTCCCTTTATCTATTACATAAATGGATTCATTGGTCTACGCCTATTAAGACACACACACTGCTTCTGGTAAAATTTACATCTTTTGTTTATTCCCAAGGACATAGGGATATTCCAACTTCACACATTAAACAGCACAATACATATACAAGAGAAATTCAAAAATACTTATCACACATGCTTTCATGAGCTGGTTCCGCAAGGAGCCTCCAGCTTCCATGAACATGTGGCAGGATCCAAGAGGTAGACCAAATAGGGAGAGCTTACTCTCCGGTATGTGTTACCAACAAACATTCCCCCTTACCCAAAACCACCCACATTTTCCTGTCCAATCAGAGAACGCCAAGCCATTTCTTCTCCTCTCTTTGAAACTAATAGTCACACCAGGTGGCCTAGACCTAGACCTTTGTTATACGAATTCTGATATTTCACCAAGCTTTTACTGTACAGTCCAGACCTATGATTAAGCCATGTTTGGTTCTCAAACACCGACCATGGTTGCTGGCTACATATGAACTAAATTTTAAGATATATGTTGTTATTGTAAGTGTACATCTATATGGGTGGCTGTTTTAAGTGGTATTAAGATTTTCCAAAAAACGAGATTACGCTATGGCCGGTCTCCTCTTCGTTATCACAAAATCTGAGTGATTGCAGTGGCTGGCGCAGATCGATCTTTGAGAGGAGACACCCGTGGAGGCAGCTTAAATATCCTGTGTTATATGCAAGTGATTTGGCTTTCTGGTAAGAGTTTTTTCAAGAAGGGATCCCTCCACACCCCCTCTTCCTTCTCTGCCTTTGTGGAGGTGTTTTCCTGTGTCAGCGTTATCAACTCATGTGATCGCTAAGGACTGTTTTTCGTTTTTTTAACTTGTGACAGCAATTGTGTATGGACTATACAGAAGGCACATACTGTATATTGATTAGATTTCTCATAGTCTGTGATAGGGTTGTCCCGATGCCTATACTAGTATCGGTATCGGGACCGATACCAAGCATTTGCCCGAGTACTTGTACTCGGGCAAATGCTCCCGATGCTTCACCCGATACTTGTACTGTCGGCGGTGATCAGTGCATGGGGTAGTTCCAAGCACCGATCACCGCTGAAAGCCGCCGTGTATGCCACCGACACTGTGTATCCCGTGTATGCCGCCGTGTATCCCGTGTATGCCGCCGTGTATCCCGTGTATGCCGCCGTGTATCCCGTGTATGCCGCCGTGTATCCCGTGTATGCCGCCATGTATCCTGTGCATGCCGCCGTGTATCCCGTGCATGCCGCCGTGTATCCCATGTATGCCGCTGTGTATGCCGCCGTGTATCCCGTGTATGCAGCCGTGTATCCCATGCATGCCACCGTGTATCCCGTGTATGCTGTCATTTATCCCGTGCATGTCGTCGTGTATCTTGTGTATGCCGTCATTTATCCCGTGTATGCCGCCGTGTATCCCGTGCATCCCGCCGTGTATCCCGCCGTGTTTCTCTCCCCTTCCGTGCCTCTCCTTCACCCCCAGGAATTGTCAGGATGGAGAGCGGGGTAGGAGCCGGTAAATCCGGCTCCTTACTGCTCCGAATGGACAGTCAGTGATCACTGACTGTCCATTCACATAACTGAAACATTGTAATCTGTGATTACAATGTTTCAGTTTATGAATGAAGAGAAGACGCTGTCTTCCGTCCATTCATTTTCAGCGCAGCTGATGCTGCTGAGAAAGGGACAGGGGAACATGTATCCCTAGTCCCTTTCTCTGTCTCAAAGGGAAGATGTCAGAGATGTGTTAAGACCCCTGATATCTCACCAAAGCCCCCCCAACAGGGCTGAAAAAAATAAAAATAAAAAATAAAAAAATAAAAGAATAAATAAAATTATTGTAGAAAATAAAAAAATTAAAGAAAAAATACACTGACACCCCCCCCCCCTTAAAAAAAAGAAAGCATTATAAATAAATAAAAAAATGTAAAAAAAAAAATTGTTAAAGATAAAAAAAAAAAACATACTGACACATGTGCCGCACATGAGATTAAAAAAAAAAGTATCGGTATTCGGTATTGGCGAGTACTTGAAAAAAAGTATCGGTACTTGTACTCGGTCCTAAAAAAGTGGTATCGGGACAACCCCAGTCTCTGAGGATTCTTATACATAGCGCTGCCTGAGTCTATTGGACTTTACTGTTTGTACTTTATGTAGCAGTAAGCAAAGGAGAGAAGGGGAATAATATAGAATGCCGCTTGAGTGACAGCTCTTAGTCTGCTGAAGCTAGTGACATCATAACGAAGATGGCGTCATCTAGCAACAGCATCATGGATTTTAGATGTCTACACAAAGGGGCAGGGGTCGACTGACCACTCAAGGGGCCCCCAGGCAATAGGAGATTATGGGGCCCCCAAGCAATAGATTATGGCGCCACACAGTATACACACATACAGTATACATACATAGTATACACACACAGTATATACACACAGAATACACATACACACACTGAAAAGGTACCGGAGAGGCGGGGCAGCTATAATCTTGCGATTTTTTTTAAAAACACAGATTTTTACATACTGTCCCTGGTTTTCCTGAGGCTGGCAACCCTAATGGGGCCCCCTAGTGGCATATGGTCAGTCCACCCTTGCAAAGGAGGCTTTTACAGGTAAATTAACCAAATACGTGAAATGTACATATGATTTTATGGAAAGATTATTGATGTAATGAATGGTCTGGAAACTTGTTAATCTGAAGTGGGCGGTGGTTGTGTTCATTAGCAGGCCAATAATGTCTCTGAATATATGATCATGTTATGTTATAAAATGTTTACTTTCCTAGGGGATTAGTAAATGGTAAAGTCTCATTCCCTCGATCCCTTTCTCTGCATCATGTTCAGTGTGAAGAATGGTCGGAAATCAGTGTTTTGTATTCATATCAGTGATGGAATGTAAAGTGTGCATAAAAGTCTTCTGTAAATGCCAAGAACATTATTCTCTACATTATTGCTCAGTGGTCAGTGTTGATGAAATGAGATGTGCCCTTTAACCAGAATGTCTGGTTTTAAAGCGTAACAAATGCATTTTTTCTATCTGTACATCACTTTGACTGTTGTCACTGTTTCAGTTCAAGGACAGTACACCCTTCCAGATACTTCCTTTATGTCCTGCAACTGACAGCTGCAAATAAACTATGAGGTCAGGACTCAGGAGCTAACATCTGCCTGATAGGTAGTGTCACAGAATTGCCATAATAAATATGAACTAGGTTATGTTATGCAGTCATGTATGCTATCAATATATTTTAAGTATTTAATTTTATAAAAAGCATTAATATTCCTTTATATCTGCATTTTATTCCAAATATTTGTGTACATTATATAGGTAGTTACACATTTTTTTTAACAATACAAAATAATAAATGATGTTGTAAATCTGTTGAAGATCTAATACCAAGATTAAATTGACCATACCTAAAAAGACTATACCCAGAACCAGGAAGTTGAAAAATTGGGCAGACTGGTGACCTACATTGCTTGCAGTTCAGTTCATGGTGTACCAAACCAATATGGGTAAGCTGTAAAAATTGTCCACCAACAAGAGACAGCTTTGAGGAAAATGCAGCTTAAATGACTGTTTACAGGGACATAATAGTTAACTGATTCATTTTAAAAATAGATAAAAATCAATCATATAATGTGCCTGCAGTTTCAGTTTCGTTTTTAATCTAGTTTCATGTTTCTGTGAAGTACAGAGACACACAGAACAAAAACAAACGAACACAGGGCAGTGTTTGTTTTTAAAATGAATTTGATTGGTTCTGATGGGTTTTAGACACACAGTAATCACACCTCCTTGATCAGGGACCACAGTGAAAAGCTCCCATGAGTTTTTTCATAAGGAGGAAGCAGGAAGTGTGGAGATCAGAGAAGGATTACAGCAACTTCAAAGCAAAAACGAACAATGAGGACATGAAACCAGGATTGCAGTAAGGTAAAGGAAGCTATTTAGCTAAAAAAAATCATTTAGTGACCCTTTAAGTGCACTGGCAGGAAGGGTAGCAGTCTTTAAACCTTGTATTGCCCACAAGAATGTGTTTCTGTCAGCAAAATGATAAAAAGATGTGTGGGTGGCTGTTTGCCATCTCTGTAGCCCTGCCATCCAGAAATCTGGTCTTGACTAATTCTTAATGCTCCAGCACTCGGCATTTAAAATCTGTCACTTGTGCTGCCTGCGATTCTTGGCTGTCATTAGTACACTTGTTCCCATTGGGAAATTTCCCCTCTGCTCTTGCTCTCATGACAACTCTAAAACTTAATATATACCCTTATTCTTTGTCTTGGTGACAATGGTAACCAGGACAAGTAGAGAGGGCGAATCGCACCAGTAGGGATGCAGACAGCACAAAAAACTTGGCAGACAGTCTCATGCCGCGTACACACGATCCTTTTTCGGCATGAAAAAAACGTTGTTTTAAAAAAATGTAATTTAAAATTATTGTGTGTGGGCTTCACATTTTCCGGGTTCAAAAAAATGAACATTTCGAACGTGCTGCATTTTTTAACGTCATTTTAAACTATGTCGTTTTTCGGGTTGTAAAAAATGATCGTGTGTGGGCTAAAACGACATTAAAAACCTGCGCATGCTCAGAAGCAAGTTAGGAGACGGGGGCGCTTGTTCTGGTAAAACTACCGTTCATAATAGAGTAAGCACATTCATCATGTGTAACAGACAGAAAAGCGTGAATCGTCTTTTACTAACACGGAATCCGCTAAAGCAGCCCAAAGGTGAATGGAACTTACCCTTTATAGTGGCGTTGTACGTGTTGTACATCACTGCGCTTTGCTAGAGCATTTTTTTTAAACGATGGTGTGTGGGCAACGTCGTTTTAATGATGAAGTTAAAAAACATTGTTTTTTTACATGCCGAAAAACGTCATTTTTTTTTCATGCCCAAAAATGGTCGTGTGTACGCAGCATACGACCCCATACACACTATTAAATGTCTTTGACGCATGCGTGGTACCTTTCACGGCAAAGAGAGGTCAACATATAACATATAATATGAGGTCAACCCCTAAGAGTTTCAATGTGTATGCAATCAGGCAGGCCCTTGCACTACATGGTTTTGGTAAATCTGAAGACAAAAATCTACAGAAAATCTAATAATGTGTACGGGGCTTTAGCCTTCCCCACTCTAGCCAAATCTAGAAAACATTTAGACTCCATTCACACCTAGGCGTTTTTACGCCTGAAGCACGACGCTACAATACGCCGGAGGTTCGAAATTGCATTGTTCTCTATGGAGACTGTTCACATCTCCTAACGCAGAACGCCGTATGTCGATAGAACGCCGAACGACGACTTTCAAACAAGTCCCGGACCCTTTTTCGACGCGCGTATCAGGCGGCTTCGGTGTTCGGCATAGCCGACAATGAATGTAAAAAAAACGGGGTTAAATACGACGCGTTTTTTTGCCGCAAATCGCGGGACAAAACACCTATTTTTTGTCGTCGAAAATATGCCGAAAATCGCCTACGCAAAGGTGTGAATGCAGCCTTAGGCCCTGAACATGGGCAAGAATCTTGTCAGGAAAAAAATCGTTGTTTTCCCTGACGAGATTCTTGGCAAGAATCTCTTGCCGCCCGAGTGTACAGACTCTCGTTTCAAAAGAAAGGAAAGAACGCGGTGACGTCATAGCGTACGACGAGCATGTGCTTGTCGCATTCAATGCCGTTGCCGCCATCTTGCTTCACCCTACCCATGCCGTGGAAGCTATCACGCATGCGTCAAAGTCATTTTCGATAATGCACGGGTTTCCACGGCGACAGGTAAGTATACACACTCAGGTTTCTTGTCTGGAAACAGGACGGCAAGAATCTCGACGACGAAAAAGAGATCAGGTTCTCTTTTTTTCTCGTCGAGATTCTGGCTAGATTTCCTGACGAGAAACCTGAAAGCCTCGTACACACGAATAATAATCTCGGCAAGAAACAGTTTTCTTGCTGTTTTTTGCCGAGAAAATCTGTCGTGTGTACGAGGCTTTACACACAATTCAAATTTGGACTAGCCAAGTGTGCCCATCCTTGGAACAGCAGAGAACAAATGGAATACTGCCATTTCACCAAATTGGTGTTCATTTTCTAGAATGTACAGGTACTATATTATTGGTGCATTTTGCTTGTGCTTGCTTATGAATATGTTTGTTGCAATCCATATATACTGACTGCAAGGAAAGAGATTCAGGTAAAATAATGCTGCTCGATGATGGTAAAAGTGCTTTACCAGAAGTGTATTTAGATTCATTACAGTTGTTCTGTTATGAGCATAAAAATACCAAGGAGATCCTTATTTCTATTGAGTTACCGTATTTATCGGCGTATACCGCGCAATTTTTTTCCCTGAAAATCAGGGCAAAATCGTGGGTGCGCGATATACGCCGATAGCCGCTTTCCCGCGCCGAGTTTCAAATACTGCGCCGGCATATACCGAGCGCAGTACACTCGGGTATAGTCGGGCAGACTCGGCTCCTCTCGCACTGACGTCCTGGACGTACAGGACGTGAGCGCGAGAGTAGCCGAGCCTGTCCGACTATTCACGAGTGTACTGCGCCTGCATATACCGAGTGCAGTACACTCGCGTATAGTCGGGCAGGCTCGGCTCCTTTCGCGCTCACGTCCTGTACGTCCAGGACGTCAGCGCGAGAGGAGCCGAGTCTGCCCGACTATACCCGAGTGTACTGCGCTCGGTATATGCCGGCGGAGTATTTGAAACTCGGCGCGGGAAAGCGAGGAGGATGCCGCGAGGACGCCGGACCCGCCGAAAAGGACACCGGACCCGCCGAAAAGGACATCGGACCCGCCGAACAGGACACCGGACCCGACGAAGAGGACACCCAAAGCCGCAGACGGACGCCGGACCGGACGAAGAGGACACCCGAAGCCGCCGATGGACGCCGCGCAAGACACCAAAACTGTAAGTACAAAAAACTTTTTTTCCACAGGAATGGCGGCAACTTTAGGGGTGCGCGCTATACGCGGGAGCGCGCTATACCCCGATAAATACGGTAGCTTATATAAGTGTAGCGCTCACCCCCGAAGGAGCCGCTGGTTTGATGATGGGATCGGCAAATTAAGTCAATCTCACTTTTGTCTAGGGATGCACCAGAAATACCAGATAATGATTGAGTGTCCACACAGTGAATAAAGGTTTTCTCAATGCTTTAATTCCAGGCCAACATTGCCGAACATCAACTCGATGAAGGAAGAACAGGTTGATGTGAAAGAAAGAACTCTAGATGTCAGGCCTGGATATAGGTGTAGCAGAGATTAGCTCTTGAAAAAGAACACGGAGCCCACACGTCGCCAATCAGGGCCCTGGGGTGGGCAAGGTGTCTCCTGGGCTAGTCTCTCTCTCTCAGACAGCAGCCAGGACGTCACCTTAAATTCTAGCTGGGAGGAACGAGTTTTGCTGACTCGACTCTAAGCCCCTGCCACGGCCCAATAAAATGTAAAAGATTCAGAACGTCCGAACAGAGCGAATCCTCCCAGTAACTTTCTCCTTGGAAAAGATCTCCGAGTGACAGCAAAGCATACCTGTCCGTTGCCCGGACGCCGGATCTTCTCCACGGCAACGGAAACCCAGTGAGCCACTGGGGTCCCCTCAGTTTTGTCTCCAGTTTAGACTCGATAAGGCCTAAAGCCCGGCCAGGTAGGCCACACCGGCAGCAGAGTCCCTGGATGCGCACACCCTGAAGGTGGGTGCCGCACCCTGACTCCGACTCGGGACCCCACGCCGCAAAATGCCCGCGAACACCTGACCTCCGTCCCAGATACAGTGCAGAAAATAAGTATTTGAACACCCTGCTATTTTGCAAGTTCTCCCACTTGGAAATCATGGAGGGGTCTGAAATTGTTATCGTAGGTGCATGTCCACTGTGAGAGACATAATCAAAAAAAAAAATTCCAGAAATCGCAATGTATGATTTTTTTAACTATTTATTTGTATGATACAGCTGCAAATAAGTATTTGAACACCTGAGAAAATCAATGTTAATATTTGGTACAGTAGCCTTTGTTTGCAATTACAGAGGTCAAACGTTTCTTGTAGTTTTTCACCAGGTTTGCACACACTGGAGGAGGGATTTTGGCCCACTCCTCCACACAGATCTTCTCTAGATCAGTCAGGTTTCTGGGCTGTCGCTAAGAAACACGGAGTTTGAGCTCCCTCCAAAGATTCTCTATTGGGTTTAGGTCTGGAGACTGGCTAGGCCACGCCAGAACCTTGATATGCTTCTTACAGAGCCACTCCTTGGTTATCCTGGCTGTGTGCTTCGCGTCATTGTCATGTTGGAAGACCCAGCCTCGACCCATCTTCAAAGCTCTAATTGAGGGAAGGAGGTTGTTGCCCAAAATCTCGCAATACATGGCCCCGGTCATCCTCTCCTTAATACAGTGCAGTCGGCCTGTCCCATGTGCAGAAAAACACCCCCAAAGCATGATGCTACCACCCCCATGCTTCACAGTAGGGATGGTGTTCTTGGGATGGTACTCATCATTCTTCTTCCTCCAAACACGGTTAGTGGAATTATGACCAAAAAGTTCTATTTTGGTCTCATCTGACCACATGACTTTCTCCCATGACTCCTCTGGATCATCCAAATGGTCATTGGCAAACTTAAGACAGGCCTTGACATGTGCTGGTTTAAGCAGGGGAACCTTCCATGCCATGCATGATTTCAAACCATGACGTCTTAGTGTATTACCAACAGTAACCTTGAAAACGGTGGTCCCAGCTCTTTTCAGGTCATTGACCAGCTCCTCCCGTGTAGTCCTGGGCTGATTTATCACCTTTCTTAGGATCATTGAGACCCCACGAGGTGAGATTTTGCATGGAGCCCCAGTCCGAGGGAGATTGACAGTCATGTTTAGCTTCTTCCATTTTCTAATGATTGCTCCAACAGTGGACCTTTTTTCACCAAGCTGCTTGGCAATTTCCCCGTAGCCCTTTCCAGCCTTGTGGAGGTGTACAATTTTGTCTCTAGTGTCTTTGGACAGCTCTTTGGTCTTGGCCATGTTAGTAGTTGGATTCTTACTGATTGTATGGGGTGGACAGGTGTCTTTATGCAGCTAATGACCTCAAACAGGTGCATCTAATTTAGGATAATAAATGGAGTGGAGGTGGACATTTTAAAGGCAGACTAACAGGTCTTTGAGGGTCAGAATTCTAGCTGATAGACAGGTGTTCAAATACTTATTTGCAGCTGTATCATACAAATAAATAGTTAAAAAATCATAAATTGTGATTTCTGGAATTTTTTTTTTGGATTATGTCTCTCACAGTGGACATGCACCTACGATGACAATTTCAGACCCCTCCATGATTTCCAAGTGGGAGAACTTGCAAAATAGCAGGGTGTTCAAATACTTATTTTCTGCACTGTATATGCCTACCCAGCATGCCCAGCAAGAGAAACCCCTCTCTAATTGGCTGCTGGGGAATATTCCATCTGCCAGAAATCCCTCTAGCTCCCACTGTGAACTCACATCCTCAGAATACAGTCCGAACCAGTGGTCCTTTCCAGAATAACACAGGTCATTAACCCTGACAAATCACGACTGGGAGCAATGTAACTCTCCCAGTCAAACTAGTTTTTGGAAAAATGCCCATGCGAAAAGCAAGGGGGCGCTACACAAGGAGTCCTTTCTCTTTCTTACATCAATATATATATATTTTTTAATTTGTTTAACTTTTAATACTCACATATTTTATTACAATGTATGATCTTTTTTCATTTTTAATTTTATTTTTTTCTCTCCTTTTCAAATCTGAAGGGGGGAGATTTTCTATCTCCCTCTCTCAGTAAGTCTTTTTTAGTTCCTGCTGACATTTTCTAGGTTATGTCCATATTGATATGTATTGTGATTTATTGTAATTTTTATTTTATTTCTGAAAAATACCAAGGAGATTAGTGTGTCAATTTCCATAAACATTTTTTCTCCTTGCAAAATACACAAAACAAGCCAAACTGACCTGTCCTACAGAGTCTACTGTTCCACATTCCCATTGCAATTAGGCATTTGGCCTTGTTCAGCTACAGAGGTCAGCAGCATGGTGTGTAGAGTTAAAAGTTTAATAGTAAGAAATGCAGAGTGTAGGGTGTTGGTAGGGTTGCGACCTATGGATCTTTTCACTGTAAGTATAGATGTCCCACTATCTGTAACTTTGTTGATTTATATGTTGATGTATAGGTTGAATCTGGGTCAGGGAGCCTGAAAGACTCAGCAAGTAGCATCTTTGTTACCTCACCCTACTTGCTGGAACTTTGGAGAAGCTTCCAGAAGTAGAAGGTGGAATCTAGGAGGAGCTGCTTGAAACATTGATGAGGGCCGCAGCCAATCCCCAGCTAAATGGTTTGGAAGGGGGCATGCCACCTCATAAATACTCATGAGTCATGCCAGCAGGGGCTGTCAGGTAGAAGATGGAGAAGGAGTGCTGAGGAGGTTGTTGATGGCCCTTGAGGGTGCCCTCTTGTCTGGGGAGGGGGGTGACCTTGGACCTGGGGCTCGGGCATTGGAGGGACCCTCTACAACACAGAGGAATCCTTCCTGGAGGCACTGGAGTAAGGACAGGACAGCAGGAGCAGGTCAACTCATGCAGGAGATTTCCAGAGAAGTACCTGAAGAGGTTATGCTGGGATCAGTAGCCGCAAGGATGTAAGCTGGACTCCGATTTTGCTATACACCTAAAGGGGCATCGGATCCTGCCTAAAGCAGAGGAGGAGTCAATAAAAAAGTCAAGTGGCCATGCCATAATACCCCTACTTCCCATCCAAGTTTTAATCCCCTAAATAAAATAACCAAACAAAGTTTTTGACTCTGGGAGACTGTGAAAATTTGGTGTGCTTGGCTGTACAGGGTGGGGGATCCCATTTCACCTGCGGCTCCTTAGGGCTTTCACACGGGGCGGATCCCCGCTGAGTCGGTGGATGACAGGGCGGTCCCCGCACACAGGACCGCCCTGTCTTTTCTCCGCTCTCCCCTATGGGGGGATCGGATGAACACGGACCGTATATCCGCGTTCATCCGATCTGATCCGCCGGACGGATGGAAAAGTAGGTTTTTCCTCCGTCACACTTTAGCAGATGGGAGCGAGTCGGATGTCAGTGGGCATGTCACCGCTGACATCCGTGTCTCCATAGAGGAGCACGGAGCGCCTGTTCAGATCCGCCTAAAAAACTGGCAGGCGGATCTGAACGGGCCGCCCATGTGAAAGAGCCCTTAGGGGGTGCGCTACATATATTACTTACTTTTTTAAGCACAATTACAATATAACTTTGATCTGGATTGAGTTTGTTATTATTTTATATTTTTGCTATCTCTTACTTTTCCTTAACACACAATTGACAATTGTAGGAGTTTCCTGAAACAGGACTACTCCTAGAAAGCTCTGCAGTCCTTTCCCCCAGTGTTATCTCCTAAAATAACTTCCATTGTAACTACTTCTGTCCCTATCTCTGCAGACAGGCACTTCAATGTCACATGTCAAACTTGAACTCTATCCAAACAGTAAGATAGAAAAGTGAACAGCTGAGGTTACATGACAGGGTAACGAAATTTCCAAAACATTCCTGACTAAAAACCCTAGGCGGACAGTCTGCAGTGATTAAGCCTCTTAAAAGTGAAAATATTTTAGATAATTTATGTTATTTATGCTCTTATGGCAAAGGCTGCTAATGGTGCTTCTGTTAGCCATGAGAGACATGTAACATGGCTCTTGACATTCCTGTATGGCAGATGGAAGCAAGCTGTTTCATTGCAGATGCTGACACACAGCATATAGAAAAGCATCCCTATTACTTTAAATGGGTAAGGCCTCGTACACACGACCGAGGAACTCGTCGTAAATGAAACATCGTTTTCCTCGACGAGTTCCTTGTCAGGCTTGTCGAGAATCTTGACAAGCTGTCTCTTTGCATACACACTGTCAAGACAAAATCTTGTCGTTCTCAAACGCGGTGACTTCAACGCGTACGACGGCAGGGGAAGTTCGATTCCACTGGCACAACGCTTGGGGCTACTTTTGCTAATCTCATGTTACTGCGTGTTAAGTAAAAGTTTGGTAAGAGACTATTTGCACTTTTCAGTCTGTTACAGCGTGACAATTGTGCTATCTCCATTACGAACGCTCCTTTTACCGAAGGTGCGCTCCCGTCTCATACTTTATTCTGAGCATGCGCTGGTTTCTAAGCATACACACAAACGTAAAACTAGCCCTACAACGAAATAGAGACTCCCGACGAGGAAAAAGAGATCTTGTTCTCTTTTTTCTCATCGAGTTGCTTGACAGTTTTCTTGATGAAAAACATACACACGACCGCTTTCCTCAGTAAAAAGCTCTGCCGCCAAGTTTCTTGATGGATTCTGTCGAGGAAAACAGTCGTGTGTACGAGGCCTTATAACCACTTGCTTACTGGACACTTCCCCTTCCTGCCCAGACCAATTTTCAGCTTTCAGCACTGACGCACTTTGAATGACAATTGCGCAGTCACACATCACTGTACCCAACTTTTTTCCCCACAAATAGAGCTTTCTTTTGGTGGTATTTGATCACCTCTGCATTTTTTCATTTTTTGTTTAAAAAAAAATAAAAAAAAATTTTAATTATATTTTTTATATTTTGTTGTAAAAATTTGCAAATGGGTAATTTTTCTCCTTTATTGATATATATACGCTGATGAGGCTGCACTGATAGGCACTCATGGGCTGCACTGACGGGCATTAATAGGGCAGCACTGGTGGGCACTGATAGGCGGCACTGAGAGGTGGCACTGATGGGTGGCACTGAAGGGCATTGATAGGTGGCACTAATAGTTGCCACTAATAGGTGGCATTGAGAGGTGGCACTGATAGGTGGCAGTGATGGGCACTGATGGGTGGCAGTAAGAGGAACTGATAGGCAGCACTGCTAGGTGGCACTGATGAGACACTGACTGGCACCACTGGTGGGCATTGATAGGTGGCACTTGTGGGCATTGATAGGTGGCACTGGTGGGCACTTGCAAGTGGAACTTGTAGTTGGCAATGGCAGGTAGCACTAACTGCACAGAGGAGACAGAATTGCCTCCTTTCTCTTCGGGACCGATGTCTCTTACACATAAGCCGGTGATCGATTACCGGCTTTTGTTTACATCACGTGATCAAATGAAAAGGTAAGTGAACCAACAATGCACTAGCTTAAAGGGACCTATTTAGAAAATAAAAAACAAACCTTTACTAAGCGAGCCGCTGAGAAGCTGAGACAGCCTCTCCCCACCCCTCCACTGCTCGTCGCTCTAATGAGAGTTGAGAAGTAGAGAAGAAGCCATACTGACTGAAGTCAGTATGGCTCTGCTTGGGGAGGAGTGAGAACCGAGCCATCGGCGGTGTTTGGTGGCTCGGTTCTCAGCGCAGGGGCGCCGGGGGACAGCGGCAGCATCAGCCTCATGCTCCATCCACCGAGGTAAGTAGTAATAGCAAAAAAAAAAAACATACTTCTCTTTTAACAGTCCATTATGACGGCATAAAAATTGATGATAGTCTCTTCATGTGTTATGTACACACCCTCCACCAGATGTACCCTCACCTTAAGGGCTTTATATACAAACCTGTAGTAAATATTAACAGCTTGAAAGATTCTTCTGTGATTCCTCTTTCTTGTGGTGGATAATTTTAGCTTAATTGCAAATCAAAAGTCACACCTTCCTCATGGTTAGAATGCAGATGAAAAGCTACTACTTCCTCTTGGCTATCAATAGCCTCCTCATATATATCAAATGCGCAAAACAACAGAGGCTTGTAATAGTGTGATATTGTTTTTAAAAAAGGTTTAATTACAACTTAGACTCCACATACATTTACACTCACATTTTCATGATAAAAACACGCCTTTGGTATACTAATATACAGGGGGGTGATAATGTCACCTGAGGAACGGATCTACAGCCCCCGTTAACAGCGTTCACCCCGTCCTATGCCTGTGCTTCAATAAACTTGCTGGTTTCCTTCTGCATCAGCCAATAAAGCTCCTCCTACCAGTTTAATCACAATCTTGTGAGTTCCTCTGGGAATTGTGATTGGCTGACGTCCTCCCCCTAATTTTAATAGCAGCAATCGCCACCATTTTCTCATAGCCCACAATTATAATTGAATTGCGGCGACATGCTGATAAATATCTTATGCTAACATACCAAAATGTATATGCCGTCTGATTGAATTGTGGCAATTTCCTAGTAAATGCAGAGAATGCACAAAGATAGAAAAACCTTCTGCCGTTACATCCCCTTTAAGGCAGCCCATAGATGAATTGGTTGTTTTGTTCAACCAGAAAGTTGAACGGAATAAAATGACTTGTTTCTCCCATCCACACACTCGATGTGGATGGGGAATCCTACCCGCTAAGCTATTGTATTTTGACAGTGGGGAGACTTCCCCATCATTAGAATACACTGATCAGTGTTGCAAATTATAGTCTGTAGTGCTAATCAAGCAAGGAAATTTAGACAGGGCGGTTGCAAAGAAGATGATCGGTAGATCGACTTCTGTACACCTTCCCTGTCCATACATGGGTCAAAATTCGTCCAAATGTGCATATCAATTTTCTGAGGGTCTTGAGTATGTGTCCCTTTAAATTCTGCAGCATACATGAAACAATAGATAGATGTTGTGTAGTTGATGAAAAGTCTGGAAAGCTTTGAACTGTAGCTGTGTTAAGTATAAATCACATTCAATCACCCAAAGCTATTGTGTGTCAGCATACAAAGTGAAAACGATATTTTGGGCTGTATTGTTCAAACCGCAGTTGTAACAGCTGGTCTTGATAAGATAAAACAAAGCAGCCTTCTGATAAGCGGGAAGTTGGGGCTGTTAAAAACGATAAACCAGTCAAAGATACGCCAACAATTGCTTGAGTCTAGTCCATAAAATCTGCACTGCCCCCTTTACATCAGTATAACATATATTGTTTAAAAACACAGATGCAAAGAGCTTGTCTTTTTTTATTTTGCCCAATATGTTAAGTAAACAGTATTTGTGAAGGGTGTACTCACTTTTGTGGGATACTGTATGTAGGAGGATTTGTTTAATCTTTGTGTATCACCTGAAGCCAGTTACTTCACTGGGTATATGTAAGGGTTTACAACCACTTTAACCACTTGCTTACTGGGCACATATACCCCCCTCCTGCCCAGGTGAAATTTCAGCTTCCGGCACTGCGTCGCTTCAACTGACAATTGTGCGGTCGTGCGACGTGGCTCCCTACCAAAATTGACGTCCTTTTTTCCCCACAAGTAGAGCTTTCTTTTGGTGGTATTTGATCGCCAGGGCGGTTTTTATTTTTTGCACTATAAACAAAAAAGGCCGACAATTTTGAAAAAAAATACAATATTTTTTACTTGTTGCTATAATAAATATCCAAATTTAAAAAAAAAAAAAAAACATTTTTTTTTCTCAGTTTAGGGCGATACGTATTCTTCTACATATTTTTGGTAAAAAATAAAAAAATAAAACGCAATAAGCGACTGGTTTGCGCAAAAGTTATAGCGCCTACAAAATAGGGGACAGAATTATTCTTTTTTTATTCCTTTTTTTTTTACTAGAAATGGCGGCGATCTGCGACTTTTATTAGGACTGCGACGTTATGGCAGACACATCGGACATTTTTGACACATTTTTGGCGCCATTCACATTTATACTGCGATCAGTGCTATAAATATGCACTAATTACTGTATAAATGTGACTGGCATTGAAGGGGTTAACACTAGGGGGTGAGGAAGGGCTTAAATGTATTCCCTACATAGTGTTCTAACTGTGGGGGGAGGGGGGGTGACTGGGGGGTGACCGATCTGTGTCCCTATGTACAAGGGACACAGATCGGTCTCCTCTTCTCCAGAGACAAGACGCTGTCTCTGTGTAAAACGGCAATGAGAGATGATCTCATATGTTTACATATGAGATCATCTCTCATTGGCCGCACAGATCGCATCGCAAACGGCCACTCTGATTGGCTGTTCGCGGCGATCTGTGATTGGCTGTGTCCAAGGGACACGGCCAACACAGAGCGCGCGCGGGGAACGTGCTAGTGACAGGCCGTCAATTGACGGCTTGTTGGCAATTCAAATCCACGCTGAAACCGTCATTCGGCTATAGCGCTGATCTCAACAGGTTAAGGCAGTGATGGGGAACCTTGGCTCTCCAGATGTTTTGGAACTACATTTCCCATGATGCTCTTGCACTCTGCAGTGTAGTTGAGCATCATGGGATATGTAGTTCCAAAACCTCTGGAGAGCCAAGGTTCCCCATCACTGGGTTAAAGCGGAGCTCCACCCAGTATAACAACATTTTACAATGTTGTTTGAAAAAAATAAAAAATAAAAACCTGAAAAAAAAAAAAAAAAAATACTCACCCGAAATAGCTGTTGCTATGCGGAAGTCCGTAATCTGCCTCTTCCTAATCCGCGGTGTGTTTTCTTCTTCTTCTTCTCCTTGTGAATGGGCGCGCTGCTTCCTGGGAACTGTGTGTGTTCTCAGAGAGCAGCGCGCCCATTCACAAGCCAGCGTGAGACTCGCGGAGGCGCAGTAGGAAACGGGCAGTGAAGCCGTACGGCTTCACTGCCTGTTTCCCATATTGTGAATGGCGGCGCGGGACCCGGAGCGATCGTGGGACCGGCATCGGGGGGCCCATCAGCGCGGGCGCCTAGGACAGGTAAGTGTCTTTATTTAAAGTCAGCAGCTACACTGTTAGTAGCTGCTGACTTTAAAAAAAAATGTTACCGTGGCTGGAGCTCCGCTTTAAGGTAACACTGCTGTTCCTTGATAAATACAGTGAGTGAGCGTTGTCACCCTAGGACAGGTAATGTGTTAGGCTAGACATAAATGGGTCGTTTGTTTATTTTTTTTTCATTTAACCAGCAGGTTGAACGAAAAAGAAAATGTCTCAATTCTCTCATCCACCCACTCAATGTGGTGTGGGGGATCCTTTCAGCTACGCTATTGTATTCTGTGTTGCTGAACAACAGAGACATTTCAAACAGGCTGGATGTGCACGCTGGAGCCGCAATATCGTCACTGCCCACGCATTCGTGCGTGAGCCACCGTTCATGGCGCAGGGTTCTGAAGGAATGGCATGGGTTGCGCTACTGATTTCACTTGCTGCATGTAATGTAAATATGTCCTAAACGGTGCACTACCTATAAGTGCAGTGCACTTGTAGTGCAAAGTGGATTTGCCTTTCATAAATAGCCCCCTGTGTGTTGGAAAAAGAGCGCACACAGATACCAGAAAGGTGCAGTGTCGTGTTGAGGATGAGAACTTTGAGAAGGAAGGGGAGGAATTTGTGAGAAGAGGTGAGAAGTGGCCATGGAAGGGGGTGGAGGGGTATACAGAGGTGGCTATGGAAGGGGGGGGGGGTATACAGAGGTTGCTATGGAAGGGGGGTATACAGAGGTGGCTATGGAAGGGGGGTATAAAGATGTGGCTATGGACAGGGGGTTCAGGGGTGGCTGTGGACGGGGGGGTACAGAGGTGGTCATGGACAGGGGGTTACAGAGTGCATTTACGTTTTTTTGGATGTTGGGGTGAAGAGCAAAATTGCATGGGGAGCCCCAGGAAAATGCTCGCCCAGGGTCCAAACAATATTAAAGATGGCCCTGACCTTAATATAGGCTTACTTAAAGGTAAAAGTCAGGAAAGGAAGTTTACTTTCTCTTTAACTATTTTTAAACTATACCTGCCTTGTCGATGCCCCAAGTATCAGCATAATCCCATACTGACATTTACTTCAAGATCAACAGGCACTAAAAGTTGGGTCCTGATTTAAGAAAAATAGCATATTGTATATTACCTAACATTAAAATCTGTCAGCTTTTCCTTAAAAGAAACAAGCCTTGAACATGTTAAAAAGTGAATTGTTTGAATTATTACTCAATTAGCATTATAACTGCAGCGTTCTAATGGACAGCAAGCACTTCTCAGAGTTTATTTGACCTTTCATTGCTGAAATTCTTCTCTAGGTTAACTATGTACATAAACATTTTATTGTGTTTCTTTATGTAGGGCTAATCTTGAAGGGGCCGCTGTAAATTAGTTATTTCCAAAACACTGCAGAGGCAATGCAGAAAAGAGGCTCTACTCGCTGGATTCTTTTATACAGACAAACCATAGGTACTACCTCTCACAAAGTAGTCCCATATTCAGTCCAAAGGGCTCTAGCAGACCCTCTTCCTCTCAGCTCACTGATCTGTTCCCACAGGGGGAAAAAAACATCTCCTCAGAGCTCCAGACTATTTACCAGCAGCCCAGCCACCATATGGGCAATGCCATCTCCCCCTCCCCTCTATATATTTGCTAGTCCCTGCTTAATATTCAAGCTGGACATTTGAATTCTCTCTAAAACATTCAGCAAGCTGTAAACTAGTGGGGAAGGTTCATTAAACAGTCTAGGGGTTCTCTTTTCAATATGTATTGCTTGTAGAAACCTATAATGGGAGAGGACAATGGGGAATGGGATACTCCAAATCTCTTGAACACAATTCTTCAGAGAACACTTCTTACTTCTTACACATTGCCATCATCTGTACTTGACATTGCCATCATCTGTACCTGACATTGCCATCATCTGTACTTGCCATCATCTGTACCTGACATCTACTGCTGCTGTATGTGAGACTTTCTCCCTGCTTGCCCCTGTTTCGCTGTGTCTTCTGAGCGAGCGGCACACACTCCCCGGGGGAGGAGTTGTGGGCGGCCATTGGAGTTGTGGGCTTGGGGGAGGCGTTGGGGGCGTGGCCAGTTGTGGGCGGCACCCTTAGCGCTGGGCAGAGCGTTGGGGGCGTGGCCTGTGTCTTCTGACCGGCACCACACACTAATTAGGGCCAGGAGCGGCACCCTGAGAGCGTTGGGGGCGTGGCCACCACATAAAAGCTGTGAGCGGCGCCCTCACCTGGACATTGCCATCATCTGTACTTGACATTGCCATCATCTGTACCTGACATTGCCATCATCTGTACTTGCCATCATCTGTACCTGACATCTACTGCTGCTGTATGTGAGACTTTCTCCCTGCTTGCCCCTGTTTCGCTGTGTCTTCTGAGCGAGCGGCACACACTCCCCGGCGGCCATCTTGGGGGAGGAGTTGTGGGCGGCACCCTTAGCGCTGGGCAGAGCGTTGGGGGCGTGGCCACCGTAATTAGGGCCAGGTGAGAGACCACATAAAAGCTGTGAGCGGCGCCTCACCTGGACATTGCCATCATCTGTACTTGACATTGCCATCATCTGTACCTGACATTGCCATCATCTGTACTTGCCATCATCTGTACCTGACATCTACTGCTGCTGTATGTGAGACTTTCTCCCTGCTTGCCCCTGTTTCGCTGTGTCTTCTGAGCGAGCGGCACACACTCCCCGGCGGCCATCTTGGGGGAGGAGTTGTGGGCGGCACCCTTAGCGCTGGGCAGAGCGTTGGGGGCGTGGCCACCGTAATTAGGGCCAGGTGAGAGACCACATAAAAGCTGTGAGCGGCGCCTCACCTGGACATTGCCATCATCTGTACTTGACATTGCCATCATCTGTACCTGACATTGCCATCATCTGTACTTGCCATCATCTGTACCTGACATCTACTGCTGCTGTATGTGAGACTTTCTCCCTGCTTGCCCCTGTTTCGCTGTGTCTTCTGAGCGAGCGGCACACACTCCCCGGCGGCCATCTTGGGGGAGGAGTTGTGGGCGGCACCCTTAGCGCTGGGCAGAGCGTTGGGGGCGTGGCCACCGTAATTAGGGCCAGGTGAGAGACCACATAAAAGCTGTGAGCGGCGCTCGCGGCAGCGAGCGCGGCAGCGGGCGCTCGCGGGCGCTCGCGGGCGGGCGCGCCCTCTGGCGCGCCCGAAGGGCGCGACATAAGGGTGCGGCGTCTGCGGGCGTCCGCGGGAGGCTGAGGAGGTCGGGGAGGCACTAACGATTGTTAGGTAAGATACGGAAATAATTTAAATATAATCTGTTTTAAAGAATACTAATATTTGTTAAAGAGGGACATATGGGTATCTTAGCTATTTTTTAAGTATTTGTAATAAGTGTTTGATTTTTAAACTGTTTTAAAATGACACAATTTTATTATACACGGAGGGAATTACTGTTACTAAATGATGGCCGCAATGGATCACTTGATCAAAGGTCCATTGAAGCTATCATTAATAATACAATTGAGAAAAATGATAAAGGTAGCAATAGGGACGTTAAAATTAATACTAATGAAATACAAAATCAAAATAAAATACTACCCAAAAATAAAAATAAGATATACGAAATAGAAATTAGAGCTGTATTGATTAATGTACGTTCTATAGTTGCTCATGCTAGGGAATTACGAGAGTTTATTGAGCAAAATAATATTCACATTACTATGGTAACTGAAACATGGTTACAGTTACATAATCTTAATTGTTTATCTGATGCTATCCCCGATAATTATGAGATACATTATCAATTGCGGGGGAGAGGAAAGGGGGGGGGCACGGCCATTATATATAATTCTAAATTTAAAATAAAGAAATTACTGGAATTTAATCAACAAGGCTGTGAGTTCTTATTGACACAAATGATGATTAATACAAAATCTGTGATGAATATAGCTACGGTCTATATTCCACCTAATAAAATTGAAACTGGACTTAAAAGTTTGATTACTAATATAATGGAATTAGCTACTAGATCCCAGCCATTGCTTTTGGTGGGTGACTTCAATGTTTGGTTGGAGGAACCTACCAAACCAAATTCACGTTTATTATTGGATACATGCGAAGCACTAGAGATGACAAGACTGATTACACCAAACACCCACATAAAGGGACATACCCTGGATGGGGTGTTTCTTCAAAGACATCACTGTTGTATTTAGTGATGTACTTGAAGTACTGTGGTCAGAACCACAATGCAGTCTTGTTTGAAATTCATCTAGATGATAATGGTATTTCTGATAGTAAACAAAGCAATCAAACCATTAAAGTTAGATCATATGTAAATTTTCCTATAGAAAAATTTAAGCAGTTACTACATATTACTCAACCTAATCTAACTAAATTGAATGTTGACCAAAAGATGACAATTATTGATAAGTGGCTTGAAACCAATTTGGAGCAAGTTGCTCCATTAAAGGACAAAAAAATTAAAAACGAAATTAAGAAACAAAATAAATGGTTTAATGAAGCACTTAACATAATGAAAAACGTGGACGAGCATTAGAAAGACAATGGAGGAAGACAAATTCCAATTACGACAAAAATCAATGGAAGTTCCATAACCGGAATTATAAAAAATCAATCTATAATGCTAAAAAATCCTTTATTTCTGAAAGCTTATTAGATGCATTAAACCAATCCAAGGAATTATTTAGGGTGGTTAAGCAGTTGGCTAAACCTGATGTACTGAACTTCCAAATTACTAACCCCCATATTTTTGTAAATGAATTAGCCGCTCACTTTCATAATAAAATTGCGGATATTCATACAAAGTTAAAGAAAGGAAGGGATAGATACCCAAAAGAAAAATGCAATATAAATAAAAAATCCTTGGAACCACCGATTAAGGTTTGGTTTCAAGATTTTAAATTAATTAGTGCAGCTGAAATCATTAAAGCAATGAGAACAGCTAATACTAACTCTCCTGTTACTGACTGCTGCCCAGGCAAACTGATAAAGGCATGCAGTGAAGAAATAGCATTGGTCTTGGCTGACCTATTCAATACTTCATATCTAGAAGGCTCATATCCTACTATGTTTAAATCATCATTGATTACTCCGGTAGTCAAGAAGAGAGAGGGTGATATAAACGATAAAAATAACCATCGACCTATAGCAGGCCTACATTATCTGGCTAGACTCTATGAAGGTGATGCACGCACCCAGCTTCAACAGTTTGTCGAGGAGCAGGCATTGCTGGATGTGAAACAATCTGGCTTTAGACCACGGCACGGAACCGAGACTACATTAATCGATGTCACGGATTCCTTGCTGATGGCTAAAGATAACAACCAAGATTCCATCCTAGTAATGCTGGACCTCTCGGCGGCTTTTGACACTGTGGACCATGGGATCGTTTTACAGCGGCTGCGGGAGGTTGCGCATGTAAAGGGAACTGCCCTCAGATGGTTTTCATCTTTTTTGGAGGGCAGAAGTCAGAGGGTACGCCTGGGGAGCCACTTCTCCGAAAGTCGACCTGTTTGAGTGTGGAGTTCCCCAGGGGTCCCCCCTTTCCCCGTTGATATTTAACATTTACGTGCGCCCCCTCTTGGCCCTTATTCGGTCCCATGGTCTGCAGTGTCAGAATTACGCTGATGACACCCAGCTCTATTTGAGGGTGGGAGCGGGATCACTTGATACAGCCACAAAAAAACTTACTGATTGCCTAAAAGGAGGAACGTTGGATGGGAGAAAACTATCTGGCGTTAAACAAATTAAAAACTGAAGTACTCGTGGTCAGGAGTTCCGTAAGCGAGATACCTCAAAATTGGACACTGCCATGGCAAGACATGGATGGTAATGGTCCAGGCTGCAGTAAAGTGGTTAAAAATCTGGGATTTTATATAGATGAGGATCTGCTATTTTTGCCACACATTAATCAAGTCACCAAGACTGTTATGTACAAATTAAAAGTACTACGTAGGATCCTTGTGTATTTAGCTCCTATGGATCGCCCTAAAGTTATTGCTGCCCTGGTCTTTCCTCATTTAGACTATGGTAATGCACTTCTAGTGGGCATCCCGGGAACATATATACAAAAACTACAAAAATTACAAAATTTTGCAGTTCGTATTGCAACTGGACTGAGAAAAAGAGATCCAACATCAGAACAATTAAACATTCTGGGGTGGTTAACTGTCGATAAACGCATTAAATTAAAAATAGCATGTTTAATGTATAAAACATTTAATGCTATGACACCAAAATATATAATGGATAAGGTTGTCAAACATGTTCCAACGCGACAGTTACGCGAAGATGGATATTATCGCGTAAACATCCCAAAAATAAAGAATATCCGAATTGGTGGTCGCTCATTCTCATACCAAGCGGCGGTGCAATGGAATGCTCTGCCGATTGATATTAGAAGGGCAAAACTTTTTAACCAATTCAAAAAAATGATGAAAGGTCACCTACGCAACCTTGGATCTGATTAGATTATGTAGTTTGATTGAGTACTGTATATAGAAAAATGTAGTCAGTGATATTTGGTATGTGAATTTTGTAATCTAACTCTAAAAATGAACTATTTTAGATATGGATGCCCTAGATGAATGAAAAGTTAATTAACCTAAATGTATATTAATGGACTCAATGTGACAAATTTTTTTCCTCCTTTTAATCATGTTTTAGATTTTCTATGTTTTTGTGTACCTATATGTCTGAACTATGTTGATTTTGTTTCTGATGGCCTCGCAACAAAACCATTAAATTTGTTGTAAAGCGAGTAATTAAGAAATAAAAACAAACAAACAACAAACAAACAAACTTAGCAGTGGTAGCTCTAAGGTAGGTAGACTGGATCAGTCCAAGGTTCATCC